>CM060951.1:164345320-164977820 GCA_030765055.1 Mantis religiosa
TAAGTTGCACATCAAGCACTAGAGTCACTGGAATCAGAGGCATCGCTGTTAAAAAGCTCCTGTAGTAATCACCTCTTCGGTGGCACGTATGGATGCCGACGTTGCGATGTAATACAAACTCCTGGAACATCCCACAGGGTGGGAAAGAAACGGCTGGCGATCCTGCGAATGAAGACATGAACACCCTGAAGTCCCAATTCCTGACGATCATAGATAAAGCCTCATTTAGAGCACCTAGGGCACCTATATGTAACTTATGTTTTAATAAAAAAAATAGCTTTGAGCTAGCAGATGAATTGGTTTGAAGAACATAGCAGTGCTTCTTGAATTATCAGCAAAAGATACTAATGTATTTTACGGAGTTATTCAAACTGATTAGAATAATACCTTAGTTTTATAACTTAGTCTCTAGGTTAGTGGTTTTGAAATTGCGAGGCACATATTTAAGCTCATATATGTTTCTTAGAGTGAGACGTATTTTATGACGTAAAGGATTAAAATCAGATTTTAAATTAAATGACTGCATACTTTTATTTTTAATTTACGTCCTCCAACGTTTTCATATCGGGTGATGAATGAAATAGATGAAATGATGCTCAAATAAGCCGAGGGTTCATAGAGCTTAGAGCTACCGGACATTAGTTTCTCAGGATAAGGGAAAACCCCGGAAAACCCCTTATCCAGGTACTTCATCCTGACCAAGATTCGAACTAAGGATCTCTTGAACGTGAGGCAGACAAGCTACCATCCACGCTACCGAGGCGGGCACATACAACTTACATGGCATTGTTAAGCAGTATTAATTTCAGTGCATTTGATTGAACGTGAAGCAAATATTTATTGAGAGAAAACGGAATACTGGCTTTCAAATGTCTTTCTTGAAGTACTCGTTGTTAGTCTTTTGGATTAAAAGTACACAAGGAAACATTTTCTGGGATTATTTTAATATAATGAAGTAGCAAGAAGATGATCAGTTTTGGAGATTAATTATTTCTTATATTAAGCGTACGCCGGTGATTCATTTCATAATGATTTTATGCTGTATTTTTTAGCACATCATACTGATAGGTACTCCACTACTGTAGACCATGCTGGATACACGAAGTACGTCCAGGAAGTAAGTTCTGTTTGGTAATAAGATTAAGTTGTGTACAGACACAGAAAAATTATTTATTACACAAAATTCTACAACTCTTGAACTACTTTTCCATGTAACTGCCGAAATTTTGCAGGCATTTGTCATAACGAGTAAGGTTTGTATACTTCTTCATGTAAGTTTGACAGTTGGAAACATTTTCTTTCAGCTCTTCGTCATTGTTGAAGTGTTGACCTACAAGGAAAGATTTGAAATGCAAAAACAGATGAAAATCGGTAGGAGCGAGGTCAGGGCTGTACGGAGTGTGCTCAAACACGTCCCAGCCAAATGCCTGTAGGATGTTTTCGTCGCATTTGCAGTGTGTGGTCGTGCGTTGTCGTGAAGATACACAACACCTTTCGAAAGTGTTCCTTGGCGCTTATTCTGTATTGCGCGGCACAATTTCCTAAGTGTCTCGCAATAAACATCTGCTTTCATTGTTTGAAAACACGGTAACAAATCATTGAGTAAGATGCATTTCCTGTCCCAGAACACTGTGCACATCATTTTTCAAGGTGTCAAGATTTGTTTCGGCCTAACCTTTGCTGGGGATGAGGTGTGCCTCCATTCCATTGATTGACGCTTACTTTCAGGGGTCTCGTAAGAAACACAATTTTCATTTTCTATGACTATCTGTGTCAGAAATTCTTCGCCGCCTTCATCATAACGGGTCAAAAACTGAAGTGCAATACCCATCCATTTTTTAGTTACTCAGTAAGAATCTTTGGCACCCAACGTGAGCAAAGTTTACGAAATTTCAGTTTTACGGTAACAATTTGATCGTAAGATCTGGGGAAATTCCATAGCGAGGGCACTAATTGTAAACTTGCGGTTCCCCTGGATCTTGTCATCAATCGCGTGAACCAGTTCTTCTGTAACCAAAGATGGACGCCCACTTCGTTCTTCATCGTGCACTTCACTACGTCCTTCATTGAACTGTCGGACCCATCTTCTCACCATTGTATTACTTATCACATTTTGTACGTAAACATCGCAGATTTGCCAATAAATTTCAATAGGTTTCATTTTCCTAGCATTCAGAAAACGAATCACAGATCTGATTTCACAAGCGGCAGGATTTTCAATCAACACCGACATTGTAAACAAGCACAACAAAGCTTACGTGGCTGACAGCGATTTCACAATGGCGTATGTTTCTTCTCCTTAGTACAGAGCGTCTACCGCGCATGTGCGGAACTGCGATCGCAGCGCTGCAGCGGAGATAAATTGAAGCAGAGCTTACTTTCTGGACGCCCCTTGTAAATTATTTTCCCACTCGAGTTCAAAGTAGGGAGCCTGCAGCCTCAGATGGAGTCCTTGTTCTGCATGCATCGCGGGAAAGCATACATAAAACAAGTTTCGATTTGGTCCGCTAAATCCTGGGCACACCGAGTGGCCTGTTACGGTGCATTGACACTTAGAACCACGAATGACACCACAGGTATATGTGGAGTTATTCTAACATGGAAATAATCATAAGGAATTAGCCTCTTTAAATGGAAATGCCTCAGGAGATTCGTCTTTGTCCCGCATTCAGCCTCTCGTTGCCAAACTACCTGACCATGGGCTTTTATGGTTAGGTTATTCTCGGATCGCCAGGCGAATGCTGGGTGGGTTAATTACACCCCCCGAATTTCGTGTCCTCCCTTTCACCTCGATTATCATTCCATATCATCTCTCATCTGTGGTCTCTTTCAGGTTAGAAGTGTTGGGGGTGTCTTGGCGCTATCGTGCCTCCTCTGTTTCCTCTCGCTCTCATCCTTCCTCCCGGGGATGCTCTACTTAGGGCTTCGGTACAATAAGCCACATATTTGGATGCAAATCCCCTCCTTAGTAATCCTAATCCTAAGTATGCTTAGAAAAGGAACATAAGGCATAATTTGCCTAAGTTTTTATTACTGCAGCCCCATTTAAGTGCTTTGTCCACTTTGGGAACTTTGACTGAAACATTTAGTGTGTTTCAATAGGTTTTTGTTCGATTGACTCGCATGTATGCGTGTAATGCGTGTGTACGTGCGCATGTATAACGGAATCTTTAAGCTGAACTTTCACCTACCCCCAGTCGTTTGAATAATCCAACATTTAAGTCAAACATGAAAAACCAATGCATTAGGAGAATTTCATAATTTTATCTAGTATTTTCATAAATTTTGCGTCTGTTTATGATATAAAACATGTCCAATTTTTCCTGGACATGTATAAGACAGATTGTGAATGTGATTTATCCTCAGGATATAAGTATCTCCTTTGCATGTATATGTTTCCTTAGTTTTTTAAACTATTGACCACACTTACTATCTAAAACTCTACATTTTCTCAGCTTTTCTACACTCAATTCACGTTCAAATTCACCCTCTGTGCAGGATAATGCTTAATATCACTTAAAGAAAACGGGAATAGAACCGGGAGCTCTGAATGAGAAGACATCACATTGACGACTAGTCTACTCAGGCAGTCCTGTGCTTTCCTCTAACAAGTATTCCGTTCTGAAGAGGTTGCTTTATCACTACTTAACCTTAACTGTTTTGGAGCATCAGTTTTTTCATGGTGTTTCAACAAGTCTTTCGTAACGTGTTAAGTTGTTCAGTAGTTAATGAGATAAACAGAACTCCAAGTAAACTATTACTCGACAGAGCGTTGAGGCGTATGGACATTTAGGTAGCCAGCGCTGTGACCGTCTCTTACCGGGTCTTATCTGGTCGATTAAAAGAGTGAAATATTAGTAAGTTGACATACAGTAAGTTACGAAACACAAATAGAGCGATTGGAAGCTGCGTGTGTCTATATGATTTGTTTTCTCGCGCCAGCTGATGTATAGCACATTGCTGTCCAGAAGACATGATTATATCTGAACAGACTATACATACACTGGACTCACCGTGTATGTGCGATAAGCTTAAGTAAACATCTCTGTATTGCCAATGTTTGTGGATACGCTTTCTCGCTTTGCCATGTAGTATTCCTAGCGTTCATTATTTTAGTAAACTTTAGTATAACCTTTTACTTTGTTTATCCTTTGCCTTTATCTACATATAAAATAGTAATTCGATATCTTGTAGAAACAATTCGATCTTCTGAGAGGTAGTTACAACTGGAATTCAAAATATTTGCATTATAACTTGAAAAAATAACAATCACATATATTCCACTTTGTTTATTTGTATAATATATTATACAAAGTGCTACTAATAAAAGGATTTAAAATATAGTATAATGACTAACTCATGATTCGTGATTGTTCAAATAATGTATAAGGATCGTCATTCTTCGTACTTCACTGCAGGGCTTGTCATACATTTCGAAACCGTACGAGTGCATATCCACACTTTATATTTCCATGGAGCTTAGAGATCACAATCAAAGACAGATAGAATGAGATATCGATCACGCCATGTGCTGATGGCAGCTCTATCGTCGAGCATTTCATAAACTCCCAGTGGAGAAATGTTAACTGTAGGTGTCATCAAAGCTTCCCGATAAAAAGGGAAACAATTTTCTGCCTTCGTGATCAATACACCAGGAATTGGATTTAAATTAAATCTCAGGTTATTATCTCTCATTGATGGTCTTATTTACGATTCCTACTCGAAATATAAACCGTTATCTTAAATTCAAATTATTTACATACGAAACCTAATTCAATTTTAGATTAAACCAATCTTTGTTATGTCATGCACACAAATTACATTTATTCTTTCACAGCATTACGTTAGTAACAGAAATTTTAGTACAAACATTTTATAACGTTTCGGAAATATAAATAATGTAAACTATATAAGATTATTATGTTCTATAAAATGTAATTTTACTGTCCTAACATTTTTAGGTATATATATAACATTAGCTACCCAGAGGAAAAAATGTTAAATGAATTTCCCGAGGTTGAATGAATTCCCGTATGTACAACAAATACTCTGTTGTTCATAAATGGAATATGTTATTGTATTTGTGTCTGTTCCAGATTTACAAACTCAGAAGCAGATAATAATTGTATGCTTTTAGTCCTATTTTCATGCACAGTAGTATTCTTTCAGGTGCCATTCGGCAATTACTTGGTCCTTGGGGAACAGTTAAGGACTTCTTCTCTTGAGTAGAATAATTATGAAATCATCCAAGTAACAAAAATCTATTGAAAAGCACAAATGGCTAGTGATGGATGGCTTTTAAATAATATTAAGGTATAAGGACCGTATTACTCCAATAATTTTAATCAGTATTAGAAGTGATACTTATAACAACATTATATATAATTTTTCTTGCTTACGGTTTCAAACAAAATAACCCAAAATGCAAAGTATTAGTAAAATTAATTTATAAGTATGTTTTACTATCAATTTTCTCTAATGTACAACTTATCAAAGTGAGTAGCTAATAAATTTTTATCACTGATTCTCCAATATATGGACCTCTATTCTTCTATCCTTTTCACTACATAGTAGTAGCCGCGCATTTATTTATTTACTTATTTAATATTTCTATTTTACTTTATTATGACACATTTTGCAATAAATTAGTGAACGTTACGGGCAAATAAAACTCTAATATTTACATAAACCGCAGAGCCCTATATTTAAATAAATCATTACTACGAGGGCTGTTTAATAAAAAATGATCACAATTTTTTTTTGCGATCATAATTTTTCGCACTAAAACTCCAATTTATTATATTCTGTTAGAATAATGTGAAACAAACACGCCGTAATAGTTTCATTATTGGTACTCCTGGTTCCCGCCTGTGAGAACCAGGTAAGTTCAGATATGTTCAGTATCGCCTACCGCTGCAATGGAGGTAGCACGCACTTAAAGTTGATGTTAGACGAAGATCCGGAGTTTCTTTCAAACGCAATTACTGCTGATGAAATTTGGCTACATGGTTTTGATCCTGAGAGCAAACAACAAAGTTCAGTGCGGAAATCACCTTCATCACCAACCCCCACAAAGGTAAAGTGGTTGCTTCTGCTGCGAAAGTTATGGTCATCTCATTCTTTGATATTCATGGAAGTTTATGAGCAAGTTGCACCCGCACACACATTAGTAACTGCACAATACTACAGGGAAGTCCTGAAAACATTGCAAGTCCATATGAGGCTCAAAAGACCACATTTCCATGAGGCAGGCTGGATGTTGCACCACGATAATGCGCCGCCCCATATTGCCAATATTGTTGCTGATTATCTTGCAAAATTCAACGTGAGTGCACCCCTCATCCTCCCTATAGTCCGGATTTATCCCCTTGTGACTTTTTTATATTCTCTAACTTGAAGAAATGCCATAGTGGGAGGTATTATCCATCATCAGAAGCAGTGGTGAAGGCTGCGGGGGCGAGTTTGAAGGATCTCTCAAAAATGGTTTCCAGCAAGTCTTTTAAGACTGGCAGGAACGCTAGGACAAGTGCATCGCATTCAGAGGAGACTATTTTGATAAAGACCATCAAAATTATGAGAATAAGTGAAGGTACGTTTTCAAAAAGAAAATTGTGATCATTATTTATTGAACAGCCCTCGTAAATTAAAACTGACTAACAATACGTAATGCTAGGAGGCAGCTGTGACTACAGAAAGCAAAGTGAATGTTAAAAACAATTTCTCTCCTGCAGTCTCTTATTATTTATCTACATTTCTCTTTGATAAAGCACTATGAACAAATCCTGGTTTTATATCTCCTATTTGTAGTGTTGGAAATGCTACTCTATCCGTTTGATTTCCTTTTATCTCAGGTTGATGTGGGATATGGCTGCTTTCGTTACTTTATTTACTTTATTCGTTAATGCTTTCGTCTCTTTGTATAAGGTACTTTATCATAAGGAGTGGTAATAACATACAAATATCTGTACTTTATTACCCAATTGACAACAAAGTCAAACATGGATAAATGGAAAATTATTGAAATTCAACGAATATATGCTGGGAAGTCTCGTCCATAATAGCTTACTTCACCAACGTTAAATGCTCAACATATGTTTAAACCTTGACAGGAAAAACATATCTTGCAGCCTATGCCTGTCTTTTTCTAATCCCTAAACCTGTCTGCATATACCTAGAATAGCAGCGCTAAAGGCGCAATGGATTGTCCAGCCATTCAAAGCTAAGCATCGTGAATTCGAGTCTCAACGACTGTAGTCGAATGAGTGTTGCCACGTAAAATAATCGATGTAATAATTATATAACAGCCTGAAGCACGTAGCCCGCCTCGGTAGCGTGGTGGTAGCATGTCTACCTCACGTTCAAGAGGTCCCGAGTTCGAATCTCGGTCAGTGTGAGTTACTTGGATAAGGTTTTTTCCGGGGTTTTCCCTTCTCCTGAAAGACGAATGTAGGATAACTCTAAGCTCTATGGACTCATTTCGCCCACTCCATTCATCGTCCGATATGACTTAACGTTGGAGGAAATATATTAATTAAACCATTTCTTGAAAAATGTTCCTTTAAAGTTTAATCTGCGGTGTGGCATGTTCTGGATAAACTTATCTTTCAAAAATAGTGAGCTTAAAACCAGGTGACTAAAAAGCGTTATCCAAATAACTCACCGTCATCGAGATTCGAATTCAGGGCCTGTTGAACGTGAGGCAGACACCTATGCTACAGAGGGTGTGTGTATGTCTGAGTGCCTATGTGTCACTCTTCAGCTGCATAAGTAATTATTATTCGGCATGTGTTCCTCACGTTCAACGCCAATTTCGAATCTTGATCACTGTAAGTTATGTGGATGACGTTTTTTGTGGGTTTCCCTTAAACCTTATCGTGGAAGATGAATGTTGGGTAACGCTGATTTGAGCATCACCTATTTCATTCGTCATGCGATATGATTAACGTTGGTGGACGTTGATTTGAGAAGAAACGTGGTGACACACACACACACACACACACACACACACACACACACACACACACACACACACACACACACACACACACACACACACACACACACCATGGACACATACCGTCAGACATTTGGAAATGTAATCCTTCTTTCACACTAGCCGTGTGTAGACTTAAGTTTGGATAGATGGAGTCAATCTGAAAAATTCAATGCCAGGGCCGGGAAATGAACCGTACATCGCCCGTTGCTCTTAACCCATAAGCTACCATGGCCAACATGCATGACATAAAATTCTCCAACTGACTCGTATGCTTCCCAGTAATCCACTAGGAGCTCTCATATACAATGAGATACACACCTTTTTGTCGCGGATTACTATGCTGTAAGTGCTTAAGTCCCAGGCTTGATAGTTACCACTATTAGATTAATTGAAGAACGATTAAATTGCTATCAATAACCCAATAGTTGTAAATATAAAGTTCGGGACTTAAGTAATTAGAGCATAATAATTGGCCACATAAAGATACGTATGCCATTGTACATCAGGGCTCCTAGTAGATTACCGGGAAACATACGAATCAGTTGGAGAATTTGATGTCATGCTAGCATGTTTGCAATGGTAGCTCAAGGGTTAAGAACAACTCGACGGAGGCCGGGAGATCCGTGTTTCAAATTCCGACCATGTCATTGAATTTTTCAGTATAACTCTATCTATCCAAAATTCTCATACCTTCTTATAAAAATCCCTTTTTGGAGTCGGGGTGTCGCAAAACGTGTAATTCCACTATAGTCTTTATATCCAATGTTTTGCTTGTGATACTTTCCATTCATGAAGTACATATGTAGTAGAGAAATCATAGAGAATCACGTAACTGATTAGGAGATTCCAAATATAGAAAATCACTAATACACAGTTTATCGGAATGCGAAAAGTATGCCCCAGACATCACATAAGAAGTAATACCGAATGCTTTCTTTTTTATTTCTCTTTTTTTCCTTTTTTTCCTTTGGAGCTTCGTTCTCTGAGGCTATACATTTTTATAATTTAATTGAATAGGAATCCATTAAGTTTGTAAAGAGGATAAAATTACCAAGTGGGTACACATGTTAAAGAAATAACCATTTGAACGTCTGGTGAAAACATTTTGTTCTTTCGCAAAAAGCAAGAAACTCTTTTGTCGACATAACAAATTAGGCTGATTCTGCATCTCACTACATTTGCTTACCACTTAGCGAACTAATTCCGGCACAATAAGCTTCATTTTTAGAACGTTAATTATAGCGCAATTTAATGTGATGAATGAACGTACATTACTTGTATTTCCAGCAGTCTCTGTCTGTCTTATCTGTGCGCAATGTCGCGGCTATGTAATTAAAGTGAAGGACTACACGAGGGGCCACCAATTAGATGCCGGGTGAAGTCGAGCGTGTAGTGGCCCCTCCACATGGATAGCTTTTTATTCTTTTTCTCTCTTTGCCATCCCAGCAGATACGCTCTGCCGAAACTAAAAAAATACCACTGACATTTGTATTAAACTATTAAACTATTTACATCAATACTAGTTTATATTGCATAGGATGCAAATGATGCGATTTTGTTCCAAACAGCTTTTAATACACGTTATATTTCAGTAAGTTGCCAACGTTGGGCATACAGTCCCTATGACTAAACCGGATGAGCTTCTTGCAGTTTGTGTTTAAAGTGAAAACTTCTATAGGCGCCTTTAGCGCTTTTTCTGGGTAGTGAATTAAACTGAGTCGTCATGCTGGAATATGTGACGCTCATTCGGGTGAAGTCTGCTCGATTTGGCTCAATCCGAACTAACCCTCCCCACACTCAGTCGTTATTTCAGTCTTATGTTGCCCATACCGCTATACATCGTAGATTTTCTGTCGCACTCAACAGCGTATCAACAACACGCACCCATGTATGTTTTAACATATTTCAAATACTATGAAAATTTCAGAAATCCTACAAGAGTTTCATTAAAAAAATAATTGTCTTAGGGCCGTTCTTACAAACGTCTGTCAAGTGTCGGTAACCGATACGGTCAGATAACCTTCTATCATTTAATAGGTCAACAATATGTCAAATTCCACATTAAGCAATAATAATAGTCAAAAGGAACAGATAATATCACCGAAGTTCGGTATTTGAATAATTAAGGCCATAATAACGAAAAATAAAACAAGTGTGCTATTTGGAAATAAAAGTGTTAGGATTTCGTGAAAGAGACGTTTCATTTAAGAACGGCGAAATTTCATTTTATTTTAATTGTCGATTTTATTGACAATTTCTCGTTATTGTGAGTAGTGAAACGTAAAACATAATTAAATTAAATGTAATAACACGTAAATAATAAAATTATCACGTATTAAAATGAGGGTTTGCGTTTATTTTAGTTTAAAAATTACAGTTATGTTTTTCCACAAACTGAAAGACCGACCGAGGGTCAAAAGATTTGATATATAAATTTGAATTATTTTTATAGCAAATATATTTAAATATATATTATGTGGTATGGAAAATGGAAATTTAAAGACAAAATATCGGACAAAAACATCGAACAAAAGCATCGATTTTATAAAAATCTCGACCTCAATAAATTGATGTAAAACATTCGACGTTTTTCAGTAAACATCGATGTTTCGTAAATATCAATAGTGAAATATGTGTATCAGCAAGAATCAAAATATGAAAAATGATTGTAAACAGCTCGCAACTTCCCTTTTTGCGCAGGAATGAATGTCAACATTAAAGTTTCTAAATGAATAATTTATAATGAATGGTTTTTAAGTTTTCACTTCTGTCGTGTGGTCTTAAGCACACAGAATTTTGAAACACAACCGGGGATAACTTAAATTTACTTTATCTCTTTATTTATTTACTTTTTCTTTTTATTTGTTTTCACTTTTTATTAATAGTTTCGTGAATATCGATTCTTCTGTTTATCAATGTTTAATGTACGTGTATTCAATATATTTGTTAAATTAATATATACTTTAAATTTTCTGGGAGTGGTCTATGAAGTGTTTCATTTACATGATTGTTACGTGATTGTTTTCTCTAATAAAAACTATAAGAGATAACTTACTACACAAATAATGACTATACATTTAAAACACGCAGATTATTTTAGTAGGGCTTTTTGAGGTCAGAAGTTTCCAAAATATTCTTTATTATTGGTTTGAATTTTGTACCATCATTCTCATTTTCTCAGTTGCTGTATAATTATTCTGTTCTACGTACTGCATACGGTGTCATGTATCAAGACCACCGTATGGCCACTCATTTACTTTCGCTTAGTTTTTCCACACGTCTCTTGTAACTTGAACGAAATATATAAACGTCTTCTATATTAACGTGGACATAGACAAAATTGATTTCTTATGGATAATTCGTAGACAATAGTGGATGGAGTATTGTAATGTTTTCTAACTTTAAGTTCATCCCGTGATTGTTGTCCTGTGATGGTAATCGAATTGATTCTTGAGGGAAAAGCCTTACATATAGCGGTAAAGATATTTACCCATATGAAAATGAATATACGTTTCCTGAGAACCGAGATATTTATGTGCGGAGATTTCTGTACTATTCTCACAATATTGATATCCAGATTTATGACGAAAATGCTAACATCACGATAACTCCTTTATGTATCACTAAAATGGTTAGGTTGATGCTTGTCATTTTCTATTTATGCACAAATATGCAGCTTAAACATGACTCTTTAATGTTATTTTATGTCTGGTGCATGTACCAAGTTGCGCTGCTTGCAGTTTCTCTGACATACACAGAATCTTTCCTTTTCCATTGCTCTGCCTCCCGACTCTGACACAAAAGCTTCGGTTATTCACTGGCCAACTGCTTCTCTGGAGCGTACTGCGCTGACTTCAGACCGAGGCACTACACACGCCTCAACTGGTTGTAGCTTGTTTGGTTTCGCAACGTCTTTTATACCCTGTCGGGCACAGCAGAAGGTTTTGAAAAGTGAATGTCCTCCAGTTCGAAAGATTGAGAACAAATCAAATCGGTAACAAATGAGGATGGCTTTCGGCTTCGAGACGTCAACTGCAAGCCAACCCTAAGTGTCTTTGTTTCGCTCATCAGCAAACAACAAAACTGATGAAGTTGTTTGAGTAACAGTTAATTTCTCCACGGCAGCTGCCCTCCGTGGTTGTGACATTTTTGTGGTTTATTTCTCCTCGAAATTTGTATTTTCCCGTCATTATTTCACCTATATAATTCTCTTTTTATTGTTTATTTGGTACCCACTTGTGCCTTATCTAATGTTTCTGCAGAGTTATAATGGAAGCAGTACCTTCCCTTAATTTTATTTTGTTTAAAGCCTGCTGAAATGTACTATTCTACTTTTCGTAGAATTCCTTTATGATATCAGGAGCCTGGAATTATTTCTACGCTTTACAAATTCACAAGTGTTAAATTCTGAGCTGATTCTATGCAAATCTATTTTTTTGATATTTTATGTTAATTGTCATAAGTGCTTGCTCAGATGTCAGCAGTTAATCAGCCGGTGTATATTTGATTGCACAAAAAATAAGGCAAAAAGACAGTCATATCAGAAGCGTTATGGAAAGCTAAGTATTAAACTAAACAGAAATAATGTGTTCTGTAACTGGCTATGGAAATTTGAGGAAACATATCGGGGACAATCGGGCCTCAACACAAGAGAACTAAGGTCTGCTCTCTATGTTTATGTGCCAATGAAACAGCAAAACACATTTTCCTCTCTGTGAAACCACAGAACGGATGAGATATCACATTCTTGGAGCCACCTAGAAACTGAATACTGACTCTAATCTAGTAAATAAATATTACAGCTAACCATGAGACTACACTAGAAACAAGAGCCGTCCAAAATATGTGCGTTGCTTAAGAACATGCCTGTTTCTAATCTAGCTATAATGTATATTATAAGTCGGTTTCCATGAATGATTAAAATTACGCATTGCCTGCATGGACTCATGAGAAACAAAAGAATGATGGTTTAGCATGCCTAAAATTGCAAAAATTCATATCAACCAATAAAATAAGATCGGCTCATGAAACTCTTGGTATTCTGAATGGTAATTGATGATTAACTAACAACCGTAACTTAATAAATTCTCTTCCATTTATTTTGTTAGAGTAAATACTGTGTCCATGTAAAATATTGCAAATTATAAGTTCTGATGTCACCTGGACATAACGAAAAGGGATTAGAAATTAGATCCGTCTAAGCTTGTGCATATAAGAGGGCAGACAATGGGAGTGGGAGTGAGTGTCTGCTTATGTGTTAAAGTATGATTGTGCAGCCCATAAAGGAATTCATTTAAGTACCAAACTTTGTATTAACAGCCCCAGTTTTAAAGGGCACAACACTAAATCATTCATGAAATACCTTTCCTCTCTAAATCAACTTTGATACGGAAAATTTGAGATTATCCGCTTTATTTAATTTCCTCGAAAATGCGGTAACGATTTTGTTTAAAATATGCAATACCTAAATTTTCAGCTACCTCCTCGCAGCAACACACACTAGATCAAACCGATATTGGATTCATCCATTCAGAATGCTCACTTAAAAATTTTCTCCATGAAATTAGAAATTAATGCTACTTATAATTCAGTTTATATTCCTACTTACACTCGAGTAAATTGAAGCTGATAAATTACCTGCAATCTTCATTAATCCCTAACCTTCTTATTCTTTTTCCTGCTACTCCTGTTGTGGGATTTCTCATAAAGCATGTTGTAGTGGCAATGTCTCAATGTTGACGTAGTTATTTTGTTGTTTCCAGTTTTTGTTGAAGATTCCTTTGGTCCACCATGAAGAGAACATTACCTCAGACATCTGGGTTGTTTTTTAACGACTCCCCTGCTATAATGAGCTTAGTAATAAAGCTGCTTATGGATGTCAAGCATGTTTTAATAAGACTAAAAGCAATATTAATTATACCTCAAAAAATACAAGCTGTATGGTTATTAGACTACTATGTGATGGCCACTTCCTCTTTTCATATCGTACGGAATATTCTGTCAACTTATCTAGAAGACACAAAAATTTCTTAATGTTACAATAAGTAATTTCTGTATGAATAGAGCCCCATTCTAAGAGCTCTGTCTGATATGCCAATGGTACAGTAAATCAGTTGAATTAACGCTGTTCAGCATTGCGAATTAAATTCCCTTCTAATAAAAGCCATTGAATATCTAAAAATGTCAAAACCAAGATTAGGCTTCAAAACTGAACACCAGACGCGATAAAACTCTACCATTCGCTTTTATGTTGTATACCATCCACTGAGAATAACCCTGATTGGTATATGCTTAACTTCGCCCGTCTTAACACTTTCCTTCAGAATACAGGGAATACTGATATCATTAATGCAGCCTTGAGATAATTCAAACAATATAATGCTGCACATCCTTACACCTAAATAGTCATACTCCTTAACCACTTCTACATTTTGATCTCCTATGTACCACTCTCTTCCTTTCCTCAGGATCTATCCTCTTTTAAATACCATTAATTTTTATACTTACCTTTAATGCCCAGTAAGCGCAAAACCTGTGAATTGCTTCTAGTGATTCTTGTAGGCCTACCATGAAATTACTACTACCGTTAAATCATCCGCATACATTAATCCAGGGACCTCTTTGTTCATTATCGTTGAGAAATCTACATTGCTTTCCCCAAACCTCCTTATTATGTCATCAGTAAATAAGTTTAACAGGATAGGACTCAATTTGCACCCCTGACTTAAGCCGTATTTCTGTTCAGCCTATTCTGATGGTACATACAGCTCACGTCTTATTCTGAGTTTCACCCAATATAAATTTTACCAATTTCGTCCATAAACCTCTCACTCAAACCTTTCCTTCTTAATTTCCATTTTAGAGCCCCCCCCCCCCCTGTTTATCGTATCGAAAGCTTTATCAAAGCCCACAAAACATACACAATCTCCCCCTTTTTCTGCTCAAGTAATTATCAATTAATGTCTTGATTATAAACACATTGTCTGTATTTTGCCTTTTCTTCCTAAATCCAGCTTGAAATTCTGATATTTTCTTTTGCGCAGATGAAGAGAGCACTGCTCATTACCTGGTGGAATGTAAGGAACTAACAAATTGCAGAAAAAAATTATGGGATAAGAAATGGGACAGTATGGGCAAAGATGTCGCGGTGTTACTATGTTGGCGGGAGCGGGTGGAAAGAAAAATAGGTGTTGTAACAGTATTTTTGTTTAGTAATGTTCGAAGGAATAATAAATATATAAAAATGTATGTAGTTGTGTGATTGGCCGAAGTAGTAGTGGTGTGACGTGGTATCACGTGGTGTGATGACGTGTCAGTGAATCGGCCAATCACAAAATAAAGTGGGAATTACTATGGGGACAAGAAAATCAATAATCTAAAAAAGTGTTAGAATCTTGTGTCTTGCTGGAGAACGAGGAAAGATGTTACGATGATTGTAATTGTAAAGGAAAATTAATAAGATTCAAAAAGTGTTATTCAATATTTATAATAGATAAGAGTGAATCATAGTTCATATTATATAATTAAATAATATATTACAAAATTGGACTCATCTAAATTTTATTTTCACCAAAAATCCGCATCCACACCTGAGAAAAGATCTCACGACTCTCAGTAGATTAAAACTCGACTTGGATCTTATAAAAAGTTGGCTTGCTTCTTATTAGTTGAAGATGAACGAAAATAAAATCCCGTCACAAATGGCGCAGCAACGTGTGGGGCTCGAATAGAATAAAGAAGAGGAGATTAAAGCATCGTGCAGCTCCGTGGGAATTTAAAAGGAAAGAAGAAAGAAGAGAGAAGAAAGAAGAAAACGAGAACTGGTTTAAGTGAGTGAAAAAAAAAAATAGTAGTAGTAGTAGATTTATGTTGTTAAGAAATCAGAAAATAGTTAAAAAGATGGCGAGTAGAAAAGAAATAACAGTGGAAGGAGAAGTTACTGATAGTGTAGGAATGAATAGGGAGAATGCAGGATTAAGCATAGATAATGAGTCAATGTTGGAAAGAATAACGAGAATGTTAAGTAATTTAGATTCTAAAATGGAACAAAATGCAAATGATTTAAAATCAGAAATGTGTAATTTAGATTCTAAAATAGAACAAAATGCAAATGATTTAAAATCAGAAATGAGTAATTTAGATTCTAGAATGAAAGATGTAAAATCAGAAATGAGTAATTTAGATTCTAAAATAGAACAAAATGCAAATGATTTAAAATCAGAAATGAGTAATTTGGATTCTAAAATAGGAGATGTTAAATCTGAAATGAGTAATTTAGATTCTAGAATGGAAGATGTAAAATCAGAAATGAGTAATTTAGATTCTAAAATAGAACAAAATGTAAATGATTTAACTAAGAAAATGAATGATTTAGATGTAGGAGTAAGACAGGAACTAGCACAAAATGTGAGTAACTTAGAAATTAATTTATTACAGAAGCTAAAACAGGAATTAAAATCTGAAATTTCACAGGAGATTAGAGAAGGGAGAAAAGAGTGTAGGGATAATATGGAAAGGCTCATGCAGATCATAGAGATTAATAAGGATGAGAATAGAAAGGAAGTCAATGAGTTGAGAGAGATAATTCAGGAAACTAGGTTAGGTCAGGACATTGTGAAACAAGAAATAAGAATGGAAATAAACAAAGAGTTAGAAACATTTAGGATACAACAGGCAGAAATAACACAAAAACAAAGAGAAGAATTAGGAGATAAAGTAGAACAAAGAATCAATGTAATTTGTTCTGAAATGCAATTACAACATGATGAAAGTAAGATACACCAAGAGGAAATAAAGTTACAAATTGATGAGATAAGTAAAGCAAAAGAAGAAGTAATTTTGCAAATTAAAGAGGTAAAAGAACATTTTGAAAAAGAAAAGGATAACTTAGGAAAATTGACACAAGTTGTAATTGCATTACAGGCTAGAAAAGTAAATAACGGGAAAGAAATGTCTAGAATTACAAATATAAACGATTGTGACTTACCAGGTGAATTAAGCAATCATCAGAAGTCTAGTGATGTAGTAAGTGAATGTAGTGATTTTGTGAGTCCAGATAATGATATTAATTATCACAGAAACACACAGAACATGTC
Source organism: Mantis religiosa (assembly GCA_030765055.1). NCBI lineage: Eukaryota > Metazoa > Arthropoda > Insecta > Mantodea > Mantidae > Mantis > Mantis religiosa. The sequence goes on from CM060951.1 coordinate 164,362,412, forward strand.
CTCACACACACAACTCCACAGTCTAGGTCAAAATGAATGTGTACATTATTCACTAAATGATATTAGTCCACCAAGTTCTGATGAGGAATCAGGTGATAATCCAAAAGTATTTCTTAGGGAATTGGAAGAATATTTCCGTATTAAGAGAATTCCCAATGAATTTCGGATGGTAATAGTAAAACGCTGTTTGAAGAAAAATGCTCTTGAGTGGTTAAGGTTAACTTTGGCTTCACATGAAACATACAGTACTTTCAGAAATCTGTTTATAAATAGATTTTGGGGACCTGAGAGACAAAGAAGAATAAAAGTTGAGTTAGCAACGGGTAGGTTTGAGTTTAAAAAAGGGATTTCTATGACTGAATATTTCTTAAAATTAGCAAACAAAAGTAAGTTGATCAATCCCGAAATTTCTGAGACAGAAATTGTCAACATGCTAATACGTCATTATCCACCACATATCAGAAATCATTTAATTGTGGCTAAGCCTATCGATTTCTCTGATATGATTGAATTATTATCCGAATTTGAAGCACATAACCTCATTAATGATACTACATCCTGTGATGGTAACTATAATAACGTCCATATTGAGCGAGGAAGAAATCGACAGGAATCACAACCTACAAATAATAGGAATAATAGGACGAGTTTAAATTGGGGCGGGGCACCCGTGAGAAATCAAAGATTTGAAGGAAGAGGTTATGATCCTAGACGAACTTATGAATCTGTAATTCCCGGAACAGGAAAGGGAGTTCAAAATAATGTGCAAAGGAATTATCATAACAATCAGTCGACGAGAATTGGAAGAAATGATCACATAAACCATGTAAGATTTTATCGAGGAAATAATCAGCGAATAAGTAATTTTAATAGGGGTAGAGGTACTAGTTTATTTAGTGCAAATCAAAGAGATTTTAGGGGTGTGAGATTTGAAAGAAGTAATCAAAATGAAAGAGTCGAAAATACACAAAGTACAGAGAATGATGTGAATATAAACGATAGCACCAACCTAACCAACAATGAAAGTAATAATCAGAGGGAGACGGAAAACTAAAAACCAAATCATTTTGTGCTCTGGAAAGTGGTTCGGTGAGGATGACACAGGGCGAATTGAAAGTTGAAGATAACGGAAATAAGCTCACTCTCTTGCAGAAAAATAAGGAATTAGTTAACCCACCTCAGATAATTATTTACCTATGGGATAAAGAATATACAGCCTTAATTGATACTGGAGCCAGTTCCACTGTGATAAGTGAGGAATTGTTTAAAAATCTGTTAGCTAACTATAAAGTGGAATATTTAAATGTGTGTAACGTTTACTGCAGTACTGCAATTGGGAAGAAAAAGGATAGGATTAAATATCAAGTATTAATTAAGGGGCGAATAGGTGAATGGAATTTCAATTTCATTGCGTTGGTAATTCCACATTTGGCAAGAGATGTAATTGTGGGTAATGATTTATTATATGAATGGCAAAGTGTATTGAATTTCGAAATGCATGAAATGAAGGTTAAGACAGAAAATGATTTATTAGTAATAAAATTATTGGAAGAAGATGGAAGAAAAGAAGAGAATATGGATAATATAAATAATGAAAGGTTTTTTGTGGAAGATATACTTTTGCAAGAAAATGGTAATATTGAATACGAGGAAAATGAAAATTGTGGGAAGAGTTTAATTATTGATGGATTGCAAAATAATGTAACTGACCTTGAAAAGCATTGTTGCCAATTATATACAATACAAGATAAGAATGGCGGAAGCCAAGTGGAGGAAGAAATAGAATTCCAGAGAATATTACAAGTAAAGTTAGAAAACACATACAATCTAGATCAAGCGAGAAAAGAACAGCTGAAATTATGTATATTAAAGAACAGAAAAGCCTTTAGTTCAAAACCTGGACTGTGTAACAAATATACTCACACATTTAAAGTGAATGATACTGCTCTGTATACACATAAAAGCAGACCTTTACCCATAGCTATAAGACAGCAAGCATCAGAGGTGATAAATAAAATGTTAGAAAATGGAATAATAGAAATTTCTAACTCACCTTACTTACATCCTCTATGTTGGGTTCATAAATCAGATGGCTCATTGCGTATGACAATTGATGCAAGAAAAATCAATTCATTAACCCAACCAGACCATTTTAGGCCTCTTGGAGTGGATGAAGTGCTATCTAAGTTAGAGCGTGGAAAATATTTTTCGAAATTAGATTTGGTGTCCTCATATTGGCAGATTCCCCTGGATGAATCAGTTAGAAAATATACTGCGTTTAATTTTGGAGGGAGAATTTACCAGTTCAAAACATGCGGTTTTGGATTGTCAACAAGCGGAAGTGCATTACTTCGAGCCTTATATAATATTTTTGGAGATACAATTGAGAATTTTGCTATTCAATATATAGACGATTTTCTTATCTTTGATCAAGATTTCGACGAACATATATCTCATCTGAATTACATATTTACAAAATTTTCTGAAAGTGGTATGACTATAAATTTGGATAAATCAAGTTTTATTGCCAAAGAAATTGAATTTTTAGGGTACATAATATCCGAAAAAGGTATGGCACCAAATCCAGATAGAATAAAATCCATTGAATCTATTCCACCACCAAAGAATATTAAACAACTAAGAAGATTTATTGGCATACTACAGTATGAAAGTAAGTTTGTGGTAAATTATGCCAAGGAGCTTAGTCCTTTGAGAGAACTTTTGAAGAAGAATTCAGTCTGGAAGTGGACAGAAAAACACCAACAGTCTTTTCAAAACATTAAAGAGTTATTTAAAAACGCTATTCTTTTGGAAAGACCTATTAGAAACCAACCCTTTAACATCTATTCAGATGCTAGTATCCATGCTTATGCAGCAGTATTAACTCAAACTGATTTGGATGGGAATAATCATGTAATTGCCACTGCTTCAAGAGTTTTGAACCAAAATGAATCTAACACTTGTATTACGGAGTTAGAAATAGGAGCTATATATTTTGCTTTGCAAAAATTTCGGCAATATGTGTACAATACTAAAGTCATTGTATATACTGACCATATTAGTCTATCATTTATAAAAAAATGTAAACTAACTAGCTCTAAAATATCTCGTTACATACATGAAATTACTTCCTATGATATTGAGATTCGGCACATCTCAGGAAAGAATAATATATTTAGTGATCTGTTGTCGAGACAGAAAATGCATGGAGAAATTCCAGAGACATTGTCACAATCTCAACATGAGATAAAACTTTTCGAGTTAAATTTTACATGCGATAGAAATCTTACTTCAAAATTTAAAAATATCTCGGAAATTCAACAAAATGATTCAAGATTATCTGCATTGTTGCGACAGGCTCCAGCAGTTGAAGATGCTGCGAATTGCACCATAGCCAAGAAGAATGGTGTACTTTATAAGTTACATGGAGATGTGATAAAAAAATGGAAGGTTATAGTTCCCAGTAGTTTAGAAGGAAGTGTAATTACTTCATTTCATCACCACCTAGCACATTCTGGATGCGAGAAAACTTCCATGACCATCAAAGAACAGCTATATATAAAGCACATTGATAGGAAAGTACGGAAATTAATTTCAACGTGTGAACTGTGCCAAAGAGCTAAACCTATAAATATCAAATATGATTTTGAACCTCAGACCATCATCAGAGATAAAAAGAATGAATTAGTTGCGATCGATGCACACGGGGAGATGCCGGCTAGTCAATATAATTGTAAATACATTTTTGTGATGTTCGACATTTTTACTAAATTTGTGAAAATTTACCCCGTTCAAAATATTAAGAGTAAAACATGTGTCAATAAAATTTTAAAGGGGTGGATACCAGAATATGGGCAAATAAAAGCCATACTTTCAGACAACGCCACAGTTCATCGAAGTAAATTGTTTACATCCGAGATGAAGAAAAACAATATCAAAATTTATAATTCTTCGGTTTATTATCCACAAGGAAATCCTTGTGAGAGAGTGATGCGAGACTTAACTTTTTATTTTCGAATACTGTGTCATTCGAATCACCGGTGTTGGTATAAATATTGTACTGTCATAGAAAAGATAATAAATAACACCCCAAACGCTACTACAAGATTCGCTCCAATAGAGCTAATGACTGGAAAACCTCCTGAACCTCTTATATTAAATGTACCAACGACTTTTGAGGAGAAAACAAATGTGCTAAATGATGAAAGAAATGCGCTGAAGCATTTAAAAGAATACTAGAAAAATCTAAAAAAAAAAATTAAAGAAAGTACAAAGAAGAAAGGCCAAATGGGATCCTGAAATAAATGATATGGTTTTAGTGAAGACATTTAACATCTCAGATGCTAGACGAAAAGTGTATTGGAGAATGAACTTAATTTATAAAGGTCCGTATAGAGTAGTAACCAAATTTGGAGATCACACTTATGAATTGCAAGATTCGAATAATAAGATTGTGGGAAGATATCATAAGACATTAATGAAACCTTTCAAAACCATTGACAGTAATTGAAACAATATTGAATATAAACTATGTGTGTGTTAAATAATAATAAAAAAAAACATTGTTAAATATCAATATATTGTTGTATTTTAATTAATGTTAATTTATTGTTGTGTTTTATGTTTGTGTAATAATGTGAAATTGTTGTTAAATGTTCATTTATTATATTTTATCCAATGTAGGTATATTATTATATTTTATGTATGTTGTATTAATGTTGTGTAATATTGGTGTAAACGAAATTGTTAATTGGGGCTGTTCTTCGAAATATATGGAAACAGATTGTTAATTCCTTTATTTGGTTATTTTCCATATATTTCGAAGAGGGGCATTTGTAACAGTATTTTTGTTTAGTAATGTTCGAAGGAATAATAAATATATAAAAATGTATGTAGTTGTGTGATTGGCCGAAGTAGTAGTGGTGTGACGTGGTATCACGTGGTGTGATGACGTGTCAGTGAATCGGCCAATCACAAAATAAAGTGGGAATTACTATGGGGACAAGAAAATCAATAATCTAAAAAAGTGTTAGAATCTTGTGTCTTGCTGGAGAACGAGGAAAGATGTTACGATGATTGTAATTGTAAAGGAAAATTAATAAGATTCAAAAAGTGTTATTCAATATTTATAATAGATAAGAGTGAATCATAGTTCATATTATATAATTAAATAATATATTACAAAATTGGACTCATCTAAATTTTATTTTCACCAAAAATCCGCATCCACACCTGAGAAAAGATCTCACGACTCTCAGTAGATTAAAACTCGACTTGGATCTTATAAAAAGTTGGCTTGCTTCTTATTAGTTGAAGATGAACGAAAATAAAATCCCGTTACAGTGTATAGGAGAATTATTATATAGAATAAGAGAAAAGTGGATTAGAGTAAAAGAAGCGAAGGTGAGGAAGAAATAACACCAAGCTGCTCAGGACTTACGGCCACGGGACCTGAGTCAGCGAGTAAATCTTAGGGTCAGCAATTTCAAACACTGCACAGCCCGCCTCGGTTGCGTGGTGGTAGCGTGTCTGCCTCACGTTCAAGAGGTCCCAAGTTCGAATCTCGATCAGAGTGAGTTACCTGGATAAGGTTTTTCTAGGGTATTTCCTTTAACCTGAAAGACGAATGTCAAGTAAATCTAAGCTATATGAATCCTGGGCTCATTTGAGCACCATTTCACCCATTCCATTTATCCTCCAATAAGACTTAACGTTGGAGGACGTAAATTACAAAAACAGAAAGACAAACTGAATTACGTACCGTGTGCTCATAATTTCTGATAGAACATTAAGTATGAAAGTAAATTATTAAAATATTTTAAAACGTTAGATAAAGCTTGTTTATGCTTGAAAGGCTATAAAATGTTTAAGTTTAGCAATTTATTTATCTAAAGTGACAAATTTTCAAGCATGGCAGCATTTGAACATCAAATGTTGCAATGCTTCAAATAAAATGTAGCAGTTAAGCAATTACAAGAAAATGTTATATCGTTTACTATACTAATTTTAACTAAGAATTAGACAACTATATATAGCAAGCAAATTACAAGTTTTGAGTATCACGCTATGAACAACCCTTATCCATAAATTAATTATATAACTTCCTTAATTTTCTACTTTAAAGCTCTAATTGTGAATAGGCTTTCATGCTCATATTAAATAAGCAAATTTTAATAAAAGAGAAAAAATGCTGCTGATTGTGCTGTAAATTTCTATATCTGCACCCTACTTATAAAATGATATATTGTAATATAAATTGAACTACACCTTTCTTTTATATAAAGTGCATTATATGCGGAATATCAACCGATAATGAAGTATATTCACTATCAGTTCTTTGTTTTTAATATATAAATCATAATGGTGGCTTTGCTGTATGCATTTATTACACGGTTTGTGTGTTACATATTCTGGAAGGTTTACATGCCTGTAGACTGAAACCGGATAAAGCTGGAGCACAGTGGTATTGATTAAATATCATATATGTTATATTTCACTGTTGTGTTTATCAACCAACTAAAGGCTTTCAACAAAATAAACACGACCTTTTTGTGGTTACCACAATAGGGGAAGCCGGTGGTTCATTGTACGGCCCAGAATGTGTACATATGTGGGTGGCGTTTATGTTGGTCTGCTTACCAGAATAAATTCCAGTTCCGTGTACTCGTATAAATGGGAGAATAATTGTAAGCGCTATTGAGAGGACAAAACACTTGGAAGAGAATTTGGGAACTGTGAGTATGCAACAGCCTGCAAATACACGCTTATGGTTGAATCTAACAGGTTGCCATAAACTTTCTATATAGTCAATGTACTTTAGCTTCACAATTGTGTGTGTATTTGTGTTTAAATCTGTATGCCAGAGAGAGATTTTTAAAGTATGTAAACTAAGTAAAATAAGTTACAATGATTATGTAAATGTAAATTAAAATACATTTTAAGGAGTCATGAAATAAATAATATAGATACGTGTCTTGACTAATTTTCAAAGTATGGACCATTAGATTCTATCATCTTGAGTCATCGTTCAGCAACGTTTTGGATGGTACCAGTCTCTGTTTTTGATGCGAAGAAATTGGTGACACGACACTCACCTGCACTGTTTCAAAGTTGTCAAAATTCCTTCAATATGGGCTATAGATCGAAAAAGACGACAATCTGATATTGAGAAATGGTGGCTGTATGCTGGATGCGGTAGCACTTTGATTCCTCCCAATTCCTGAATGTGTTCCATGGCTGTTAGTGCAGTATGGATGTTACATTGTCCTGTTACAATATTACTCCATTTCGATTAACTAATATTGGTTAACTCCGTCTCAAAATTTCAGATACTCGTTCTAGTTGTTGAGAGTATAGATCCGCAGCAATCACCCACCCATTTGGAACAAACTTCCAGTGAATTACACCTTCAAAATTGCACCACACACATTTCTTTGGGACCGAACTAACTTTGGGGGGTTGGAGCGGATCAGGCCACTGTTTCGAGGCATCGGGGTTTCGGTAATATACCCATTTTTTATCACAAGTGAGAATTCTCCTGACGAATATATCGTTCATGAGAATAAGGTTAAGCTAACGACAGATACCCACACTATGTTCAGTCTGTTGAAGTGTCAGTTATTTAGGTACAGATCTACAGCCCCTATGATTTTTCAAGTTCCTTAATGTGGCAATGTACGGTACATTTCGATGCACCAAGTTCTTCTGAAATCCTATGGTTAATTTTTTGCGGAGTTTCTCGCAAAACTTGGCTTGTATCCTCTACATACTTTAGGTCTTCGAGAACGTGGTAAACCTTCAGTGTTTACATCTCCATTATTGAAATGTTGGAACCATCGTTGTGTCACATGCTCACTAACGGCACTTTATCCTTCCACTTCACATATTCTCCGGGTTACGACAGCGGCTTTGTAATCTTGTTTACACTAGTACCTTAGAAGAGCTTCAAGTTCAATACTTTTTATCCTCATTTTGTGATTGTTTATTATCAATTTTAGACTGAGACATGCTCCCAATTTACGCCACACTATCCATGGCATGCTGTAAATAGCATTGCCAAATCAAACAAACCCAAAAATATTCCGAAATAACAAAATAAAGAATACATTTCTTATAAGATAACATTATCATCATCATCATCATCATCATCATCATCATCATCATCATCATCATCATCATCATCATCATCATCATCATCATCATCATCATCATCATCATCATCATCATCATCATCATCATCATCATCATCATCATCATCATCATCATCATCATCATCATCATCATCATCATCATCATCATCATCATCATCATCATCATCATCATCATCATCATCATCATCATCATCATCATCATCATCATCATCATCATCATCATCATCATCATCATCATCATCATCATCATCATCATCATCATCATCATCATCATCATCATCATCATCATCATCATCATCATCATCATCATCATCATTATCATTATTATTATCATTATTATTATCATTATTATTATCATTATTATCATTATTATTATCATTATTATTATTATCATTATTATTATTATTATTATTATTATTATTATTATTATTATTATTATTATTATTATTATTATTATTATTATTATTATTATTATTATTATTATTATTATTATTGTTGTTGTTGTTGTTGTTGTTGTTGTTGTTTTTGTTGTTGTTGTTGTTTTTGTTGTTTTTGTTTTTGTTGTTATCAATATTATTACTTATCATTATGATCACTAACATTATTATCATCATATGTTCCAATATTTCGTACAGAGTGTGTGCAGCAATTAACATATCATTAGTAAATGAGAATTTATATTCCCAGGAAAGCTTGCAGAACTGTTAAACCATTTAGAAACGTCACACAAATTTATTTTGTTAGCTCTTTGCCTATAGCCAAGGGACCTGGGTCATCGAGTCAGCAATTTTATGTATTTGTAGAGGACGTTTACAGCATGGTCAATGTTAAATTTTATTGTACTGAAATTGTAATGGAAACTGTGCAAATAAATATCCAATATCAAAGAGTGTTAGCCGTTTTAATCCTTGGTATAGCCACAAAATGATATGTTTTCCCTCTATATATTGTTTCATGTGGAACAGAAGCAAGTTTTTGATATTATCCAGAGAGTGACAGAGAATTAGCAGACAGAATGTTTGCAAGTCGGAAGCATCACTTCTGGAGAACAAATGCGATGCTTCTGATATAAGTCGTGCCCTTTATCATTCGCAGAGGGTGATTTCTACTGTACGTTAACCTGTTCAGTGGTACATTACGTGTCAATAAGCATTCAACTATTTGGAAATTGTGTTAATACACATTTAAGAGATGTTTCGCGCTCACTTGCTCTGCTTGCGGGAAATAAAAATCAGGCAAACTGAGCAGCTCGTTGCCAAGTTGAGCCAGCTAGTTCAAGAGCGTATACACGCCTTGCTTCAGAATCTAATCGTAAGTAAGTTGTTGGAAACGTAACCCATCAATATTCTAATATACAAGGTACGTCCAGAAAAAAAGCTATGTTTGGTAATATAATTAAATTGCGTACAGATACAGAAAAAATATTTATTGTACAAAATTCTACAACTCTTAAACTACTTTTCCACGTAACTACCGACATTTTGCAGGCATTTGTCATAGTGAGGCACAAGTTTTTTTATACCTTCTTCATAGAAGTTTGCTGCCTGTGTCTTCAACCAGTTGGAAACATTTTCTTTCAGCTCTTCATCATTGTTGAAGTGTTGACCACCAAGGAAAGATTTTAGATGCAAACACAGATGAAAGTCGCTAGGAGCGAGTTCTGGGCTGTACGGGGCTGGTCAAACACGTCCTAGCCAAATCCCTGTAGGTTGTTTTTCGTCGCATTTGCAGTGTGTGGTTGTTCGTTGTCGTGAAGAAGCACAGCACCTTTTGACATCGCAAATTTGCTGATAAATTTCAATTGGTTTCACTTTCCTAGCTGCAGAAAACGAATCACAGATCTGATTTCACAAGTGGCGGGATTTTCAATCAACACCGACAGTGTAAACAAGCACAACAAAGCGTACGTGGCTGACAGCGATCTTACAATGACGCACCTTTCTTCTCCTTGATACATAGCGTCTACCGCGTATGTGCGGAACTGCGATCGCAGCGCTGCAGCGGAGATAAATTGAAACAGAATTTACTTTCTGGACGCCCCTTGTATAATTAAGGTATTCACAGCAGTAAAGGGAAGCTAGCTCCTATCGTGTGACCTACTCCATATATATGGAGAACATATTCTGATAGACACAACATGAAAAATTTAATGCCACGGCTGGGATTTGAACCACGGATCTCCTGGTCGCCTTAACCCATTAAGCTACCCTCATGACATTGAATTCTCCATTTGACTGGTATATTTCCCCGGTAGACCACTAGGAGCTCTCGCATTCGAGATACACTGTTTGTGGCAACTTACTATCGTACGCACTCGAGTCCCATGGCAGCTCAATGGGTTAGAGGAACTGGACGGAAACCCGGTTCAAATCTCGGCCGTGGCATTTAATTTTTCATGTTGACTCTATAAAAAGCCTTAGCCTATATACGGCTAGTGTGAAGAAATGATTAATATCCACCGATTAACTAAAACATATTTTGATATCTCACATTCACCAAAGATAGATATGAAGCGAATCCTAGCGGATGGAAATGGTCACATTCATCACTGGCTAGCGTAGATTTTGTTGCTATTCTTTCCATTCTTGCTTTCTTAATTCTACTGTTTTCTCTAAATCCAATATATTTTAACCATGGAAAACGTCGTGAAATTTTGAAATAAAGAATTGTTTATAATAAAACTCATGTGTTCTTATTACATCTTAAATTAACTAAGTTAAACAATATTTCTCTTTAACTCAGTTCTTCACTTACTTTATATTCTGTAACCAACCATTCCTGTTCATCAACTTGGTAATTAATAAGCGCCTTTCCTAGTTATTTCCCAAACTTTCTTTAACGGTGTGGATTTTAAGTCCCAGGTATAGGTCCGGTGCCCACTCAGCATCTTGAGGAAAGAGAGGAGCTTACGCTAGGTAGGCGGCCCTGGTCACGAAAACTAACTTTCCGGCTGGGGAATGCCGAGATGCTGACCACATCTCCTCCCCGTATCGGTTGGATGGTCGCCTACCTCTGCCGTGCATAAATGGGTGTGAAGCAATAATCAGATTGCTAGGCCTTGGCCCTCTAATAGGGCTGTCGAACCATGATCTATTACTACTATTTTATTTATTTAACGACTACTACATGTATAGTCAAGAACTGGCGCACTGTTTTATTTCACGTTATTCCTGTATTACGCATAGTAAGTTGGGATAGAATTGCATTAAGCACACAAACTTGAAGTCAAGTTTTCACCCTAGGTGCACACACTAAAATCAAAAACATTTTTAGAAAACGATTAGGGTTAGGATTACTACAGAGGGGATTAGGCATCCGAAATTATAGTTTAATGTACCTAAGTCCCAGGTGGGGCATCCCCGGGAGGAAGAATGGGCGAGAGGAGAGAGGGCGGCCGATCCAAGGGCTCACGACAGTGCAGAATGCAGGGTCCCTTTTATTTACTGTCTGGAAACTCCCTCGTCAGGTCAGCACAACCGACGTCCAACCCGGCGTTGTCCGGAAACGGCCCACGGAGCCCCCAGGTCCGCCTGAAGACAGGAAACCGTCCTAGGAAGGAGGAAGTATACATATCCATGAATATAACATCCTGCGATGAGCACCGACACTTCTACCCTGAAGTAGACCATCAGTTGAGAGGCGATGTTAAATGATGACCAAGATGAAATGGAGGGATAGGAAATTCGGGGATGTGAGTAGCATATCTAGCATTCGCCTAGCCACCAGGAAAATCCACGAAAACAGCCATGGGTCAGGTAGGCTGGGAATCGAACTCAGGCCACCGGAATGTGATTCACACATGAAACTATCTGAAGCATTCCGCTACGTTAAACGGTATATCTGTGTCCTTGTACTGTACAACTTAACGTAAATACGAGAAGTTGATTAAAACCAAACTTGTTATTTAATTTAGGCATTTTTCAGGAATGCAGCCCTAAGCAGTTCAAGAAACCAGGGTTCTAAATCAATTTTCATATGGAGCCTTTTTCGTCTTGGATTTTTACAAAAATGTTAATACTGAAGTAGGTTATGTTTAGGAAAATGTCATTAAAAGACCAACTGTATATCTTGAAATTTCTGAGAATAGCTCTTAGGCATTGCTTGGAACGAATTGTTGAGGCGAGGCGACGCGAGGGACGACTTCAAAGAGACGGGCAGTGCAGTATGGAGATAAAAGCTCGCCGAAACGATGGGGGGGGGGGGGGGGAGCAGACGGATTTCTGGAGAGTTCGTTTTTCTTCTAGCGCCGTCTTGATTGTTTGAGAGCATTCCGGATAGTGAGTAAGCTATAAATAAGCAAGACGCAGCTCGTCAAGGGGACAGCTGTGAATTGAACTTGTGTGCGCGAACAGCTGTGTGAACTTTGTGGTCGCTGACCTTGAAAGTTGTATTGTGTATGTGACGTAATTCTGCTACTGTCAGGTTGACTAAAGTGTGTTTCTACGGAAATAAAGGGCAATATTTGGTGTTTGTAACCTGTACTTTCAATTTTACGATCCCACAAAGTGACAGTATACTTCATTCCGGATGACTTTTGTATACCTGAGAAACCGTAAGGGGTAGACTACACAAAAGGATAGCACAGTTTATTAAAACTACTGTTATGACAGAATTAACCATTTCCGAATTTCTTTGTTATTTCTTAATATTTTGAAATGCTTAAAGTCATTACATAATGACCCACCATTACAATATTTTACTATTGCTTATGCTTTCTATATTTACTAATAATATTTTTATTATGCAGTAAAACCTGATTAAAACTGAACCCTTATATGCCGGAAACTTGAAAGTATTGAAAATAAATTTCGATACGTAGCTATTTTGCATGTAAATATATACTCTTGAGCCAGAAAACTACCTAAAACGGAAACGGATAAATATTTTGGGAACCGCTTGTGTAAATAACCTGACTAAAACGGATTACTTTATATGTAATGTACTTAGAAGGTACATACTGAAAACTGCAATAATTTTGAGGGCGACTTCACTTGCACAGAATTTCCATGAACCATAGAGTATGACTGTAATCCTTCGAAGAAAAGGGAAAACAAACCGTAAGCTCTCTCACGTCTCCTCCAAAACAGAGGGTAAGGGTACAACTGTTTAGCACTATGTTCATTATCATTTCATTGTTACAGGTGATCAAGTACGAGTGGCAGAAAGCTATGGACTTTGGTGATTTTTAAGAATGTAGTGTGTGTACACAAATGCTGTAATATGTCTTCCAGACTAAGATTTTTGACATTGGGGGAAGAAATTAATTTATTGGAGAGCACGAAAAGAACGAACTTCGAGATAAAGAATTAACTGTGTTGTTTAAATTAGAGAAAGCTTATAATTTAGATTTTGAAAAGGTAAAATTTAATGACGAGTGGTTAAAGAGAACAGCAGGGCAAGTGAAACCCACCACAAAATCTACGAAGTTCGAAGAACAAAATCGTGCTGTGTTCGAGTGGTTTGTTACTGCGCAGGCCAAAAGAATTCTCATTTCCGGGCCATTGCTTCAGACTCAAGTTTTAGAAAGAGCAAGAAAATTAAGCAAAGGCAATATCAGAGCTTCCAATAGATGTCTGGAGAGTTTCAGATATTGTTTTGAATGCCGTGTGTGGTGAAGCAAAGGATTTTGATATGCAGACAGTTGCAGATTGGAAAGGGAAAAACTGAAAACAGATAATCTGGGCAGTAAACTGCTATTATTGTATGCAAGTTGAAAATATAGTACTTAATACATATTGTCACCCAATTATCGGGAAGCACAACAAACGACAGCTGAGAAGGGACCTAATTCTGTGTAATTGGCAAGAGTTTAACTGTAAGTCGGTGGAAATAAAGAACATTTTTGAGTGGTGCAATTGGACTTTTCATTTCACGAACCCACAAAGTCACAATATCAACCTATTATTATTTACAAATAATTCTATATTATTTCTTCACTGTAATCCTGTGCGGATATTTTGTAGTTTCTTTGTGTTCAAACACAACCCTCTGTGTTCCGCTTTAGAAAGGTTTTACTGTATTATGTTTATAAACAAATAGTTATTAAACTATTTATGTAAACACTTATTTCGATTACAAAAGTAGACTTTTAAGGATCATTTAAGTCATATTTATTTTATTTATCATTAAATGGATACAGAGACATAAAATTTGAGAATTTTATACCGTGATTTGTAGCGGCTGTCTGCATCATACCATGTTATGTGCTCCTAAATGTCGCTCAAAAACATCAGAATCCAGAAAGTGAGTTGCCGTAATTGTAAAGAAAGAATTGGATATCACACAAAAAGCAATAAATGACGTATAGACACATGTGAATAAAGAATAAGAAAAATAAAATTAAGGATTCAAGATAAATGTGACCATAAGAAGTAAGAGCTTACTAATTTAGATTAGGAATTAAATAATTTAGGTAACCATGTAATGAAAGAAAGAAATTTTCTGAAATGAGGTAGCGATTGCTAGTTCTTCATTTCAAATTTTCTGCAGCGCTACGAGTAATGCTGCGGGATTGGTAAAGAAACTAATACGCACCAGGCAGAATGTTGTACTACCAATCTAAAAGGAACAGTTATATTAACAAACAGAAATGGGTAGGTAGTTGGCCAACAGCGTAATGACAGAAAAAGCAATGATGCCATCCAAACGATGAAGTATAAAACTACATTCCTGATCACAGCAAAATTTGCCTTAGTAACTTACAAAACGGTTTTCACAGCTATCAATACTTTTTAACAAACAATCTCTTTCTAAAATGGGTCCAAAGCTTAAGGTATAATTCACTGTGACAAACTACATGTCAGACTATCGGACATAATTCTGCAGGGTAAGGGATTTCAAGGGATGAATGGATAACGTGCCTGTATTAATGGAGACAGGCAATGTAAGATTATAGTTTGGTGTTGGATGCTTGACTCCATTGTTTATCAGGGTCATAACCATATACTACCCATTGTATATCAAGATTATACGATTGTTGCCATGTTATGACTAGAATGCAAGTTGGTCACATTAAAATGCTTCCAGAATCACAATCGCTTGAAGGCAAAGAAGTACAATTTATGCAAGAATTTTGATATTTTAACTGTGGTTTTCTAAATGGAATAATTCGCTCGCATTATATCACATAATTTTCATGCGTAAGCTAAAACCTAAACTAAAACAATAATATAACCATTTTAGTAATAAATTAAATTGAAAAGTCGAATAATCGTATTGCATATTTACGTAAATCATATTTTTTTCGAGATAAAAGCCCAACACTGCAATGGGATGCTTCCATATTTGTATGAAAAATTATTCCTAATAATTCAGTTCACCCAAAAAAAAAAAAAAAAACATTTTAAACCAAGTGTAGTATTCTTAATATGTTCAAATTGGAATAAGAGAAGGGCCTGAATTTTTATAAATACCTGGCGACGGCCTCTGCTTTTGTTTTCTGTTTTTTTTTTTTTTTTTTTTTTTTTTTTTTTTTTTTTTTTTTTTTTTTTTTGCATCCAACCTTAAGTCATATGCGGCGTCGGGGTAGCGCAGTGGTTTCGTTCGCGGCTCCCGTGCTAAGGGTCCCGAGTTCGATTTCCGGCTCTGGGGTTGGCGATTTTAAGTCAGCCCTAGCCACGCCTTCCCCTCTTTCTAGCACAGTTGAAGTGTCCCCTATGCCCAACGTAGTGCGGAGTCCACGGTATAAGCTGTAGGTACTCTCGCCTCACCGTCATCTTCACTATGACCGTATCATTGGAGGTAATGGACCCGTCCACTGGGTGCCTCCACCTGAGAAATGTGTCCGGGTATCTAGTGGTGGGGCGAGGTTACCCCGAAGGCCAAAGTTGCCATGCGGGGACTGTTAGTAACAACGTTAAGTCACATTGGACGATGAATGAAATGGGTAAAATGTTGCTCAAATGATCCCGGGGTGCATGGAGCTTAGTGTTACCCGAGATTCGTCTTTCAGAATAACCTAGAAAAAACCTTATTCAGGTAACTCACCCTAACCAAGATTCGAACTTAGGACCTCTTGAACCTCTGGCAGACACGCTACCATCTACGCTACTGAGGCGGGTGACATATAATATAGTATAGAGCATTAAATATAATATAAAAGTAGTTCGATAATATTATGAAATGAATATCGTGTACGTAAGATGTAATGGTTTTATGAACACTGCATTATCTGAATCAATCACTATATTGCATGAGTTATTTTTGCTATTTGTCCCACTCTTCCTCTAATTCCTTAGCCGTCATTGCTTTCTGCTACTCCGCTTCCGTTTAGCTGTATAAGTTTTAGTTTTCTAAACATACATAGTTCCATGCGTATTTTTCGTTTACTTCAAGTAATTCGTCACGTGGACGTATCCTCATTTAAAAGTTATTTCTGCAAACTAATGGATAATATTGGCGCTGGTCTCATCAATCATCCCGGAACCTCTCTGACCAGGAAATCTTTGATCCTCAACCCGTGGTTTTCGGGCCTCGAGGTTCCGCAGTTCAAAGGCCATATGCTCCACTTAGGAATTGCAGGAATTCATTCATTCAGTGCATAATATGAAACAGTGGCGACAGTCTGTTAAATCTGTAGAAATAGATTTACGTAAAACTTTGTGTTGTTTTTGTAGGTAATGTAATACTGTTATTATACATATAATATACTGTTATTATATAATATTATTATAATATACTGTTATTATACATCCTGTGTCCCCAAAATTATACAGGGATTGGCTGCCATTTTTTTCTCAAAACGAAAGTGACTTTTCCATAGAAGTACAAACAGTTTTATAACTAAAGCAGCAATTTACTAACTAATGTTTGCTATATGTGTTTCAAATGGGATGGTGTTTGTCCTTGAGGTGTTTGTCGTATTGCATTGCCCCTAAGTGGTGTGTGAGGAGCGCCAAGCTAGTCAATCTGTATGAAATACTATTCACTCTAAGACAAATATTCAGATTTTGCCAAAACTGATCCATGTGGAAGGTAGAGAGTAATGTATATAACATAACCGTAAAATCCCATATTTTTAGCTCAAATTGTTTTCCT
Source organism: Mantis religiosa (assembly GCA_030765055.1). Taxonomy (NCBI): domain Eukaryota; kingdom Metazoa; phylum Arthropoda; class Insecta; order Mantodea; family Mantidae; genus Mantis; species Mantis religiosa. The sequence goes on from CM060951.1 coordinate 164,379,598, forward strand.
AACACAAATGAAGTAGATATTATATTATAACATAATGCATTGCGACGTAAGCACTGTATTGAATATCACTATTGGTTGAAATTACTCAGAACTGAAACTTAAACATTTGACATGACGTGGTGAAAGAAATATGTACTCTGAATAAGCGAAGGTGTTTGTTAAATTCGATGAGAGGAAACGATACAATTCTTGCTAGTTTGGCAGAACGTGTCTGATCACATTATATCTTTGTTTACGAATGGTTCGTAATCTGTATTTATTCCGGAGAGATCAAAGCAGAATTATTAGTTAGTCTTCCATGAAAAAGTGTATCAGCTGGATTAATGAGGCGCGATCCACCTCCCCCCGTACTAATGTCAGAACATTCCAATTGAGTTAATGTGGGCTTAAATTATGTTGCAAACATAAATAATATTTTTAAACTGACTGACGTTGAACGACTTATTCACGAAGAAATTGACAAGCAACGCAACAAGACTGGGAAAACTGCGTGGGACATTAGATAAACTAGAAGAAGGTGGCTTTTGGAAAGAAATAACACTTAACGATATTTTGAAACCTATCTTCATAAATTTGCAGTACTCAGATTTTGAAGAGAATGAAAATGACGAACTATCTCTAAACGTAAGTAACATTCAAGCTATACGGATGCATCGCTGGTATTTGCGTTGGATTAGAAAAATAATTAATTCATAAAATATAAGTAATTTTAAACCAAATATTTAAACCATTTGCGTATTATATGAATATTCATGTTACAATTGTGATTTCAACAACTGCATTGTTATAAAGCTTTGGATAATTTAGTTTGCGTTCCCTTACGTCTAGCGCCACTAACACTCGCAAGTTTGAAAGAGAGAGGGAAAATATAAGAAGAGTGGGGATAATGAGGTGGCAGCGGTGAAGGATCTAACGCATGTGATCCACTATAGGTGAGAACTCCTCCCATTTGAAACACATAATAATTTGTTGCCCAATGACTTTGAGATACAATAACATGCCAACTTATCTTAAAATAAGCAAGTTAGATGGAGGAAATAGATGAGCAACAGATGTAATAAAATAACTTATTAGGTAATTGAGCTTTTCCTTTCTTTAATATGAAATATATTCATCTATTAACAATGTGTATAATGAACTAAGAACATTGTTGTCTTTATTGCGCTTTTATACAGAAATGTTCGATACGTTCAATTCTTCATAGAGATATAATTATTTGATTTATTAACCTTTAGCGATATTTAGTGAGCAAAACTAATTAAAATAACACGCCATTTTACTATGTTTCTACAATACCAACATCATAATGAACTGAAGTACAGTTTTGAAGGAATAAAGAAAACATCTACTAAATAATTTAGACACTCTTTAAAGGATAAGTTCTTCATTGCGTGAGATAACAAGCGAGTCAATTAAAAGTTAACTAAATAAATATACAGAATAACTTCAGGCTGATATGTAAAAGACAAGTTCTACATGCGTAAAATAAACAAGAAGTTAAATAAAAGCTTGTTACTGACTGCCAAGGAAGAGTGTTGTTTGCGTCCGTACCACGCACGAGGAAGGAACCCCTCCAGGGTGGAAAACTTGTGTTAATGTCATTCCAGGTTTTTCTACCGCTGAGGTTAGCATACAGAGGTTTTAATTATAAGCTGTTTCCTGGTAAATAAATGTTTTTAAGTGTTGGGGTTAAAATGTTAATATTTCATAAATGATTGCTTCAGTTTTGCAGGCGATGTCAAAGTATTTGGATCGATTAATGTTCTGTAGAGGATTAAATGTTCCATATAGGGCGAATTATAATCATTTTTTTTTTTTTACGTCCTCCAACCTTAAGTCATATCGCACGATGAATGAAATGGATAAACTGGTGCTCAAATGAGTTCGGAATCCATAGAGCTTAGTTACCTAACATTCGTCTTCCAGGATAAGGTAACTCACCCAGGCCGAGATTCAAACTCGGGACCTCCTGAACGTGAGGCAGACACGCTAACTATGCTACCGAGGCGGGCTTTATAATCATGTGTCTCTGATGCTACCGCGCCATGGCTGAATGTTTAGACATCTTGGCTCTCACCAGGGTACCCGTGTTCCATCCCAGGCGACCGCAAAGTGAGTATTGTGGTGGACAACAAGGAGCTGGGGTGGGTTTTCTCCGGGTACTCCGGTTTTCCCCACCAACATTCCATCAATTGCTCCATCATCTTTTCTATCGTTCATCTCGCCCTCACAGTATCATTCACTTCCTTCACCTTCACACCAGGCATCGAGCTGATCACCAATCTTGTTTTTCTATTGGATTCAAAGTTTTGGTTCCTCAGGCTCAACCTCATGGAATGGAGGAATAAGAATCCACTAACATCACTCTAAGTGGTACTACTACGGATAAGATAAATTTAATATATATATATATATATAAAATAGAATATAGAAAACATGTTTATTGTCAATGAATGTCACATTGGTGGAAAGGTGGAACTTACAGCTATTTTTCAACGTAATCACCATTACGATCGATGCACATTTGTATGAGCTGTGGCAGTTTTTGTATACCCTTGTCATAGCACTCTCCCGCAATGTTGCGCAAGTAGCGCTTAACCTCGTTTTTAAAACCATTGTCGGTCTGGAAATGTGTTCCAACCAGGTGTGACTTCTACTCAGGGAACATGATAACCACTAGCTGCTAAGTCTGGACTGTAGGGGGGATGGGTGAGGATATCCCATCCGAACTGGGCCAGGAGATCAGCCTCGCACACACCTTGAGATAATGCAAATGTTGGGTCAAAATCTTGTGATTCGTAGTCTTACTGACTTCAGGGATAAATTCGCAATGCTCGCGAACTGTCTCACACCCATCTTTAAGCATTTTTTGCTCCACATTTGCAATTGTTTTGGCTGAAACCGAAGGCTGACCAGACTGTTGTTCTTCATGGACGGTATACGTCCATCTTTGAACTCTCTGACCCACTTTCGGCGTTTTTGACGTCTATACACTGTGGCCCCACAGGCTTGGCATAGCTGACGATGAACTTCAGTGGGGGTGGTGCCCTTGGCACTCAAAAAACGGATCACTGCACGCAACTCGCACTTGGCATCGGAAGTGATAGGAAGCTCCAACGCAAACGGCTGCCAAGCCAAGACTAATGGCTTCAACGGGTTCATTGTGGCGGGGATTTGAAGGGGTAAAACCAAGCTACACGACAGTGTTACCGTATCTCGCGTAATAGCGTTCCTCACGGCCCCAGCGCCTTGGAGAACCTATTTTACGGACACGCCTCGTAATAATGATCATTGGTTGATTATTATTGAGCAGAACTAAGACTGATAATCACCTTTCTGTGGACACCAATTCACTGTTTATTAGCCGAAAAATGTTAAATAAAATATAAGTTTTTGTATTAATAAATTGTATTGCATGATTTTTCCTCGTTTGAAAGTAAAGATAATTCGAAGACACAGGAATAACACAATGAGCTCATCCTTATCTAAACTGTATTTCACATAAAACTAATAATTATTAATACAGAAGAGGTTGCATAAGCTAAAAATAAAATTTAGTTGGACAAAGTATACACGGTTTCATCAGCGTTATAAAGATACTCCATTAAATAATGGCAAAGCGCTATTCTCTTATATATTGTCGCGAATCCGATCGCGATAAGGCGGCTTGCGCACACAAAAGGAACTGATAGGCGAGCAGTGTGGTAATAACGAGCTTGCATAAACAATTAACGGTAGCGCCGATAAACGAGAGATGGATAGTTTATCACAGAGGTGAAAGACTTGCCGGCACCTATATAGTTACATTCTAGAACATTCGTGTTTTATCTGGTGACATTTTATAGTAAAGTCGAGAACAATCTAGAATAATCGATTAGGAGTATAAAAAGAAGCCTTGGCTAGTGATGAGGCAGTTGTAGTTGTGAAATGAGAGATAGCCAGCTGTGCTGTAACGAGAGCTAAAAATGTAATCTGCTGTCACTGTTTGTTATTGTGATCGACCTTGTAAGACTGAGTGTATGTGATTTAATGTTCTTACGTGAGAATTGAATAGTGTATTTCGACGAAAATAAACAGATTTTTAATTTCTGCAACTCGGCCTTTGAATTCTACGAACACACAGACTTACAATATTATTTGCCTACTATTAGTAAGTTGAGGGTTCTCCAACACTTAAAGTTATACAGAGCTTCTAAGTGTTTCAAGCCTTCTGTGACTTATGAGACACCTAAGAAATAGGTGTGAAGTGTGACCAGAACCGGACACGGTGCGCGAAAATGTGGCCCCTTAAAATTTCACATTGACACAAATACTGACGTCGGTGAGAGTCTCCTGCTTTATCTTTCACCCGGGACAAACAAACCTCACGGAGAAGGACCTTGCAATTTATGTCAGGGAACACTTATTTTCTATACAGAACAGCATCATGAAATATAATTTAATGAACATATACTCATGTCACTGCCTCATTTAGACTCAGAGCAGTAGTGGCAGGTCCAAAGAATGGAATTGTTTTGAGATTAATAAATTTAATGAAATAATCCCCAAATGAGTCCAGGATACAGAGAGCTTAGAGTTACCTGGCATTAATCTTTCAAAATAGAGGAAAACCACGAAAAATTCTGTTTCAGATAACTCACCCTGGCCAACATTCGAACACGGGACCTCTAGAAAAAGTGAAACTTTCTAATATTTTATACCCAGCATCGTACGTCATTTAGAAACAAATCCAATGACTCATCAATAAATTTCCTAAATACGTCCTACTTCCGACCTAGTGAACCTTTGTATAATATGCAATAACGGAGTAGTCTTTTCTTGAACATATATCGAGTAACTTACAATGGCAGACTTTTCACATGCCGAGATGAAGCATATTTAAGGAGAAATCCTTTGCTCCCAAGAGTACAATTTTGCTTAGAACGAAGACATGGGGGAAAGTTTGAGCCGTCCTCTGGTTGCTAAGGAAATAACAAACTTACTCAAGTGGCCCTATTAGGGTGATGAAAATGCTTCCACTTTACTTGAGTGTGCGTTACAAACAGAAAGGAAGGAGGTGGCAGTCGGAGGCCTAGTTTCACATAAACACACCACGTCAAGGGGGTAATTTTGGCTTTCTTAAAGTGCTATATTATAGAGTTGACTTAAAGTGTTTGACATGGATACAATAATACAATGGATAGACTAATGAGTGCTGCCTTTTAATTAATTAGTTTATTTTTAAATAAAAAGGCGTTGTATCTAGAAAAATGCGCTGCTCCTGGTGCTTGTGGCTTGCATTCCTTTGTTTTGTAATTTTAACGCCCTCAATTACTACCCGCGCTACCACAGGTGGTAGACACTCACCATGCATGAAGAATATGCGGGTAAAGCATTCCACGCCTAAGTATAAAGTATCTCCCAGGCATTTGCCAGTTACAACTGAGAAAAACCTGCTGGAGAGGTTAGCCCTGGCCGCGGACCTTCCTCTCACGAGTCAAAATTCATGTAGGCACATTTGGTTTGCCTTGATTTGATGGTCTGCATGATATTATTTGTGTTATATGTGTGGGAACTGTCCAGGCAGTGATTTTCTTAACTACAATGGCTGTAAAGCGGTAGATAAGATATGGTAGGATTAGGATTAGATTTTCACTGCGGAGAAGATTCATATAGGGCACCATATTGAGTCCATTGTGCCTATGCCTCCAAGTGGGGCACCCCCGGGAGGAAGGATGAGGCGAGAAGAGACAGACAGTTCCAAGATCTACTGCAGTGTAGAGGGCAGGCTCCCTAAAGTTTACATATATAGGAACTTCCCTCGAAGGGCCAGGACAACGGACACGCTCCCTTACTGCGAGACGGCAACGATCCCAGCAGCCAAGAGACAGAGGCAGTTCCAAGGAGCCATTACAGTGCAGAGGGAAGGCTCCCTATGGTATACATATATAGAAACTTCCCCCGAAGGGCCAGGACAACAAACACGCTCCTTTGGCGCTAATGACCCTAACAGTTGTGCGCCCTAAAGCCCCACTACTACTACTAAACATGCTCCCTTACTGCAAGACGGTTACGAGCCCAGCAGCCGAGACCCAAAGGTCGCAGTCTGGTGGTCCGTAAATGGTCCCTGCAGAGGCGCGGAGACGGCAACCGACCTACCGGATAACATGTGATAGCATTCGATTTAGTAAATACTTCCTCCCACCTCTCTCTCTCCCCCTGATTTAGTTAATGCAGTAGAGTAGAGCATCGACATAATTTGATACCGCGGGTGACATAATATGTGAATTAAAATAGTACATGAACCACCATTGGAAATTATATACCAATACCCTAGCAAAATCAGGGCTCTACCATTGTGGATAGACATGATATACCCTTTTAAAGGTCACAAGTCTTGTTACGTGACTTTCACGTAACAGTTTCAAAATTATCCCTCTGTTTTCATATGCTTTTTACTGTATATGTTGTATATTTTATGCCACACATCCTATTACAAAATAGATTGCGTACAACGAGAATATGAACAGGGAATGGCAGAGGGCAGTAGTTTTATATCAGGAAAACAAAAGAGCAATAGCACTGCAATAAGCCTTGAAAACGGGAAGGCAGGAAAGGGGAAGGAAGAAAGGAAATGCAAGACGCACTTGTTTCAAAGAGAGTAATGTTTTCCATTATTATTTATGCATAGGGGTTCCAAAGCTGTCTTGTCATGCGGATGGAAGCATATTTAATGCATTTTTCTATTATTTCTCATAAAATACACTTTTCCATCAAAGAAAGTTATATATTATCAGGGGCGGCTTCTGAGGTAGTGCCGCTGTGTCATGGCACCATCTGTTTTAAAAGGAAAGAAAGAGAAGTGTATAGGAATTGCGTAAAAAAGATTGTTTTGAGTGTCTGCTCCCTCGTGTGAATAGGCGCGTTAAACGCAAGCGCCCTGTCCTGATTATTTTCAGTGAATTGGTGCCGATTCCAGAACGGCACCGTCTACGCTCATAAGCGCCTGGGCTAGGATGTCTGCTTATACACGGCTTCTTATGGAATAAGGTAGTGCCGAGATTTCTCTGGCGCATAACTTACGCTTTATCCGCTGGAGTGCAGTAAAGCATGGGACTTAAGATACCTGTCTCTCTGTCACGAAATCGTACACGAACGCTTCGTGTCACATTCTCCATGAATTCTATTATCGAACTTTTACTGTGCTCGTTACATCTGTGCGTAACAAGAGTACGGATGTAATAAGTATCTTTTTCCGTTGCCCTGTACCTTCTGTTTGACACAGTATATTATAAAATGGGTTGGATTATTGATAACGTTATCTAAATCGTTCGAAATTGGTACACATATTTATATTTAACAACCCTTATTTATTTTCATCCATCCATCCATCCCTCCCTCCCTCCCTCCCACCATCCCACCCTCCCACCCTCCCTGCCGCCATCCATCCATCCATCCATCCATGGTACCGCCAATACAATGCCTCACCGGCCGCCCCTGTATATTATCAAAGCAACGTGCAACTCTAATAAAGTCTTAGTTGTAGCAGTATTTGTCAGTTACTTCGGGAATGTATGGATGACGATTATACTCTCAGAATCCCTCTATGTTGTATCTCTGGAATTTCTCCCGCTGCTCTCTTAGAAGCTTGGTCGTGGTATCGGATAATTGAAGTATGGGAACTTCATGTGAATGAAATCAGAAAAGTTAGAAGGAATTCTCTTTAAGTTAAATCCGAAACTCAATTTCAATCTAATTCGTATTTTTAATCAATATTATCACAAAATTTAAAGCAATTCTTTCTCCCGTTGATGAATAATTAACACAGTGCAACTTCTCCGGTTTAAAACCAGACTTTGGCAAACATCTAGCACTTCCACACGGGTCTATTCACATTGAGATCAGGATGCAAAAGGCAATATTATTCCGTATCCAAACATTGATTATCTCTTGTTTTTATAACTACCAAATAAACTTCTTTTCACTGGTTCACGTCAAAGTATTACGTAATATCACTTTTGCAACTACCAATAATAAATCACTACATCATCGTGTATACATATTGCATCATGTCATGACCTACAGAATTTAACACTTTCATTTCTTGTGCATATTAACACGGAACTCAAATCAATAAATTTAACACTTCTCTGGTACTTATGTCTTAACAACTGTTTCATAGTAAATACCTAATAATTCTTATAGGCCATGGTTGGTTTTTCTTTCATCAGCAATTAATACCTTCGTTGTTCGACTAAACATTATGCTTGATAAAACTTTTCATTGTTGTTTGGACTATGGCAACACAAATATTTGCACAATGTTTAAGAAAGAACAGAAATATCAAATTCATTAAGAATTTCTCCTTTTAGACGCATTGTAAGCTGGTTGGGAGTAGGATTTTACTTGCATTAGTTTGACATGATAATAAGTTTTGTTCAGTGATTGTGTTTATGCCTGTTTTATATCAATTGGTACATTGATATTGATGTACTTTACAACAGCACAAAAGCTTATGGACTCATTTCCTTTATCTGCAATATGTGAAGGTTTTGAAGTACATCAGTAGTGTGATTATTTTTAATGGTCTATAAATTATTCATTTACTTTTTTGTTACAGGTGTTCAGGAAACGCATCGTGCGGGAAGGATAGCCAGTTTAATCGGTGTAGAGGGCGGTCATTCTCTCGGAAATTCTTTGGCCGTTCTGAGAACCTTCTACAGTCTTGGTGCTCGTTATATGACCATCACACACACCTGTAATACAGCCTGGTGAGTCCTCTTATCTTCTTATCTGTTTAAGTTAGTACTTGATTGTTATTCTTATTTTAAAAGTTAGGCTAAAGCTTTTGGTAACCAAAATATTGGTTCTTATTTTTAATGGCATAAGAATATTGTAACAAATGAAAGCAACAATTACTGAGAACTAGACGTTGGATCGGAGAAGACCACCAAAGCACTAATAATAGACTAGAGTTATCCTGCACATACTCAGGACAAATGCAACTCACACCAAACTCCACTCGTTACGTCTACTGGACTCCTTAGCCTTTCAACTGTCGTACCGACCACAGAACTCACTCAGTTCGACTTACCCAACGAATCTCGCTTCTTATATAAATCCCAAACCTGAACACATCATTCTCTAAGGTGCCTTTTCTGGAGACAGTCAAAACCAGTCCTCTAGAGGCAGTATTATCGAGCGCAATGGCTAAGGGAATTTGTCGGCTACTGTGTCGCAAAGGACCAGTTACTAGTACACATAGATCAGAGAGCATCGATGGCGCTGATCCTTACTGGAAGTGCAGAAGCTATGGCAATATTTTTAATGGAAGATCTTGATTTTTGCGGTATCAGGTGGGATATAGTTGAGTGCTTAATCATAATACATTAGTAAGCATATCAAATGGGTTTCATTAATATTTGACACATGACTATATATTAGCTTTAGTACACGCTGCCTTTAATTATAAATTAGGTTATGAAACAGAGCTTTCTGGGAAAGGAGAGGTTATTTTTTATAAATAACGAATCACTTAATGCATCAAAATAACAAACTCCCTCTCATCTGGTTGTCTGGTAGGCTTCTTCGGCAAAGGAGGACGACCCCCAATGTCACTACCTTATTTTATGCCATCCTCCTGCCAACGTCCTGCAAAGAATGGAAAACTGCAGTTGAAGAAGCTAAACGAAAACTATTTGTAAACCATTTCTTTCTGTTGCTGAATTACGCTTTTCCTTTGAGGTAATCAGTGATACCAATGTTTGTAAGAAAAATGCACAAAGTGTTCTTAGAAAGTCCCTTGTCTTAAACTAATCCTATGGGGATTTGCATATCACTTAAACAACAGTGTCGGAAAAATGCCACTGACATATTTATTTAAAACTCTGACAATGTTCCCACAATTTTGTTGACGTCAAAATCAGTCAGCTTTTTAATTCTCAATGGTCACAACTTCGAGAAACACTAACATTTCTTCCCTTATAGCATTGTACCAGCTGTAAACAAATGCTTTGTCACACAACTCAAAATTGGTGCTTTATTCGGATTGTTCTAATTCCAAATGTATTTTCTGTTACACGATAAGCATTCCACTCCTCCTTTCACGGTTCTGGTTCAAAGTTCGATGTTCCGCATGCATTAACTCCCATGTGGTCATATCATTAATTTGAAATAAAAATGAAAGGATAACGGCTGGATATTAAGTTCAAAATGAATAATTAATTATGAATAATTGGTAATTTGTGCACATATGATTGAACCTGTGGCCGATTGAGATATCGGTAAAAATTCACCCACATCAAGCTGTAATATTTCAGCATCATTAGTATAATTTCGAGTATATTTAATATCGGTGTAATTGACAACCGAAGGTCATTACTGCAGCCTCTTTATAATTGCATATAATCTTTTAATGTTTCCATAATATGGAGTGCTAAAGTTTAAATAAATCGTTATTATGGATCGCAGTTTATGAACCTGCTTGTATTTAATGACAACATTATTTCTCTTTCCCTGATCTTTGCGTCTATATTTATTCATTACTTTAAATTGAATTGATCAGTGGTTTATATTGTTAAAAGTATAAATAGGATAATTTTTATATCATCAATAAATTACATTATTCAACTCTGTCTATCGTTTGCTCTTTTTATTTGCAAATCATCCTTTTTTATGTATTTTATTGTTAGTTTGAAAAGTATTGCTTGAGAGTGGAGAGGATTTTATTTCCATGTAAGAATTTCTCGTTCACATTAATTACTTACTATGCGATGGTTAGTTACTCATTTTAATGATGAGACAGGTCCGATTACTACCTTTGTGTTAATACATTGAGGTTGCTCTAGTTCTTAAGTAGTATCATTAGCTTTTGAAGTCCCCTTCAATGAGTTCGATTCCAGTGCTGGTCATCCTCACCTTGGGCTTTTTCGGGGGGTTTTCCTGGGTCGCTAGGCGAATGCTGGTTAGATTAATTACATCCCCAAGCCTCTGTCCCTCCATTTCATCTCCATTATCATTTCATGTTATCTCCCACCTGGTGGTCTCTTTCAAGGAAGAACTTTCGGCCGGTGTCTCAGCGTTGCATGCCAGAATGAATCCTTGCTCCTCCGGTTGGGAGGTCTCCGGGCCGGTGGGCTGTTTCAGAGCCACGTGGGTGAGATGCCAGTTGTACTGTCCTGCCGGGGAGCTTCCAACTGATCAATTGTAATGGACCCTGTCCTGCACACTGTCGTGGCTCCTTAGGACGGCCACCCTTGACTCCTCTGACACCATCCCTCCTCCCGGGAGAGCCCCACGTGGGAATATAGGTACAAGTTTAGGTAGGTACAAAACCAAGTTTGAACCTCCTAGCCGAATCCCGTCCGTGCATTCCCCTTCTTTGCCTTTTAATTTTAAACTATACGTAAAATGTGTTCTGTAGTGGGGTGTAATTGGCTAAGGCAATATGTTTTGGTTCCCTGCCGCCCGGGTTCGATCCCCCCCCTGGGGTTGCGGATTTTAAGTCACAGGTATAGGACCGGTGCCCATTCAGCATCGTGAGGAACTTACGAGGTAAGCGACCCTGGTCAAGAAAGCCAACTTTCCGGCTGGGGGATGCCGAGAACCTGACCACATCTCCTCTCCATTTCGGCTAGATGATCTCCCACCTCTACCTTGCGTATGTGGGTGTGAGGCCGCAGTCGGGTTGGCAGGCATTGGCCCTCTATGGACTGTCGCGCCATGGGTTATGTAAAATGTATTCTACAGTCATGTGCGGTTTTGTAACACCCACTTCGTAAACAGATTGTACGAGCAATGCATGACACATATCTTTAATGTATTTCTAAATTTTGGTCCTTCTTGTAGATATGCTCTCTAATTGCATATCACTTATATCCATGCATTCATTAATTTATGGATTTCTGCTCCAATATTTTGAGTAACTTAAGCACATTTTAGTTTATTTCATTTTTGTAAACTATGTTAATACTTTAAATTTTAGAACCATTTTATAGCATATTCTCCAAATATTTTGTATCATAAATGTCTGAGTCCTCTTTATTATATATTTTCTCATAATAATTAACTGTCGATTGCTCTTTATGGTTTGAACTTTGGATTTAATATAAAGGATATTATATATAAAGGCAGTTGTACTTATGAAAAATTCTCTCAGTAAAGTCCAAAATATGTCGTTACCTAAGATTGCAAAATAAATACTGAACTTCTATGACACAAGCTGAAAATTCCAGATAAACTGCGAACTCCGCTTCGTTTCGATGTAGATGAGATATTTGAGCTGATAAAATGAAAATATTTACAACCGCAGAATTAAATGATTATCCCATTTCTGCTCTTAATGTCATTTGGTAAGTTGGCCATAGTAGCTCAATGGTTTAGAGCAGTTGGACGGAGACCAGAAGATCCGTGGTTCAAATCCCGGCTATGATATTGAATTTTTCAGTCTGGCTCTACCCTTTCATAACTAACAATGAATTATACGGCAGGGTGTGCATCTTGATATTTGTCCTTATTTCCTTATCTCCCATAAAACTGCTTATACAGTTTGTTTCAAAACGACACCGAACGAGTATAGCCGTTGCGTAGTTTAAAATTTAATTAGTCCGAATTTCGGTGTCCATGCTTCGAATTCTTGTTAAGTAAAACTTTATACAGCATTAAATATTATATGTTTTTGTGATTAAGCAGCTCAGGGAGCACTGGTGTGCGAACCTCAAAAGTTGTTATTGGGACGCACCGGCCACTGAAACAAAAGGAAACAAAAGCATTATTCCTTGCTCTTTATCAGTGACCCTAGCCTAGCTTTCAGGTAATGGGGCAAAGGACAGTTATTCGTTCAAAACTCGACAAAAATCGGACAGTTGCAAGTTTGCTCTTCAGTGTAAAACTGCACATTCCGTCCTAACAAGGAGGATTTTGCGCCTATTTAGACAGCAAATCCAAGCAATATGGAAAGCTATACGAACGCCGAAATGACAGATATGGTTTCGATGGATGGAAGAGCTGAAGGGAGTTCACTGAACATACGATTAATTTAGTTTCACTAAAAGCATGACTTGTAAAAATAGCTACATCAATGACAATATTGATGTGTTTAACTGCAGAGCATTTTGCTATAATCTTAATTATACAATACTCTCAACCACTTACTGTAAATATCAACAGCTTCCTTTTCAGTTACCAATTCTTTATTTAGTATTATCAAACAGGGTAAGTAAAATGCTCGTCTCACTGTACAAGATATTTTGTTCTGATTAATTTATCCATAGTTTTTTGATGTAGTTTTCTGTTCTGTTTATCTTTTAATGCTTCAATTTCTTCAACCTCACTAACAGTAACTTCCCACTAAAAGGTTTAAGTTGCATATGTCTACCAGCCTATTTCCCATCATGGACTGCTATAACGGAATTTTGGAACACGCTGAACACTCATAAGCAATAATTATGGAATAGCTTCTTTATTGTGCTTTCACAAACAAAAGAAATTCTTAATAATAGCAAGCTACTGAGGAGTATGCACGTATGTTTATAAACAGCTACAGCACGTGGCATGGCGTGTGACCTATACCTGCGAACTCCGACAGCGTGAGGCACGGGGCTATTTTCCTGTTACTGCCTAATCCACACACTTTCTGGAGAGTTTTTATGCGGCTCTGTTGGCGGTAAAAACTATCTATATGTGTCACACAGAAGCTGAGTGACTACTTCTATATGTACGTTCAGTGTCGTTTTGAAACACCTTGGATATTTAACTTAATGCTTTTTTTTTCTCTAAATTTTCCTGCTCAGAGAAGTGGAAGTATTAAGTAGTACTAAAAGGCTAATTGGATCGGATTTAAATGGAGATATACATGGGACATCAAAAATTCAAAATGGAAAATTCTTTTGAAAAAAAAATTTGTATTAAAAGAGTATGTATATATGTGCCAGCGCCAGACGTTACACCTAAGGAACCTTCAAGAGAGACATTGCGAAGATATTCTTGTGTTTTGCATGAATATTTGTGCTCATGTTTTAGTTTTTCATAGTTTAATGTCACATTTTTATCAAATTATGGTACCCTAAGACAGAATGTACGTTTTGAACATTTTCTAAATAATTATATATATATATATAATTTTCTAAATAATTATGTATATATATATATCATGTGCTGTATAGAAACAGCATAAAATCATTCTAATTATGCGTAATTCTATTTTTCAAGAAAAAAACAACGATTCGTAGTTTATTTCTAAAATATTGTATTTGGGAATATTAGATGCTAATTCCTTTAAATGTTTTGTAAAGAAATAAAAAATGGGGATATTTTGTGAAACTTCAAGTACAAAGAGTGTGCATTTGTAATTTGCATTTCATATTTTTACAAATGGTAAATGAAAAACAAATGTTTTGTGCGAGAAATGGAATTTCGTTTAAATAATAAAAGGCCAATGACATCATTACATTTCAGAATTTAATAATACTTCTTTCCCAAATATTAAACCTATAAACGCGTAGTGCACTGGTAAAATATTTTATATCATATTCTTAGGTTAAATATAAGCTTACACTGCATGTGTTTCTGTACTCTATTTCTTCTCATGTAAAATTTACACATCGTTCGTTATTTGATATGAGAACCAGAGTATTCCTTTCAAGAACACAAATCGGAGACAGTGCCCTAACTTTGAATGTTTACTGCGGTTTTATGGAGAGGTCCGCCCACTAGGAGGTTAAGTCGATCGCAAGACTCTGTGTGAATGATTCATGGCGCACGAGGGTGCTGTTATTGGACGACTATCATCAGAAGTTAGTTTCCAACTCCCTCAATCAAGGAAGTTCGCCTGAGGTTCACTTGTTCCACCACAAATAAGAATAACGACCGTCCTCGGCGGATCTCTGTGGATTTTGAAGACCATAAACCCGCAGCTTCTACTTCCTGGGGGTCGGCTCGTGACACATAGACCCGCGCAACTGTAGAGAAGTCCTGTTATTGACAAGCGGGAACTGTGTCACAATGGGGAGCGTTCGCAGCTGTCAGTAGACTTGTTCCTGAAACAAATAAGAAACAGCAACCAATATTTATACCTGTTTAATAATAGGGAAAATATGCATAGTATACTGATAGAAAATGCAGATTACTTTAAAACTTAAATTATTTTCTGTGATATTTCGGAAATATCGTCGTTATTGTGTCTTTTTTCCAAATTTCAATAATTAGTCACTTTTTAAAATAAGAACGCTGTTCTTCTGGATCTCGCAAGCATTTTCAGGCTTGTATATTTATATTGCTATAGGGTGGAGCGGAGCTATTCCATCCATTTCAAATTTATGGTGACATAAAACAAATACAAAACAATTTTTATGTTAAGCATAGATCAAAACAGCTTTTATTAATCCCTTAAGGAGCACAAATATAGATATTTTACTTACTATACTGGTCATCAAATAAAACAACGAATGCTGCACAGAGTGGAAATCTCAGAATTAACGGAGCTATTCCGCCCGGCGCTGGGGCTATCAGCGCGCACAGTGTAGTGTTTAACGCCCGCTTTTACTGCATACGGTACCGCAGGCGATGACACTGATGATTCGTGAGATGAAGATGAGCACCGGTGGAATGACGTGGCGGGGAACCCGGAGATCCCAGAGAAAACCCGCCCAGCGCCGTGTTGTCCATAACAAATCTCACTTTGCGGTCACTTGGGATCGAACTCGGGCCGCCTTGGTGGGAGCCAAGTGGTCTAACCACTGAGCCACGGTGCTACCCGAGTGCACAGTATTTTTTTATTTTAATTAAATGCATCTACCACAAATGAAGTTTTTCTTACCAAGTGCACCAGCGCACACTTCGTGATACCATAGTCTACATTTCTGGCATTTCATCCAGCCTCCTTTGGTTGCTGGTTTTGGAGAACAACATTTTAACCCACAAAACCCATTTTCCTCATCTCTGCATTCTATTTGGACTGGAACCAAGCCACCACTTGTCTCACTATATCCACAATTTCGTTTTATAATACGTTTATACTTTTCTTTGGGCCGCGGCATGGCGGAGTGGTCAGACCGCTTGGCTCTCACCTAGGTGGCCCGGGTTTGATCCCAGGCTACAGCAAAGTGGGATCTGTGGTAGACAACATGGCATTTAAGTTGGGTTTCCTCCGATTCCTCCGGTTACCCCGACCATCATTCCACCAATTGTTCCATCATTCATTCATATTAGGCGTTGGGCCGACTGCTCAATCCTGATTTCATCCCTCAGGTCAGATGCTTCGGCCTTCTAACGTCAGCAAAGAAGAGAAAAGGATCAAAAGAACTTTTCTTTGATGTCTTTTTCCATCTTGAACTTCTTTTCATCTGGCTTTCTTGAATGTTAAAGTCTGACGTCAAATGGCTGGTACCTTGAGTTCTTCAGCGCTTCCTCAGCGTTTCTGGAGTGAAAATAATGGTATAAAAGAGAGATCCTGTTTTCTGCGTTGGCTGTGCGCTGGCGCTTGTTGAAGCCTTTTCTGAAGTTTCTGGCTGGAAGTGGTGTGTAGGCAGAAACTTTTCTTCAGGAATTACCAAGGGATTGAACTGAGATATTCCTGAACATTCAACACCTTTGACAGCGTTTCCGACATTTGCTTCTTTACTCCATGCTCTGGACAAAAGTTTTCCAAAATTAGGTTTATTAATGGCACCAGTTGGGTTTGAGTTCCTATAATTTGTTGCCTCTTGATGGTAGAACGAGCTTAAAAGCTATTCAGTCAAGAGGCTGCAGAACGTGTGTCGTATGTAGTGGTTGACACAACATCACAATTCCATTGTCTCGGCAGTAATCGAAGTTCTGCGATGAAGAATGTGAAAAATGGCCATCAAAAACTAGCACTTTCCTTGTGCGAAAGGTTTCTGAAAGTGCTGGAGCCATTCAAGAAAAATGTTTTCATTTATGTAACCTGAATCTCTTATGGCCACTAGTGATTTTCTCTGCCCTTGCTTTAGAAAGACATTCAGGTTTTCTTAGAATTGTTTCTCCTCATAAACCCTGTGAACCAATCTTTACCAGGAGATTTGACTCCATGATTTTGCTCCATGGATGATATATTTTCTTAGCAGTAGCATATATAAATACTACCATTCGTATTTGCTCCGGTGTACATCCAAAGCCTCTTGCTGCCAAGTATTTTAACATGGAATCTAAATCTTTACCCTCCTCCAAACAGAACACTGTATGATGACCAACTGATTTGCTCACTCCTCCTCCTAATGCTTCTTGCCATTGATGTGCATGAACACGATCATTTGAATGTAGAGTAAGGAACACTGAAAAGGCCCGCTGCTCCTCTCATACTTACCCACATCGCCGTCTTTTTACGCTCGAAACAGCACGAGCAATGTCGTCCTCGTCCAGTTTCGTTCAAACTTCCTTCGTTTGTATGTGCATACAATCTGAAACGATCAAATAAAATTCAGTAATAGTTGTATAAGAAATAATTAACTTAAAGGAATACAATTAACCTTTATTGTAACTGGGCGAGAGTAGCCCCTGTTTGCTTGAGCGGAATAGCCACAAATGTTGATCTATTGAAAGTGCGCGCCATTAGAGAGCTATGATAAAAGAAACGCGCTATCTGCTATGCATGGACGTAACCCAAACTATAACCTACAGTGACACTGGTTTTCAATCGAAAAACTCTATCTGCAGTTACTAGCCCCTAAGTTTCAAACGGTATCTCCTATTCAAGGCAAATAAGGCAATATAAGTTACTTACCTTGTAATTTTCTTCCCCTAATACTGTTAAAACAGCAGCCTACAACCCCAAGCAAATTCATAGAAACGTCGCACCAAAACAAAGCTTGGCAATGAACTGGAAGGGAAGTCATCGCTGAGCATAATTGTTGCACAGTACACTGGTTCCTTATTTGGGGCGAAAAAGCCCCGTGAGCGGAAAAGTCCCACCCTATCCTATTTATCCTGTTATGACTAAAGGCCGGAGGCTTGTGCGGTTTTCCTTAGACATACTGCAAGTAGATTGTACTGTTATCGCTGGTGCATGTAAACAGCTGCAGGTAGGCACAGCCTGAAAATGACATGGCCTCACTGCAGCACATCTTACAAGACCCATTCCTATGTATTCTCGAATTGCACTTAAACGCTATTTATTTTTTAGCCATAATATCGTCAGAGGGTACATTACACTAGGTTGTAATGTATAGATATCTTCGTAAATTATTAAATGTGAAATTGTGGTGTCTATCACTGAAGCAGTTTTTAAACAGTCTGGTGCCTTTTCATTTTTGTTTATTTTCAAACTTTCACATATATCTTCGTAACCACTGTTTTTGTTCAGAACGTTGTAGAATTTGGCTCTCACCATTTCGATAAGAAGTATTCTAATAATTCGCAGAGTACTACGTTACGTTGTTTTCGACGTTTGCTTCTAGTGACAGTTGTTTCGTATTTGATGGCTGTTGTCTACATCTGACGTCATTCATGCGATTCCAACGTTTCCATCATTTAATGTTATGTATGTTATGTCTTCCTTGCACCTTCAAGCAAATGTGTAATGAAGCTATCTTTGCAGAGGTTTATCTTAATTATAAGTATTTTCTAACAGACAAAATCGTTTTAAGAAGTGCAGAGACTTCCACAAATATTCGGACAAAGCAGAGTACTAAGCTTTGAAAGTGAATATCAACATTTTATGTGCTATTTTATTGAAATTAATGATAACTGACAGTTTCATGTCTCGTTCATGTAAGAAAATAAATGTTATTTCATATAAACATTACAAAATGCATGCCTTTTTAAGAATTAAAAATTAGAAAATATTAAGAAATGAATCATTTTTGGCCTTCAAAAGTAATCGGACATAGCTTTGAGTGTAATACAAAATATGGCTTAGTAATTTGTGACTGTCCCTCTTCTTTTTACTACTTCTCGCAATCTATTCGGCATGCTGTGAACCAGCTTAAAAGGTGGCCTGTTGAAAGTTTGCTCCATTCCTCCTGCACCCCTTCCTTCAAGTGCTGCTTGCAGGTGATGGGGTCTTCCGCACTGCCTTCTCCAGTTTATCCCATACTGCTCCTATGTGATTAAGATCCGGGGACCGAGGGGGCGGATGCAGTACATTAGGACAGTTGTAAGGTAACCACAGCTGCACAATGTGGGACGTATGCTTCAGATCGTTATCCTGATAAAATGAGAAGCTCTCCAAAATACCCATCATGTCTGCACTTAGTTTTAAGTTATGATGTAATAGTCTAAGAAAGACGTCTATTTTATGGCTGAATCTGATCAGCAGCTTTCCCACTCCCGTAGAGGAAGTACAACCCTATACCATTACACTCCCTCCGCCATATTTGACTGTGCCTTGTAAATTGCGCTCTTCCAGCTCCGTGTTTGGTTTCCTCCACACAATCACCCTGCCATCGGAACCAACAAGGTTGTATTTGCCTTCGCCATAAGAAATAACTTGATCCCACCAATCGGATGTCTTGTTAAGAAAGTCTTTGGCAAATTGCAACCAATTCCCTTTATTCTTGCTGCCAATGTACGGTTTTTTTTTTCTGGCTATAGTACCATTAAAGTCTTGTTTTCGCATTGCCCTTCTGGCCGTATTAGGGCTAACTGTCAATCCTAGTTCTTCCTGAATCTTAGCACAAATCACTGGAGCACTTATACGCGCATTCCGTTTTACATTCCACATAATATAAGACTCTTGCCTATCGGTAAGAGGTTTTGGTCGCCCTGGCTTTGCTCGAGATTCAATTCTGCCTTCATATTTATACTGGTTAATTATGTCACTAACTGTACTTTTGCCAAGGTTAACAATATCTGCTATTTCCCGGTATTTTTTGTTCTTTTAATAGTGATAGACCACTAACTGTCTCTGTTTAAAGGTACTCTGCTTACCTCTGGACCCCATACTATGCTCTTGCCTTCTTCTTGGTGCACAGTTGACGTACTTCTTCTAAGATGTTATTTTGTCTAATGACAGAATTTACCTACTTGTTTGTATTGAGTTTCATTTATGCTGTCCGATTCTTTTTGAGTCGTTAACGATTGGTGTACGCAAGGTTGATTGGGAAAGCTTTTAATTTAGCCAGTCTCTAAAATGGATATTCATGGCAAAGGATTTTGGTCTTAACACAATGAGTACCTTGAGATTGATAGACATAATCTGCCCTGCTTTACAGAGAACTCCATAGTGAAATGGAAAGTCTGTCCGATTATTTATGGGCATCAGTGTATATAAAATATATATTATTGAGTAGGAAGAATGCCATGTAAGTACATTAAAATTTACATTAAAAATAAGTGATAAGTGACTTGTAAATATTGTGAAATGTTATCTATAAACAACTATTTGATGTGATTGCTTAGAATATCTTATTATCAGCAATGTTGGTCCTTAAAATTGTGAAATTAATATCTTCTTGTGATCGTATAAGCTGAAAAATGGTTAATTTACCTCTTAAAACTGCCAATGTTACGTATACGTGAATGTAAATATAAGGTTAGATACCTACTGAGAGAATTGATGTTGTAAAATGCTAAAATGTCAGATACAATGTTAAAAAAAATACTTGATGCTTACAGCATGGCCAAATGCAATTAGTGCTCTCTGGCAGTTCGTTATTCAATTCTGTTCCGCAGATGTTTATGGTACTCAATATTTTGTACAACCGCTACATGCACTTGCATGAACGGAAGAGTAATTCGAGTACGCAGAATTGTTGATGAGGGCATGCAGGTTTGCAAGCAGAGCTTTAACGCTGTGAATACATCAGTGGTACTTGGCGGGTTGCCCTTATTTGACCGCTGGGGAAAAATTGTAGAGATAGAAGGTGACTTTCTATCTGTTTATGCATGTTTTGACATGTTGCATCACCCCCTGGTGTTCGTTCGCGGCATCTATCCTATATATGGCCACATAATTTTAGAGTAGATTGTCAGTTTCGTTGGTATGAATTGGACGCGAGATGCATGACACCTGCGTAAAAGCAGAACCATGGAAATGGCTGTTTGGCATGTGAGTAGTGAGGCTCTATAGAAGCGATTATTTAGTTTACAGTCATTTTAACTAATTTAAATTCCCAATGGAAGTTAGTATTAACTAGTTTTCGTAAAATTAATTTTAATCTTAGCTGCAATTCACTGATCAGGTTTTATTTTACACGTTAACCCTAGCTATTTATTCAAAATTAGGTGTACAAAAACATTGATAATCATGATGATAGTGAAGTATTAGTATATGAATGCATCTATGCAGTAACATCTGCTGCAAGTGCTTTAAAAGCGTTATGATATGCTTTTAAAGTAAAGTAAATTATTCCGTATTTGCCACATTTATTAATCCAGAAGTAATCAAATAGAAAATTCTTAAAAATAAACACTAATTAGTTAATATTTATTCAGTTGATTTTAGCACTAGTAATGTATATTACAATAAATAATTAAATTTTCCTTTTCTGTAGGAAACCATGTTATTCTGACACTTAAAATGCTTTGATATTTCTATCTGCGGCTGCAAATATGGGCCCATTCAATAGATCTATTTATTTGAGTTGAAAATAATACTGAACGACAGTAGATTACACATAGATTACTGCACGTAGATTACATATTACATATCTGGCAGTGTAAGTAGAGCTCTAGTGAAGAAGCTCTACCATAAAGAATAAGCATTTTCTGGACCTATGTTCATATATTTTTATCCTCTATATGCAAGAAATATTTTCCCAAATTTTGATATACCTTTTTGTTATATCCTGTATACATACATGTCAGCAACTCTGACTAGAAGTAGAAACATGGAGTACTTTAAATCTGTACTGTATAATTCCTAACAGTATAGTACTATAATAAACACGCACTAAGAATCGACGAGAGAGATTCTACTGCCTAATGAAATCTTAGAACTGTGATGTCTCCTCGATGCTGAAGTAAAATTTTCGATAAGCACGAGCCACCACAATGCACGTTAGCGTTAGCAACTATGATATTAACGATGTGAATGTATCCAACTTGAACGAGAATATTATCCACCAAAAAAGTAAAATTGTATTTTGGTTACAGAAGCAGAAGAACACGTAATTGTTGACCGCGAGGATAACATTGCTTCTGAGAAATAATGTTGCATAAAATTAGAAAGGACATAACTCAATGACACATTAGTAAGCGAGGGACTTTGAACTTTCAAAGTGTCTTTTACATGGCTATCGAAGTGGAAAAGCAATGTACGAGGGCTGACCAACAAAGACTGAGACTGATTTTTTTTCACAGATGTTTATTTATACAATTCAATGTTTACATGATCTATTTCCAAATAGACTCCTCCTACTTCAATGCACTTTTTATAGCATCTCTGCCAATCCCTTGAGCTCGTGCTGCAGATCATTATTTGTGAGGTCCTTAAGAATCGCCTCACTTTTCTTCAGCACTGCTTCACAGTTCTCACATCGAATAATCTTAAGTTTTGATTATCACCGGTGATTTTTTTTTATTGTAATTTACGTCCTCCAACGTTAAGTCATATAGGACGATGAATGGAATGGGTGAAATGATGCTCAAATGAGTCCAGGGTCCATGTAGCTTAGAGTTACCCGACATTCGTCTTACAGGATAAAGGAAAATCCCGGAAAAAACCTTATCCAGGTAACTCACCCTGACCGAGATTCGAACGTTATTACATCTGCAGGGAAAATGATCACATTTTTTGACTGTAATGGTATGATTTACCAGCATGCAGTTCACCCTCACACTACTGTTACAGCAGCATACCATACGTCAGTATTAGCTACTTTGAGGAAGCACATTGCAAAGAAGCGACCAGAGCTTTCTCGGACTGGGTGGCGACTTCATCATGACAATGTACGGCCTCACGTCGCAAATCAAGTCATGCAGTTTCTGGCTCGATTCAACATTACGTGTATATTACATGCACCTTATAGCCCTAATCTTGCACCCTGTGACTGTTTATATTCCTCTCACTAAAGGCAAAGCTTAGGGATATTCGATTTGAGAACTCTGAAGCAGTGCTCAAGAAAAGTGAGGCGATTCTCAAGGACCTGACAAAGAATGGTATGAAACACGTGTTCAAGGACTGGCAGAGACAGGGGACTACTTTGAAAAATATCATGTAAACTTAGAATTGCAGTAATAAACATCTGTGAAAAGAATCAGTGTCACACTTTTTTGAACAGCCTCCTATCTCTCAGGACTAAGCACTGGGTTCAAAATATGCCAGGAAAAGTCAGTGCTTTGTTTTCCTGAACATAAAAGCTTATAAGGAAACATTAGGGCGTAGAGGTCTATTAATGGAGCAAAGGAAAACGGATAACCATCACGAAGTTATTAATCGGTGTGGTTTTTTAACATCTTGCTTTCAGTTCACCAAATAGGACACTTTTTATGCACAAATCTGTATCATTTTGTGGATAACTCACGTCCCCAATATTGATTAAACAAGAACATAATTTATGGAATGCAGTAAACGCTATATAGACACTACAATAAATGAAAAACATGTTTCCTAGTATAATATTGCATTTTAAGACCACTTGTGCGTAACATTAGAGATGAAATAATTAACTAAAGGTATAATAATCAAATATTGGAGAACAAATGAATAAAAAGTGACGTACAATACCACGAATAAAACTTTTACAAGTCACTTAATGTAACTATGAATGTAAATTTAAAAGAGCCATACTGTAGACATATAGGACAAAAAGTATTTTAGGAATACTTAAAGGTAGACAAATTTTGGTGCAGCAAAAAAGAAACGGATTTCAAAATAACATTAGCTGGAAACAAGCACTCAAACCTAAACGAACAAAGCACATAATCTATGATAATAACTACTTAGAATGAACATAAGAAACAATACGGTTTCCGTCTTCAAGTGAAGGTAGCAATGTGTGGGCAGGGATATTGGAGCACAAGTATGACTGCTATTGACAGTTGTTGAAAAGGAAACAATGAGTCGGAAACAGGGACGCTTTGTGGCGACAAAACAACCTCTTTTATAAGTCGACACAAAAGAAAGAGAAACCTAGTAGACAGAGGACTGCCGTTGTAACATGTGTAGGCTATTATAGGCTAGCTCTTTAGAAGTAAACACAAGTCTGGTTTTGTCACTTTTAAGACTAAATTGGTTTGTTCCAAGTAGTGGTTAATATTTAACTATTTCTTGTTGTACTTGATTTCATTTAGGCCTTAGGGATCTCTGACCCGTATATCAGTTTCGAATGCATCAAACTCGTTTTATGTGTAAATTCTTCAATGTAGAATCCTTTGCAAGTTAATTCCGATGAAATCACTGTAGGTCATGACAGAACAGGAACTGTTATAAATTTTATAGTTATAATTGAACAGTAATTTTCCTTTATATACGCGATTTGACAGGAACAATTAAACTGAACGCATGCTTAGAGTCAAAATTTTAGCATCAAAAAGAGACACTGATTATACTTCAAAAGAGGAATATTATGTTTCAAAACATATGTTTAATTAAGAGTAAAATTTATATTAATTTTAAGCCATCTGTAGCTGATACGCGCACAGTACATCCAGCTTCATATTCTCCTAAGGCATTAAATGTTCAATTACAGCAATGCTGTTTCTGGAAAGTGCACGCCGTCTTAAAACATTTTTAGTTGGTTTACAAGCTAAAGCAGCAGTATCTTTGTCTTTGATACTGACTTTTTTATTCTCCTGTAGCATGGCCGAAAGTTTCCAAAGCTTTTTACGTGTTTTTTAATAAAAATATTATAAAATTCACCAGCAATAACGTTCTAGATAATATCATATAATGTTACTTACCCCTAAATTATTATATTTGTTATGGTGTTAAATTTCATCTAGGAGCTTTCGATACTGTCTTCACATTAAAACTATGATAAGGATGAAAATTATTTGGTAGCTAAACCTATGGATGATTCTGTGTGATGTCTAAATCTGCACAGTTTGTTCTAATAAAACATGACAAACTATTTGTCATCTAACTTGTAATCAACAGCATGAACCACTAATCTTATTTATTTTATATTCTTGTAAAATAATTCTTACAAACGTCATTATTCTACAGAGTTCTTAATTTAAAACCTAGCGTGCACAGGGCGTTTCGCCTCTCCAGAGACCTTACTTAATTCCCCCAGTACCAGTTTCGTTGTAAGCCGGGGCTAGCACTCTACTCGGCAGTACTGTACCGGCCAACAACAAATGGCGCTTGACTTTAGATTCATGTGTAAAGGTTATTATAAATGGGAATTACCGAGCTGTGTTAGCACAGAGTATATTGAAACATTCCTTGGGGAAGTGCCTACTTTCAGATTTACATTTCAAGATATTATTGCGAAATTCGAAATCACTCGTTCTGTGACAAACGAAAACGAAATCGTTAACTTCTAGTGTTAACAGAGGAAAGGTTAGACGATATAGGTACATGTTCGGAATTCCACCAACAAATCCATTCCAAAATTAGCCCATTGAGTGGTAGTGCAATTTTTGGGCTATTGTTCCGCTGTATTAATATGTACAGTTGGACATAGAGGAACATCTAATATTTCAGCTTCACATTTGCAAATGGAAATAGATGAACATGCTAATTCTATTCAAACTATATTTGTAAAAGCCAGAAGAAATTTTCAATATTTCAAGAACTAGCTGAATACTATGTATGGCACATACTGTAAAAGGTAATTATAATAGCAGACTATTCATTAGTGAAAATAATCAGCAAATTTTGAATACCAGTGTACATAGTAATAGAGATGACAAGAGTAAATAATGTGCAGGCCAGTGTAAATCATGTGCAGAACAGTGTAAATTGTGCGCAGGACAGTGCAAATAGTGTGCAGGAAAATGTAAATAGTGTTCAGGATAGTGTAATTACTATTTTAGTGCATATTTTTGAAAAATAAATTACATTATATTTTATAATACAATATCTGCTCCCCCCGCTTTAGTTTTAGAGTTACGGCTCTGAACTTATTTGAGCATATGCTCCACGTAATGGTCTACAATATCAGTCTCAGGCTATAAGATTTAAGTCTTGGTTTGGCTGTAATAAAATTTTAACTGCAAAAGGTACTAAAAATTAAATCAATGTACTAAATAATTTAAAAAATAATTTTCCAAAAAGTAATGTATTTTTCTTCTACACAGAGAGTGAAATTGTTTATACAGTTAGTGGGAATAAAAAATTTACATAGTTATTCCACTAGCATGGTTATTGATGAACATGCATTAAGTTTAATATTACCATGAACTTTAATTAAAATAAAAAGAAAGAATTAATTTCCTCAAAACTAATGACTACATATTAATAAAAGTTGGCATGATATTTTCCAATAAAACCCATTAGGTGTGCAAAGTTTGAAGTTTGTAGATATAGAATTATATAAAATAGAAATTTCAGTCCCAGGGTCCCTTAAAGTTATAGCTGTGGCCATGTTTTAATATATGGTGATCCAGTATAGTGAATGCATTACTGTGAATGGTTTCTTTCATTAGTGAATGAGGGTGTAATTGATCCACAGCTTGCGTTTCTTTCTCGATGAGGCATGGTTCCACCTCATTAATGTCAACACTAATAACAGTTTTACTGAGTCTCTGAAAATCCACATCGCGTTCAAGAAAATCCCTCATTATGATCGGAAATTTGCAGTTTTGTGTACTAGACTGAAATGACATTTTGACACCAGAGAAATGACATGGGTGGTTTCAACAAGAACCTGTTACTGCCCATACAAGCACAGAAGCAAGATCAGCCGTGGCACACCCAATCGTGCACGGGCGAAATACAGTGTGCCGGTTATGTTTTAAATGACGAACGCTGTACTTCTTGTAGGTAGAAATAAACTTATGCGTATATCATTTTATTGTATTTTTCCTTTCCGGTGCAACAAAATTCTAAAAATACAGAAAGCTGTAAGCGATATTTTAGTCTGTTAAGGTCGTAATACAATGATTATGAACTCCCATTCTATTTTGGCTTTTAATATCTACACTTTTTGTGTAGTAACATTTTGTCTTACTCTTGTCGTTATACATATATCCATTCTGCGTGAACTGGTTCACTAGGCTATTCTCATAAAACTCTATGTGCATGTCATTTGTCATAAAAATCTCACAAACGTACGGTATTTTTATCAAGTTCTTTAGAAAGAGTATTAGAAATGTTTTATTTTCTCCTACTAGTTTGTAGTAGGGGGGGTTTGTTGAAAATTTTCCACCTAATTAATCTGTCTTTTCCTTTTTAGCTATGTTATTCACACATACCGGGTTCGGTAAATTTTGAAGTCACTTTTAAATATTAAAACGTAAATTGAGTCCGTCCTAAACTTTAGAGGTAGGTAAATTGAGTCCCTCGATTAGTAATTGTGAAAACATTTCCCCTTCCACTTTCTGCAGACTTGAACTTTTCAACCATTCAGCAAGCTGGTGTGGTTAAAAATGTTGTCATGTTTAAATCGTTCGTACGAGCGACTTGCTATAGTTTTGTCACACAGGTCAACATTTAAAGGAAATACCTTTCAAAAAGTCAAACCACAATATGTCCTTATTATTACATTTTGGCGCGACAGTTTGTTGCTTGGTGGGTAGAGCAAGGTAGAGCAATATATCCTCAGGGTATGCGTGGGTATGTATGAGTAAGGATGGTTCTAATGACACTGGAATGCAAGTTTCAAACTGGTTTAATGACTGCTTCTTTTTATCATCACATCAAACTCGAATTTGCCGACCAAGGAATACCAATATCGCACTGTTCAGAGTGACCGTATGCAGAATGCTTATTACTCGATAACACTTAATTCGTTATTTACGTAGGAACTGACAGATACCTTCTGTCTTCGCTTAGGTTTGCCTTCGCCCAAGACAGAAGCAGATGACCATCTTTTTGGGCCGACAGCCACGGTCTGTCTCCCCCACACAGCAGCGTGTGTGACTTTCACCTCTTGAATTACTTTATTTGCACCAAAACTCCCTTTTGTGACTATTTTTTCCATTGTGATTATTAGTCTCGGTCATGCCATTATTAAGGATCCGAACAAATCCTTTCCAAACGGAGTCAAGTGTTATCCATTTAGAATTCTTGCTAATAAAACTCTCTTTCTTCCCTGTCTTTTGCTAAACAATTCAACCAACTGGACCTGTTCGTGTCGTAACAAATATACAATGCTTCTTTGAAATACATTACGATTCTTTATTCACCGTATCCCTTAATTTCGGTATCAATTTTACCATCTGCTCCCTCAAAAAGTGTTTCTGTTTTCAGTATTTTGCTTTTCCTGTTCTCCTGTATTACGTAACTGAACCTACACATCTGAGAGAACGTCACCGACGTTGTAAATGTTTGGATGTAGGTGTAAAGAAAGCCATTTAATCTGGCATGAAAAGATTCAAATCTATTAGTTGAGCTATTTGTGGTAGCTGTGAAACCAGCCCAAAGAGTGGACTCAATTTACCTCATGGATTAAAGATCTTGGTACTTAACCTACCTCTTGAGGAATCTTAAGCAACCAACTTTGGACTCAATTTACCTATCCCCCACACACATGCAGATACACACAAACACACACATACACGTAAATAAAAGTACGCATATACGTGCACAATCTTTCAGTTTTCCCCCTTAATTCAGATGTGTGCTTCGTGTGTGCTCAAAAGTAACATTTCTCACCAGTTAAAATTTGCTGAGAGACATCGAGATTATATTTCTAGAAAAAGGACAAAAATGGACCATAAAAGGCGCTAACCATTGAAAGCAAAATATTCGGAGATATTCTAATAAATAAATACCAAACATCACACACTTTGAAATATGATAATGTAGGACACAGATTAAAACATTATGTCAAAGGTATGTTATTAATAAAACTGCTCGTATCTTTTCAAAGCATCTAGTGTCTTTAAAAAGTAACAACACAATAGGAAGACAGAACATCATGATGCAAATATTAACCAAGTCAATGAATATAATTTAAAATATAATGGGAAGGCTTGAAAAGTTTGCTTTTTCAATGTACTATTTCAAATACATACGAGGGGGGACCCAAAAGAAACGAGTTGTTATAAAAACTTTATTGATGAACCTTTTAACAAAATTACTTCAGTTACCTTCAAAATACTCTCCATTACATGCAATACTCTTGTAAAATCTCCTTTCCCACTGTTGGAAGCATGTTTGGAACTCTTCAAGTTTGATATTGTCCAGTGTCCTTTCCGAAGCTGCTTTTACCGCCTACACTTCGTCATAACGCTCCCCTTTTGGCGTTTTTTTTTTTTAATTCGTGGAAATAGGAATATGTCACACGGAGCTAGGTCAGCGAATACGGAGCGTGGGGAACGGCAGACCACCTCTGAGATGCCAAATAGTGGGTCACTCGTAAGGCCGTGTGTGCTGGAGCGTTGTCGTGATGGAGAAACCAGTTACCTGATCGCCAAAGTTCCGGGCGTTTCCTCCTCACATCCTCTCGCAGACGCCTCAAAACATCCAAGTAAAAGAGATGGTTAACAGTGTGGCCAGGGGGTACGAGTTCCCGATGCACAATTCCACGAACATCAAAAAAGACAATGATCATCGTCTTCACATTTGACCTCACTTGCCTTGCTTTTTTTGGTCTGGGAGATTTGGGAGTCATCCACTGGCTTGACGCTTTCTTGGTTTCTGATTCTGGGTCATTCTCGTAACACCAACTCTCATCCCCTGTAATTAATTTTTTTCAAGAAGTTTTGATCATGTGCAATCTCTGTTTTCAAGTCCTGATACACATTCATGCGGATGGTTTTGTTCTCCTGTGTGAGATGGTGCGGAACAAATTTAGCAGCAACACGTTTCATGTGCAAATCCTCCCTCAAAATCCGCTGGCACGAACTTCAACAGATTCCTGTCGCTGCTGAAATTTGGTCAATCGTTTGACGACGATCCTCGTTGATATTCTGACGGACTTTTTCAATGTTGTCTTCATTTCGCGATTCTGAAGGGCGTCCAGAACGAGCTTGGTCTTCAACACACATCTCACCACGTTTAAAGCGCCCAAACCACTCGAAAACCTGTGTGCGGCTCATAGGGTCCTCCTGGAAGGCTTCCTAAAGCATTCGGTGTGTCTGTGTTGCAGATTTTTAAAGCAGGAAACGAAATTTCACACACACATTGTTCTTTTAAAGTTGCCATAACGACTTCGCAGAGTCAACCCGTAAAGTCACAGAAAGACAATACCACACTTGCACGTTCTGCTCTACACTGACGCCGTCTGCACAGATGTTTCTACCAAGACCATCTAGCGTGAGAACCCTGCACTACGTCTACGAGTGGCAGCGCCCTCTGAGTCCAGTTTCTTTTGGGTCCCCCTCGTATGTGTTAAAGACATAAGGAGAGTTTATAATCCAAGCCATAAAAGGTATTAAATGTCAAAGATAAAAGTGTTTTGAAAATGAACGCGATGTGTTGGAGGATAGATCATTTAAACAATTTGCAATCAAAGATACTAAATCTTGATATACAGAAAGACGTAGAATAGATGTGATGATGAAATAAGTAAAAAACCGTAAAGCAATTCCAATAAGATATTAGAATGAGGTAGATTTACAAAACAGAATCTTACAAACTGTCAGAATGTTCAACCAATGACGGAAAACTTCTAATAAGAATTTTAATAATGTTACCTCTAAAACTTATTAATGTATCAAGAAAATGGGAATAAGTGTGTCGGTGCGATCATGCATTCTCTGTAATGATGACACAACACAAATGACGAGTACTGCAGAATGCTCTTTGCTGTCTTCCCTTTTGTCTCCTACCGTAAGCTTTTCTTTCGGGAGGACGGGGTAGCATTCGTAAACACCTAATGCAAATGACTTTCCACAAAGCACATATACTTGTACGTTCCTCAAAGAAGCATAGTAATGGCTGAATTTTTACTTTGTAATTAGTAGGAGAGAAGAAAATGAAAATTTAGCGTTACTGTTACACGTAAATATGTCTCGTTTTATTTAGTCTTTCGCATATGATGAAGACATTAAGAAGATCAAAGGCAACATTTTGCATATTCATGTGAGTAACTGTAAATCATTTTGTTTGTGATATTTACAAACTTTCCTTCACAGTACGTAATTACTAGGAAACTTGCCACGTTTTATCAATATTATTAGTATGGCCGGTAGGATGACCACCCTGAATGTGAAATGCTTTACCCCTTTAATCACTCCCTCCTCTTACCTTGTACCGGACAGGTAAACAGACAAGAGACGTGTGCTACAGAGTGGTCATTCGGGTTTTGGATGAAACTGTGTTTCGGCGTATTAAATGTAGATTTTGAAATCAAGAGTTGGCTAGGAAAGCAAAAAGGGCGTAAATAATACTAGAGAAGGAATGAAAGAGGTATTAGACGGCTTATACGAGGGTCGGTTGATAAGATCACGAAAAAAAGAACATTTAAAAATCTGTTGTCCTTTGTTTCTCAACATAACTTCCAGAAGGCTCATGCATTTGTCATATCGGTGTTATAATATAATTAAACCATTACTGTAGTGCGACTTTTCATGGTCCTCAAAATAGTTGTTGACCACATCAATGACCTCCTCGCAGCTGTGAAACCTTTATCCTCCAAGAAATTGTTTGAGGTTCGCCAACTGGTGGTAGTCACTGGGTGCTAGTTCAGGCCAATATAGTGGATGTTCAAGCAATTCGAACTTTAATTTGTACATTTTCCCCACTGCAATAGCTAAACCATGGACCGGAGTTCGAATGGAATGAAGTTCGAATCTCGGTCAGGGTGAGTTACCTGGATAAGGTTTCCTCCGGAGTTTTCCCATATCCTGAAAAGACAAATGTCGGGTAACTCTAAGCTCGATGGACCCCGGGCTCATTTGAGCATCAATTCACCCATTCCATTCATCGTCCGACATGGCTTATCGTTGGAGGACGTAAATTGAAAAAAAAAAATGGACCGGAGCTTTGTCGTGAAGAAACAGGATGATTTTCTTTGGTAAATGACGTATTTTTCATTTCACCTCATCACTCAAACGTTGCAGTATGCTTGCATAATCACTAGTAATACTTTTACCCTTTTGCAAGAAATTAATAAAAATATTTCCCTGTGCATCTCGGAAAGCACTCGCCATAATCCTGTTAGCTGATAAAATTGACTTTGCCTTTTTTGGAGTTGGTTTACCTGGTGAAAACTACTGCTTTGCCTATATGATTTACTTTCTTGAGTGAAGCGATGCATACAGATTTCATCCATGGTGATAATCCGTCTCAAAAGTTCATTGGCATTTTTACAATGAACTCCAAATGCTTAACAGAAGCAATTTTTGTTGCAACATTTAGTCCCATCTTTCACAGACCTTGTGAAAACCTAAAACATTACTTAAACTATTACCTACACGTTGTTCTGATATGTTTACAGCTCCTTTTATCTCAAACAACTTGAATCTACAGTCCTCCAGTACTAAACGATTTTTTTTCTCTGGGGTTGTGACTTTCACAGGTCGCCCATAGCGAAGCTCATCACTAGTGCTCGTACGTCCCAGTTTAAACTCTGCAACCCACGTTTTAGTCATTGTATATGAAAGGGCAGAGGCTTTCAATGTACTGTCCATTTCTTCCTTAATTTCTTAAGGCGTTAACGTTTTCAAATGGAAGTATTTAGTCGCTGCTCGTTTTTCCAAATCCCCCATTTTCGTGAAACCTCGACACTTTTGTTGTATAAAATGCTGTCATTCAAAAATGAAACAAGCTATTGACCTGTAACTATGGATGAAACATTACCTAGATTTAAACTATATTTTGCTATTCGTCAAAGTGGCCTAGTGCCGCCATTTCTATGTCAGCTCCGAGGCTTAGCAGCCCACCCTCGTATTAGCACTGAGAGCCGGTCCTCGTAGCCATGGTCGCTAAAGCGTATGTCTCTAGTGTTCCGCCGCGTAGAGGGTCGCGGGTTCAAGTTCCGCCTTGTACATGGGTGTTTATGTGTATAGCGAATATTTGTGAAGCTAGGAAAACAGATAAGAAAATAAAGGGATATAAAGAAGTATCGGTTAAAGAAGAAAACAAACTATATGCAGATACATATTTCTTAATAATAATAATAATAATAATAATAATAATAATAATAATAATAATAATAATAATAATAATAATAATAATAATAATAATAATAATAATAATAATAATAATAATAATAATAATAATAATAATAATAATAATAATAATAATAATAATAATGAGGATGGGGAGGGGGAGGAGGAGGAGGAGGAGGAGGAGGAGGAGGAACCACACTCCTGACTCTGCCAAACCTTAAGCTGACAAAAGTAGTAATATAAAATAAACATGTTTATTACTATTACCCAATAGTGGTTATGCGGTTATAAATGTTCCCTTATGCCTCTAAACACATTTAAGTACTTTCTATTCCGTATTCTTACAAATAAACTTATAATCTATATAATACTTTTGTATGATTGTTTGAAATCTACATTGTTAAATAGTGACGTAGTCATAATGATACTTCTTGGTTTACACGATGAGTATTCTTGCTGGTTTCGTTTTAAGTGGTAATGTTCCAATGTCCGGCTGCAAAGTAGATGAACTAAAGAGCAGAACACTTTGATGATGAAACGGTAGAGCCAGACTGAAAAATTCAACCGGAATTTGAACCACCGATCTTCTGGTTGCCATCCAGCCGCTCTAACCCTTGAGATACTATGGCCAACGTGCCGACATGACATTAAATTCTCCAACTGACTCGTGTTTTTTCCGGTAAACTACTTAGGAGTTCTCATAAACACATGAGATAGCTACCTTAATGGTAACTTACTATGCTGTAAGCACTTTAAGGCCCGGACTTTATAGTTAACCACTATTAGGCCAATTAATGGAAATTAATTGTTCTTTCACACTAGCAGTGTCTAGGACGCGCTATGAAAGGATAGAGCCAGACTGAAATTTAATGTCATGCCATGCCCAATGATGTATTGCTTCCAGCAGGAACAGGATTATAATATCTCCTTAGAATGAAGCTCATAGTATATGCAGTGCTAGTATGACATCTCAAATCTGTGCTTTACCATTGTGAAGAATAAAAAAATTACGTGTTCTCCCAGTGCCGATTTAACATTTATCGTTGCACATAAAACCATCACTGCACTGATAAAGACTGTCAGGCCATGGATAATCCACCGGTTTAGTTTTGCTGTGTTTACCAGTTTGTTAAAATTAGTGGGTACGAGACTTCCTGGCCGGGGTTACTACCGTTCCTTCCGTCGCCCACACTAGAATGGTATAGTGTGATCCCTATTAACCTGAACCACCTCAATAGGCCACAAGCTTTTAACCAATAGTGGGACACACGTACAACTTTGGGAGAATATAATACACATTTGGGAAATTACATTACACTATTTACATCTCGGAGAAAATATAGGAAGTGCGTTCCACCAACATCTAATCATGTTTGCACTCGTCTCGCCATGTTCTCTGAAGTTTTACGGAGAGTATTCTCGCCTTTTTTGTGATTTACGTCCTCCAACATTAAGTCATATCGGACGATGAATGAAAAGGGTGAAATGATGCTCAAATGGGTCCGGGGTCCATGGAGGTTAGTATAACCTGATATTCGTCTATCAGGATAAGCGAAAACCCCGGAAAAACCTTATCCAGGTAACTCACCCTGGCCGTGATTCGAACTCGGGACCTCTTGAACGTGAAGCAGACACGCTAGCATCTACGCTACCGAGGCGGGCGTACTCGCCAATGTTACCTTGATTCGAGTGGATTCATTGAGGACATAAATTTTCCGTGGCCTATTCTTGTATACTCTATATTTTAGATAACCACACAACAAAGAATACGGTGAGGTGGGGTGAGGGGATCTGGGGGGCCACAGATCTTTTGAGATTATACGCCTATCAAAGAAACTGGTTACAGTTTCATGGTGTCATTAGATGTACGGCACGCTGCTCCATCTTGCTGGAAATAGCCTTCTCTCAATTCGATATCATCTAGCTGCTCCAGAAATGCCTTGAAGATACCCACATAAACCTCAGTGTCTACAGTCGTACCATGTATAGATGCTGGTATAGGACACTTCCAATTTTTTTTTTTCTGAATTGTAAACAGTCTAATCTCCAAATAGTGTATTATATTCTCCCAAAGTTGCACTTGTCTCTTAATATTGGTTAAAAAGTTATGGCCTATTCATTTGGTTTGAGATTAAATAATAACAATAATAATAATAATGACGATCATGATGATCATAATGATGATGATAATGATACTGATAATGATAATGATAATGGTAATGTTAATGGTAATGATAATGATAAAGCCCTTATTATGATAAACAGACAAACGCAGTATAAAACAATATTCGATAACATTTTATATCACAGTTGCTTCATATCTTGTAGGTATTCACTTGTTTCTCGGAATATCACGAGAAAGTCAAGTTTTAATGCCAGATATTAAGCAGGCAATTTTAAATTGATTCTGCTTCCTTTTATGTTATCTTCATGTACCTAGAAATAGCTGTTGAAACTATTTCTAAAAGGTTTGTTTCCCTTAACATGTAGAAGAGAAAAATGACGCCTTCCTTTACAAAATCCATAGTAGCACATGAGATACTGAACAGACTTATGCACATGAATGAAGTGCATGAAAGCGCATTACCAAACATGAGATTATTGTCAGTTATAGTTTCAGATGAATAGCAACATCGGTTTTGAGTTCTCATAAAAACATATCAAATCATTGGCAAATTTTTAAGCAGTTTTCAATCGCGCGCGCTTGTGTATGTGTAAGCGCTGTTAATCTTGAATCAGTGGCAAATGTCACTCTTTAGGCAATAAGTAATGGTCATAGAAATTCCTTCTCTAATACTTTAAGTGTTAGAAAAATTGTTGATTACTTTATAAGCATTTATTTTAATAACTTTTATTAAAATACTATAATTTTTGTGGCACATGTATTGTGAACATTAATTTTATATGTTATTTTTATATGTTATGTTTTTCTGACACTATCATCATCATCATCATCATCATCAACATCATCATCATTATCATCTTGTTACTGAATTGCAATGGAAGTAGTTAACTAGTTTCGCATACCACAGTTAAAATGCACACATAGAAATGACCAGGTGGGTATTGTGTAGATATGTTTATAAGAAAAATAGAACTCTCTGGATCGTGCTCTTACTTGATATCTGTTTGTTTTTCGTATATAAATTGAGCTTGAGTGTATTTCGTTTAGCGCCGTTGGACCGAATTAACCTAAATCAACAAAAGCTGTGAAACTGTGTATAAATGAGAATACCACAAGCAACATCAATTACAGAAACTGCATTCAAGCGGTGGGCTGCCACTGAAACCGCCCGCAGTGTATTACATTGTTTATCTAAACAGATTTTTCTAATAGTCGAATGTTTTAATACAAGCCAATTCGTGAAAATTTGCAGCAACTCTCGTGGGAACAATTCCCACAGAGAGCTTCGTTGGATTTTGATGTTTGTGGTTGTGGCATTGACCGCATTGTCATCAAGATAAACCATTGCATCACTGTTTCAATAGGTTCGTAACACTCCGGCATATGCTGTAAAGCATTTTGTGAAACACGTTTGCAATTATTCCCTTATTACACGTTTGTGTACATCTTTTTTCGATATTAGCACAAACAATTAAGAATTTTTCCGCTTGAAAATAAATAATTATTACTAAGTTGGTCAAAGGGAAGGTGAATACAAATATTTATATTAGTTATTGGTTTATAGTTATAAAACGCTACATTTGTAGTTAATATTACCGTGACTGTGATGTCTATAGAGTGAAACTATAACAGCGAAGAGTATAGAACAGCTTTTATGAATATTAGAGAAACTTCAGCTGTAGAGAACAGCTACGTACAAGACTTGTGAGGCCTTTGTTTTGTTTTATTGTCGCCATATGGTTCATTTTAATTGCCAGTCTGCATAAGGAATTTGAAATATTTATTTTAATTAAATGCATTTGCCACAAGTGAAATTTTTCTGACCAACTGCACCAAGGCACACTTCGTGAAACCCATAGTCCACATTTCTGGCATCTGATGCAGTCTCCTTTGGTTGCTGATTTCGAAGAATTAAACTTTAACCCAGAAAATCCACATGATGCATCTTCCTCATCGCTGTATTTTATTGGAGCTGGAACCAGGTCATCACTTGACTCACTATTCCCACAATTTAGTTTTACGAGGGCTCTTCAATAAAGAATGATCGTAATTTTCTTACGGTCATAATTTTTCGCACTAAAATTCAATATTATTATATTCTGTGAGCTTAATGTGAATCAAACACGCCGTAGTAGTGTCATTGTTGGTACTCCTGATCCCCTCCTATGAGAACCAGGTAAGTTCACACATGTTCAGTATCGCCTACCGCTGCAATGGAGGTAACAAGCAGTTAAAGTTGATGTTAGAAGAAGATCCGGAGTTTATTTCAAACGTAATCACTGCTGATGAAACTTCGCTATATCATTTTGATCCTGAGAGCAAACAGCAAAGCCCAGTGTGGAAATATCCTTCACCACCAACCCCAACAAAAAGCAAAAGTGGTTGCAAGTTATGGTCATCTCATTCTTTGATATTCATGGAATCGTTCATCAGCATGTTGTACCTGCACACACATCAGTAACTGGACAATTATACAGGGATATCCTGGAAACATTGCAAGTCCACATCAGGCGCAAAAGACCACATTTTCATGAAGCAGGCTGGATGCTGCACCACGATAATGCGCGGCTGCATATTGGCAATGTTAATACTGAATATCTTGCAAAAAGCAACGTGAAGTGCATCCCTTAGTCTCCCTATACTTCGGATTTAACCCCATGTGTCTTTTTTCTATCCCCTAACGTGAAGAAACGCCTTCGTGGGAGGCATTATGCATTCTCAGCAGCAGCAGTGAAGGCTGCGGAGGCGATTTTGAAGGATCTCTTAAAAATGGTTTCCAGCATGACTTTGAACCCTGGCAGAAACGCTGGGGCAAGTGCATCGCATTCAGGGGAGACTATTTTGAGAAGGACCATCAAAATAATGAGGATGAGTAAAGGTACGTTTTCAAGAAAAAAAGTGATCATTCTTTATTGAACAGCCCTCGTACAATAGGTCTACGCTTTTCATTCTTTTTGCTCCGGTATACAACCAAGGACAAGTATTTTAACCTGCAAACTATAATCTTTCTCCTCCTCCAAACTGAACCCTAGGATGGCCTACTGATTTGTACACCCTTCCTCCTTCTAATATTCTTGACGTTGATGTGTATGAACACTCCTTGAGTGTAGAGTAATGCACTATGGAAGAAGCCGCTGCCTCTCATACATTGCTGGTTAATACGCTCGCAACAGCATGGCAATGTCGTCCTCGTCCAGTTTCGTTCCAGCTTCCTTTTTTATATCTGTGTACCATCTGAAACAATCAAATAAAGCTCAGTAATAGTTTATTAAGAAAAAATAGGCTAAAAGAGTACAGAATCCTATATGGTAACTGGGCGAGAATGATCCCTCTTTGCTTGGACGGAATAGACCCAAATGTTGAACTTTTGAAATTGCGCATCATGTGACAGCTGTGATAAAAGAGACGCACCATCTGCTATACATGAAGGTAACCAAAACTATAGCTTACACTGACATTGATCTTCAATAAAATAACTCTGTATCTGCAGATACTAGACCGTAAGTTAGTTCTTCTTCAAGGCAAAAAAAAAAAAAAAAAAAACGCGACGTAATTTACCTTCCTTTTAACCTTCCTCCGTTGATACTATTAAAAATGCAGCCCACAACCTTAAGTAAATTAATAGAAACGTAGAAACACGGAATACAGGATGCACCTGATTATAGAAATAGTTCTAACACCTTTTGGTATACTTGCGTTGAGCAGACATTTTTGTTAAATCAATATTCCATTGTTGCATTCATGAAGGTGAGTGTTGGCCTATTGCCATATCTCATTTCAGGTTCCTCTCTATCATATATTGTATGAAATATATGAACTGTAAAACCACAAGGATGATTTAAAATCAATAGCAACAGAAATAACATGGTCATTGCTATTACAGGGAGTCTTCAAATCATGTAAACAATTGATAGTTTTGCATCATATTGTCAGCCAGCATGACATATAAAAAGAGCATGGCCTATCATTTGGAATATCACAACATTTCATGAGCATTTGACTAAAAAAATGTGTATCATTTGCATCACTACGTACAGAAGACTTCAGTGGTGATATCTAGAAAAAAGATTGTCGGCTCCTGATTTTGTTCACAACTAAACCTTTTAGTAAGCCACAATTGTTAATTCAGGCTGAACGTAAGGATATGCTTTGACTCAAACATGAAAAAAAAAACCTTTGTTTTTGCATCAAGTTACATTGACTCTGTACATCCACAGAAATATTTGATTCTGGTTCAGAATGATTTGTACCTGCTTTATTGTAAATGATTTGATGACAGTTTCGTATAGAAGTATGGTAGTCATTTATAATTTATTAAAAAATTCTTATAACATTGTATTAATGCACAGCAGTTACTTATATTCATTTCTATACGCCATATCATTTATATCGAGAAACATGTCAATATATTAAATCACTTCTCCAAACAATTAACCACACCAAGCACCAGTGGCATAACTAAATGCCATTGCCATATTTGTGGTCATTTAGTTGGAATACCCCAGTTACTGCTGTTTCCTGGTCAGCGTCATGTGGCGCATGAATTCTCATTAAAACTTGAAGTCTAATGACAATGGGATATCTGTGCTCTCTAGGGAAAGATGTTTGACACCATCCCTGGTAGAAAGAGCCATACTTCTTTTTCTTTTTTGTTTATCTACATATAAAGCTTGGACTCGTAAACATCGTGGTAATGAACATGAAGAAAGACAAGATATCAGATGATATCTTGACCAAGACATATCAGATGGTAATTTATAAATACTGGTGCTTTTAGAATTTAACAAGCCGAACATAATCCATTAAATTCGTGACTTTTTTTTGTAAATCTGGAGGTTTATATAGTATCTGGAGAAAACAATGATAAGCATTAAAAATTTGGGCTTTACTGCCTTCAAAATTATTAATAAGCTTGCAACACACTGCTTAAAACCTATTAGTTGCATTTTCATTTCAACATCTGCCGCTCTGTGTGTGATGCACAAGGCAAGAAATTATCAGGATTTACCAAATGTGGACAGACGATATAAGAAGTTATTTTAAAATTGTTGTGAAATATGTACAAAGCATAAAAGAAAAATATTAAGTGTTACAGTATTTCAGTAAGAGCATACTAAAATATTTCGGCCTCTAGAATTTGGGCTTTTTGCTTTAGCTAAAGAAAGATATCCTTCTTACATAAAATAAAATTAGAATTTATAACAGAATCGCATTTAAAACTAATAGTTTGCTGCCACTAATATAGAAATAAACTTCTTTCACCTATATACCTTGTTTCTCACAACTCTTCTACAAGTTATCCATTCAGGTCAAGTATCTCTGTTCATACGCTGTGTTCTTGGTTCTCCACATCAGTGTACTCGTACATTGACTTCAGCTCGGCATTTTCTATGTTTTCTGTAATTTACTGAGGAATTTAAAGAACCACTCTGAGAATTTAAAGTAATTGTTAGGTACATTAAACAGTAGTATACGAGAATATTGCTATCAAAATGCGACACGGCTTTTACCATCACAATCGAGTTTTCCTCAAAACTTTAATATCGTTTTCTTCCGTAGAAGATTTGTGAAACGTGCGTTAGTGTTATATAAATTATTTTGTCTCTGATGAGTTATTCCAGCGCCATTACTGAACAAGTTTCAGAGCTAGACGTTCTCATTAAAATGTACGTGGGGTTGAGACAGCCATGAAGACGTTATCTTAGTTTTGACCATAGGAATTTCATTCGCGCTTCCGTTCCACAAACTCAGAGAATGTGGAATTCGTTATGAAGCAGCCACGACACAGAAAATCTGGTTGGTTTAACGTGAATAATAAAGCCACAACTCAGACAAAGGATAATAAACCTGTGTCCCATTCTTGAAATGTAATTGCATAACGAATATTCGAACTTAAGCATATAACTACTCCAATTGAGTCTCTGCCAAAGTTCGCTCTGGTTTGCGTGAACAAGAAATACTAGAATATGCAAACGCATTTACAAGTTCTGAAGTGACTAAGAGTCAAAGTTTTGGCTGAAAATCAGGAAATAAATGATTAGTAAACGGCTTAGAACTAACTAGCCTCTGAAGGGCATCGTTTTTATTTTTTTTAAGCAATTCGAAAAGACATATTCTATTCAAGGTTAAGACGATTTTTTTAGATAACCATTTCCTTAGGTGTCCCTTATCCGCAAACAACGGTTCCAAATCCCAACCATTTTGACACCCATCTCAATAGGCACGAATATTATATAACTCATTAAATTATAAAATATGCAAGTTTTAACTAAACATATTGTCGCTTCATTTCTCTCTTCTGCATTTTGTTTCATGAGATATTTTCTGTAATCCAAATAACTCCTATTACTCCCACTTAATATAGTAAACAACTAGTTTTAAAAACAATTGAACTTATACTCATAATGTCTTACTTGTAAAATGTTATAGCAATATTTTTTCTAAAAGTCAGAAACTGGACGTTTCTCAACAGGACCCTCTAATGTAACCCTTTTTTCTAGAAACAGGTGATGAAATTGATTGTATATTTGCATTCTTTATAAAAACAGAGTATCTCTCTATTTTAGTTAAGAACCAGTAGAACAAGGAATATAGACCATGTCACTGTAAACCAAGTGCAGCAAAAGTTTATAAACTCATTTTTTTATTAGTTATACTTAATTCATCCCTTCTTAAAGAATATAGTGCCACACACTATTCCAGTTCGTATCAATTGGAAGTGGAAAGCTATGTTGTGTATTAAAGATAACGTAGTAGTAATGATTATTGGATTTATAGGAGAACATTCACAAAAGGTCTGAATAACTATGGGTAAAACAATGGAGAATAATGTTGTTCTTATTTTTAAATAAAGAGAGGTAGGTATTTAATATAATTGGATATCAGCTTTTTGAACAATCAACACAATTTAAACATCATACTTAAAGAGTGCGTGAAATGATTAATCGTATTTTGTAAAAAGAGTAATATAACTATAATTATCTCACAAACATTTTGTTAATACCCTATAAATACAACTGAAAGCAAAATCACAGAATTGGAAAAAATATCTCATCATCGCTCCACAATATATTCTAGAAGAATTGTTTATCAAGTTGCCTATAATATCTGCGTTGAGTTAATTAATTTTTTCTTCTACCACATCCCACAAATGATAGTTTCTCGCAAATCATACTTGACGGACTATTTGACTCATTATATCTCATTGTCCTTTGTAGTAAACGAGTTATGTTTTTTTTTTTTAATTCAATTGCTGCTCATTAGTTTCGACGTACCAATTGCAATAGTATGATGTTCATTTGCGACGTCCCCCAAAACATTTTCACTTGATATGTGGTTGTCATTGTAGGATTCTAGAGTGCTGATTTAAAGAAAATCAGTTTTAATACATTTTTACAAGCCATAAAGAACCACCCCTAAATAATCAAGAAACCTTCTCCGTGCTTAACATGTGACTACATTAAGTTTATATTAATTTCTTCCTGCACAGCAACGAATAAGTTGCGAAGGTTTTAGCAAAACAAATGGCACCAACGTTCATTCAAAGAGGATGTCTTTACACCCTTCAGATGTCCAATTCCGTTGATTCTTCCTATTTTTACGAGCAGAATGAAACAATAGCTTATTAGTTAATATATTCTATTTAGGCTCATTGTTGAAAGGACTTAAACCCATACATTAATCACTTTATCCTAAAGCTTATTAACGCACATCGTGACACTTAATTCTAGAGATTCTGCACAAAGTAGAGCCTAAACTTCATCAGGTGCAACAAGAATCGACATTGTCAACGAGCTGACTATATAGATTAATATTATAAATCATTTGCGCATTTTGAACAAGTATAATTACTACAGAATCGTTTCATTTACAACTACAAAATATTATTGATTCTTTGACGTGTGTGATGACGTTACAAGCTCAAAAGAGGCAGCAAAGGCAATACAAAATAATCAATTAATGAATACCAAATATTATAATTAAATAAGAGCCAAATACTACGGCATTTAAAACTGAGCACTTAAATTCGATATTCTCCATGGCCTTTAAGTTGTTTCTTAAATATACGTTGAAATCAGTTAAGTGCGAATATTATGGCTTGATAAAAAATCTGTAGTTTCGTAATTCAGAAACGCTGTAGGATGATTCTCATTCAGTTCAACTAGGTATGCCGATAATTTCATAGAATATATTCATTTCAATAGGTTCTCATTAAGTTATTAAGTATCCTTGTTTCAAAGCTAACAGTAGATTTTTACTCCTTGACAATCGCTTGCACATCGCTTTAACTAGATTACAGTCAATCTTCGTATAAGGCACTCTAAGACCTAGCTGCACATAAACTCCACCTGCAGGTTTGGACTCTCCTCGAGACTTCCTTAGCTATTTGATGGCCTGATTATGCCATCAGGAAATGTTGG
Organism: Mantis religiosa; assembly: GCA_030765055.1. Taxonomy (NCBI): domain Eukaryota; kingdom Metazoa; phylum Arthropoda; class Insecta; order Mantodea; family Mantidae; genus Mantis; species Mantis religiosa. The sequence goes on from CM060951.1 coordinate 164,423,182, forward strand.
TGTACAGCAGTGGAGTCAACTTGTCATTCTGGAACACTCCAATTTCTATGTAAAGTCTGTTTAGTTAACGCGTGTGCAGTTCGGAGTCAAAGAAACCTGAGCCTCATGCCCATTAATGACCGTCATAAATCTATATTCCACATTTCAGAAATGGAACACTGTCGTTGAGGACCAATAGCAACCCTGATTTTCTCGAAGTGACAGCGGCATGTCTACTCCACGTGGAGTCTCAGTTGCCAAATTTCCAACTTCCAGTTGATCTGTTTCATTACGTGCAGCAATTCGTTGTGTGTCACGATGTGGAGACCGCGGGAGGGAAATGCAGTGGTAAATGCAAATGAAGTAGTAGATAAATTTCAGTCAAGTGAAAATAATCAAAGTGAAGGCAATTGTGTGAACAACTGGGCCCAGTTAAATTACTGTAAAAGCCTCGAAAAACAAAGTAACCGGAACTGTTTCTTAACAAATTTGAGCTTTGTTTTGAACAGATATAAATATGTGCTGACAAATAATCTTGTTAAGGGGTCGTGCAATGAACCTGCTGATGAACTCTGGGTATTCATAGAAATACAATAAGGAATATTGTGACGTAAGGAATACCAAAGACGCCGATCAAGTGCGAAAACAAAAGGAAACGTTTCAGTAAAGTAGATCATTTCACATGCGATTTAATTCGTCAAACAATTTATAGATTCTATGCAAAAAGGAGAGCGCCCAAATTAGACGAATTGGTTGCACATTTGCAAGAAATTTGTGATTTTCCTTATGGGCACTGCATTTTGCGCGGTCTCCTAAAGGAGCTGGGTTTCCAATACCGCACTTTGAATAAGTTAAGAGTTATTATGGAATCCAGTAGAATTATAGCTTGGCGATATATATAGTCAAAACTAAGGAAGTTTTGCAGTAATGGACATAAGATAATTTATTTAGACGAAACCTCGTACGAAACCCATGACGTATTGAGAAAGGTGGCAACCTAGCAGAAAGGTCTCGGAGAAAGAGGGTCGGGGGTTGTAAAACGATTATGAGGGTTCGTCAAAGGCAGCGGCCGACGTGCACACCAGTTAACTAAACAGACTTTACCTGAAGAACTTTGTTTACTGTCCGGCCGCTCTACCTCCACATAGCCATAGCTTGCGTCAGTAGCGTATTAAGGGGATGCAGCACTGAAACCCCAAATCCGGCAATTTTCAGCCAATCTTGCTGAACATTTTACCACTTAGCTCTGATTCTTAGTGAATACAGAGTTCAAAATTTTCTTTCTGTATCTTTAATAGTTTTTCGGTAATTAATTTGTGAAATTCGAAATTTGGGCAAAGTTTTAACTGCTCCACGCGATGAAAATTTTCAATTTTAATCGTTCCATTTCTTAAAACATTCAAATGGTTATGAAGAAAAGATCTATCATATGAATTTATTATACTGTTTTAGTTCCAGATGGAAAAAATAGGTATGGAGCAAACAAAAAAGGCCGAAAAATTACCTAACCTTTGAATGTATATATCAGTAACTTTAAAAATATAATGAATATTAAAAATTCAAGTGATGGAAACCTTAGTTTGCTTTCTAAGAACATGTGTTAAACGTTTTAGAGGGAGTGCACTAAAACTGCATCTTGCGGAACATTTTGAATGACAAAAAATGTTGACAAAACTATAACTGAGTAAGTCAAATTTTAAAATCCAAAACATTTTCCTTCTCAGCTACATACCTTAAAGCGGACTAAAGCCTTGCAGATAGGCAAGTTGAACCCTCCCGCCTCTTCCTTCTCTCTTCTGCAGCAGTTTTCTTTAATTTTAGGTTCCTTCTGTATGTTTTAGAAGTTACCTGTGCAGAATTTACTGGATAAAGTAAGCGTAATTGGTCCTTTCCTTGGCTAATTTTTAGAGATGCTGGTGAAATCAGAGTATCCATTATGTCTGACTGCAGCTACAGTGAGGAAGAACAACCAAAATTGAATTCACTGATGGTTGATGTCACACTAACCTGAAGTCTCTTCTTTGACACAAAGATTTATTTTGGTCATTTACGCCATATCATGCTATGTAAACTTTAATTTGCATTTTGTGTCTTAACCAAAGTACATCTCCTTACGATTTGCATTTTGTGTCTTAACCAAAGTACATCTCCTTACGATTTCATCTGATGCCAGCCTTTGGTGCACAAGCATTAGTTTTTTACCACATCAGGTCTCAAGTATGTTCCCATTGTCGTGTTGTTACGTTTAGGTGTTTCTTCCCATGTATCGTTTAGCCTATTCATGATCCTAACTATATACAAAGTCAACAGAACGTCAGCTGTTTCAAATAATGTTTAACCTATAACTTATATAACAGTTTTATGCACGTTTAGATGCATAGAATACCTTTATAAATGTTAAATGGCACACTAAAACTGCTTAATTATATGCAAACAGTGTGCACTTTATCGAGAAACACAAGAAAATCACGACCAAGTTAGAAACTCGCACAAAAGCAAAATATAAACATTACTATTTGCTTTCAATGTGTGCAGCCGTTGTTTTGTTTCCATGGTGCCACATACTGTGAGAAATAACCATCACACCAACATATAAAATTCCACCAGAAACTTTGCCTGCTAATTTGAAATCTATTACTTTAGTACATTCAATGGAACTCAAATGACTGAATTCCATGAACCCAAAAGCCGACATTGCACGTGCGCATAGGCACTTATATTTTCATGTGAGGGTATTCAAATGACTGAAACTCATAAATTTAGTTGGATTATGATTCTATAAGGTTCAAAGTATTATATTAGCTCAGAAACAAAAACAAAAAAATATATTTTCCCATATTTTTAGCCAATTTCGGTGCTGCAATCCCACTTTCTATGTACCTGAAGAATTTTGTTTACTGTCCGGCCGCTCTACTTCCGCGTAGCCATAGCTTGCGTCAGTAGTGTATTAATGCATTAGTTTAGTAAAGAAAATATAATTGGCAACATTTAGTGAGATAAATGGAACTATCCTTCTCCAGAAACAACAACAAAATTTGTATATCAGGGATGTTTTAACTTGTTACTAATAACACTATAAGGGAAGTAATTACAGAAAAAATAAGATCACTTAAAAGTTCATAGCCGCTCTTCGGAATCGTACATGTAACTGAGCCACCCAGTTCGATTGATTTGGAGACAAGTTGTATAGAATTACAGTATATATATTGTAATTTACGTCTTCCAACGTTAAGTCATATCGGACGTTGAATGGAATAGGTGAGGGATCCATAGATCTTAGAGTTACCCGACATTCGTCTTTCATGATAAGGGAAAACCCCGGGAAAACCCCGGAAAAAACTTATCCAGGTAACTCACCCTGACCGAGATTCGAACTCGGGCCTCTTGAACATGAGGCGTACACGCTACCACCACACTACCAAGGTAGGCTGTATGCTGCTTGTTACACTTGTTGGTAACGAATCATTTATATCAGCTAAACTTGAACGCATTAGTCAATTCCACAATTTATTGCACTTTATAAAAAAAAACAATAGCTAAAAATGTGATACCCTCTCTATACTCCGCGTAATGCTCAAAATATTAGAAGTGACTCCTAATGTTAAAATCTTCAATAAAGGAATAGCCACAGAGCACGACAGACTGCGTTTTCAATCTGCTGAAGCAAAAACAATTCAATTATACTTTTATAAAAAGAAAATAATGTTTTCCTACGCTGCGCCGTACCTACTTCTAGATATAAAGGAACACACGCCTATGCTAATTTCCTTGTTCATATGTTTGCGTAACATGAAAAAATCAACTTGAGTAAGCCATTGTAACGGAATGGTAAATAATTGACACTCGATAAGCGTCACCTCCCGACGCACGTGCTGAAATCTTTAATGGTACCTGACACGTCTCAAAAAGATTTTAGCAAAGCCACATACAAGCCTCCTTGCTAAATCATGCAATATTGTAAGTTTTAAACATGTTATGTTGGCTTCAATTTCATCATTTTTACACCTTAATATCAATTTTCGCTACACTTAGTTTTAGTTATTGTTAGGGATGAAACTAATAAAATTCCACACACTATTGATTATTATTCTTAGAATCAAGAAATATATTGTTAGAGGAAACTATTCTTTTACAGTTTCTGAAAAGTAAGCACAGGGGAAAATTCTATTTACTACTTTCATTGTAAATCGTTTTCCTTATCGGTGCACCATTTTCATCAGGCACTTTTCCAGCAAACAGGCCCACATACCGGAAGTAAACTTCAGCTATGAATATCGTAAAGCAACACTACCTAGGAAGCTCTATCTCTTGACAGATAAAATGGTGACTTTAATGTACTAGCGTTTGCTATTAGTCCGTGACTGCCTCTTAGATATGAATCTTGAACTAGGGACCACGTGACCATTCATAAATATTATAGTACCTAATGTATATAATGCATTTTTGATATGGCACGCCATCATAACACAATGTTCATATGCTGATCTTGTGTTTCTGATTAACTACTGAGTTAGCATGTTAGATATATGAAAGAACGAATTTTCCATCGCGGACTCCAGTCTTGTTTGGACCAAAATAGAAGAGTACTTACAATTCCACAAAAATATCTCTCCGTATACGCATATTTCAGTCCAAGCATTTTCAAGTATCATTTGGAAACCTACCTTCATGTAGCATTACTTATATAAACAGATTTATCGAGAGTTCCCTATTTGTTATATTCACTGTGTAAGTCAAACTCGCCAAATTAAAATCTTGAGTTGTGTTTTGATGGGATTTTCTCACTGGAATGGAAATTTTCACCTTCCTTTTCCTCGTGTCCAATCTACAAGATATGCACGTCATATGTGTCTCGGTTTTATGTTTTCGTTAGAGTAGCCGACCGCACCGTATACGCTTTTAACTTGATAAGACACTGAAATCAGTAGAATATTTGCCCTTAAGGTATACGCAACTGAGGAGACTGTTTTTTGCACAAAAATTCATACCATTTACAGTTTCTTGAAATACACTGCATGGCGAGCCTGCCGCTTGACTCTAGCCAAGGCGTCCCGGGTTCGATTCCAGGTGACCGCAAAGCGAGATCTGTGGTGGACAACACGTCGCTGAGGCGGGTTTTCTCCAGTACCTCCGATTTCCCCCAACACCATTCCACCAATTGCTCCATTATCATATTTCCTTTCATCCACCTCACTCTCATTCCGTTCAACTACTTCCCACACTCTCATTCCGGATACCGCGCTGATCACCCATCCCTGGATATCGCGTTTTGTTCCGTAGTCATGTCTCCCACAACCTACTTACGATATTTTTACTAGATTTTTGAAGTATTTCCGCAACATTGGGCCTCTCATCACGGAATGTTTATTATTTAGGCTTTTAACTCAGCTGTAGTAAGATTTAGGAATTTTATTCCCAATTTGTCTATAATTTTTACTAGGAGTTTTAATGAAATAATGTGGGCAACACACTCAGGAGCTAACTCAAGTTTTCACTTTCACATCTAACTTTTTGTGGAGTTAGATTATTTTGAACAACCTAGAGGGGAGCAAATTATATCTTTTCTGGAAACTTCGTTGAACATTTGAAGTTGCAGGAGTAGCAATTGACTGGCTTAGGAGCTTTGTCTGACTGAATCCCCTTATTGGTACTAAAGGCAAACATTGGCTGCGACAGCGCTTTGTCACTTCTTTCTTCCGGCTAATAGAATCTGCTTTCTTCCAAAGGGAATTGTTGTTTTCGCTGGATAGCTGGAAGAGCTTAATGCTAGTGTTAGAGTCAATTGTGTTAGTGTTAGAATTATTGGCATGTTACAAGCTGTTTGTGCATGAAGATTTTAAGATACGTATCTCGGGAGGGACTGAGTTTTTTATGGCTTAAATTTAATGTCTTAAAATGTCTGCTTTTTGTTTGTGGTCATCACATTCTTGAACCTGATGATTTGAAATCTTTTTAACCGATTTCTTGAAAATGTTATCTTTAGTAACAAATTCAGCTAAATTTCTAGGTGAAATTTTCCTGTAGTTATTATTGAAAATATAGGTAGAATTTGAAGAAATGTGATTTTCACTGTCTATTAGTTTCACTATTGTACTGTAACTGGAAATATACACGATCATTCTAAGATTAACAGAAAATACAAATATCTTCTTCATCGCTTTGAGATTTACACTTACTTATTTAGAAACCAAATATAAATGAGGTTATATCCCTGTGTTAAAGCTTATTAGTAATTTTTCTGCCAGGATTCTTCCCTTCTGTTGCCTTCTTTTGTAGCAAGATGAATACATTTCGTTTTATACTTCCAAACAGGACCTTAAAATATAAAATTACACTGAATTTCGCTCCTAGACTTAATCTTCTCTGATTGAAAAGTTCTTTGTGGCTGTGTTGGGGATCTGCCTCAGTTATGGTAATTTTCTTACATGTCCCTTTCTATTCTCACTCTCACTTGGGAGCCTTATGGGATGGAATATATGGTTGTTGCTGGTATTAGGTGTTCTTAATGTTCTCTGGATGTTGAAGTTGCTCGGTAACAGCGTGGCATGTGATTCATTACGTGGCTGCTAGGGATGAACTCTTCATTGCTCAGCTCATTGCCCTGAGACTTTCAAAGTTTAGTTGCTGCTGCAGAGACTAGGTTTGCTTTAGGTATTGCATTGTTACATTTTTGTCAATAATCGTTAATTAAATTTTGTTAACCAAAGGTTGCATTTATTCCTTAGTCATTCAGTTTAAATTTTCAACTATGGGTTATCATATTTACTGCATTAAGTGGAAAGGAAGCAAAAAATAGCTCTTCCTCTTTATAACGGTGTCCCACAAATAACAGTTTGTATATAGTACGTATATGAATTGCAATTAGAATTTATTGATTTATAAAATTTGCTATTTACAATATTTTATCTAAAATACAAACATATTTTAATATAGTTGTATGGGTTATGTTGCTATTTCCCTTATTAACATTTGCTAGCTCAGCCTGCTTGGTGCCCAGGCCTTTAAGCTAAGTAGCTTAGTCATCATTCTACCCTATACTCTCATTTGCCGTTTCCCCTTTTCCCATCATATTTTTCCCACTCTTACTTTTCTCATCCATCTGTCTATAGCTTTCCTAAATATGTAACGTTTATTTATATTTCCATTTTCATTTTTCCCTGTAACCATTTTTATGCATCTTTTCCCATTTCTTCTCACATAATTTCTGCCTCCACTTTGCTAACTCATTACCCTCTGTCAAATTATGAACTGTACTTTCTGTTTCCTAACGAATTAACGTGTTTCTACATTGTTTCTTCTTAGTCCTCTTAAAACTCTGATCCTATTCTAATCCAAGCCATTCCTTCCCTCTTCTGTCTGTTGCATTGGTCTATATAGCTTTCTCTTCCCCATTCTCTCTTTATTGACTTATAAAATTTCAACGATCTTCTGTTTTCTATCTCTCCCCATATTTCTTGTCTTTCTATATCCTCCACTCTAGTTCTGACTATTTTACAAAAACCCTCTACAATCCTATTTTGTAGTCTCCATAAATCCCCCATTCCTATTTCTTCCACAATTATTCCGCCTTAGCCCACCAGCTTTTCCTATTTCCTATTTTCCTTTGTTGATTCATAAATGCATTTATGATTTCATCCTTAAATTTCCTCAAACATTTATACCAACATTTTAAAACTCTTTCCATTGGTATGCCTTTTCTTTCAGTTTTACCTAATTCTACTAAGGCTACTTCGCCTGGCGCTACTCTGGGCAGTCGCAGCACCTCATTGGCAAATTGCTTCTAAATATGGTCTATTTTATTTATTACCTTTGATAGTTAAAACGAGGTCTACCCGAAAGTCCAAAGCCTCTATCAACTCGAGAGTGATGGAAAGCTCCGTAGGTCTTTCCTTGGGGAAATACCTAAAAAGCCCTCCCCCGCAATTCAAGACGGTTGGAAGTGGATACGCCACCTACGCACGTCAACCCCGCAGGGAAGACTACCGATTTGGCCTCGGTGGGGCCGCCTGGTTATCTAGTACACCCATTAGCTCTGCAGGTTAGTACCGGGGACCTCTTAGGCAACCCTCTGCCCCCTCGAATACAACCCAATCCGAGCAAATCCCATTCAGGGAGGGGCTCGAATGTTCGGCCCAAGGTTCTTCTGGTACGTAGGCGTACCACGAGTGCTAAGGGTCCGCAGCGCCAGTATCTTTGATAGTCCGTTTATACATATAGCTTCCATTATGGAGATTATACTTCCTAAAATTGTTCGCGTTACCCTTTTATTATTTTTGTTTTGTTTACAAATGCCAGACAAACAACTATCTTAAATGTGTTGCTCCAGTCTGCATACCTTTGCTGCCATTCCGTTTCTTTTCCTTTTGCGTTCGTCGTCTATTCCCATATTCTTTCTTTACTATTTTTATGAATATTATATAGATTACTTGATATTATTTTCTGTTTCAACGAAGATTTAGAATTCGAGACACATGTTGCTGCAGAACCCTCTTGCGGTCTTATTGAGGTAAATATAAAGGGTACCTGCAACTTTATTCAATAAATTATAAAATAATGACCACAAAGTAAGACAAAAATAAATAATAAATGTGTGAAAATAAAAAATAGCTGAAAACTAGTAACATATACACCGCATATTTGTTACATAAATTTTGAGTGCATGCTATCTTTGCTGCTCTCATCGAATGTGCTCAACGTAATCTCATGTATATTTATGTTTAATCATATCATCTCTGTTTTTTTTTTTTTTTTTTGTTCCTAGATGATAACCCAATGTTGCAGAAACTTGTTATAGAATTATTTTGAGGGCAACCTTATTAATTATAGCACGGGAGGAATACTTGGTGCAGTTGACTGCTTCTTGTTAATCAGAGCATATATAGCAATCCTTAATTCATTTTGTAAGACCTGTAGGCAATGAATATGTGCTCTGGTGACTGCATCTCATATCGGAATACGGTACATCAAGAATAAACGGATCAGTGAATTTTATAACATTCAGTGTTCTAGTCGAAGCCTGGAGTGTCTGTTAAACAGAGGATGTAATTTGGTGGATCGAGAGGTAGCAAGCAATAGGTGCACTCCCTATCGGCCCAGCGGAACCCAGAGATATTGTACTGGTGTCTGCTTTGGGAGCTAAATTATTTGTTGATTCTGGAGTTATTAAGCCAGTGCACAATAAAAAAAACATTTAAAAACATTTAATGCGAAATCTTACAGTTAGGACTATTCGTATACAGCAATATGGGCAACTTAGGTTCCATTCTGTTAGACGAAAAAGGTAATCTTAAGATTTCCCTATATATTCGCCTATATTATTGCATAAGTTGCATTCCAACAAAACATTCGATACCGAGATTCCACCTTGGATAGACTTTTTGATACTCCCTGAAGAAACAGAACTTTTCAAAACTAGTTCGCGCATGTCCGACCGCGTGCTGTGTTTATGTGAACGCAATTTCTAAATGAAATGTATTAGATCTTCCAAATATAGCGATGAAGCTTTTCGAGAAAATCCTAGATGGCGCTAGTTCCACCGATATACTTATATACTAATATATATAAAATTGTAACTGGGATGCTGTGATAGGTATTAGATAGCGTTAAAGGTGAAGGAATGTGTAATGTACGTTTTAATGTCAGAGCACATGTAGCATGCCATGACGGTATACTTGTAAAGCTTATGAATTTACCAGACCTGATAAATTTCTAAGAGGACAAAGGAACCAGGTACCGTTAGCAAAACCTGGTAGTACAGATTGATTTATATAGTACTGACATACTGATTTATTTGATTATTCCTTTGAAAACTCATTCAGTGGCCCAACTTTAGCACCAAATTAAACATAATGTTCTGGAGTTTCCATTCGTTGTCATTAGATAAGCAGATGTTTTTTTTATTCACAATTGATACTGTTGGCAGCTGTTTTCGACATTTTTTTCTAGCCAACGTGAAAATACAGTACACATTAAACAAATAACTCCTCCTGGTGAAGCAATACTGGACTACGAATTCAATTACTGTTACTCAAAGAGCATACCGGAGAGAGTTTGATGTTCGCAATCAAAGTACTTGCACTTGTACCAGTACTTGCACTGGTAAACGAATTGGAAACAACTGGGCCTCTGGTAAGTGAAAAAAAGGCAAACATCGTTCACCTAGGCCTCCCCCGGTTGTTGACGTAAGGGCACGACTGGAGCAGACACCCAAAAAATCACTAAGAGGTTTCTCGCAGGAGACAGGGCACAGCTACTCAATGTGTCAGAGAGCTGCAAAAAGTGCAGGCCTAAAGCCATATAGTGCTATGGTTGTTCATAAGCTCTAGGAACAAGATAAGGATAAAAGTTTGAATTATTGTCGTTGGTTTCAGACGTTCATTGTGCAAACTCCTGCCTCATTGTCCATCATATGGTTTAAGGTGAAACATGGTTGCATGTATCCGGTTATGTGAACTCGCAACTCACGCCATTGGGTCATCGAAAATCCACATGTCTTCCAAGAAGAACCTTGATACCAAAATTAAGAATTGCAATGAGTAAAGAATCGTAATGGATTTCAAAGGAGTATTGTATGCTTGTTACGACACAAACAGGTGCAGATGGTTGAGTCGTGTAACAAAAGACACGGGGAAAAACACAAAAAAAACACACACACACACAGATATATATATATATATATATATATATATATATATATATATATATTGGTAATGTTACGTCCTCCAACGTTAAGTCCTATCGGACGGTGAATGAAATGGGTGAAATGATGCTCAAATGTGTCCAGAGTCTATGGAGCTTAGACCTACCCGACATTCGTTTTCAAGAATAAGGGAAAACCCCGGAAAAGCCTTATCCAGATATCTCACCCTAACCAAGATTCAAAATCGGGACGTCTTGAACGTTAGGCAGGCGCAAAAACAGAATTCTTGACTTTGAAAAGGCATTCTTCGGACCCTTAATAATGGCATGGCCGAGTCTAATAATCAAAATAGACAAAAATGGTTGCAAAGGAAATCTTTGTGTGAAAAGAGGGCTTCCAGAGGAGAAAGTTACACACCCTCGCGCAGTCCCGTAAGGGAGGTGATCCATCCCGTACAGCTGCTGTGGTGCGAGCGCTGCGGACCCTTAGCACTCGTGATACCTCTGACGTTACTAGAGGAACCTCTGTTCAAACATTCGATCCCCTCCTTGAGTGGGAGCTGTTTGGATTTGGTTGGACTCGAGGGAGCAGTGCGTTCCCGACACCCACGGGAAATTGGGTACCTCTGGCCTGGCAACGGCTGCCCGGAGGGGTTAGAGGGTTGCCTAATAAGTCCCGGGTGCTAGCCTGCAGAGCTAGTAGCTGGTGTGTTAGGTCACCGGCGGCCCTACCAGGGTTATTTGGTAGCTGGTCCATTTTGGATTGGCGCGTAAGTGGGTATCCACTTCCATCCTGCTGCCGCGTGCAGCGGGTGGGGGGCAGTTTATAAAATATGTATTGTCCTATGAAAAATAACCCAGGAGGCCCGGGTTCTGGTCCTACGGGTCCGGGACTAATGTGGGTAGAACCTTAGAAATCAATTCACCCACGCAAAGCTGTGGAGTTGGTGACCTGAAACCAATTAAGAAAGTCATCGCTTCTGTCTTGGTCAAAGCAGACCAGAAGCGATGAGAGAAGATATTTTTCTGTTATTATATACGTGAAGAACGAATTAAATTTTATCTAGTAATACGCATTTCACATATAGTAACTCTAAACAGTGATATTGGAAACCCTTGGTCGGCAACTTCAAGTTTAATCTAATGATAAAAAGAAGCAGTCATTAAATCAGTTCGAAATGGACATTCCAGTGTCATTAAAACCATCCTTCTCATACTTACCCACACATACCCTGAGATAAACCTCATTGCTCAACCCTGAGCTACCCATACTATTGTATCAAACTGTAGCGCAACCTGGAACTGTGCGCCACCCATTATATCTGCTTCAACCTGTGCACCCTGTTAAAATTGGAGTTTGGTGTGCAATATCCGCATAGAGAACAGTGCAGCCAATTTTTTAACCAGATTGTGAACACTGCAGTGTGCCAACTGATTTCCTGGATGTTGAGAAACTGGACGATGCAGAGCTGAGTCAAGGATATTTTCAGCAGGATGGCGCTACATGTCATACATCAGATGAGTCCATAGAACTAATTGCAACTGTCTTTTACGACCGTATAGTTTCCAGGAGCTTGTGGCCACCGAGATCTCCAGATTTGACATCGCTGGATTATTATTAACTTCGCTAGAATATAAGGTTCGTAAAACAGCAAAAACATAATATTGAATAATTGCTGGGTAATTAATTATGAGCTCATTCAATAGATCTATTTATTTGAGTTGAAAATAATACTGAACGGCTTGATCTTATTCTTTCTCATAAAATGAAAATAAATATAATAACGGCAATACATTCTAGGGTTACTTAAAAGACTGGGTTTACACCACACGTTTCCAGACATTTGACGTTCTGAAGCACAACACTACTTAAGAGATTCAAGCTTTTGAAAACACAGTCCTCCATCAAGTGGCCAGAAACATGAAACGACGTGTTGAGTTGTGCCTTATAAAGGATGGAGGACACTTTCAACATTTGCTATAGACGTAAATAATCTTCTAAAATTCCTCTACATTTTAGGTATAATAATTATTAGCAGTTCGCTATCACAATTCGTTTTGAAATTATTAATGAAAGAAATGTGTCTGTTCTATATAAACTACTTTGTACTTAGAAATCCAGCAAGGACGCGTCTCTGAGACCAGTTGTCCCATAGACACATCCGGTGAAACACGAGTGAGCTTAATAAAAACCGCACCAGTATACGCGATCAGCATTTCAACCGAACGAGATTTGCAAAATTAATGTAAATACTAAAAGTGATTATGTCAATTAATTAAATATATTAATTTAAGTCTTATTTCTTGTTATTGTGCACGCTCTGATCAAGAGCAAAGTGCACCGACTAAGCCTAGCTGAGGCAATAACATTCGTTACTACTCTGTTACACCCACATCTCAGCTGCACCGTAGTCAGAGATCCTCCATCAAAGTTAAGAGGAATCATAGTATATTCCAACGATTTTTATAATCTCTAGCTAGCTTTACATGATATCATTTAGATTCCTTTGAATTTTCTGAACAATAGGTATAAACATTTCAATTTTCACTGTAAAAAGTGTTATATGTAGTACTTAATATACCTGAATATCAAACAAAATTAATATGCATATCTTGAATTTAGTAGGATATGGACTTGGCCCTCTTAAGTACTTTCATATAACGGAAAACCGTAAGATATAAACAAAGAATTCATGGCACAAAAATAGTGAGTTCTTGGAAACTATAAGGGAAATTCTTGAAGACATAATTATTTTTATAGAATTATGACCCACACATCTTGAAACAAGGGGTGTCCAGAACGTAAGCTCTGTTTAAATTTATCACCGCTGCAGCGCTACGATCGCACTTCCGTACATGCGCGGTAGATGCTCTGTATCAAGGAGAAAAAACGTGCGCCATTGTGAGATCGCTGTCAGCCACGTACGCTTTGTTGTGCTTGTTTACAATGTCGGTGTTGATTGAAAATCCCGCCGCTGTGAAATCAGACCTGTGGTTCGTTTTCTGAATGCTAGTAAGGCGAAACCAATTGAAATTTACCGGCAAATTTGTGATGTCAAAAGGTGTTGTGCTTCTTCACGACAACGCACGACCACACACTGCAAATACGACGAGAAATATTCTACAGAGAATTGGCTGGGAAGTGTTTGTCCACCCCCGTACAGCCCTGACCTCACTCCTAGCAACTTTCATCTGTTTTTTCACCTCAAATCTTTCCTTGGCGGTCAACACTTCAACAATGACGAAGAGCGGGAAGAAAATGTTTCCAACTATTTGAAGACACAGGCGGCAAACTTCTATGAAGAAGGTAAACAAAAACTTGTGCCTCACTATGCAAATGCCTGGAAAATTTCGGCAGTTATGTGGAAAGGTATTTGTAGAGTTTTGTGCAATTAATAATTTTTGTGTTTGTACACAATTTAATTTTATTACCAAACAGAACTTACTTTCTGGACGTACCTCGTGCTACGTGCGATTCTTACCTAATGGGAATTCTAGAAAATAGAGTTCATGAATATAACTCATACAGTGTAGATGCAGTTAAGAAAGTATAACAACAAAAGTTGAAATTGGACAGGAGGAATGTTTGCGTGTGGATTCAAATATTATTAAAAGATGGCGGGAATGTGCGCATGCTGGAAGACCTTACTTTGATCAAAAAATGACGACTTTGGGCACACAATAGCTAATAAGCAATTATGATTACAGTACTCGATGAATTACGCATCTAGAATTCTGCTCTTTACCTCACTTCTACTACCAGCCTCCTCTCGATCGCTTTCTCGCCTGGACTGTGACGTGTGCTGTAAAACGGCAATTTGAGTGAATGAGTGAGTGAGTCAGTCAGTCAGTGAGTGACTGCGAGTTAAAGGTAGCTAGGTCATTTGGGCCTGGGTATGTTGCAGAAATTGTTTATTGAAAGCATTTTGCATAACAATTTAATACAATAATTAGTGATCAAAACTTTTAACCCCGCCATTTATGAAAGTGATAAACAAAAGACATTAGGAACTCCCAAATTTCTGACAGATGTAACATTAGCAATACCTTTGTTTGAGGGATAAATGTTTTTATAACATTATTAAGGAAATAAATTATGTAGGATTAGAAGTGTATCGGTGCTGACTTCATTTTAGCTTGACGAGTAGCTCGTCAGTAGAAGCACCGCTGTGACTAAGTGCATTTAAACGTTGATTTTGTGATGCGATTTGTTAGCCCGAATCCGGGGCTCATTGGGTATTTCAGCGAAGGATACACTAGGAAGAGAATGACAGTGACTATTGTATCTTGTTTCCTTCTTTGTGGCTAAATTTTAGATCAGGGTTTCTTAAATGAAAGCACGAGATGGAAGGTTTAATTACTTCCTTCCACCTGCTAAGATAGAACGACCTGTTTACCCGTGGATACTGAGTTCCAATGACTGCATTGTGGTGTCATTCTTCCTTATAGGAAATCAGAGGGGTACACTTTCGTCTACGTCTTACTGCTAGGCCTGTTTCTTTTAGCCTTAGCCACTGGTTACGGAGAACGTAACATGTGCAGTTGAAGCAAGTATATGATCCACTGTTGATATTATACTCCTTCTCTTACTCCTATTTCTTCGTGATTAATTAACTGGATGTTATTTGGAGTTAACCTATTGTTAACTCTGTCTCTATCTCCCTCTGTTGCTCTCTCTCTCTCTCTCTCTCTCTCTCTCTCTCTCTCTCTCTCTCTCTCTCTCTCTCTCTCTCTCTCTCTCTCTCTCTCTCTCTCTCTCTCTCTCTGGACGTGGCTTGGGTACTATCTGTCTCTTTCACTTCCAGGTTCTCTCTCTCTCGGCGTTCGCTTATGAGCAGCAAAACAAAGTCACGTGATAGTATTGTCAGGGACTGATTTTTGTATCAGAATTCTCACTAATTGTTTATGATCTTGAAGATAATGGGCACATTGTACACATTAACAATTTTTATTGTGCTCAAAGTTTAAAGGAGTACACTGATGTATGTATCCTCATTTTCAGCGTTGTTCATTCTTTAATGACACTTTATATTCTGGGATTTATTTTTCTTTAATTTCACTGTGGAGTAACTTGTGTTGCTCTTTCATCCAGTAACACTAGGCACTCTTGACTGACAAAAAGTATTACTTTAATGATAGATAACAAACTGCTTAATGAAACGTTTAACTTTAGTATAAACAGACGAGATAAATGAACAAAATCCTGTCACGATTTAGGAAGTCTTCAAAATCCTTCCATTAACAACCATAATCTTAGGTTTCAAAGTCTTCTCCTAAGCAATTCATCAAATCAGTTTAAGGGAAAAGTCTATATCGCATTTTTGCGTATTCAGTTGACAGTCCTTGAATAAAAGGCGATTTCATGGAGAATGATATTTTAGGAATGAGATTGTGTTAACAAAAGCATGTTAAAAGAATAAAATTTATATTTAGTTCTTTAAGCCTCGATCAGAAATTAGATCTATTTTTGTCTTGCAATTTAAGGTGATATTAATAATTCCTTTCCTAAAGATTGTCAAATCCCATTGGTGTGGAAGGCAAAAGGAGATCGTAGTGAATTTTGCAGCATTCTGTAACCAGACATAACAGAGGAAGACAGATAGAGAAAATAAAAATTGGTGTGGCTCTAAGGAGCTCCCGGGGTCTGTATCTTTAATTTCCCTTTTCAAGTACTTCTCTCTTTTTCTTGGGACGGCTTTGAACGATGCGAGGAACTTAAGCCAGGAGATAGGAAGAGCAAACGAGAAATATGGTGCACAGCGAGAAAAGAGGAGCTTCTGTGGCAAGGCACGACGCTCTCCCGGGCTTACCAGGTCGATAAATAACAATAGAACCGCCTTTTATAAACTTTCCCACGCAAAATGGCTATATTCCGCGGGGTGATCATGGCAAACTTGCTGCGGGCTAGCTAAATTAACTGGAAGAAAATCCAAGTTAATGATTTCTCGATATTAGAACTTGAGAGAGGTTTCAGTTTCAATGTTACAGAACAAACTTTGTGTCTCCATATTATGAGAAAGATAATCACAAACTGAGAAGTTTTCTTCTCGCAGCTTAAGCATAATCTTCTATTAATTCTAAGGAAAAGTTTCTTGGAGATGTAAGCCGATAGATTTTATACCAGCAGTTCGCGCTTCTTAAAGAGTATTTTCACCAAGACATTAGCCTTCTAATATCCAAATAAGCCTAATTATACAAACATAAATAGTGAGGTTGTTGAGGTTAGCCTCAGAAATATGTTATTGAGCACTGTTATTAGTTACAGGTATATCTAGTGAGTGTAGTGGTGTCTGCCGGTGTCTGTGGTGTCTGTCTTATTTTTCGAATTTCTTCTTATCGCTTAGCAAATGCTGGGAATTACTTTCATACCATTACTTCCTTTCTATAATTTCCCTTCATTGCAGATCTTTATCATCTTTCCAATATGCTTTTAGGGCTGTGGTGAATAGGGGTGTACGACATATGGTGCGAATATACACACATTATAAATGCTGTTTTCTATACGTGATGACCAGGGCTAGGAAGTTCGTTCCGTTCGACGTCCCCTATGCAGGTTACCACCTACCCTCTCCCGGCATCAAAACAAGTCATAGATAAGAAACGCACAGCGGAGGGGCATTGAGACCGGTTGTCCAGAGAAAATACAATGACTTATGAGACATTCATAAATGCACATCTATTTATATAACCTGTTGCAACTTACAAATGCTTATATAGTACATACGGGGTTGTCTTTGGCTGACCTCTTTTTAAATAGGCACATTGTGGCAACACCCAAGCAATTCAAACGCAGTTTGTAACGTTTCCTGAACGAATGTAACATAATATCCAAATAATAAAATTAATTTCTTAAATATCTGAAGACTCTTACTAGACAAAATGAGAAAGCAGGAATTTTACTATATATTTGCTCATCTGCGGCCGTATTACTAAAAACAATAATGTACCTCTGAAGCCTGTACTGTAAAACAAGATCTAGTTGATTGATAAACTCTTGCAAATTCGTTAATGATTTCAGCTAATTTAGTTTTTCGATCTGGCTTCTCCTATTTGTTGAAGTATCTCAATGAAATGTAAATGTAAATAATGAAGTAAATAAGGACATGAATAAGTACACTTCTAGAAAACATTCAGTGGTTGTACAGAAAACTTAGTTGCTCATCTTTGAAGCACAACAAAGACGTTATTCGAATGTCTTCCGTCCTATCAACGTGCTCTTTGTCATGGACTTATACCTGGTTTGTAGTAATGAGTTGCACTCTACGATGAACCTTGAACTTGCTAGTAGTGCTGCGTTGTACAACCATACCCGGCCGCTCTTACACTGCTCAAGGATTTGAGCAGTGTAACCGGATTTTTCTTACACTCTAAAAATAGAGTGTATAAGAATAGGCCACAAAAAATTGATGTTCCCAAGGAATCAATTCGAACCAAAGTAAGTAACATTGGCGAGGATACTCTTCGTAGAACTTCAGAGAATATGGTGAGACGAGTGCAAACATGTATAGATGCTGATGGAGGTCACTTCCAACATTTTCCTTGAGATGTAAATAGTGTAATGTAATCTCCTAAGAGTGTATTATATTCTCCCAAAATTGCACATGTGTCCTATTATTAGTCAAAAGGTTATGTCCTATTGAAATGGTTCAGGTTTCTATGGATCACACAATATAATACAGCTAGACTGGTAGCAGTGCTAAGTCCTCTCGTTACCATAATCCAATCCAAGCCAATCCAAATGGTTCTGCTATCATTGCAATCCTTTGTGACTTCATTCGATCAGACATAGGAATTAAGTTTAACCACTAAAGCCAGGAGGGAAAGTAATCAGATTGACATTTCACTCTGCTATAAACAACGGCAGCCAGTCCCGATCTCTTAAACAGCGTTTGGGATTTGCAGACAGCACTTGGACCACATTTTATCTGCCTACCATTGTTCTCACAGCTAGTATTTTGTATCATTTGAATTGCAGAGGCTTGAGTATAGATAACTTGAAGTCAACTGTCTAAGAGCTGTTACATCCTCTTATGACATTAATAGAAGAGAACGAATTATCAATAGCTTATTCATAGTATGTAAGGAAGTATTATATTTCTGGCGAAAGATTCCATTAAGGAGATTTCCCTGAAAATACATGTACGATACATCTAAGACATATTTTATAAGGTGTTTTTATGTGCCTGTGGGTGTGCGTGTGTGTATGCACCTCTGTCATCTGCCCGTGAATCGGACTCTGAACAGGGTGGCTTAACAATGAAATGGTGGTTCAAATACCTCACTTAGAACTAACATCAGCATCTTCCAGAATTACAAAAAGGTTTTATATAAAACCTTGCATCCAAAACCCTCCTTACTGTAGTTCATGTTTTATACTTACGTATCCTTCTATATAGAGGCTGAAAGGTTCCTGGTAAGAATTATTTATAGCACTATACATTATACAATGGTATACATTCTGCTGTCTAACATTGCTGATCCTTGTTAATTCATAGCATCCTTTGAACTCCATTAAAAGAGCGCACGCACGCACAGAGACGCACACGCGCGCGTACAATTTATGGAGAAAATAGACCTTTAGGGAAGTGCCTTAACTTTATAAAATGATGTCATTTTGAAAATATGGATACGATTGAGGCGCTAAGAACCATAAGGGCAAAAGCACTTACATAGTTTTCAGAAAAATGGTTGTCAAAACCTAAATTTCTCTTGCGAAGTACTATTTGCTAGTGCTGTAAAGAGTAAATTATGTTGGCAACACCAGATAAAAATTGAACAGAGCAGCGCAAACAAAATGATACTTTATCCTTTGGGCCCTTATGTAACTGAATATCAGGGAAAATGGGCGATACATGTTCTTATGAATGTTTCATTAAACCAAACAGAGCCTAAAGCTGGTTGGCCACAAGCTTGGCAAATGTCAGGAGTGTACCTACATGTTAAAATCTCAATATCGACGATGTGCTTGAGGTCTTTATAGTTCTAGGTGCCTCAATTCATAGGAGTTTATTATAACCTCCAGCCTCCTAACCACATACGTACATTTAAGTGAAATGTGCTATGTAGAGAGAACTATGTACATGAAAAATAAGATTAGGTAATCCAATGTTTAAAATGGCGCAGCTTGGCTTTTTTGTGGATAGTTTCATTTTTTAGATATATCAAGTGCACAGAACATAAATGTTCAGCTGTTATTCAGAGCTTACCGCAATATTATGAATTTACAAATATATTTTGAAGTACTTTTATGCAGTAAATTTTCAAATACAAAATTTTCAAATACAACTATTTCAAAATTATTGAATATAATTCAAAATAATAGCGGGAAAATGATTAATATAATTACAAAACTATCAAAACACAATTTAAATTTTATATATTAACACATTTTAAGGTTTCGAAATTAAAAGCATTCTAAAATGTGTTAAACTGGAGGTGCCTATCCAGTGTTGGCTCAGTATGTGAGAGTAAACGGCTATTACACAGGCAATTTGTTGACATAAAATGCTTTAATAAGAACGTATACCTTGTTGAATAAAATTTCGTCAGTTGTCTACAAGTGGTCTGAGCTTTAATCTTTTAATCCATGTATATTCAACGCATGCTTGTCGCGAGAATTCATGTAGTAATATATTTTATAAATTTAAATATATATTTATAAATTTAATATATTTTATAAATTTAAAGTGTTCGTTTAAGAAGAACATGTTATATACCAGGTAGTTGTTAGAAAGTTACTGTGTCGTTGAATGGATGGACACTAATTTGTTTTCATGTTATAGTTTGTTTACAATCAAAAGTGAATATAAG
Source organism: Mantis religiosa (assembly GCA_030765055.1). Taxonomy (NCBI): domain Eukaryota; kingdom Metazoa; phylum Arthropoda; class Insecta; order Mantodea; family Mantidae; genus Mantis; species Mantis religiosa. The sequence goes on from CM060951.1 coordinate 164,443,609, forward strand.
TATTCCATATGTCACAATCTTAATATTTTATATTAATGTCACCACTATAACATTTAATACAGAGCTTGTACAATGCCTGAAGAAAGGTGAAAAATAAATAAATATGTAATAAAACAACTTATTCCACTAATTGCCTGAATTACTTCATATGTTTACTTCTATATTAAGTTAATAAACATCTGTGAAAGTTCCGGTGCTACGATTTACGTTATGCCAGTTGTTTCCATTAACATGTAACAGTGATTTTTTAAAATTACGGCAAAGTACTGAAATAGCATGTGTGCACTGGAAGTTTCACAAATAACTGGAATGTAATTTTAAAGCTATTAATATATAAGTCATATCATGTACTAAGTGTCTGTGGCTCTCGGTAGGGCAGACTGTTCGGTGACTCAGCTTCAAGGCGAACCTCTAACACCATCAACGGTAGCGCCGGGGGAACATCCCAGAGTCGGCGGTCTCACGGACTTCGGCAAGGTAATTACTGCACTCATTCATTATCTCTAACTCATTAGCTTGGAATGAATTACCTAGGGTCCCTATACATAGTCAATCAAATAGATAAGCATTACGTTATAATATTGCTACGCTTATATAATCATTTGAACATCCTGCTATTTAAGAACAGAGGACCCTGGCAAATACTTCGTAATTTTTCAGTAACCTAGGCCTTCTCAAAGTTGGATGATAAATTATTTTCTATGTAGTCTATATGAATGTGTTTTATTGTTATTAAGCACTCTGTATTACAGATAATTATTGATAAAGCACAACCTGCCTGAACAATAAACGCAGAAAGCCATCAGTGACATCTTGCGTAAAAACAAACAGATAATGCTGGAATGCAGCAGTTGAGTCTCTTACAGTGGACGGGTTCCAATGAAGCCAAGATGCAAACATTTCGCTCGAAGTTATGCTTTGAAAAAGTAGAAAATGAATATTTAATATGTTTGATATGTTAAAATTTTGTAAAGAAAAGAAATATATAGGTGTTATTTAATTATTCCGTTAAATAATGATAAAAACTGACGGCAATGGCAATGGGGAAGCGTGAATAAACTGTGCATTGTTAGCGAAAGAGGTTTAAAATTCAAGGTGGCGGGAGAAAAGAACTTCAACACTTGGTAAATATTGCCTGCATCTAAAACAGTTCCAAATCAGTAGTTTCAAAAATGTGTTGTGCTTGGAACCTCTCCAGTTTTACGTATGCTGCTAGAGAAAAGATTACTTTTGAATGTAGAAGGATGCATTCCGAAGAACAATTAAAGATATGAAATATCCAATTTTCCAAGTCACGTATGCTGCACTGATGTTTCGATGGTCAGAGTTTTCCGCGCTATATCCCTACCTTCTTTGACCCCTCTAAACCACGCCATGCTAAAGAGACCTCCCCAAACAATTGCACTCATTCCTCAGATAGGTAATATATAAACCAGTCGGAGAGATAATGTGTAATTTAACGTTGCAGCAGTAAATTTTCAAAATTTGTGATCGTGCAATTCGACGTTCTAGAAACCTCGAGTTGTGGCGATCATTTTGCAACGGGATAGTTTGCAAAAGGCGTGATGATGGATGATGAACTACTCTCACCTTTGGTGACGATCTGGTAGAATTCTTGTAGTTGCCCCGGTGCTCTGGTGCAATGGGTCTTACCTCTAGTCGCAGAATTGGAGTAAAGGTCTCTTATGCTGCAATTATTGGGAAAAAACAGCAATTCTTCTACTTTATATATTGTGGGATTTATTCCAAGAAACCATTAAGAAATTCTGTTACAATTTTAAATGCCGTAGATTGTGTCCTTTCACAAATTACTTTTACTGCATCGATGAACTTTGTTTCTGGCACTAAAAATTTGACAACCAAAACATTTTTCTGCAAACTTGCAGAGCGACACCAAAAATCACGTCTTACTCTCATGACTATTGTTTGACAAATGACGCAAAGCTATCTGGAACAACTATATTACTCCTATTCCATTGGTACACGTCACCACATTACGTAATTGCATTATTGTAATAACCAATAGCAACATTCCGTAAATCGTAGCACTCCGTGACCTACCCAATTTCACATTTCCTATGTTGTACAAATTACGTTTTCCAGAACAATTCAGAATAAATTCTTAAATATCTGAAGAACGTGAAATAACGGTCACAGCATATATGAAGCGGTTGAGAATGTTGTGGTTCCAATTATCGCTGTAAAGAAATGTAACGTTTTAGTTCTGTGCCTTAATATTTTAACTCAGCATATTATGTGAATAATAACAGCTTAGCTACCCTATTCAAGATTATTAAGTGTATTTAAAGCCGTAATCTTAATTCATTCAATACATTTCTGAAAATTTATAAAAGATTTTGTTCTATAGGTCTGGATTTTACAAGGTGAATTGTAATTTACTTCATCAATCCTTATTATACATATCGAACAATAGGTATTCTGTATTGCTTTCATAGACTCTTTCAAATACAACAATTTGTAACAGAAAATGTTGCTCTGTTTTATTTATACCTCCTGTATATGAGTCTCATAGGCTGAACATATATATATTATCGTACCCAAATAACTAGGTGCATAATTAAAATCTTCCTTATTTTAACATTATCTTTACATTAGGAAAAGAGGAACAAATTTTAAAACATTTTATCTAAAGTCACGCCTCTTGGACAACGCTGTTACGTTCCATCTGCTTGCAATTTTGGTTTACTCTCGGTGGATGGAGGGAGGACCAGTATAAAGTAGATAGAAAGACAGCACAAGAACAGATAGCATCTGAAAGAACAAAGTCGCTATGAAGAACCGCAAAACAAAGAAAATGCTACTGAGGGAGAAGAAAGTTTTTAACTCAGCGAGAGTAAAAGAGGAAAAGAACTAATTAAAACAAAGGACAAAGTGTACAAACAGATGCAGCGAATTAGAATTAGATGCATTCAAAATGAGGAAGAAACATATTGCCAAGATTAAAATACCGGCAACAGTATTACATCTAGGAAGTATTTAGGAAATTGCAGAAAACGTGTTTTCAAATAACCACGGAAGAGACATCTTTTGCTTACCTAATAAAATAAGAATTAACCATTGTCAAACCATCAGGTTACATTACAGCTGCAATTATGTAGCTCTACAATAATGATACAATACCCTACTTACCGGACTGGAAGGAGATAGTTTTCAGAAGTATCCAGGTTGATAAAGACTTCGTAAAGGTCTTTGTTAGATGTATAGTGGCAACCTAACAGCAATACTTGTATAGATAAATGAGTATTTTTATAGAATAGTGAAGGTATGCGTATCGCAGTTTCTTAATTTTCAATGATTACGCCACCATAGTGTTCTTGCATGAGCTTGTTATATGCATTACGCATGTACATGTGAAGTTTATTTTTGCACTATTGAATAACAAATGAATACCGCTAAACGTAAACGTAATATATTGTTTCTCTAGTAATTTATTACCGAAATGAAGAGATGTACAAGCATTATGTTAATGTTACCATACTTTATTTTTGAACCAAAATACTAAGAAACTGTTTATGAAAAGTGATTTAAATATTTACTAGGACAAACTATGTTGCCTTCTTTTCCAATAATAGATCAAACTATAATAAAACCAAGTGCAAGGAAAAAACGTAGTAAATTAATGATTGCCATATCAGTTTGTTGTCCGGTAGAACCTCGTTCATCTGGGACAAGCGTCGGTTCTAGTTAACGAAAAGCCGGGTTATCCAGAGAATGGCGGAAAAACGATAAAAGGCATGTACAGCGTCACCAAAATATTTTTAATGGAGATTAGGTATTACTGTCGGCAACTTGCACCTAAAAACACACACAATATTTCTATTGTATTGTATTATACTGCAAACTATTTTGTGTTTCAAATGGGAAGGAGTTTGTCCTTGAGCGCTATTAGGTGAGCAACCAATCGGAGTCCTGCGGTGTTGTATTGCATTCCCGCTAAGTGGTGTGTAAGGAGCGCCAACCTAATCAATCTGTATGAAATACTATTCGCGCGAAAACAAAAATTCAGATTTTGCCAAAACTGATCCATGTGGAAGGTAGAGTAATGTATCTAATATAAACACGAAAATCCCACATTTTTAGCTCAAACAGTTTTTTAATACAAATAAATAAACCACTGTTACCTGTATTATAATACATCGCGACGTAAGCACTGAATGAATATAATTATTGGTTGGCATGTATGCCTGTACGTATATTTCAAATTACTCAGAAATGAAACGTAAATGTTTGACATGACGTGATAAAAGAATTGTCTTGAGTAATCCAATTCGAGCGAGAGGAAACAAATTTCCGGCTGCCCTGGCAGAGCGTGTCTGCTCAAAGTATATCTTTGTTTATGAATGGTTCGTAATCTCTATTTACTCTAGAAATTTCAAAGCGGTTGGCGAGCATGTATGTACATCTACTTTTAATTACTCAGAACTGAAATTTAAACTACGAACATGGCGGATAAAACAATTACTGTAAATAAGTAAAGGTGTTAAATTCGAGAAAGGGCAAATACCTCATTTGCTGTTAGCCTGTGGAATGCTGTATGCTTATGTTAATGAATGAATGCTGGATAAGAAGTGTTTATATACTCAGGAGAGTTCGTGTTTCGGAAACAGAAACCAAAAATGAGTTATTACAAAGAGTACTTCCGTTTAAAGGCACGGAAAATGTGTATCAGCTGGATAAATTTGCAATTGAAACTGGACACCAGGTAATACGGCTCCCATCTTACCACTGCCAAAATAATCCTATTGAGTCGGTGTGGGCTCAAATAAAAAGGGGGATTGCGATAGTAAATAATACTTTTAAACTGACGGACGTTAAACGATTTGTTTACGATGAAATTGACAAGGTAACACAACAGGGCTGGGAAAACTGCGTGAGGTATGCAGAAAACCTTCAAGAAGATGATTTTAAGAATGAAACAGCACGTGACGTGAATTTGGAACCTATAATCATAAATTTGTAGGACTCAGTCGATGAAGACAGTGACAATGACGAATTGTCTGTTAACGGAAGTGACATTGACAGCGATATGGATGAGCCACTGGCAGTTCCATTGGATAAGAAGAACATGTAATTCATAAACTATAACTATAGCTACAGTATTTTAAAATATACATAATTTGCGAAAATGCTTTTTCCGATTTCGATTTTGGCAACTGCATCATTGTAAAAGTTTATAAAATATAATTTGCTTACCATTACGTCTGCGCCAAGCAGACCTGCATATTGTATGAGTGTGCGAGAGAGAGGGAAACATAAAAGGAGTGGAGTAACAAGCTGGCAACGCTGAGTGTGATACGGCATCAGATTACTCTAGTTGACAAAAATGAACATTTTTTCTTTCACAAGAATTAAAATAACAGTTTCTAGAAGTATTTTTTGTGCTAAATTCAAATATAATTTTAATTTTTCCCCATCAGGCAGGACTTTTGTGTGATATTGATTTGAATTTTTATAATATTCTAAAAAAAATCTGTAACTAGCTATCTAACTCAAAATTATAACTACTCATTCTGACTTACCTAGAAAGTGGTAGGTAGTGATTTTCGGGCACAATTTGTATCTAGAACGTCTCTCTTCTTGGTCCAACAGTAGTCAGCTAGCATATTGGAACTCCACTTGCCTTAGTAACTCTTTAACTTAGTAGAAATTTGCTGATGAAAACGCTCACCTAGTTCATCGCTGACAGCACCAGGATTTTCGGGGAAGAAGTCTAAGTGAGAGTCCAAGAAGTGAATTCTTAAAGGCATGTTGCATCCCATAGCTTTATACCACTTTCTTCAGAGAAGCAGTCCTTGAAATCACTTTGGCGACCACGATAACTACATATTCTTACTTCTTTTTGGAGTAGATTCCACCCTTTGAGCCAGATTTAAATCCCGTATCAGGTCATTAAGGTCTTTCTGATTGGGAAACTATGTTCTGATCATCAGGTATTGGCTTCATATGTAGGATAACTTTTATTTTCATCTGAAACATTTTCAGTTTCAGTTAGGTCAGAATCAGTTATCACCTAAGGTCGTATCTGCATATACTGGTACAGGGAACTAACTGTTCATTGTATAAGACAGGTCTTATTGCATATTGCACATTCGGATAATTAATTGTATGTTTTGTTTTAAATGTGATTCATTTTATATTTGTCAAACAGAAATAGTAATCACTTAAATGATCCTTCGATTCCCTCCTAATCATAGGAATTGCAAATGGCATACGATGTGTACCATTTTACACCTAGCCAGCAATCCAACACACGAAACACAGCATGTATTTGGTGTCCAGCTCCTATCAAAATCACCAGCCTGACAGCCAAGTAAAGTTGAAAACACTTCCTTTCTTGGAAGTGTTGAAAAGAGTGCTGAGTCGATTAATGACACTAAACAACACTTACTTTTAAATTTTTCCGGAACATGTTTCACAGACTTTGCCTCCATCCTCAACCGGCCATCGATTGGTTCCCATTGGTGTAGTTGACAGAGGAGACCTATGACAAAATATTGTCAACTACACCAAATTTTGCCTCTGAGACTTGAAGGTCAGCTCATCACAAATATAGCAGAAACTGTCTACATGATTTACACACTTTCTTGGCATGATGAAAAAACAAAGCACTAAAACACTGCATACACAATACACTTTCGTAAAGAAAGGAAGGAAATATTTCACTACTGAACAAACTCACAGTCAGCTCAATATTGACACATCACACAGCCAGATGAACAGGTCGATACATATCCAAACATGAATGAACTTGCACAGCCTTATTTTATGGTTCTTCAGCATATTACAAATCATTCCCTTATATAAAGCTTGGATAAAATCACTAAATATTAGGTAAAGTTTCCTATAACAGGTCAAAGAAAACGCCAAAATCCTATTTTAAAAAGTAGTGGTCACAAAAAACTGTGCCTGATGGAACAATTCTGACTACATATCTGAATTCAGTATGAAAAGGTACACTAGATTCATTAATCACATTTCTTGTGAAGAACACCTTGTCAACAAGTGTTATTTGGACTCCAGAACCCTTCCCATTTGAAACACATAATAGTCGATAGAAAAAGGGCAGTGAGCTTCTGCTGTTTCAGTTTACTATATCGCTTACGAGCATTTTATCTACTTTAACAGTAGACGTTGTTTTCGCAATGTGTCGGCCTGACTCACGAAATAAACATACGTTTCTCTATGTTTGCCACTGCTGGTACGTGGGTCATGGCCCAGCTGGTTCAGCAACACTGTCTGAAACTGAATGCTCTTAATTTTCATTTTCAGTAACGCTGCATCGATATTTTTTACAAATGTTTCTAAATTCTTCTTTCACACTTATTTTCCTTCTTCTACAGCGTTGTTTTCTGTCAAGTCACACTAACCGGGGCACAACTCTTTTCATGACCTCATCAAAGTTTATCTAACAACTTGGTCCCAAGCAGGCAGGGTGAGTGCAATAAATTCACCCGCTGGCAAGAGAATTCAGGTAATTTACCTACTGAGAGTGCTAATTTACTGTCTGTAAAATAAGTCTTCATTTACTACGCTAAACTATATATACAGGTTACTTCAAAACCACAATGAACGATTATAGCCGTTGCGTAGTTTATAATTTAACTAGTCCGAATTTCGGTGTCGCAGCTTCGAAGTTCACTTAGGTTAATTTTATGCAACATTAAGTATTAATGACTTTGTGGTTAGACAGCGCAGGAACCACGGTGTGCGAACCTCAAAAGTTATTGGGACGCACCGGCCACGAACACAAAAACATGACTCCTTGCTCTTTAACAGTGACCCTAATCTACCTTTCAGGTAATGGGGCAAAGGGCAGTTACTTGTGCTAAAGTCGACTAATAACTCGGACAGTTGCAAGATTGCTCTTCAGTGTAAAACTACACATTCCGTCCTAACCAGGAGGATTTTGCGCGTGCTTAGATAGCAAAGCCAAGTAATATGGATTGCTATACGAAACGCCGAAATAACGGATGTGGTTTTGATGGTTGCAAGAGCTGAAGGGAACTCAACAAACGCAAGATTAATTTAGTTTCATTAAGAATATGAATTGTAAAAATAGTTACATGAATGATGATATTTATTTGTTTAACTTTAGAGCATTTTGTTATGATCTTAATTGTACAACTCTTACAACCACTTACTGTAAATATCAATAGTTTCCTTTTCAGTTACAAATGCTTTATTTAGTATTATCAAACACGTGAAATCTACTGCTCGTCTCATTGTATAAGCAATTTAGATTTGGTTAATTAACCTAAAATTCTTTGTAGATAATGATTTAGTCCAGATCATGTGGACGTCCGGGTTAAAGAGAGACCGGGTTAACGAGGTTTAACTGTATATACTTTGGTATTACAGTACTAAACACACTGTTTTCCTCTAAATTGTTCATTTGAAAGCTCTAACGATTATCATGGAGCATTCTATGGTATTCGGAGAACCTGCCTCTGTAGCGTAGGCAGTAGCCTCACGTTCAAGAGGTCCCGAGTTTAAATTCCCGGCAGGGGAGCTCTCTGTTAAAAAGGTTATTCCGGAGTTCTCCTTATGTTGAAAAACAAATGACGATTAACTCTAAACTTCATGGATACTGGGCTTATTTAAACATCATTTACAGTTTCTTTGCACTGTTGGATATAACATAACAGGTTAAAGAACGGTAGCCCATAAAAAAGTCTTACACACGACGCAGTTTTCATATTTCATAAGGGACATTTCACTGACACTCACTCATTCTTGTGCAGAATGGGCATGCGGGTTGTAGTGCAGACATTCTAAACAATACTATGTACAATATTATATAACTGATCATTGGTTTATTCTCAGTAAAGTTTTCTACAAATGCTTGAGATTACTTAATTATCTGAAGCAGTTATTGCCACGAGCAGCCAAGCCCAATAACAAATTTGAGACCTCAGGACGAAGAGAGGTAGGGTATATATGTTCTTTGCATATTTTGAAAGCTTTTGATACGATAAACAGAGAAGTTTTAGTTTGGAAATTGAGGATGAAAGCGGTAAGTAGAAAATTTATAAAAGAAGTAGAGAAAATCTATGAAGGGGTGACGTTTTGCATAAGGTGGGTAAAAAAATGTAATTACAGAGATGACAGAACACAAAATACGCCTAAGACAAGGATGCAAAATGAGTCCAATTTTATTTAACTTATTTATAGATAAGATAATAGACAAGGTTAAAGAAGGAAATCAGCACTGTCCAGTAATAGCAAACAAAGAAGTTCCTGGACTGCTATATGCAGATGACTTAATGGTAAGATCTGTAACGGTAGTAGGATTGCAGAAGGCAATAAATGAAAACCAGAAATTTTGTGAAGAGTGGGGAATAAAAATAAACATAAATAAGTTGAAAGTTATGGTCTTCGAGAAGGAAATTAAACCAAAAGAAGATGATAAGTGGGTACTAAATGGCAAAAGGGTAGAAGTAGTCAATGAATTTGAATACTTAGGAGTAAGGTTGAATAACAATGGAATGTGGGGAGAACACAGGAGAAAAATTGAAGCAAAAGAAGGGCGGCAGTGAATGGAATAAGAATATGTAAATATAAACTATAAATGACAACCAAATTGCTAGAAAGAATGTATGAAGCACGAGTTGAATCCAAAATGTAGTCTGCAGTGGAGATCTGAGAGGGGGAGGGGGCACAGAGGTAAACAAAACGGTGGACCAAAACTACAGAAAGTTTTGTAAAGAGCTACTAGGCTTACCAAGATCAGCACCTAGGGAAGTAGCTTTAGTAGAATTGGGAAAGACAAGAAGAAATGGAATAACAATGGAAAGAATAATAATATTTTGGTATAGGTGCTTGGTTAAAGAAGAAGGGGAAGTTCAAAATTATGCATGAGACAGCAAAAAGATTAGAGAACTCAAACTGTTGGTGGGCAGAGATAGGAGGAATTATGGGAAAAAGTAGGAATGGGAGATATATGGAGGTTAGAGGAAAGGAATACAAGCGATGTGGGTAAATTAGTAAAATGCAGAATGGAAGTTATAAAAAGAGAGTAAATATAGGGTAGTCTAGAAAATATGCAATCATTACAATTTTACAAGCAAATAAAAGAAATTGGGGACGAGAAGCATATGTAGATTACTGCAATAGGCAATAGAGAGAAGGGTTAGCTTGGATGAAAACAGGAATAATATTTTTAAGAGGGTTAAGAGGTAGGGAAAAGGGAATTTGTGAATTTTGTGGGGGGAAAGAAAGCATAGTACGCTATGTAACAGATTGCGAGGAGGTTGCAATGTGGAGAAAAATGTTTGGAAAGAAAAATGGGAGAAAGTAGAGAAGAGGATAGTAGCTATAAGAATGTTAACCCGCAGGGAGGAAAAGAAGGTAAGATGTACTGGTGAGTTCTTGCAGAAAGTAAAAGAAAATAAATTGGGCCAGAAATGTTAACATGTAAGAAAGGCAGAGGAGGGAGAAGAAAGGGACTAATTAAGTAACAAGGAGGTATGGAGGTTAAGAGCTACCTGGCAGGGCAGAAGGTCAGTTTGTCATGTAAGTCAAGGTAGCAACAAGGTAAATACAAATAAATGTAACAAAAAGTTGTAAATTGTAAAATTGTGTAAAATGCACAGTAAATATATCAATAAATATATCATCACAAATTTCTACTTCCTTAATATACTCAAATCGAAGGAACATTTTAAGTACTATAACAACGGTATAGCTGTTATTAGGTTTTTGCAGCTCCTGCTGTGGTGCATAAACAGAGATAAAACTCATAAAACACTATTAATTGCTCGATGTTGTTTTTCTTTCGTTTTTCCCTCGAGCAATATCCAATAGCTTTATTTTTGATGCGGCTTCTGATTTTGTTTTGTTTGTAATACGTGCCTTGACTTTATTGGAGTACTGGTTTTATTGCAAGCTTTTGCAAGCCTTTGTGTTTATAGTCACTTTTTGCATGTATGTATAACAGAGTGCTTATGAAGAATAAAAGGACCGGAAGACGTATTGTCATTCAATGTTCTCTGCGAAGGGGCGTAGTAACTATTAAATAAATAGCTGCTGTTATTTTTATCAATTTGGTGAAACAATTGAACACTTTATGAGGTATTTTTATTTCTTCCCATAATTCATATTTAAGACTGATCAACTACTAGGTAAACTAGCTGTGTTTCTCTCTCCTATTTAGTCCATTTCCATTCCATCAGAGATCAAAGAATTTTCCCATTTCCAGGCGGTTGCAGGATTGTCTCCGTTACATATGATTAGTGTGGTTTGTTACAATATGCATATTGTGACGAAATGAGAACATTGTCCTAAAGGTGCTGTTTTTCACTTAACGGTTAGCATAGCGCTAGCATACACTTAACGTTTGCTAATGCTCAGACCAAATACTACTGGTCCGTAAAGACATCCTTAACAATAGTGTTGACTTAAGACTCTGCCGCACGCTAAAAATTTCACTGCACCGTCAATTCTAGATGCTCACAGAATAATTCAGTGGACTACACCGATTCGCTGGCTTACTTCATTACTCAACCTGTAAGGCACTCAATTATGTAGAACCAGGTTCATCTTAGAAAGATTCTAGAAGCATCTCGAATTTGGTGTTTCCAGATTTGCCGAAATCGAAAAATCTTGAACCTCAAGCGGCAGAACGAAATGCTACGTTGGCTTGTAGCAGAGACAGCAGCAGCGATAGGTTGCATGTTTTGATTCCCTTTAACACACACCCTACAGGAACTTAGGGAATACATTGTGCTAGAAATCATAAATGCTGATACCCACCTCGGTAGCGCAGATTGTAACGTATCTGTCTCACGTTCAAGAGGTCCTGAGTTCGAATCTCAGTCAGGGCGAGTTACCTGAATCAGGTTTCCTACGGGGCTTCCCCTTATCATGATAAATGAATGTCAGTTAACTCTAAGCCCCATGGACTTCTGACTCATTTGAGCATCATTTCACCCATCCGATATGAGTTAACGTTGGAGGACCTAAATTGTATGTATATATATATATATATATATATATATATATATATATATATATATATATATATATATGCTGAGCATGGGAGAGTGAGCGAGAATATTTACACGGAGTATGCTGCCTTTGTGAGAGCAGAAGGTCAACATTTAAAGCATTTTTAAGGCAAGGACTCCAGTCCGCCTCTGTTGGCGTAAGATTCCCGGCGAATGCCGACGGTCTCAGGCAGTAGATATATGCCACCAATGGGTTCGACTATAATATAACTACGCAATATATCCTGACATAGTTTAACAAGTTGGTTGAACTATATATCCATTGTTTAATACTTTGGCTTACATATTCCTTTAAGTAAATTTCCGTTGTTCGGTTGTCAAGATATTTAAAAGTGTTAGATATATGCCTTATTTTCGTACTCCATACGTTATCTGTATTAAACGTTTGAAGTGCGCTTTCAAAGTCCATGAATAATATTATACTGATATATTAACAGGTTATACCTGTACAGCAGTATACTTCTGTAAACTCCTTTTCTGCTTTGCTTAATAGCACCTCACGTGTTTATTCAATCCTCTAGTTGTAATGTTTGCCTCTAGTTCATATGCTAAGTCCTGAAGGTCTGTTCTTTGTTAACTGGTACGGTGTCCTAACCAAGAGATGGGGCGCCACGACAATGTATAGCCCGCCTCGGTAGCGTGGTGTTAGCATGTCTGCCTCACGTTCAAAAGGTCCCGAGTTCGAATCTCTGTCAGGGTGAGTTACCTGGATACGGATTTTTCCGGGGTTTCCCTTATTCTGAAAGACAAATGTCGGGTAACTCTAAGCTCTATGGACCCCGGGCTCATTTGAGCATCATTTCACCCATTCCATTCATCGTCCAATATTACTTAACGTTGGAGGACGCAAATTACAATAAACAAAAAACAAAAAAACAAAAAAAACGACTATGTATAAACCTCATACTGGAGCTGTACGTTTCAAATCCCTAAAATGTTTTCCAGGATTCCCTCAGCTTTAAAAACCACTGACTTATCTTTTATGAAAATTGGGGACACTAATGACCTTCTATCTATTCCTCGTGTACTTTATATGTACAGAAAGCATAAAATGCTTAGCCAGTAACCTCCACTTTATATCTTGAGCAAATACGAAAGATTCTTAATTCGGTTTGTCGCTTTTTTACAATTCTTTCAGAGAGGTTATGAATTATTTCAGTGTCGTCTGCGACTATATTTATATATTATTCTTTTATCCCCTCAAAATTTTCTATAATATCTGTTGCACGTGGTTCGTCATAATATTTAACTATTCTTATTCTGATAGTAGCACTTTAGTGTAAATCTTTTCTCCTTTAGAATTACGTAAGTTGGTTAATATTATTTTATCAGCTTCCATGTGCATCCTTTTCAGTTTGGTTACATAGGTATCTCAGCTCTCCGTAATCATCTTGGATGGCTCACATTTTTATTTTCTGGCTTTCTGATTCTGAAGTCACAAGTTTAATTCCGGTCGAGCCGATTGCTTGTAAGTGTGCTCACAATTTTCAGCTCCATCTCTGTAGATTTATTTAAAAGAATTCTACAAGACGAAATACCAATGCACTGATGCCAGATATAGATTCCAACAATTGGAGCAACAGGCACAAACAAAATATTAATTGAAATTAATTGTTCTTTCGCACTAACTGCGTGTAGGACGCACTCAGAAAGGGTAGAGCCAGACTGAAAAATTCAATGCCATAGCCGGAATTTGAACCACGGATCTTCTGGTCTCCGTCCAGCCACTCTGAACCATTGTGCTACTATGGCCAACGTGCCAACATGACATTAAATTCTCCAACTGACTCGTGATTTTCCCGGTAAACCAGTAGGAGATCTCATAAACACATGAGGCAACTACATTAATGGCGTCTTACTATGCTGTAGGTACTTTAACGCCCAGGACACTAGTCAGTTTGAGAATTTAATGTCATGTTGGCACCTTGGCCATAGTAGTTCAATGGTTTAGAGTAGCGGATGGAGACCAGAACATCCGTGGTCCTAATCCCGGCTATGGCATTGAATTTTTCAGTCCAGTTCTACCCTTTCAAAATATTAATTTGTATAGTTCTCTCTATTAAGTTTAAGATGTTTTCTTGTATACATAAAATAGAAGATCCCTTGTGTTTGGTAAATACTTTTTTTAAAATAAGCACTGCAGCACTAGAGGAAAACAAGAACTCTTCATTGATCGTTACTGAGGCACTGCATTCCTGGCTGTTTGTACTAATTGAATGATTTATGAGACCCAATTATTTTTAGAAATCTCGATGGTTTTTCCTCTTCTTTTTATCTAGAATTTGTACCCTCTCGATATATTTGTACCACGGATGAGGAACTAACTTTACAACTAGATTTATAAATGGACTCTATAAAGAAGTGTCTATATATTAAGCCAACCGCGATTACACAGTAGTACCGCGTTACTAACATATCGCTGCGTTTTTGTCGGGATCATTTCCACATAACCGACTATGTTCGTGCCCGATATCGATCTGTGTGTACACCATGTGATCTCGAATGCATTGAGCACAGTGGAAGATGACGTGTGGGAGACTGTCAAAGGGGAACTATACATCCTCCACTGATCATTTCCACATAGGGTACTGTGCACTGGTCAGTGTCGCAAAATCAATTTCATGAATGATCGCCAATTGTTAGTAGGTGTACGTCAAAAGCGCTGTACAGAACGAGATCCCTTCCTAAATTAAATGGATCGAATTGTGGCGGTTGCAATTGCAGAGCATAAATATTGTGACTTTGTGGGTTCGTAGAATTAAAAGTCCGAGTTGTAAATATTCCAAATGTTCTTTATCTCCGTAGAAATACACTGTTTAATTCTCACGTAAAAATATTACGTCACGTACACACCACAATCTACCAAGGTCAATGACAATAACAAACAGCGTTCTGATTACATCAGCTCTCGTTACAGCAACACGCTACAGCTGTTTAAAGCTTACGACGGTTCGCCGTCTTCTTAAATACCTCATTGATAAATTCTAGATATTTCCAGAACAATAAAGAAACCGAAACATGTCTATCAATCAAGGTGTCACCAGAAAGTTTCTTTTATCTCAGTTTGTTTGCTTCGGCAGAGCTTTATCTAGCGCTATCTTTAACTGCTTATGCAAACTTTTTATTACCGTGAAACACTATCTGTCTGTTATCTATTTGCGCCGAAACTTATATGCTCGTTGCCGCGACAATGTTATAGAATAGATAATTAATTAGATGGAATATACTATGTGAAGATCAACTTTAAATATCCTACTAATTTGATAGATTGTGCAATATTTTCTATACCATATGTATTCCAAACTTGATTCTGATTTATTTGCGATATCATAATTCTTTCAACACGTTTGCAACACATTAGTAGAAAGGAATCTGGTGTGTCCAGGAAGTGTGTATATCACATGCATTAGAAAAGGAATTTGTACGCCAGACAACTGCATTGACTCAATAATTCTGAGCGCATTTGTGAGAAGTGATCGAAAATGCAGCAATTCCATTTTAAACACTACGTACCAAACACTTGATGGTTCAGTTCTAAGATATTCCAAAAGGAACACAACTGATAAATATTTGTATATCTACAATTGTATTAACGCGCTTGAGAAACTAGGTCAGTAAAATTGGTGTCATACAGTAAATTAAAATTATTACAGAATTTTAAAGCCAAATTTGGAGAAGTTGTATATTTAAGCCGATTTCCTCTACTTTTGGACAGTGACGATTTGAGAAAAGTAAATATATTTTGAAAATGCATTCTATAGTTTTATGAGTCCTGAGGAAACCAGAAGAAAAGTAACTGTCACTGGAGACATTCATCGGCAGCATCTGACACGTGTACTTCCCGGTTTATAGGTCAATAAACAATAATTAATTATTTTCAGATCTAAAAGGTGAGTTTATTCTCTCTAAAATATTCTCTGTTAACTGAAGAGGAAAATGTTTCAGGGTCTTTAACGTCTGATTACGTTTTTTATCAAAACGGAGTGTGCACTCAAGTGTAAGCCTGGAAATGTCTCACGATAAACGCGACACTCTCATCTTTGAAAAACAAGAACAATAGAATTGAGGTAATTCACGTTTATGCCTCAGTACCACAAAGAATTGTGTTTATTTCGAATTGGCTTGTTGAGTTCGGCAAGCCTCTCAACGCACGAAAATATATTCGCACGTTTAAAATACGATGCTGGTGTTTCACGTGATAAAAAGGGCATTCTAAAAACGAAGAAATTCATTTAATGTTTAATGATGTCAAAATTTTACTGAAAACACTGATATCTTTCAGAGTAACTTTTTATTATATTATATTTTGTATAATGGCCTTTCAGTTCTGAGTATGTGATAATGGAGTCCCTTTGAGCTATCGACTTAGTTTAATAAAATGCAATTTATCCATCCAGCGTTAAGTTATAAATTTGTTAACTGCTCTTTCTGTATGATGCTGTAATTTAAGCAAAAATCAGCAATCAATGTAAGCTTCTAACATAAAACATAAAATATAAGCTTACAGCGCTGCTATACAGCGCAAGCTCTAACAATCGAAGTAGCCTTATTGACTTCTATGCTTTTTTCTTCACTGATTGCCTCAGAGTTAGCTTATTCAACTGGTTGACCTGAATGCAGAGTAGGAAATTTAGTCAAACTTTACACCGTCCCCAAATTATCCATAGAGAATATCCTGAGAAACAGTGACAAGAGTTTACTTAAGTACACTGTCTAAATAGTTAAGGATGAATCCGCTCGATGTATTAGCAACAGCTCCGTTAAGTGAAGCACATTACAACGGTATGCACAATTACTTAAAAGGTATGGAAATAATCATTTCTTCCACACTAGCCGTGTTTGTTTGAGTAGAGCCAGACTGAAAAATTCAGTGCCATAGCCGGGATTTGAACCACGGATCTCCTGCTCTCCGTGCGGTTGCTCTAAACCACTGAGCTGCTATGGCCAACATGCTGACGGTAGCTCAGTGGTTTAGAGCAACCGCACGGAGAGCAGGAGATCCGTGGTTCAAATCCCGGCTATGGCACTGAATTTTTCAGTCTGGCTCTACTCAACCAATTATAATATACTTTTCCAAAGGTTCTGTATATTGCACTGCCTTTTATCTGCAAAAATGTTTTTATCAATTAAGAACTTCGCAAGAAGTCAATAGAATTGTGATAGGAATAATATCATCAGGGGGTTTTCATTTTCATAATTAAATAAACTAGACAAAATAGGAAGATTTGAGCATCCAGGGTTCTCATTCAGCGTAGATGGCAGATTAGTGGAAACTACACAATCCACTTCACCTGGCACAACACTCACCTTTTGAACTGCAATTTCCATTAATCTCACAGCTTCTTGAAGAGGTTTACTTATATTTACAGTTTCTTGATGCTGTTGAGAAGCCAGCTGTTAGCACTTTAGAACTGTTGAATGTTGGCAAGGATTCACTCACAAATACTACTTGAACCGAAGAAAAGTTCTCCACCATTGACTTCACACTTTCCAAGTATAAGAGTGTGGAAAAATCGCACTTCAGTTCATGTTGCCCACCTTGTGATTGGGGATTCCGGAGGTAAGGTCTTGTAGCGTTGTACACGATAGGGACATTTCAACAAAACCTTCTTCGTTGCTGATATCAGCGTATTTACTTCTCGGAAATCATCACTCTCGCTGGTTTTAATACTTTGATTTTCAGGTTGATAAACACATCTCTAAACAAGAAAGAAGATGATACATTATATAAACATATTATTAACACTGCTTTAATTAATGGATTTAATAATATAGAAATATTTAAATATAAAAAATATAAATGATGTTTCCATTCTTAAAAAAGTAAAAACTTTTATATTTTCAAAAGATTTACTTTTTATCCGTGGGCAAATAAAAAACTCTGAAACTTTTTTCAAACAAGTTGGTATAATACTGGCACCTTAAATAAATACAGCATGAAAAATTTACTGCAATTTTCTAAGAAAGATAACATTTTATGACAACAAAATATTTGGTATTTATCAAGTTAACTGTTTATAATGCGAAAAGATTTATATTGGAAGGACCAAACGTAATTTAGAAACCAGAGCAAAGGAAGATTTAAATATAAACAGACAGATAAGTTGTCAGTGACTGATCAATTTTGGTCATCTAAACATGAAATACAGCCAGAAGTTAAGTTATTGAAACAATTGATCGAACCGATAGATTTAATGGTATGGGAGAAAATATTTATTTTGAAAAATAAAGATCGCGTGATGAATTTCGATATCCCACAAGAAGATGCCATTAATAAGTTTGTGTCGCCCCGGTAGATGGCAGTTAGATAAGAAGCTATTCTTCAAATTCCGGGAGTGGTCAAGGTCATTCAGTCAGTGTGTCAGTGTCGCACGTGTCAAGCTGACAGGATAAAATGAAGCAAATTTGCTTCGAAACCGTTACCGAAGGATTGTGAATGAGATAAGTAATAGTGAAGTTGTCTTACAATTGTGTTCAGTTATTCTTAATATGTATGGAACTGCATCTGTGAACAACAATAGTACCTTCTCTTCTTTTACGAATTATAACGATAGTATGTTAAGTCTATCAATTATAAATCTAGCGATAATGGAACTATTTGTTGCCTCTAAAGGTTTACAATAAATTAAATAATTCTTTTATGCTTTAAAAGTCCAGATTGCCCACAGTTAGATTAGCGATGAAACGGCCTGCAGCATTTGTAGTCTCATATGCAGAAATGCGTATACGTGATCTGCCCATGTCAGCCCTGATATTTTCTAATATGTCAACATAACAAGAATCCAAGTAATTCTTCCTGAGGGTGAAGTCGTCGGGACTATTACGTTGCAGTATTTTTGTAAGAAATGTTTAAATTCAGGTACCTCAAGTTTGCTTCAGGGGATGTTCCATGCAAATGATGCCATGTACTGCTCTTTGTAAAACTCACTATTAGATGAGGTAGACAACCCGTGTAACTATGTAAGTAGTACCTGTGTCTTTGAAAAACTAGCTGTTTATTCCTAATATGTAATTTGCTTCGTAAATACTGTTCAGTTTTGGATTTCATCAGACAACCTATAAGCTAATCACAAGTTTGGCAGAGGACTTGTTTTACCATTAGTGATTAAGGCATTATCAACAGAAATCCACGTTTTCAATTTTGATGTTAGTGAAGACGCAACCGATGCCATAACTAACTTACACGCAAGTCACTGTTACAAATTCTGATATTTTCTCACACGTTTAAAACTGGTCATTGAGGCCGACATCGATCACTCGCAACTTAGCTTTGAATATTTTTAATAAGCAGCTATCATCGCGGTAGTTTGGCATTTACTTGTAAGATCCAGACTCGAATACGCTTCACAGTATCGAGTCCTTATACCGCCAAATTTATTAAACTTACCGAAGTTATTGAATACAAATTTCTAAGGTATGTGTTTTTCAAAACTTTTCATTACTTTCCTAAGTTCATATCATATGACTCATTGCTTCATTTATTCGACTTTAGGAGCCTATCACATTGGAGAAATTGCCTGTTATTGCTTTTCCTGTACAATTTACACCATAATACGATTGATGATCCTAACCTAAGACAATTAATACGTTTTTACGTACCAAATGTTGCAATTAATAGGTTTCGTAAGCTCTTTCTTCCTCATAAGGTTAATACTGATATATATATATATATATATATATATATATATATATATATATATATATATATATATATATATATATATGTGTGTGTGTGTGTGTGTGCGTGCCTGCGTGCGTGCGTGCGTGTGTTACATAGATTTCAGTCATTATACAATACACAAATGGCATCCCTTAAGCATTGATAAATTTAGTACAAAATGCGAAACTTTGCTTTATCCTGTGATTATTACCAAAAGTAGAATATTGACTTACTGTACATGTAACGTTACCAACTTGTTTGTGTTTGCTTTTATCTTCTTGTCATTTATTCTGTAATTAATTTTGTGTTGTTTTCGATACATTTTGTCCATATGGTAACTTTATAGTGACCATTGTAATTGGGGAAACTTGTAATGTTCACACTGAATAATTAGATAAATTATGGATCTAATGTTGCTAAGAAACAAAGCGAGCCGCTGGACGAGCATCATAGCGAGACAACGACAACAGTGTACAATATTGTACAAATAAAATTATTTGTAACAAGAAACTTTACTTATGTTAAGTAAAATGATTTTGATTTGTCTTATTAGTTGAATTAGTTGAAGTTGAAAGCTTTATTTACAAGATAACGTTATAAAATTCACATTTGAAACTGAAATTGATGGTTTTCTTCCTTTTTTGGATTTGAAGATAATAAGAAACAGTTATAAATTGGATTTTGGTATTTATAAGATATATTCTTATGTCCATTATTACACAAAATAGTTTTGACCGTTTTCCATATAAATTTGCTGTCTTTAATAGTTTGATTTATAGATTAATAAATATACCCCTGAATAAAGAGGAATGTAATAAAGAAAATAAAAATATTATTAATACTGCTTTAATTAATGGTTTTAATAAAGGTTTTATACAAAAGAATTTTGAAAAAATTTAAATATAAAAAACTCTTATTATTTATACCCCTAATAAAATAAAAGACAATTATAATTTTAAAAAGCCTGCTTACCATCTTTGGTTTAATAAACAATTTCAAAAAGTTGTTAAAACGTTTGTTAGAACTTTGGTTCCTCAAAACAAATATAGTATTAAAATTTACTACATTTCTCTAAAAACGATGAAATTACTAATAATAAAGCATCTGATATTTATCAATTTGATTGTTTAGATTGTGATCGGGTTTACATTGGTAGGACGAAACTTTGAAAACCATAACGAAAGAACATTTTTCTAACATTATGTATAAACGAACTGATAAATCGGCCGTAGCAGATCATTTTGGTCATTTAACCCTAATATTAATCCTGAAGTTAAATTTTTAAAACAATTAAAAGTCCCGATAGATTTAATGGTTTGTAAAATATATTTATTTTAAAAAATAAACACCGCGTATAATTTCACATGTTATTCCACACGAAAGTGGTAAAAAGGAAGCCTTTGGAAATTATGGAAAATCATCATTTTGGATTTGAGGCAGCAGCATGATATTGACATTTTGTTGATATTGTATGACTATTCTTATATTTTTCCATTTGAAATACCACAGTTAATGTTGTTCTTAAGTTTGTTTCGTTTACATATTTTGGTACTACTGAAAAAACATAATAACAGTAATTTCCTTAACGACAAATTTGTTTTCTCCTGTGGTTTACTCTGACTGACGACGCGAACAAGAGTTCGTGAAATCGATTTCAACTTCAACTAATTCAACTACTAAGAAAAATTGGCATATTTTTTCTTAAGATAACTGAAGTTTTTCGTTACAATTAGTTATATATGTATAGTGCTTATTGCTTTACTGTAACTAGCTTCATTTTCTACTTAACAATGTACGAGATTGAAGACAATTGATGAGAACCACAATAATAGATATTTGAATATTTCTTTGCTTTCTGTCTACTAACGATAATTAATGTAAATGATAAAAGGATAATAAACCCACAATAGTGTTCAAATAATAATAAATCCACAATAATATTAAAATATGTTATATATATTATGCTACCAAATATGCATTATACCTCAAAGTATGTAAAAGTATGTAACTTATAACTTTGGAATAAGGACTTATATTACTATTAGTGTAGTTGGTTGATTTTTTAGCTTTTATGATGACTGCATATACAGGAACAGAATATAGAATTACACAAAATCCAGACCCTAGTAGTAACAAAGGAGAGTTACAGGTACTTTATATGAGAAAGGCTGTAGAAGCACTTACAGACAAATGATTCACATTGAAGAACGGATATTTTGGCTTTTGTAAATGTAACTTCCCTTCACCGCAATAAAAAGCCAATATATTCAGTATTATGGGCCTCGTTTTAAACTCCTGCGTGGCATTGCGTTTATTAAACAGCAGAATACGTCCCTAGGTTCAAAAGGAATGAAAAATTGATGTCCTGGTGAACTTAAACGAGAGCATCAAGCTGTGGTGAATGCTGATACTAACCTCTCTTCATTACACTTTTACGAAAGCCCAGACTCGCTAATTACGTGTTTTAATATGGTCCTCCAGTTATAACTCATTTTTGTGCATTTTTCCTTTCATTAGCATGCGCCATTTGGGAGAAAAAATATATCCTCAGACATTTAAATGTCATAGGTTACTGCTCTTTAGCAAACCTTTTGTTCCTGGGCTAATGAAAAATTCGCAGCATCCATAAGTGTTGTCGCAAGAATCACTAAAAATGCCATTAACATTTTCTGATTAATTAATTTTTGTGTAGATTAATTATGGTAGGTTTATATTTTTCATTATGCTGTCTCACGTTTATACTCTTCGATTTCATTATTTTTCAAAGCAACAGCTTATATTTTGAAATTCGAAAAAAATAATATAATTAATACATTTTATTTCAACTAAACAACTAGAAGTTGAATAAAAGTACAAAATTAATTTTAACTTACCAATAATATATACCGAAGTGTTTGCTAAGTGCTTGCTTTATTTATGGTGACGCAGTTAAGAAAAACTAAAATATAAACTGTTTGATATGATAAGTATGATATTTAAGCAGAACAGGGCTGGTCCTAGCAACATAAATGTATTTCAGATTCCTTCATATCAATTTATTTTTACAATACAAATTCGTTATTCACTTTCTTATCTATTGTAAATGCAAAGATAATGTAATGTAACTGCCATCAGTTTAAACATTTGACTACAGCTTAAAGCCTTCTCACAACCTGGGTTAATTATAACGGGGCATGGGTAAATGTAATTCCAAAACGAGGAGTATGCAAAAGTTTTGTATTTACTGCATACTAATTATGTTATATATGTATGAAGTTGAATATGATATAATATTCAGAAAAGCTAAAGTCATGTGGAGGCGGGCCGTACTGCAGACTCCTGCCAATCCTATGCTTGCTCCGCCTAACAGCGCTGCCAAATGTGGCACACGCATCTTGCGTGCCTGAGCAGAGAACATTATATTGATTAATTTCGCTCGGATAAATGTTTGAAAAATGACAGATGCCAATCTTATAATAAGAAAGAATTTGATTTTCTGATCATGACGTTACAAAAATTCTGTCACTACGATACTTAGAAGACGAGCGACGCTCGTTTTATCTTCAAATGTTATGGTTAAATGTTACGGATAAATATGTGACAATTACAGATGCCAATCTTATAAAAAGAAAGAATTTTACTTTTTGATAATGACCGCACAAAAAGTCCTGTCTCTACGATGCTTAGAAAACGAGCGATGCACTTTCTATATTCACACGGTTATGGATACACCCAACATCCATCGATTAAACACAAATAAGCGTGAAAAACAACACCATTCTTGCCTCACAACATTTATCTCAAGCATAAATAAATAATGCACCTGCTATTAAAACAGAAGTCATGCAGTTTGAAACTGAGTTAAATTTCAGTTCGTTTTCAGAGTATAGGTGTCGTTTTGCTAGAGTGAATGGCATTGTTATGTCGTGTATAGAACTCGAGTTTAAATATGGTTAATATTACATTAAATTATTTTTATACACTTATCCTGTTTCCATGTTTGTGATCCGAGTGCGTGAACATGTCCCACGAAGCTAGGAAAAGTGATTTTTCGATATCCAAACGTGAAGTGATTCATTCTCGAGGCAGAAAAATTATATTTAATATGAACATGCTTTCACGAAATCTCTCCAATCCAGGATATAGGGTAACGGTAGATTTTCAAAATCCCAGCAATTAACACTGTAAACTTGTGGTGTAGGTAGTGTGCACACAGTGTCACGAATTTGTAGTGAAGCAGCTTCATCCTGTGTTTCAATCTCCAGGAAAGATGCATGAAGTCGGAAAGCGAGTTACAGGATTGGAAAAGGTGCTTGCTGTTACACAGTTGTGACGTGTGTCAAGGTAAGATCTTAATGTTTTAGAAATATTTAATGTGTTGTTTAATTGTGGGACGAATAGATCTTCACTTTTCTGGCGGGTAAAACTGCTCTTATGTGCACGGAACCTCCGCAGGTGTACGTACCACACTAGGCAACAGCGCTCCGCTTGTGCATTGGCCAGCGTTCATGTGCCTTTAACTTTTGCGAGCACTATAGATATTGTAATAAGAAATAGGAAATAAACTAACTAGCTTAAAGCCTTATGTATCCATTAGCATTCCGTAGGGAAGGGGATCCGTCCCCGTCAGCTGCCGTGGTGCGGGCGTTGCGGACTCTTAGCACTCATGGTACCTCTGACGTTACAAGAGGAACCTCGGGCCGAAAATTCGAGCCCCTCCCTTCAGGAGTTGTTCGGATTGGGTTGGTCTCGAGGAGGGAGTGGTTCCCGATACCCGTGGGTGATCGGGTACGTCTCCGGACGGGGTTGAGGGAAGCCATTAATATTTCCGGGTACTAGCCTGCAGAACTAGTAGAAGGCGTGCTAGATCACCAGGGGACCCCACCGAGGTCATATCGGTAGCCTTCCGATTTTGGTGTTGGTGTCCGTATGTGGCGTATCCACTTCCATCCCGTCTTGTGTCCTTGGACCATATGGGGGGGGCTTGTTAGTAGCCCAGGTCTTGTCCTATGGAGAGCCAAACGAAGGACGCCGGGCACCGTTATGCACAGCTCGGATATTCCCTGGTGAAGCAGGCCCGCGTATTGGTCCTACGGGTCCAGGACTAATGGGAGTAGAACCTCTGGACTCAGCTGTATCAGTTAGCAATAACATAAATGTTGCAAATGTTTGTCTCGATTAACATGACATAGATGGAGGAATAAGCATTGCATAAGAGTAGAGAAACTCATGTGTGCAATACATTAGGTTTTCAAAATATTACGTGTAATCCTGATAAAGAAGAACCAGAGTAGTAATATGTAAAGAAGTTTATGTTGCTTCTGCTAACTCTTTAGAACCCTTGTTTTTTAATAAAAAAGTGTTTTATTTGGTCAACTGATACCTTTTGTGAAGAAAACAAGGAACAAATTGATGATTACGGTAATGGCTTGACTTTCAAACCTCTTGTGATCTAGATAATGAACTTTGTAGCATCAGAGTCCGCCAGAACTTTGTTTAAGCAGGTCGCTTAAATTCCGGCAAAGTTTCCAAAGTATCTAAGTAGCATCGTACAGTAATACTTTTGTCTTCCCAGGTTCCTCTCGCTTCGGTTCACATTTCAGCTTTGTGCTCGTAACCATAGGGAACTCTGAATTCTTGTTCAGGACTAGATAAACCGAAAATGAAAGGGGCAAGAGGCAGCATCTGGCCATACACCTTTCATCTTTATCATATCTTTACATGTTCTTTCATAAAATAGTACCACAGTTGATCGGCAAGCCGATACGTTTAAAGTACAAACAGAGCAGTAAAGTTGGGCTAATCCTTGATTCACATAAGCTTGCCCCGTATCTCCTAATGGTCACATGACCTAGTCCCCTGTCATTGGCTGCTATTGTAGTATAGACTGTTGTGCGGTAAAAATTAGTTCGTCATGTAATCATGGTGATATATCTTTATATGCAGGAAGAGAATTGCCAAATTTATATTTTCGTAACTGTTTGAATTAAATATATTACGCAAAGTTGATTTATCTGAAATGCATGATAATTCTTAAATGAAGTAAAGAGGGAGTTCCTTTGCTCTCAAGCACATAGAACGATAGTACGTCATTTAGCGATAGTGATGACATTTCTTTATAAGACTCTTATGACTTACCTTGTTTTGAACTGGATTAGTCATATATCGCCATTCGAAAGTGTGTTTTGCTGAGTGCGAGAGCTAAATTATTTTATTGATCGTTTATTGCGCGTGTACTTATTATACTTATAATGGCAGAGTGTACCGCCAGTTTTTCGCTGAAGTATTGCAAGGGAAAACATTTACAAAGCGGTGAAAATTTTGTGGTGCATGCACAGAGAAGAATCCGTCTTTGTCAATGAGGGAAGACAAACAGCTGTGTTCTGAACTTATGGTGTGAATGTTAGATCCGTAGGAACATTGAGACATGAAAATGAGACAACAGGAAAACTTACCACTCCAGGGGTGATGTTGCAGTGTGGCGAAGACGTTATTTAAGGACAATCAGATTCTACTGAGATACAAATCGCAAAATATACTACCTTGACGAGACTTGGGTGAATGAAGGACACACGACAAGTATGGCGTGACACGACTTTTAAGACTGAAAGACAAAAAAATTTTCAAGGTATGTGTGGTGGTTTTAAAAAGGCCCAGTGATAAAGGCCGAAGGCCTTTCACTATAAACTTGTTTCAGTTTCATTGCTCATTCACTCAGTTTCAACTTGCTCAGTTTCATTATAAACTTGTATTTTTGCATGCCTTCATATCCTTATTTGTGTGACTTTATCTATCTTTCTGGCAATTATTATGACGTTTACTGCAGCTTTAAATGTGACGGGAAGGGTGACACGACTTTTAAGACTGGAAGACAAACACTTTTGCAAGGTATATGTGGTGGTTTTAAAAAGGCCCAGTGATAAAGGCCGAAGGCCTTTCATTATAAACTTGTTTCAGTTTCATTGCTCATTCATTCAGTTTCAACTAGCTCAGTTTCATTATAAACTTGTATTCTTGCATGCCTTCATATCCTTATTTGTATGATTTTATCTATCTCCCTGGCAATTATTATGACTTTTACTGCAGATTTAAATGTGACGGGAAGGCACCGCCCATGGCCTATGGTGCGAAAGCATTAGCCAATGAGGGTGAGGGGGAGGGTAGTTGTACGCGGAGTTATACATGTCAGCGGAGCAAGGTTATATGAAACAGAGATTAGTAGACGTGTGTCCACGCTGTTTGTATATTTGGGGAGTAATGTTCTCATTGCCTGCACTAAATTCCTTTAAAGAATCTAATAGGTTCAACTTAAAATTTAAAATTTGTGTCACATTTTCAATCAAATTTGATCTAAAGTGCACTTGCATATCCCCTGTTTGTCTTCCTTGTAATTAGAGGCAAAGCTGTACTTTTCTTCACTGTCTTTGGAACTCTTTTGATCACACCCAGATTATTTCGAAAATGTGGCAAACTTTCACAGCCTTATGCTCCAATATTACTGTCCTGTTTGCAAATGATAATTGTTTTGAGGATCCCCAAAACAAAACTCTAGATATTAGGTAATCTTTCAGACCCAGTAAATCTGTCTCAACCTATACATCTTCTGACATATTCGTGCCATAAATACCGTCTTACTGTGTCAACAAATTGTGGCATCGCTCCATTATGCGTGCAGCCATTCTCTGTATTTGGTCTAGCGAAACATTATCAAGTAATCCTAGAAGATACTGCGTAAGTAATCGATACTGGATGCTCATCTACGAAAACTACACATTAACAAGGAATGTTACTGAACAAATTATAGGTTTACCTCGTTCCAAAAATGAGAATAATTGTATTTAAAACTGGAATAATGAGTGACCTTGCTTCATTTGTAAATAAATTTATTTCCAAATGCGGGCCAAAAGCTAACTCTTGTTGCATCCACTGTAATGTGTGCCTCTGGACAAAATACTGGATCCTTAAGGCCCATAATGTTAATAACGGTGCAGAGAAATGCAATGTACAATTCTCCTTAACCTGATGTGTTTAGCACATTACGTGTGTGACAGTTTCTCCTGTCGAAATTCCTAGATAGATTGTATTGCCTACCATATGCCCTATCAAAGTTAGTGTCGAATTGTGTAAATTTGCGGCTTTGTTTGCCTTCTTGGTACACGCTTGCAGCCTTCCGTCCGTTGCTGTTTGCCGTACGATACCTGATACATATCTGCATAGTCCTTAATACTGTAAGCTTCCATTCGACTTCAGTACAGTGCAACCGGCACTCTTCAGGCAAATAATATAATTGCTAAGGTTTGGGACTATGCACTGATGTCCGTCCTGCAGATTCTGTGCTTTGGGTAAAACGACAACAATGTGCGACGTCACTTGGAAAAAAAGGGCACAATAAAACCGTAAAACGAACTCATTGGCATTGTGTAAAGGTAACAAAATATTTTGTTGTTTAACAATGACATTTGCCAGAATCATGTCAGTTCCGCAGGTGAACTACTTATTTTCTGATCCATGTTATTTAGGTATATTTTTGTTTCTATTTGCTTGGCTGTCAATGATAAGGGAATGCGTTAGCCATTGTAAGACAGCCTTTATGACATTATTAATTATTGTCGTTAAATAATTTCATGAAAAAATGTTAGTATATACATTTGAAGCAATAAAATGGGTGGCGCATAGTTCCACGTTGAATCTACAGTTCGTAACGAATAATATGGGTAGCTCAGGCTTGAGCAACAAGGTTTATCTCAGGGTATGCGTGGGTATGTATGAGTAAGAATGGTTCTAATGACACTGGAATGCCCGTTTCAAACTGGTTTAATGACTGCTTCTTTTTATCATAACATCAAACTCGAAGTTGCCAACCAAGAATTACCAATATATCACTGTTTAGAGTGACTGAAGGTGGAATGCTTATTACTCGATAATACTTAATTCGTTACGTATAAACCGAGAAATCTTCCCTCCGGTTCTAATCTGCTTTCGACCAAGACAGAGAAATTTCTTACTCGGCCGCTAGTCGCGGACCGTCTGTCCTGACACTATACACAGCTTTGCGTGGGTGTGTAACTTTCACTTTCTCGAAGCCCTTTATTCAACCAAAAATCCTAGTGACTATTTTGTCCATTGTGATTTTTAGTCTCGGTCATGCCATTATTAAGGGTCCGAAGAATACCCTTTTCAAACAAAGTCAAGTGCTATTCCGTAGAATTCTGTTTATCCCGTGTCTTTTGTTACACCATTCAACTCAACTGCCATTCAACTCAGTGCACCTGCCTGTACGTTTTGTAACAAGGATACACAATTTCTTTGAAATCCATCACGATTCTTTTTACTTATTCCAATCCCTTAATTTCGGCATCCCACTGATAAATACAAGCAAGAACTGTTTTTTAACGTTCCTATGTATCCCTAATTAGCTCCTACTGTGTTAGCTATTACATCTATCTTAATTTACAGACAGCTTATGTAAATGCATAAACAGCGCTATCAGTCTAAGTCTGAGGAATTATTTATAAGAATCACCTTGAAGATGTAAGTATTATATAAATAAAAATTTTTAAAGACGAGAGGGATGTTAATGTAAATATAATATGTGAATTGATATATATATATATATATATATATATATACATATATATACATATGGAAAATAAATGTAAAATACTGTTAACATATGAGCTGAGAGATATTCCACTGAATTAAATTTTCCTCTACCTTAGACATATCAAAAGACAAATCTAACGGAACATAACGGGTCGAAGGCTTAGAGAGATTCATTGCAGCCACTCCTTATGAAAGATATATATGCAGGTAAACGGTATGCAGAGTAAGCATTAGGGGCAATCTAAGTGCGAAATTCAAGGTGTACGAACGTGTGAGCACAGAGTCAAGCAACGAAATTCATGGTGCGTGGATAGTGGAAACATACTCATCGGAGACACTATAATGAATGTGTAAATATACGAATGAACTGATTAATCTACAATTTACTAATACGACTGAGTTGTATTGTTGATTTAAGATGAAACGTATGACAGAATTTCATTACTGACAGGGTGTACTTGACTTGACACTTTTTAAATTGGCTTTCGTCACATTGCACCGAGATCTCCATACCCAAGATGCTTTACTTAAGCAATAGCACACTAACAGCCGTGAACACTACCGGAGAAGAAAGCCCAGCACTAATAAATCAGGTTTTTTATGAATAAGTGATATTGAAGAATAATCATTTAGGTTCTGTTATTCTTGAACTCTGGAACGTTTTCGATCCCCTTTAGGGATCATCTTCAGGGCCCATTACTGAACCCACTGACGGTAGAATTCTCTCCTTCTTCCTAAGAGGATTGTGATTCCGCCCATCAGCCATCTTCTGATATTTCATACCAACTTTAAAAACTGGAAGGTTTATACCAGTCTCTACTAAAGTGATCTATGGTTTGAACAGGTAGAAATTCATTGGTCTCTTTTCAAAAAATTCTTGAGCTGCTGGAGGTCTGTTGCTGGAGATGTAGCTCTTCTTCTAACTCAGACAATGGAATCCTGTTCTGGTTAAGGTTTCTTGAATTAGTGACTTGAGTTTCTGTAGATAATTTGCTGGTAGTTAAATGGACTTCAGCTTTTCGACGAAACGTAATATACTGTTACTTACAGGAAGGTCAAAGTTCAAAATATTGTGCAAATTAATTGTTCTTTCACACTAGCCGTGTGTAGGATGCACTATGAAAGGGTAGAGCCAGACTGAAAAATTCAATGCCATTGCCGGGATTTGAACCACATTTCTTCTGGTTTCCGTCCAGCCACTGTAACCATTTGAGATACTAAGGCCAACATGACGACATGACATTAAATTCTCGAACTGACTCGTGTTTCTCCCGGTAAACCACTTAGGAGTTGTAAGACTTGAAGCTTTCATGACGAGCATTACTAATCAAGGCTTCGCGGGTGATCAGCCATGTCAAATTAATAAACGTTGAGCTTTCGCCATTGTAAACTCCATGACCTTCTTCAGGATCTTCAGGGGGATCTTCATAGTGCGTCCTACACACGGCTAGTGTGAAATAACAATTAACTTCCATTAATTGTACATACTAGTGGTCCGAACTATAAGGTCCGGGCCTTAAAGTACTTACAGCATAGTAAGTCGCCATTAAGGTAGTTGTCTCATGTGATTATGAGAACTCCTAAGTGGTTTACCGGGATAAACACTAGCCAGTTGGAGAATTTAATATCATGTCGGCATGTTAGCCATAGTAGCTCAAGTGGTTAGATCAGCTGGATGTAAACCAGAAGATTTGTGTTTCACATTTGTGTTTCGCATTAAATTTTTCAGTCTGGCTCTACCCTTTCAAAATATTGTATTTATCACTGTTTAAACTATGTATTTTCTCCCAGATATCTAATTCACTTATCAGCTTTACAGGTTTTTACAATTATGTTTCTTGACCAATATCATGATTACTCTTCCAAAAATGATTTGCAATTGCTGATCTAGCTATTTGTTTCAACTTCATATTTCTTAGATGTTCTGCTTGACGAATTTTCAGGTTCCTTTTTGTTCTCCCAACATAAAAAAGTCACAGTTATTGCAAGGTATCTTGTAAACACCAGAAGATTTGAGTTTACCTGTAGATTTACGAAAGGATTTCTTTAACAGGTTCTACAATAAAAAAGTTGTTTTTGAAGCTAATTTAGTATTATACGTTTGTAAAATTATTTTGAATTTGTTAAAAGCCCATGGATGGTAAGTAAACTTCTCATATATTCTTTTTTCTTCTGATTGTTGTAAGGTGGTAGTTAATTTTATACGTACATTAGAAATGTGTTGTTTAATAAATTTCAATATTGTATATGTTTTTAAAACCATTTATTTCAGAAAAATGCAGTATATATTAGTATTCTAGTTTGTATTCGAAGATAGACGTAGGAACATTTATCAGTCTATGAATTAGACAGTGGAAAACAGCTAATTGATGTGAAAGTGTCTTGTAATTATTGGCTTTAACATAAATGTCCACGTGTGTTTCTTTTCTGTAAATACCAAAATTCAGCATGCTATTATTTCTAAATATTTTCGCGTCCTAAAATGGTAACATTCCATCTTTTTCTATTTCAATAGTATATTTATTGAATTATTTTGGTCATTCAAAATATGTAAAGCTTCATCAATTTTGTTTTAAATACCACCAAAATATTTCAAAGTGTAACATAATTTTGGTTTTTTATGAGCAAGTGATATTGAAGAATACTCACCTATCAAACATAAACAACTACAAAAACAACCAATAAGATTTGCAAATTTCCTAAGTTGCTGCAAAATTAAGAATTGATCGAGGAAATGCTGCAAGTCTACTGTTTTGGATGCGAAAACATTTTGAATTAACTGAAAAGTAAAAAAAAATTATCAAACATAAAACAGGTTCCTCTGTTTCTAATTTGAGTTTCAACCATACTCTGTACCTTTATTGCCATGCAAGTTTAAAAGCTATAATTAATATCTTGTCATAGTAGATTAACATTATTAATATCCTCTATAGGCTCAAATGAAATGTGATTTGATGCTCCCTTGTGTAATTCGGACCTCTGGGCTTAGCAGCTTACATGCCCCACTATACCCTAGTGGCACTAGCAGGTCACGCTGTAGAATCACTTTTTGATGTTACCGTGAAAATAAACACTGACAATTGCACATACTGTCCAGAAACTCTCAGAATAAAGGTTCTGGCTTCCTTATTTTTAAATCTGTTATATATTTTAAGAATTTAAAGATATAAATAAGGGACATATGAGTAAAAAGTATTATTGGCGTGCGAAGAAAAGAGGACTGCAAGAAAGCTGCATTACCTATCTTTAATTTATACAGCCAGACGATTTCTCAAGAATATATATCTTGATATCACTGACATGTAGGCTACCGATAATGCTTTAATCATGTGAGTAGGAATATGTACAAAGAAACAACAGTACACACTGCTCAATTACGAATACAACCAAAAGCTGCTGCGGACATAGAACTTGCGATAGGGACTGGCTCTAGAAGAAACCGCAGGTCAATTATTCAAGACTAGAGGGTTTGGTGGTAGAAGTACTTAATTATTCACCGACCTTCTTCTATCCTTCCGTTCTTCCCGCCGAGGATATAAATCGTTCAACCTTTGGGCCGGAAGTAGCCAATGGACTTTGATTGGTTTAGGTTCTTAAAGGATATCTTGCTTTCTTCTATATAGCTAAAATGCATTCTTATATTTCTTATTAGTCGATTGGTGAACTCCTTGACTTATGGATAGCAATGTCCCTAATGTTGCTCTCCTTTGTTTCGAATAGCTAGAGAATGCACAGTTCCCTTTAGTTTTTGTGAAATGCAAACATTGAAAAACTTAACAGTATTATAGACAACTTACTGCATACATTTACCGGATGGTGACCAATTCGCTCTGTGCTAGATGTTTTCTGCACGATTCGAGTCTGTGGAGTTGCAATACTTTTATCGTCTGTTTCCCAATGCCTCAGCTTTACTGAATATTTACATGAATTCACTTGACTTTGAAGGCAGGATGTATAACATGCAATGGCTTGCGTATGAATATTCATCACATCTAACACAATAACGGCCTGACTTGAAACAAATAATGGCTGCATAAACTACGTTTAAACACGAAGCTTTATTGAAAAAATAATCCAAAATAATTCCAAAATCATGCAAATAATTAAAATATAGTAAAACAAAAAAGGAGAAAATGAGGAAATTAAGAAATCGAAGTAGAATTAGGGTGAAACAGAAGGAAAGAAACACAAATAGAAAAAATAAGAAATAGAAGGAAGAGGAAATGAGAGGAGGAAAGAAAATTAGGAGAAAAGAGGGCAAGAGAGAACAAGAGATGAGAGAGACAAAGAAAGAAAGGGAGAGAGGAGAAATGAAAAAAGAAAGAAGAGGGGAGGATGGAAAGTGGAGAAAGGAGTAAAGAAGAGAGAGAAGGAACGAGTGTTAGAATTAGAAACAGCAGGAAAGAATGAAAGAGATAGAAAAAGGCATAAAAATAAAGAGATGGGAGGAAAAGGGAAAGAAAGATAAATGAGAGAGGGAAAGAAAAGAAAGGTAGAGGAAAGAAATGAATAAAGCAAGAAAGAAGAGAGGAAAGGAGAAAGGGAATTGGGCAGGGAGAGAGGGTGGGGTGAATGAAGGAGGGAATAAAGAAAGAAACAACGCTAATAAAATATTGTCGCGAGCCAGTGTTGCCACTGTCGTGGCCGGCGCGCACAAAGGGACAGATAGGGCAGCGCGGAGATGAAATGTTTTCCGAAAGAGATAAAGATAGAAGACTGGTGGTTTCGCTTTCTTGATTGTTACAGAACATTCCATTAATTTTTGGAACAGTGAGTGCAGGTATAAAAGAAGCCGTGGCTAGTTTATCGGGACAGTCGTAATCGGAACTGATATTTGTGCGCGTGCAACTGTGATTTGAAAGTGAACTCCTTTGTTTATTTACGTGTGCAGAAGTGACGAGAGATTGTGTTTGTTTCTGTTACGTCACCGAAGCTCCATCTTCCTCTCATGTATGATCAGTGCCACCACCTGCGGTGCCGCATTTAGTAAAAGTGGGCGTTAAACACTACACATTTCACATTTCACATCACACATTACATACCAGAGGTGGACAACATGATATGTGAAATTTTGATCCTGCATTTTGCTTCTAAAGGTAGTAATTATACGGAGGTGTATAGATCGCGTATTCATTGTAGTGTATCTTCTTTGGTGTTTCCTCCAGTTGAGAGATGTGCATGTTCTACTTGTGTTTTTAATACTCACTAATGTGCTGATGATATTTTGAACAATGTTGTAGCCACAGTAATTAATAGTCATTTTTATAATCGGTACGTTTTTAAATTACAATCTAACGTTAGATGTTAGTTTTTAAAGCCTGGTGAGTATTTTTCTGAACTCTACAGAAATAAATAAGCAAAATAATTTATAATAATAATAATAATAATAATAATAATAATAATAATAATAATAATAATAATAATAATAATAATAATAATAATAATAATAATAATAATAATAATAATAATAATAATAATAATAATAATAATAATAATAATAATAATAATAATAATAATAATAATAATAATAATAATAATAATAATAATAATAATAATAATAATAATAATAATAATAATAATAATAATAATAATAATAATAATAATAATAATAATAATAATAATAATAATAATAATAATAATAATAATAATAATAATAATAATAATAATAGTAATAGTAATAGTAATAGTAATAGTAATAGTAATAGTAATAGTAATAGTAATAGTAATAGTAATAGTAATAGTAATAGTAATAGTAATAGTAATAGTAATAGTAATAGTAATAGTAATAGTAATAGTAATAGTAATAGTAATAGTAATAGTAATAGTAATAGTAATAGTAATAGTAATAGTAATAGTAATAGTAATAGTAATAGTAATAGTAATAGTAATAGTAATAGTAATAGTAATAGTAATAGTAATAGTAATAGTAATAGTAATAGTAATAGTAATAGTAATAGTAATAGTAATAGTAATAGTAATAGTAATAATAATAGTAATAATAATAGTAATAATAATAGTAATAATAATAGTAATAATAATAATAATAATAATAATAATAATAATAATAATAATAATAATAATAATAATAATAATAATAATAATAATAATAATAATAATAATAATAATAATAATAATAATAATAATAATAATAATAATAATAATAATAATAATAATAATAATAATAATAATAATAATAATAATAATAATAATAATAATAATAATAATAATAATAATAATAATAATAATAATAATAATAATAATAATAATAATAATAATAATAATAATAATAATAATAATAATAATAATAATAATAATAATAATAATAATAATAATAATAATAATAATAATAATAATAATAATAATAATAATAATAATAATAATTGCTCTAATTGCTCTAATTGCTCTTATATCTTTATTGATTTATTACACTGCGGTTAAAAAGGTTGGAGTATATGATTTGCAAAATGTGCTGAAAATGTTAAGAAGAATTTTAGTCTTTTAAGTACAAGTTACTATTTGTTAACTTAATAGTATAACAATTGCGGTTGTAACTGCCCATCATTGAGTTCCGGGCAAGAAAAGATTCATAACCCTCAGATGGTATATCCCGGATTTAAATTCATTGCTAACCAACTTAGACGTCTGCTGGACATCAGCGATGACATTGCAGTTTCGATCAATGCGAAACCAACATCAATTGCTCAGTACATCTCCACCAAATACCCAGGATTGAAGATAGAGACTAGGGAATGGAAACTTATGTTGAAGAATCTCTTCTTGGAAGGTGTTCCAACTGTTTGGCAGCCCGCCTCGGTAGCTGGTGGTAGCGTTTCCGCCTCACGTTCAAGAGGTCCTGCGTTCGAATCTCGGTTAGGGTGAGTTACCTGGATAGGTTTTTTCCGGAGGTTTTCCTTATCTTGACCGACGGATGTCGGGTAACTCTAAGCTCTATGGACCCTGGGCTCATTTGAGCATCATTTCACCCATTCATTAATCGTCCGATATAACTTAACGTTGGGAGGACGTAAATTACTACCACAAAAAAAAAAAAAAAAGTTTGGCAATGGACTGCATACGAAGTTCAACAAGACCACACCAAGAGCGGGAAAACGATGGCTACATGGAGGCGCACAATCCAAACTATATAAATATTCTGTTCACAAATGGATACCCTGGAACATCGGATTGCCCCTTGCAGACAAGATGATAATATCTGGAGGTCACTCAGAAGCTTTGTCGAAAAATGGTGCCCGCTGGATTTTCCAGCATGCATTCGGAGACTCCGGCGTCTGTAATTTGGTTTTAAAAACACGTCACTCCAAAACAGGTGCAATTTGGTTGGTAACGAGAATGTCACACTGGATAATGAAGAAGAATCCTGGAAAAGAGTCACTTAAGGCAGAATGGTTAGGTTTTCTGAGAAAGGAACGCTTACAGCTAATCACGTCTGGACTTAGCGGTCCATGAAGTCCTACAAAACTCCATTTAATGTTCCTTACCCTGGCAATTGAAGTTAAAAATAAATCCACTAAATGCTTTGACACTCCCAAGACATTATAGAACCTTCCATTGCGCCCATTCAATAGAAATTCCCTCACTGCACTAATTACATATAAAACAAGAAACAATTACCATTATCTAAATAATGGATATATTGAAAAACAAGAACTTTAAAATAAAAGAGTAAATAACAAATAAAATGAGAAGATAAAAAGACAACGACTTGGATATTTTGAAGAACAGAACAAAAAAAGAGATCTCCGGTCTGTAGAGCACCTCCTGCCGCGCTGGAAGTCCGGGTTCTGAATATGTGTAGTGTTTAACGCCCGCTTTTACTACATACGGCACCGCAGGCGATGACACTGATGATACGTGAGATGAAGATGGAGCACCGGTGGAATGAGATGGCGGGGGAAACCGGAGTTCCTGGAGAAAACTCGCCCTTTGGTTGTGGATGTTTCGCTCCGACCAGGATAATTACCCATCTTCCCTGGAGTCTGGAAGTGTGAATGTCAGTGCGAATGTGTGCGTGATCTAATGATGAAAACCCAACGAATACGGGTTAACACCTTCGATATGTTCCAAAAGAAAACGGCCGCCGATATCAACATAGCGTAAAGTTAAAGTTAATTTGGAGTTAAAAACGGGGTATAAATGGAAAAACAAAAAAGAGATCACCAGCATATGGATTGATTGCATAACTTATGAACTCGACTTGGGGACCCCGTATGTCTGCGCTGTGTTTCCAAGTTCTGTGTGCTCCATGCACCCTTTGTTCTCAGGGTGTAGGGTCAAGACAGCACAATTTAATAAAACACAGGATACTTTGTAAAAAATGTAACGTCTAAGTAGACATGGACACACTCAAAAATGTGATTAATCTATCAGTTGTGGCCTAACACACTAACACGTAATGCCGCTTAGAAATCCACTGTCGCGATACATGGAGTTTCTAAGCGAGATTTCCTAACATGTGACGAGAGCTCGTATGAAGTGACCAAAATTTCCTATGAGGTGAGATCCATATGAAGAAGTAACACTGGAATGTGTTTCGTCCCGCATTTAAAACATTTTTGAAAAGTTCTCGCGACCCAAAGTAGTTCTTTTGTTGGGTGTTACATTCCGGTAAACAAATGAAATTTCCGGCAATTTACCAACATTCAGTTTCCTATTGCTCGGAAGGTTCCTCAGGCTACGTGTCAGAAAGTAGAAATTAACAGTTTGTCTAGTATTATGACCCTTCGCTATAACGGAACTCTGAGAATATTGTGGCTTCCGAAACAAACATCCGACTCACCAGGAAACTGTTTGCTAGGGTACACCTAAAGCCTTTGCTACTTTGAAACCTGTCCAGATCCTCGATATAGAATAGTACATAGAAGAAAACATTTCACAGCTTACGATAAATAAAAAAGAATGCCTGAAATATTGCCTAATTATACATACTTATGGAAGCACTTATACAGTTTTTTTTTTCTTCAGAACTATACAGAATAATTATAGCTGTTGAATAGTTTATAACTTAACTAGTCGGAATTTCGGTGTCGCAGCTTCGAAGTTCTGTTAGGTGTAAGTTTATGCAGCGTTAAATATTACATGATTTTGTAATTAGGAACCGCGGTGTGCGATTCTCAAATGTTGTTATTGGGACGCACCGGCTACGAAAACAAAAACATTACTCCTTGCTCTTCATCAGTGACCCTAGCCTACCTTTCAGGTAATGGGGAAAAGGGCAGTAACTTGTGCAAAAGTCAACTAATTACTCGGACAGTTGTACGGTTTCTTCAATGTAAAACTACACATTCCGTCCTATCAGGGAGGATTTTGCGCGTACTTAGATAGCAAGTCCAAGCATTATGGAGCGCTATACGAACGCCGAAATGAGGGATATGGTTTTGATGAATGGAACAGCTAAAGGGAGTTCAACGAATGCATGATTAATTATATTTAATTAAAACATGAATTGTAAAAGTAGTTACAACAATGATAGTATTTTTTATTTTTTAACTTCAGAGCAATTTGTTATGATCTTAATTGTACACTATTTTCAAACACTTACTGTAAATATCCACAGCTTTCTTTTCAGTTACAAATGCTTTATTTAGTATTATAAAACACGTGAAATAAAATGGTCGTCTCATTGCATAAGGAATCTAGTTTTGATTAATATATCTACAATTCTTTGATGTTGTTCTCTGTTCTGTTTATCATTTAATGCTTCCATCCTCAGCCTCACAA
Organism: Mantis religiosa; assembly: GCA_030765055.1. Lineage (NCBI taxonomy): Eukaryota > Metazoa > Arthropoda > Insecta > Mantodea > Mantidae > Mantis > Mantis religiosa. The sequence goes on from CM060951.1 coordinate 164,482,615, forward strand.
CCATTAACTCCCCTCTAAAGGCTATAAATTGCATAACTCCAACAGCTTATTTGCCATTATTCACTGCTATATCGGAATTGTGGAACACGTTAAACACTCCTAAGCCACAATTAAGCTATAATTTCTTTATTGCGGTTTCATAAGCCAAAGAAATTCTTAATAGCTACAAGCAAGCTACTTCGGAGTATATCGGTATGTTTACAAACAGTTACAGCACGTGACACGGCGTGTGACCTACACCTGCGAACTCCCACAGCGTGAGGCACGCGTCATTGTTCCTGTCACCGCCTAATCCACACTCATTCCGGAGTATTTTTATGCGGCTCTGTTGGCGGTGAAAACTGTCTATATGTTTCACATAGAAGCCAGGCAACTACTTCTATATATTCGTTTGTTTTAGTTTTTGAAACATCCTGTGTACATTGTGATATAGGGAGTTTATGTAAGTATTCACGAGGAATTAAACAGACATTTGACATGGTAAGAAATTTTTGTTTAAAAATAAGAGGTCATAAAATTTTTGTACGCCAAAGAAGATACACATATATTAATATGTTCATTGTATTTATAGATTAGAAATACAAATAGTTATATTTATGCATTTTGCACTAAATTTTCAACTTCGGTATACATAATGTAAGGTATAATTAATTGCACAAACATTTAATAGTAATGAATAAAACATTCTATAACTAATCCTTCTACACCAAAATATTGCTAGAAGCCATGTAAACTAAACAAAGAGACTTGAACTACAGAAAGCTAAGTCATATCGCATTACTAAATAAAATATATTAATGATAATTCCAGATATAGAATTCAAAATGGCGGAGTAACATTTTATTTATCCAAAGGAAAACCAGAAACAATAAAAATTTACCATATTCTAGTAGATAAAAGCTATGTGACGGGTGGATCAAGAATGTTACTCTTAAATATGGTTAAACAATTTGTTTGTTCTTAATTATTTGTATTCTCTCTTCCAAAAAATAATTTTCAAAAGCAGCTGCTAAAAAGAACTCTATTTCATGCTGTTGCGTTTTTCACACTTCTTAATTCATGATACCTTAACGCTAGGATGGGCTATAGTTAACCATTTGAGAATTGTGCTGACACCATGATTTAGAAACTTCAAAAGGACACCACAATTCATTCCGTGCATAGATATGCTAATGAAGTGAAGGTTTATACCAACAGTAAAAGTTTATAACCATAAATGTAGAAATAATTAATGTAATGGAAGCTTTTCCTGCATCTGTTTAGTTAGAAACATTTACAAGATACGCACCCGGGGCTGCATTCGCTCGAATTCACTCTTTTTATCTCAGCTCTTCGACCTTTTAGCAAACTTTAAAAAATAATGAAAACAGATGTTTGCCTGCCTTAGGCTTAGGCTTTGTGTTATTTTATGTGAATTATTTTGGTAACGAAATATTTCAAGTTCGATACTTGGAAAAATATCACGAAGATTTCTCAATAAGTACAGTTACAGCTGTGAGAGACAATGGAAATGTGTTTCAAATAAAAATGCAAACAATTTTAGGAGCACAAAGAGAAGCAAAAACAATCATTAGGGCGATCTTCTACTCCTATTGATCATAATCGAAAGCCCAGTTCTTGAAGGAGAAACTAAATTTTCATACTTGATCCAACTTTTAGCCTCACTGAAGTGGAACTGAAATTATTCAGTGAAGTAAAGAATAATACATGACATAAGATTAGTACTTTTCACTCAGTTGAGTAACTCAGCATTTTTTTTCTCAGATGTGTTTCGGACCTTGGATAAGAATACATAATTTGTGTTACAGAAACATTTGCTCGTGGACGAATTAAAAGGGAATCATTTTCCGTTACCTTAAGTTAAAGTTTGTGCAGTGATGCATTTTATGGTTGCTCTAAGACAAAAGAAATAGTAAATTTCGATGTTCATCATAGTTGGTGCGGATGACTTATATTTAGTTGAATTTTTATATCCCTATTTTGGAAATAGATTTGCCTTGAGTTATGCGTATCTAGGGTTTCTGTGGCTTAGCAATTCTATTTACAGGATGGAATGGCTAGTGTTGCGCACATTGCGAGTATGTAACAGACATCAGTTGTTAATAAGCAATCTCAAAACGGAGATAACAAATTTGAACTTAGAGTCCCAAGCACCACTGGAAACAAGATTGTAAAGTCGCTGTGGCAGCTCAAAGAATTAATGAATTGGAAGGAGAAGGTGTGGTTAGGTAGCTTGTGGCACAAAGATGATTTCCAAAGTTTCAACAATGGGAACGGTAACATTAAAGATTTACCATGTTCTGGAGCACTTCAGGTATGGAATATGGAGGACACACGCGACGTTTTGCGAGAAATTCCGAGAAAAGTACCCGTAATTTTCAGGAGAATTTGAAGTATCAAGGGATACCATACATTGCCACATGGAGACACTTGGAAAATCATACAGAAGTACCTCATGAACTGATATTTCAACAGGCTGAACAGAGACTGGTTATCTGTCGTCAGTTTATCCGTATGACTTGCCAAAGTCATCACTATAAATAGTAAGTCCCGAAGGAATATTGTGTGTCTGGTGGAATTTTGAAAGTGTGATTCACTAGGAGTTGGTTCCAAATGCTAAAAGATTGATGCGGAACTTTATTCTGAACAACTGTAACGAGTTCATGAAATTTTGAGACGGAGATACCCGGGTTTAGTTAACCAAAATAGACAATGCTACAACCCGTACTGCACGAAAAACCATGGAAATAATTCAGGAATTGAACTGATGATGCGATTCCAAGCAGTATTAGTCTTGGACTAATTCGCACTACCTTTAGAGCAATTGGGAGACATGGTTATCTCGCTTGACGTACAATAGACAAACGAATAAGCAATTGTAAGCACGACTTTGTAGCGGAGTAGAGAACATGTTAGTGCAACACATCAGAAATTTTAGTTTCAAAAGTTTGAAGTATAAACTTGAAAGAAGTGTAGGGACAGTGAAGCACAAATTAGTACAAAAGTGAATCGAGAATATATTGACACATTGCTTCATTCACACTGTTTATTCACTGTGAATAAACTGTGAATAAACTGTCCTGTGAATAAACAGTGTGAATGAAGCAATGTGTCAATATATTCTCGATTCACTTTTGTACTTCAAAAGTTAGTTTTATATACCAACTAATAATAATAATGATGATGATGATGATGCTGATAATGATAATGATAATAATATACTTTTGTTATATAAAGTAGATCCACTTTTGCAGTATTTAAACCCACATACTGTCTAAAGTTTACTTTTGACATAGAGGAAATATATTATATTAAGGCTTTCTTTAAAGAAAAACATTTTACTGCATACCGAAAGGAAGATGACTTCCGCGAAGATCAAGAAAACGATGGTCAGGTACAGTTTAAAGCCGAAACAGGCATTTATGCCTAATTCTTGATGTGGAGAAGAAGAACTTCATTGCTTTAAGAAAAGTCAATGTGCTGGAGCAGTTGTAGAGAGTAGGAAACCACAGTGTGTATGAATTCTGAAGTCTTCTTCACACATTTATTTACTAAGATTGTAGTTCATTTTCTTATCTCACATTGTATATATATTCATCAAGTATATTTCAATTTAATATTTTAAGAAGGAAAGAGATATTTGCCATATAAATGAGGTCGTTTTTTAGCATTTTACATATGGCAAAAGATTTAAATATTGAAAAGGACTTCCTTCCACTGTGATACGGTCCCTGATAGGCATAACTTTAGCATAATAACCGCCAAAGACATAGTAAATGCATAATTAAGGGCAGATAGACACCACCCTATCAATTGAGGTAAATTATAACAAATATAGGGATAATGATCTAGTATACCGGTGCAGAAACTAAACAGGCAATACCAATACATATATTTTATTGCAAGCACGTGAACCCAACGTGTAAAAAGAGCCGGGAAAATGAAAAATTACCTCCACAGGAACTTTCTTTGTGTAGAGCTGACAAAGGGACATTGTTCGAGAATTGCCCAAGGCTAGACCCAAGCGACAACTAGTCACCCGTCTTAGCTTTAATTTGTACATGATACGTGATGTAGAGAATAGACACCGGGATTTACGCTAAGTTTTTGCAAGCGTGCTTCCGCATTAATTATCTAGACTCTGGGTAAGAGAACGTTACATGGAATACATGCCTCAGAAGCTCAAATTTGCGATGAAATTTAAGAGTGGAGATGAAATACAACCTATAAGGAACGAGTAACGGGTCACATGATCACTAAAGTGTCCAAAATTCGGTGAAAGGAAGGGGAAATTTGTGCAAAGGTGACGTCTGGTATTTGATAGGAAAAACACTTTTTTTGGCGAGTGAAAAGATCAACACGTACTAAAATCTCATGAATATTGAAACAACACATATTATATCGAACATTCTGTGTTAGCGAGTGAGAGAAACAGCACACGTTACATCATCAGGACTCTACCAAAATCTTTTTTTTTTTTCTTTTTTTGTATTATCCTTCGGAAATACTCTAGTGCGTGAAGTAATGCTCTCGCGACCGCAGAAACGACAACGCGTACATGGCTACCTACATCACTTGGCGTGTCCTAGAAATGTACAAGTTCACTCGCGACTGTGACTCAAACTAGCCGCCATGTCACGCGCACAGCAACGGGCGAATCCTAAGTCTCGTGCCCAATGTTACACCAGTTACACCAACACAACAATGACGAGTGGAGAGGGTGACTTGTATAAATAAACTTGCCATTCAACGGTCGTGGTGCTACAGTGTGATAATACCCATGCACTATCAGAACGCACCCGCTCCCTGAAACCCAAAAGAGAGAATCCATGCAGACCTACACTGAGAAAAAAACCCGACCTGTTGTCAACCTCCCATCGGTAGCCCTCACCCGTCACATATCCTATCATATGAGGTGATGAGTGCCGGGAGGGCTCAACGGGGTACTTAACGAGCAAGTACCGCGACAGCTGCCATCTAAAATTACCAACATCAGCTTCGGATTTTGTTGCTGGCATCCTTTTCATGTTGATGTATGTACCACACGGAGTTCTTAACACCAGATATTGCTAGTAGTCTCTTTGTTCTCGAACCAGAGAAACCGGCCGCATAGTATGACTTAATGTCATTCTAAGAATGTCACCTGGTGCAAGCCATCATTCCCATATACCTCTACTTAAAGGTAGAGATATAAGACTTTTAACAACATCATGGTATCAAACAAATATTTCAAACATCTAGATTATAATTTGGAGCAATTGTATATATGAAAATGCAAAACTGGGTAAAAGAATGGAATACGTTAAAAGCGAGGAAGCTAAAATTACTTTGAGTCTTATTTATACACATCGTGAGACACTGGCGTTCTCTCCCACATGAATACTTCCAGATATTGTGGAGGACATGTGCAGTTTTTAATTAAAGAAAACTTCCTACAACACTTGAACACTTCAGCCTGAAAGCAACATTCAGGGATCTCAACTTTGGGAAGGCGTATGCTGAGAGAAACACTGGTGTTTTTCTTATTTTAGGAGCTATCTAGGTATGAACCGCTCACTTTTAAATGCGGTGAAACATTGTGACTTTGTGGTTCGTGAAAATAAAAGTCCAGGTTACCAACACTAAAAAATTGCTCTTTATTTCTGTAGAAACACACTTTTTCAACCTCTACAGTCGCAGAGTTTCGTCACACACAATACAGCTTGCAAGGTCAACGAACACAACACAGCTCACACAGCTGTTCACGCGCACGCGTCCAATTACCCGACCGACTGACTCTGGCAGGCGGCGGCTCCCTTTTTATCCTCAATGTTCTCAAACAATCAAGACGGCCCTAGAAGAAAGATGAACTCTCTAGAAACCCGCCTCCTTCCCCCCTCACCATTTTGGCGAGCTTTTATCTCCGTACTGCGCTATCCGTCTCTTTGCATTCCTCGGCCGCGCCGTCTCGTCGCAACAATACATTCGTGACAAAATGTATTGTCCCTTTTAATAGTTCGTTTATAAAAATGATGTTGTTTACGACGACGACGACGACGATGATGATGATGATGATGATGATGATGATGATGATGATGATGGCGATGATGATGCATCTTGCTACTTCGTACATGCCGATAAACTCTAGAGAAATTGTAATGAGCTGGTCTGGATATATGGCTTCAAGCAGAAAGGGTGCACAGGTTAAGTAAAACTATTTTACAGTTTAATTGCTTAAGTTTATAGTTTGTTGCAAGTTTCTTAGAAAGAATAGAGCATCAAATTGCTGCTGCCACATATTATCTGGAGAGGATATTTGAGCGCTCCGGCATCAACATGCATGTCAGGTTCTCTTTATTAAACTCAAACACTTCCGGTTCTATTATTCACAAATCGTGTAGGTAATTAATGCTTCATTGCAACCCCTACAGGGGTTTGCTATAAATCAAAGGCTTCAAGGAACCTGGCATCTAATTTACCGATGATGGAATTTGCAATGTAAAGGCCTAAAGCATCCGCATCTCATCAGTTATCCCATTGTGTTGAAATCACACTTCCGTGTAGCAGATGTTCAACTGGTCCTTTGGAAAAAACTGTACCACAAGCGTATTTTGGTTATGTACACTTTCTGTAACTATGAATCGATGCTTGTTTTGTCAATCTCATCTAAGATATTGAGTAAGATAAGATGATGAATTCATAGAAAATATCAGTGACAAAGGTAAATCTTTCCCCGTAGAATTGTTCGTATTGAAGTCAGCTCCATCCCGTTGGATAGTATTGCACACTTTAAATAAATGTCTACCCGCGAAAACTTGATTTTAAATTCAGATATAAGATAGGATGGTATAGCACATCAACATTGTCACCTTATTTCTTTAAGAAGATGACACAAATTTGTAAAAGAATATGATAATTTTTATAGTCATTGTTAACTCAAATATAGAGAAATAACATTTTAAGTTTTTCATGCATTTCTTCTTTCCTCATTCTTTGTATTAAACTTACATATGTGTGAAAGTGGGAATATCTCTGTGATTGATATGCAGACCTCCATTACAACAAATTAGTAATGTTGTTACTAGTTTGAGATTTGTGGTCGTTATGGTTTTAGAATATTTATTTGTTATACAGTTGCATTTTGTTGAACAAAAGCACATAATCATTACCTGTATTTATTCTAACTCACCTCCTTTGTAGCCCGCCTCGGTAATGTAGATAGTAGTGAGGCTGCTTCACGTTCAAGAGGTCCCGAGATCGAATCTCGGTCACGGTTAGTTATATGGATAAGGTTTTCTCCAGGGTTTTCCCTTATCCGAAAAGGCGAATGTGGGAAACTCTAAGCTCTAAGGACTCTGGGCTCATTTGAGCATCATTTCACCCATTCCATTCATCGTCCGATATGACTTAATGTTGGAGAACGTGAAGTACAAACGGAAAAAAAGAAAGAAAGAAATCCATTACCGAATTAATGTAAACTATTACTGAAGTATGCTGTTTATTATTATTCCATGTATTCAAATGTTTTATTGGATGTTGAGAAATGTAATTTTTAGTGTTTAACGTTACATTCTCATTTTTAGTCCTATGAACTCGTCGATTAATGTTTTCCTCATACATTAAAGGCAGCTGTGAAATTTCATATTCCATGTAAGTGGTGTAGCAAGGTACTTTTTTATTTCTACAGAAACCTAATATAAACTTAATACCACTGTAATTATTTTGGTGAAAAGAAACATAAATAGTATTCAAGTTAATAACATGAATTCGGAAAAATTCTACTCGCACTTATCGACAGAAGTTTCTTATAATGTTATGAGGTGATGTATATTTTGTGAACATCTGAGAAACTGAAACAGTTTTAGGCTGACAGCAATATTTAACTAATTTTTGGGATCTGAAGTGATGTGAATTTTTCACGTTCAAGCAAAATAAAGATAAATTTCACCATCATAAATAAAATGAAAGTAGTTACACTTGTTAAGCGTTGGCATACTCATCTCAAGGTTGCGGGTTCGACAGTAACCCAAACCGATGACTTTTAGTTGTGCTGAAAAGCATTAAGCCCTTCGTCAGTACTTTCATACAAAAGAAATGCTTGGGCCAAAATTGCTGCACACTGGCTGCACTGATGACTTCTGGAAATTATCAATATCATTGGAATAGAATTATTCATTTATTTGGTTATTTATTTAGTTAAACTTATCGAAGACAAGTCTTTCGCTCAAAATTTTGAAAATTCAAAGTACTACATAGTTTTCGGAGCCTTTTATTTCTGCTGTGCTTTAGTTTCTTCCAGCTTTGCCTGAATACCAAAGTAGATCCCATTTTAGATCGAGTAACGTATTTCTTACAAAAGTTAATTTTTGAGTATATTATTTGCCATCAGGATATTTACATAATTATGCGCTCTTGCTCTTATTCCATAAAATTATGAATTATATTCATTGATAAACAGATTCGGGTTGTTTTCTCGAATTTAATTCTTATAGTGAGACTCGTGTTAATTGCACGATGTAGAGTGGCATATTTTTCAGTTGCTCTGGAACTTCAAAAATTGTTCATCATAATATTTAACAATTACCCCGAATACGACTATTAAAATTTAATATCAGTTCGTTCAATTCAGTGAATATGACATACACAACAAACGACTTCTTATTGCAGCGGTGATGGACTGTTATTTCTACAACTTACTTTTACTGTAATTCTAACTTTAATTTTTACTATAGTTCATTCTACATATTTCCAGTGTTGTGCAATTAAATTGTTCCTTACTGCCATCTACCATGAAGGTGTAATTTAAAGCTTTGCAGATTATATGTATAATATTTTGTTATGCCTCCTTGAGGGGTAAGGGGTTGATTTCGCAGGGGGACCCTTTGCGCACTGTGACCTCCATTGAGATTAACAGCCTCCACGAGGAAGAGAAGAAATGAGGGAACTGTAGGTCAAAGGTCACGGCTGGATAGGTCACACAGACGCACGGAAGTCTCTAACAACTGCTGAAAGTTCTTCATCCTGGCAATGGGACGCACTGCGCAGCCATGAACGCTCCAGACCCCGTGTCGATAATGGACAAATGAGGACAGAGGTTGCACACCGAGAACAGTATGTACAATGCGGAAGTACCGGTATCACTTTACACCACGAAACTGAAGGCATACAATGAAGTGAAGGGAAATGATAGGGTGCATTCAGCTAAGTGACAAGGTGATACCACGAAAATTCTAACTCGGAGTGCGCAGTGTTCTCCTACCAAGGCACCCTTCGTTAGAAAGTTAGCTTAATAAAGTGCAATTTGCTGTAGTCGAATTATGCCCCTATGGGCGATAAAATTAAAATTTGTTTCTGAATTTAACTGAAATTACACGTTACACAATATTTGGACAGCAATAATTCTCTGCTTCATAAGCTTAATAATAGTGTTAACGTATTGTACTACATTACTGCACATCTCTTTTTACCTTTCTCATATCCTTTGTTTTCACTTTATATCCGGGATAGTTAACAATGAAGTACCAGCATATATAGTCAGTCTTTCGATCTTTATCCTTCGCTTTATCTCCTGAAGCGAATCCAGCGTTAAATACAGCGTTTTGTATTCCGCATGTATACGCTGTTGAGTCTGTGATTACATTAAACCAGGTAGTAGTAATTTATCTGCGGTAAACCGAAAATGTTTTCTAGCCTGTTGCGATACGTGTGAGGTTTAGAGAACAAAGGGGCGAGAATATCAAGTTCCGGGCTATCAATTTCCCACGGTGATACATAAAAGCCAGTGCCAAGAGGTCAGAATACACTGCTGTCACTTCCGACGGATTATCTTCAAATATACAATCCCTAGGAAGACTAAGAAAAGTTGTTTCTGTCTTTCAGAAAGAGAGACAATTTGAAATCTATCACGATATTTAACTTGGCTAAAAAATATTCGAGAATTATTGCTCTACTAAAGTGTACTGCTTCACTTTAACACGCAAATATTATGGAAGCGTGTTATTTGTGGTAATTTTACGTCCTCCAACGTTAATGAATGATGAATGAAAAGGGTGAAATAATGCTCAAATGGATCCAAGTTCCATGGAGCTTAGAGCTACCCAACATCCGTCTGTAAGGATGATGGAAACCCCGGAAAGAACCTTATCCAGGTAACTCACCCTAACCGATGTTCGAACTCGGGACCTCTTGAATGTGAGGCACATATGCTACCATGTACGCTACCGAGGCGGGCTCGAACCACTTGAGTCCACTAAAAGCAACTAATGTATAAAACTTTACGTAAAACACACCCTTTACTCAAAATGTCAAATAATACACTTGTTGATCTCTAGCCACTGGCTCGACAGCCGTAAAAGGACCAAGGCCTACCAACCCGACTGCCGGCCTCACGCTAACTTACGCACGGCACAGGTGGGCGATCATCCAACCGGTACAGGGAGAAGATGTCAGCATTTCAGCATCCCCCAGCCGGAACGTTGGTTTACATGACCAGGACCACTTACCTAGCGTAAGCTCCTCACTTTCCTCACGATGCTGAGTGGGCACCGGTCCTATACCCGGGACCTAAAATCCGCACCCCATGGGTGGGAACGAACCTGGGCCGCTTTCCGTGGCCAGGGACCAAGGCATGCCGCCTTGGCCCGCTATGCCACGGTGCAGGACTCCTGTTGATCTTGCCAGAAGAAAACCGGTTCTCCTAATCATGTTTGAAGTAATTTGTATTAATATCTGAAGCAACCAAATTTCAAGTAATCTTAAGACATTCAAGTACTCAAATAAGAGGATGCTTCTGAATTCAATGGGTATTTCTAAATCATATGGTTTAATGCTGTTTTCTGACACTCACAGAATTCTATGAAAGGACGAGCCTAAGGCAAAGGAAGCAGAAAAGCGCTGCCATTATAATATTTGAACAGTAGAACTAGTTGCTTCACATTCATTTGCATCATATGCCATTAGTGTTTGCTTTTCATATGTATATATTTTCGTTAGGTTATTACGACCTCGCAAAAGAGAGCCGCAGCCAGTGGGAATGATCTGTAAATGTATTATTCTAAACTGACAAAAAGATTCCTGGATATATTTATGTATTAATAGTGGAATAAGCTTTAGTGGGAAGTAGGACTTCTTCGTTAGAAGCCACTTCTTAACGTTTGTGTCTCTATAAACCGTGGCAGTAGATAACTAGCGTTAGTCCTATAATTTATGAAAATAATAGCGAAAGGTTTCATATTTATTATTGTAATCTACTCATTAATGCTGCTGAGATATTATTGCTATTATTATTCAAATTTTATTTGTAATTTAAATATTGCAGCGTCGCACCGTGGCTGAATGGTTAGACCGCTTGGCTCACACCAAGGCGGCCCGTGTTCGATCACAGGCGACTGTAAAGTAAGAATTGTGGTGGATAACATGGCACTGGGCGGGTTCTCTCCGCGTCCTTCGGTTTCCCCCAACAGCATCCCACCGATTGCTCCATCATCATCTTTTCTATCACCTCATCTCTCGTACATTCACTTCCGGCGATGGGCTGATCACTCATCTCGGAATCTCTCTGATCAGGAAGCCTCTGATATTTAACCCGTTGCCTACGGGCCTCGAGGTAGCGCGGCTCAGAAGGCCTTACGTTCCACTTCAGGAAATACAGGAATTAATTAATAAGTTAATTAATTAATCAATTAATTCATTAATTCATTCATTCATTCAAATATTGTAGTACTATATAAAAAGTAGATAAACACAATCGATATATAGATGTATGTGATAACGTAAGGTGTTAGTATGCTAATCGCTGTTGTCAATACTGCCCATGACGATGAATGGAGTGGTGAAATGAAGCTCAAATGAGTCCAGAGTTCACAGAGCTGAGTTACCCGAAATTCGACTTTCAGGATAAGGGAAACCCTGGTAAAAACCTTATCCGGGTAACTCACCCTGATCAAGATTCGAACTAGGGACCTCTACCCTAGTATTGTTCAAAAACTGACAAAGGTGTTCAACCTAGCCTACTGTGAACTAAGAGTTGACAAATATAAATAAACTCATATGGTCCAGTTGAACTAGAAGCTAAGAAACATGTAGCACATAGCTAGTGGAAACATTGATTTTAAAGTACATCGTTAAAATGTAGAGTATATCTCCTCCATCTGCTCTGAGTACATAGAGTAAGGGAGCTCCTCAGCAGCAACCTGAAAATCAATGGTTTGAATGTGACCTGGTTTTAGAGCTCTTTTTTAATTCCAGTTTCTTAAAGAGAGATAACACATATTAATCACTTACATTAATTTATTTATAAACAACCCTCAGTTAGAAGGAACAGCGATGACTAATTTTGCGCGATTAGAGAAGTAGGAACTCAACGGGGATGTTCAAAATAATCACCGTTCTGCTCTGCGCCCAATGCGATTCCACCATTAGCTTTTCCGGTTACCCTAATAGAATCTCCGGTATTATAGTTACGCTTTCGGCTCCAATTCCGTATGAGATCATCCCTGTCATCAGGCAAATCCTGGTTGTTTAACCACAAAGAAAATCATGACGTCAGACTGAACGTGAAACAATCAGGTTGTATTGTTATGCCCGTGTATCTCTACACTACCAAACAATATAAACAAACTCACAGTTACTAAAGTAGCAGTTGTGGTATTACCAAATAAATATTGCATTATAAGGGTCTAATTTGGTACTCCCAAGTGAGCATTATGGACATTTTTGTTTTATTTTCTACCACTTTGAAGCACTATTGTGTAAATAATTATATGGTAGGAACTAAACCAGATCTTAAAACAGGTAAGGACACAATTTATTTACAGTTATATACTGGTTAGCCAGTGCAGTCATTAATGAATATCTGCTAAATTCAATACCATAGCCGGGATTTAAACCACGGGCTCTATGTGTGGCTACTCTAACCACTAGTTAATTAATACTCACTGCAATAAGGAGTAATATTATTCATTAAAATGTGTTTATTATTAATTAGCACCAAGGAACGTACAATTGTAAGTCGTCCTTCAGGTATGTAATTTCGAACACAGGTCTACAGGGAAAGCCCGAGTCCCTTTGCAAAATTAACATGTTACCAGCATGCTTCCTTGGTGCCTCAATTGTAAGCATTTTTTATTATTATTATTATTATTATTTTATTATTATTATTATTATTATTATTATTATTATTATTATTATTATTATTATTATTATTATTATTATTATTATTATTATTATTATTATTATTATTATTATTATTATTATTATTATTATTATTATTATTATTATTATTATTATTATTATTATTATTATTATTATTATTATTATTATTATTATTATTATTATTATTATTATTATTATTATTATTATTATTATTATTATTATTATTATTATTATTATTATTATTATTATTATTATTATTATTATTATTATTATTATTATTATTATTATTATTATTATTATTATTATTATTATTATTATTATTATTATTATTATTATTATTATTATTATTATTATTATTATTATTATTATTATTATTATTATTATTATTATTATTATTATTATTATTATTATTATTATTATTATTATTATTATTATTATTATTATTATTATTATTATTATTATTATTATTATTATTATTATTATTATTATTATTATTATTATTATTATTATTATTATTATTATTATTATTATTATTATTATTATTATTATTATTATTACTATTATTACTATTATTACTATTATTATTACTATTATTACTATTATTATTATTATTATTATTATTATTATTATTATTATTATTATTATTATTATTATTATTATTACTATTATTATTACTATTATTATTACTATTATTATTACTATTATTATTACTATTATTATTACTATTATTATTACTATTATTATTACTATTATTATTACTATTATTATTACTATTATTATTACTATTATTATTACTATTATTATTACTATTATTATTACTATTATTATTACTATTATTATTACTATTATTATTACTATTATTATTACTATTATTATTAGTATTATTATTATTATTATTATTATTATTATTATTATTATTATTATTATTATTATTATTATTATTATTATTATTATTATTATTATTATTATTATTATTATTATTATTATTATTATTATTATTATTATTATTATTATTATTATTATTATTATTATTATTATTATTATTATTATTATTATTATTATTATTATTATTATTATTATTATTATTATTATTATTATTATTATTATTATTATTATTATTATTATTATTATTATTATTATTATTATTATTATTATTATTATTATTATTATTATTATTATTATTATTATTATTATTATTATTATTATTATTATTATTATTATCATCATCATTATTATTATTATTATCATTATCATTATTATTATCATTATTATTGTTGTACTTTGGAGAGGATTTGGAACTGCGACCGGTCTTGATCTATCGTATCTATGTCCCCACGTGGGGCATCCCCGGGAGTAAGGATACTTTTCTGGTGATCGATATTAAAATAATTAATGTATGTAGCATATACAAATTAAGAATATAGCCTGTAAGTATAAGAGAAGAGTCCACGTGGAGACGTTTTAGTTAAAGCTTCCATCAACCTCGGCCTTGATCTTTGCACGCTATTTGTACCTTTGTGCACCTTCAGATGAGCCTAAAAGGTACTGTAATCCAAATAATTGGCTAAATAGCCTTTGCTGCCAAATCTTATAAATGAGGATACCTACTGGAGACATAACACTTCGGTCCTCAGAAATGCAATGACAGGAATGTTCGATTCCAACTCATTACAGCGGGGTTACATACGTCATTGAGACAGTAATAAAGTTGGATGTATGAATTCAGGTGTCAGAATTGGAAGGGAAACAGAAGAATAAGGTTTTCCGGTAAATACAGGGTAATGTAACTCTAAGGCAGTGGCTTCACGACTACCCTGTGATTACTGTCTATTATGTGTTTAAAATGTGAAGGTGTTTGTCCTTGATCCCTTCTAGCTGAACAACTATTCGGAGTCCTGTGGTGTTGTCGTATTTCATTCCCGCTAAGTGGTATGTGATGAGCGCCAAAGTAATCAATCTCTAATAAATACTATTCGTACTAAAACAAAAATTCAAATATTGCAAAAACTTATCCATGAGGAAGGAGAGAGTAATGTATTTAACAGAACCGCAAAAACCCATATTTTTAGGTCAAATAGTTTTCCTAATAGAAATAAATAATGTAGATACCACTATATAACAATTCATTACGACGTAAGCACTACAATGAATATCATTATTGGTTGGCATGTATGCATGAACGTATATTTGAAATTACTCAGGACTGAAACGTAAACATTTGACATGACGTGATAAAATAAATATGTACTTTATATAAGCCAATGTGTTTGTTAAATTCGATGACAGGAAACGAGACACTTCTTGCTAGTCCGGCAGAACGAGTCTGGTCACATTATATCTTTGTTTATTAATGTTTCGTAATCTCTATTTACTCTAGAGTTCCAATCAACATTATTCAGTTACTCTTCCAAGACAAAGTGTATCAACTGGATCAATGAGACACGATCTACCTTCCCCCTTACTACTGCCAGAACAATTCAATTGATTTTATGTGCGCTCAAATTATGTTGCAAACAGAAATAATATTTTTAAACTAACTGACGTTGAATGACGTATTTACGGAGAAATTAACATGTAAAACCACAAGGCTGGGAAAACTGCATGAGACATCACATAAACTACAATAAGACTTCTTTTGAAAAGAAATAGCACGTAACGAGATTTTGGAACCTATCATCCTAAACTTGCAATACTCAGACGATGAAGACGAATTATCTCTTAACGTAAGTATTATTCACAGCTATACGCATTCACCGCTGGTATTTTCGTTGGTTTAGAAAAAATAAGTCATTCATAAACTATAAAAACTTTAAACTAAGTATTTAAAACATTTGGATAATATACTAATATCGATGGTGCAATTTTGACTTCAACAACTGCATTATTATAAAACTTTTGAAAATTCAGTCGCGTTCCTTACGTATAGTGCAAAGAACACTCGCAAGTGAGAGAGAGAGGGGAAATACTAAAAAAGTGGGGGTAACTAGGTGGTAACACTGAAGGCTCTAACGTATCTGATTGGCTACAGGCGAGAATTCTTCACATTTGATACACATAATAAAGAAGAAAGCATGGTCATTTTACGGCAGTGGTAAGATGCGCTGTAGAGATCCAGGCACCAAAGCTGAAGTGAGAGCTGAAGAAAGAATTGATGCAGGATGGGGTAAGGAATGAGGAGATTGTCATCATGCTATGGTCTGGTTCTCTGGCCTTAAGCTTATAGTAAATACAACGGTCTGCTATTTTATGTGTTTCACAACAAACGTCCAACATAAGCAAAGTAGGCTTCCGCTGTGTATTTGTCTGCCAATCAGAATATCTGTTGTGATGGCTTTCTTCAAATTGATTTGGACAGCTCGCACTCCACTACTCATATTCAATTTGAAAATTATGTTGAACTGTTTCATGAGATAATTCACGCTAGCAAAACAAAATCCCCCGCACTGAACAGAATGGAAGCAGAGCTCATAGTACCATCTCCTTTGAGGATGAAATAGCAACCCTGGTAATTGTCAAACAACTTTTAAAAATCAAACACGTATTTTCAACTTAATAAATACGGTGTTATGCTTATTTAAAAGCTGTAGTGCATGTACTTAATATTCATTAATACATAACATATCGCATTAAGTACGTTCAGTGATGTATATTCAGTGGTGAAGTTCGCAATACTCCTTGTGAATTGCTCTCAATGTTTGACATGGGCAATCGTAATTGAAATCATGATTAAAATATATCAGAAATACTGAGAAAACGTTTCAGTATTTGATCTCAACAAAGAAAAGATATCATAGAATAAATTACAAAGAAATCTTCGCAGCCATTTACTCTCCATAAATTTAAGAGTGTCAGTATTATACACAATAAGCAAAGAAAGAATTATATAACTTTATTAGGGTAGCCGAGAAGGAAATCTACATACAATTGTTACTTTTTCATATATTTAAGAAATTGAATCTCTCTTCTCAGCTTCTGCAGGAGCTTTATTTCTCCTGAAAGGGCTATGTGCTTTAGGCAGTAGCTCTCATATTGTTTTTTGGACAGAGTAATAGCAGCCCCTTTCTATTATTCCCATTTTCTTCCTTCTGACAACTTACAATAGCCTCTGTCATTTTCTTTTTGTCTCCTGGCAGTTTCTTTTTCAGAGAATTCAGCACCAAATGACATATATGAAAAGAACAATAAACTTTTCTGTGTTACAGACAAGTCACTTTATAGACATATATTGTTCTTTCTACATCTCAGTAGGTGTTACAAGATTTTAAGCTAGCGCATTGGTGCTAATTACTTCTAGAAAATATCAATTAATAATGTAGGTAGATAGTACCTACATTCAGCTGCTAGAGTTAAGTATAGAAGTATGAATTACGTAAATTGGAGGCACAATTGAATCCCCGCTCAGGGTGATGACACTTTTGTGCGCCTATCTCTAGAACACCTGAAAGCAATTAGTTGGTCTTCAAATGCAGAGTAAAGATTTCAACACTACAATCACGTTATTCTAATTACTTTATTTTCAAGAACACTCAGAAGTCCTGCTTGTATTTCCTCTGCTTCTAAAATTCCAATACTGAAGAACTAAATTGAGCTTTAATTTTTTTCTCAAAAACAGTTTTTGATTCGATGTTCCGAGTTTAAATGTAACCTTTATTTTATCCAACACTCTTTCATTAGTGAACTGATATATTCCCTCCATTTCAAATATATCTTTGAGCATGCTTTCTTCATCTTGATTACTTGGTGGTCGAAGATTCGCAGATAGAAGTCCAAATAAGAAAATTCTTTGACGTTGCAACATATTTGTCTATAGACTCGTTGTATTTGGTGGACTATTTGTAATTTTTGGTTCAAATCGTATGTAAAACTGTTTATATATGTTTACAAATGACACTCTTGCATCATGTTCCATATTATGCAGCTGCATTTCAAACATGATTTTTAATTAGTTGGCGGATATGTGACCCGAAATAATAAACAATTCCTTCAACTTAGAAACACACTTTCCTGAATGTACTGTCACCCAATTATCGGAAGGCACGACCTACTGGCAGCTGGGTGGGCGACAGGAGTTATTCAGCACACGCCTACCCATTTATCTTGTAGCGTTCACTGAGGGGATGTCTGGAAAAGCATCACTAGCCGTCTCTTTCCCCTCCCCCTGACGTCTGGAACCATCGGGATAATGTTCCGAGCCGCGAAGCTTCCAGAAACAGCGATCTTCCTATATAAGGGCTGCAGTGGGCGAGTCGGTTCAGTTCTTGGCGAGCAGCCGTGAAGAGCGCGGTGCTAGCGAACGGATAGGAAGACTGCGTACGTGTAACAGAGGAGTTGTACGTAATTGTGAGAGTGGAGTGGACCTGGACAGACGAACTGGTGGATTGTAATTGTGTACGCTAAGTAATTCTATGTAATTGGCAAGTGTTGCAACTTCAATTCAGTGGAAATAAAGAACATTTTGAGTTTGTGCAACTGGACTTTCAATTTCACGAACCTACAAGTCACAGTACATAGAAATTTTAAACCTGCTCTAGACTGATCTGAAAGTGTTTTATTAAGCTTAGTTTTATATGAATTGGAGGCAAGAAGGTCTTGATTTATTAAAGAGTGGTTCAACTGATATATTATTTCCACCAAATACCAAATTCTTCCGCAGAGGACATTTATGCTGGCATATTATTTATATTTACCTCAGCTTATAAATCAGCAGAATATATTGGACAATTTGTTCAAGATTAGTAAGCTCATTCATTTTGAAATTGCCACTGGTAGATCTGTCATGCTTGCACTCCACTTCTTGCAATAGTAGCTGCATTTTTTATTACGTTCTTTGATTTATAGTGCATGATAACAGATCACTGATTGTGCTATAAATGAAACTGATACAACCTTTCAGATAAACCAAGATTAGGAAATAACATAAAATAATGGGAGTTATTTGTAAATTTTATATTTAATTAATTTAGAACCATAACAAAGAAGATCGCTCAAGTTGAATTATCATCACACGACGGTCCTTATTAACAAAGCAGTAAATTACATTAAATAAATAAACATGTTATTTTTGTTAGATGTTAACCGTAGGGGTCAATATATCGTAAATATGAATATTTACAGCCAGGGATAAATAAACGAACACACTTTACTTTATAAAACTGAGGATATCAGAGGAACACTGTTTGCACCGTGCAATTCATAGGGAAAATTCGTCGAAAATTATTTAGTTTATATTTAACATTTAATATTCCTAACAGTTTTCTTCGTCTTAAGGTTTTATTTCTTTCCAATGGCTAAACCTTCATAAACTGAACTATAAAACAAATGTAATGGTCACTATTGTTTTAATTTGTAAATAGACATTTCTCTACATTTATTATTTGTAACTGGCGATATAAATTCAGACTTTGAATATCTTATGAAGTGCATCTAACTTGTCACTTTTCATAAAACGGTTCATATGACCCCTGTAGGCTTTTAAGGTAATTGACATTAACAACATAGAACGCTTGAAACAAACTTTTATGGACGTAGTAATCACATGTACTGAATAGATTACTAGATTTTCGCATTATGACTTTGTCTTCACTACCAAAAATAAAATTTACGTACTATTTTGGTGTGTATCCCTTCGGCGTTCAATTAGACTCATGGACATGGCTTTTGTGAATGAAAATAGAAACCATGTACAGATATACACACGCACGTCCATGAAGTTCTGCACAATAAGGTTATCCTCCTCCTCTTCCTTTTCCTCTTCCTCTTGCTCATCCTCATCCTCATCCTCATTCTCGTCGTCGTCATCATCAATATACCCTCTTACTTACCAGCGTCTTAACCCGCGTTAAGTCTATTTTACGTTTAAATTTGAATGTGTATGTACCAAATATTTAAAATTCAAAGTTTTTCTTCCATTTGCTTTGATATAAAACCTATTTTAATAAACAAATGCTTTAATTACTTCATTTAATTGCATAGCTTATATCTGTATGTCTACCTATATATTACTAAAACTGTATAGTTGCGTATGTTAGTATATGTTATAACCACTGTAATGAGAACTACAGAGAATTTGTATATTTTGGTTCCATCTATAATTCATAATTTCTTTATTTGTCGTTGAAAAAGAATTATTTTAATTTCCGATTATTTTTTTCTTCATTTTGCATCTCTTTATGAATTCTTTAATAGAAACGTCGGTTGACAAAAGTAAAATGCAGTAAATATTTTATTGGTATTTTAAACATTTCTTCTTTCCTATTTCCCTTAACTGATACATATTTTCTTTATTTCGTGCCACATTATTGTACACTATCTAGTAACACGTCGCAACTTAGTGTTCCTTTACTCAGTAAAGACCAAAGTTATGCTAATACAGCTGCCTAGAAGGTAAATACATTCTGTGCAAAATATTTGAAGAGGATGTTGACTAAAATAAATGTCACATCTCAACACATCAGTGGAACCGGACAAAGAAATACACTTTGTATGCCTCCAAACGTAACTGCACCGTGAAGTTGAAGATTAAAGTTTGCAATAGAGTTGTAGAAAGTTTTTCTTGACGGGGATATCCTTTGTGGAAACTACAGAACTCTGCAAGAATATCGACTATAGATGTAAGGAATCAAATGTCACAGAATTTTACTTGGTCCATGTCACAAGTTATCTACGGGTTTAGCAATAGTGGAGCTTCTGACAAAATCAGTAAAAATTTCGGATCATGCTTTGCAGTGACTAGAATGCTAAAAAAGTACGGATGCCTAGAAAGGGAAACGTATTCATGAGAAATTTTGATTGATATGGTTCTTAGCGTAATGATCGTGGATGTAATGGGACTTGAACATTTAAGAATACAACTTATTTTGTATTTTGCCGATGAATATGTAATTATTTATAAAACAACAAGGTGATTGCAGTCTAATACAGAAGGCGAAACAGAGATAGAGTAAACATGTTTAAATTAAAGCACTGCCAACGTGCCTGCCTCGGTCGCGCCTTAAACCCTGCAGAAAGATTTGGAATTTTTCGTGTGTAAAATTCTTAGCATGGTTCCTTCGGAAAGGAATTAAGGCTGATGATCCGACGTCATAGATTTACAGCACGTATAGGAATCTCAAATCTGATAAAGGGGCCTCTGAGCAAAATTTAGATGGTTTTTCACGTTAAAATTTGAATAAGACTCAAAGAACCACATTAGTTATAAAGTATTCCATAAACAAAAGTCAATTTCAATATGTGATACGTATGATACAGGGTAGTTTCAGGTAGTTTCAGGTAGTTTCCTAAGAATATGCGTTACAAATTATGTATTTTCCTAGGGAATATTGTGACTTTGTGGGTTCGTGAAATGAAAAGTCCAATTTCACCACTCAACAATGTTATTTCCACCGACTTACAGTTAAACTCTTGCCAATTACACAGTATTACGTGCTGCACACAACTACAATTCACCAGTTCGTCCGTTAAAATTTCACTTGGCCTCGCGGTTACGTAAGCTCCGGTACACATTCACAGTTACGTACAGTCTTCCGTTGCACAATCTTCTCGTACATTAACACGTCACTGACTAACTCTTACACCAAGAACTGCGACTGTCTCCTCACTCACTAACTGACCAACTCTACTCTACTCTGTCTGTCTGTAACCCCCTTTATATAGGAATATCGCCGACTTCTGGTGTTTACAGGATTGTTCCAGTAACAGAAAGATCGAGAACCAGGTGTAAGGAAACAGACGGCACGAGCATGTTTTTTCTCCCGACCGCCGCCTTGTCACCACAGACGAGGGGGAGGTGTGGCTCACACGGACCTCCCCCCAACTCCCGCTCCCAGCTGCTTTACAGGGTGTTCCAGTGCTCGCGTTACACTGCTCCCTCCTCAAAGCTGTTCGCCCCGAACAGCCCCATCGTAGCGTGCGAGGCGGTCCAGGTGTACCACCAGCATCTGCTCGGAGTCTCAGCCAGAAGTAGCGCTGCCGTAGTTTGTGAATCATACGGTTCGCTCCCAGGTGTCCTCCTGAAGTACCGGCGTGCACTTCCTCCAAGACTTCCGGGACCTTACTCCGGGGAAGTACCAACTGTCCTCTCTGCGCCTTCCCATCGGGTGACTCCCATACCCGGAACAGTACGCCCACTCTGGTCTTCCACGAGTCCCATTGGGCCCAGTACGACTTGTAGGTGGCGCTCCTCGGTGCGATGTCCTCCCAGGTTGGCCTCGTCCCTGCCTCCACTTCCCTCAAGAGTGGCCCCAAGTCTGCGTCCGCCAGCTGCTCCCTCCTCAGGCCTGCGCTATCCCAGCCTTCAGCAGGCACAGCCACAACTACTCGGGCTGCTGCGGCACGCTCCTTCTCTTCCACTCTGGTGCACTGACCGCACTCTACTGAACAGGGTCTTCGGGACATGGCGTCTGCGTTATCGTGACTCTTCCCTCTACGATGTTCCGAGGTGAAGTCGTACTCCTGCAGCCTCTGGACCCAACGTGCTGTCTGGCCTTCCAGGTTCTGCGATAGGACACCTCCGATGCAATGGTCACTAGCGTCGGTGTCCACAATGAAGGCGCCACCCGGTTGCGGGAAACCCAAAATTGGGGCACTGCACAGGGTCTCCTTCGGGTGCTGGAAAGCGTCTTCGGCGTCCTCCGTCCACACATAAGGCCGGTTTTCCTCCGTCAGGCGGGTGAGGGGTTTTGCGATGTTGTCGGCCTTTTCCTCTAAATCATTAAGGCGGTCGTCTACTTGACCCTTCCGCTTGCCCAGGTTCGTGACGTCATCCCTCACGCCGGCCAACCGTTCCTCAAACTTGGCGGCGAGAGCCTCGTTGGCCACCCTCATTTCGGTAGCCAGACCGTCATTCGCTGCTCTCATTTCCGTGGTTAACTAGGCCTTCATTTGTTCCATCTTCTCGGCGATGTTGTCGGTAGTCGTCCTGATTAGTTTCAGTTCCGCGGCCAGGTTATTTCTAGTCTCCAGCTTCTCTGTTAATTCGGCCTGCATTTCCATCATCTTCTCCAAAAAAATTTCCAATGCCGCGTCCATGGTTGTAATTTTCGGTGATGTTATCTTCCCGCTTCCTGACACCAGTGTGACTTTGTGGGTTCGTGAAATGAAAAGTCCAATTTCACCACTCAACAATGTTATTTCCACCGACTTACAGTTAAACTCTTGCCAATTACACAGTATTACGTGCTGCACACAATTACAATTCACCAGTTCGTCCGTTACAATTTCACTTGGCCTCGCGGTTACGTAAGCTCCGGTACACATTCACAGTTACGTACAGTCTTCCGTTGCACAATCTTCTCGTACATTAACACGTCACTGACTAACTCTTACACCAAGAACTGCGACTGTCTCCTCACTCACTAACTGACCAACTCTACTCTACTCTGTCTGTCTGAAACCCCCTTTATATAGGAATATCGCCGACTTCTGTAGTTTACAGGATTGTTCCAGTAACAGAAAGATCGAGAACCAGGTGTAAGGAAACAGACGGCACGAGCATGTTTTTTCTCCCGACCGCCGCCTTGTCACCACAGACGAGGGGGAGGTGTGGCTCACACGGACCTCCCCCAACTCCCGCTCCCAGCTGCTTCACAGGGTGTTCCAGCGCTCGCGTTACAATTTGCACGACCCATGCTACTTTGTTATGCAATTAATGTACACAAATTTTAAATACATAGTAAATGCCACTAACACCGAGAATAACTTCATATGGCCAGTAAGGTAACGATTTTGTTGAAGGTGAAATTATATCTTTATGTGATGTTGTGCTTTAGATTTGTTCCCATAATCTCAGCTGATATCATTCTCACAAGAGACTACATATCACTTTAGAAGAGCTCATGTATATCTAATTCTAAATGCATTTAAATTTCTGGATCTACTTATCAGAATCTAGTATCACATTAAACTTTGTCGAATAGACACAGAAATGTGGTCTTATCGAATTCCTTTTGGTGCTAGCTACCTGCATATTGATAAAAATAATTGATAAGGAAGCCATCAGTATTTTGCATATCTGCAAGCTCAAAATGACCGTTGTAACAGTTGTTTTGGAATCAGCCTGGAAAAAATCAATAATTTGTATTTGTTTTATGATATGTGTAATTTAAAATCATTTAAAGAATGTTTGAAGATTTAGAATGCTTAAATTAAGTTTAGGAACTGAAATTATAAAAATAAATATGATTGTATAGGTTGCTACGAATGCCAAAGTCATAAAGAAACATATGGTTGCTATGTTGAGGAAAAAGGAATCAATAATTTTCCTGGCAAGACGCGAGATAGTGATTTTGATCATGAATAGAACAGACACGTGTGTAAAGATGATCAGAATTTAATAAAATAATTGAATTAAGAGAATAATCTTCATACGAGAAGCTGGGGACTTGAAGTTTGACCGTCGTAGAGGAAATGTGAATGTGTAGGTTTGTTTGATCGTTATAAAAGGGACGCTAATGGATTGAATACATTCAATTAATTTGTGTTATAACGTTTTGCGTCAATTTAAACAAGAATTATAATTGATGTATTTAAAAATAAATGGAGGGATTTATTTCATTTTGTAAATCATTTCTAGAGAGAGGAAAGTCATCTCTCTGAGACTACGCCTTGGAAGAAAAATCATGTTAAGGCAGGGAATTCATCTTTTAAAGTAATTTAGAACCAAATTTAACGAACCCAAGTGAAAATTTTTTAATATTCCTTCAAATATCACCATAACTTGACAACTCACGTATCTTCACATCACGATATGGAGATTATAAAAAGAAATACCAAAAGTAATATTACACTATGACTTTCAGAAATAGGTTTCACACATCAATTTATAAACAAAATTTTTAAAACGATGGAAGAGACTTATCAAGTACACTGAGTGGTGAAAAGAAATCGTAGCCATCAATAGAGCAATGGTAGATAGAGGAAAATTACTTTTTGAAGTGTTTTTGCCATGATAATGGTTTCGGAAGTATATTCAGCAAACAGCCCATCTTCTGTTAAGTACTCTTAATTCTAAAATAGCCCGCCTCAGTAGCGTGGTGGTAGCGTGTGTGCCTCACATTCAAGAGGTCCCGAGTTCGAATCTCGGTCAGGGAGAGTTAACTGGAGAAGGTTTATCCGGGGTTTACCTTTATCCTGAAAGACGAATGTCGGGTAACTCTAAGCTCAATGGACCCTGGGCTCATATGAGCATCACTTCACCCATTCCATTTATCATCCAATATGACTTAACGTTGGAGGACGTAAATTACAAAACAACAACAACAACTTCTAATTGACAGTTTGGAGGTATTTGTTTTGTTTTTGGCAAGAAATTCATTACCGTCTGAAGATTTTATTCGATAAATTACGTTGTTTATGAATGTACATAGTAATTTCAACGCTCGTGAAACTAAAGGTTTAGTATTGTAAGAATCAAGTGACCTGAACAGTGTGCCTCAGATTTCACAGTAACTTTTGATATAAAAGTTGGAGAACTGTACTGTCATTTCGGACAAAAATAAATTGTCCAAAAGAGCAATCTCAGAAGGAAGAAACCTAGGACTAAGGCATTTCTTCCTGTTTTCAACATTTTCTGCTGTTATCAGTTCTCCTGCTAAAAAGATCAAATCCAACAAAGCGATAACCGTTTTCCTTGTTTTCTTTATCTGTCCTATGTTATTTGCTTTTGCGAACAAGGAGTTATATCATCCTTACTGTTATGGGACATTAACCTTAAAGGAAAGGAAGGAAAGATGCTATCAAATGAACTCGATGGCCTAAAGTTGTGGAACTACCTGAGGTTAACTGTCCCAAGAATGACAGCTGAGCTCAGGCAAACAGTGAACGTTACAAAGGCCCGAGTTATATCGCCACGCTATCTCGGTTAAATGTTTTATACCCTGTATATCACTCGGTAGGTAGTTTAAATGTTATACTATTTGTGTATATATCACTAGCTAAATGTATTACTTACCCTGTATACCACAGTAACTAAGTTACATATTTAATTAGCCCTATGTGCTACAGCAGCTAGTTTAAATATTTATTACTGCTCTTACCACGTAAGCTACGGTCTCCGAGCCGTTTGTTTCCATACCATGGCGGGTGGTGGTATGCCGGTTGTGCTAGACTGCCGGGGAGCTTCCAACTTGTAAATAGTAGGGACCCTGCCATCCGGACTTTCGTGACTCCTTAGATTGGCCGCCCTCTTTCCCTTCTCACCTCATTCATCCACCCGGGTAGCCCCACTTGGAGCTTACGTACAATAAACAACAAGTTCTGTGCTGAAACTACTCCGTAGTAATTCTAATCCTAGATGTGCTAATGATAACTATTTTGGAGACACTGAGGTTGTATTTTACCGTCTAAATCTATACCCCTGCTGTTGTGCGTCTTAAGTTAAATGGTATGATAATAAAGAAGCTATGAAGTGGTTTGTTAAACAGAAATACAGTTCACGAATATTTAACGATCCACGAACTCTCATTCTGTCACTGATACATTCCAATCTAAACAAAATATAAACAAATATGTTCTTCAATATCAATGATGGCAATTGCCAGACATAACAATGTAGCCGGTGTGTCTGTGTTTCATCCGGTAGTTCTTTAACATTCCAGTAAGGCTAAATGAATTGGCGCAGTGGTTTTTAAGATATTTAAGACCCTCGATCTCAGTTGGATTTGAATCCACAACCTTGGAAATAGTAGACCACCTAACTGAGCCAACCAGACCGACATTTTAGACAATTTTGGAAATAAGACTATCATAAAAAAGTAAAAAATGAACCGCGGAATCAATAGGTTTAGACGTGTTGTGCACAAAGTATTCCTTGTATGATATATGTATATATTTAGTAGTTGGAATGTTCTTTGGCCTATAATTTATGACTTCAGGCTCTCCTTCCTCTTAAATAGGATAAGACCTCTTTTTTGTAATTTATTTACGTCTTTAAACTTTTTAAGTCATATCGGACGATGAATGGAATGGCTGAAATGATGCTCAAATGGATCCAGGGTCCATGGAGCTTAGAGTTACAGGAATTCGTCTTTTAGGATAAGGGAAACCCCGGGAAAAGCATTATCCAGATAACTCACCCTGACCGAGAATCGAACTCGTGACCTCTTGAACGTGAGGCAGACTCGCTACCATCTACGCTAACTAAGCAGGCAATAAGTCTATTTATGATAGATTATTGAAAATTTTAATTAACTTCCCAAGAAATAACTTCTAGTCAGAGTTTCATTGTTGTAAGGTTCAGAAATATAAACGAACTGGAAATCCTGTTTTATTTTGAATTTTCGGAATTTGACAGAAAAGTACTCCACCCGAAAATACTTTTTGGATAACTTTATGATTAAAACTGGAACCTTAATGTTACCAGTATCAAAGACTGTAGGACTTGCAGGTTATTTGGGTGCTTCGGTGTTTCAGTTCGAATCCTGTTGAGCTCCCTGAACTTTTCCCTCCTCTTACCATCGCTTCCTGTTCGATTTGCTATCTCCATAGAATCTCACTCTCCTTTCTCCAAATAATTCCTGGCCTTATTAATGATTATCTCTGCGGAAGAACAAGGCCCCGAGATTCTAGGTGCACTGAGGGTGGCATAGAAAAAAAGAACTGCAGTTAATAAATCTCAGTTGTATTTTATCAATTTACAGCGAATGCATGCCGTAGTTAATCTGCAGACTAGATTAATATCCATGCTTATACTCTGAATTTCTTGGAACTAAAGCACGCGAATTACTCTTTTGTTTCTCTGGCACGTCTAAAATTACCGAGCACAAAGCTTATAAGCACCTCCACATTTCCAAATTAATAAAGTCGAAATGAAACATCGGCATGCTAACTTGCCGTACAGTACTTTGACTACATTTGTGCAAGAATGATTTCTTTTCACTGTTATGGATTTCCGTAGCAATTACTGTCCTTGTAAAGCAATATTTTCCTAATTTATATATAATCTAACACGGACGATTGAAACAGTTTCTTCTGATTGGTTAATTCTTGCTTCCATTGCCAGAGATAATTTTCGTGACATTTTTATTTTTCCTCGTTGACTTTAGTACTCTAGCACATTGCTGAATTGTTATCGTTTTACCAATGACATGACTACAACATTTATTTGGTTAACAAACGCAGGCTTTCACGGCCAGCGTCTTTTTCAGTAGAAAAAGTTCTCCTTGTACTATTCGTAGCTACTGGTGTACGAAGAGTACAAGGATAACTTTCCTACGCCACCGATGATGCTTGCCGCAGTTGCAAGGGAAACCTCTGGGAGAGATGAGAAAGCCCAGTGGACTACAGCCTTACTTACAGTCTTCTACTGAACAAATTTATTTCGCCTTTTGCGCCTATCACTTGACATCCCAAAATATAACAATGGTACAAAAGATTTTACCACCTGATTAAATTAAGAAATAAAACTTCACGGATAATGCTAACATAACAAATTGTTCACCTATGAAAGAAAACATTTTAGGCCTTCATAAGCTATTAAGCAGGTGCAGTAAAAAGTGACCACTATTATTTACATAACAGTCCTCATCTCTCTCGTACTTTCACTTCCGGCATTGGGCTGATCGCTCACCCCGGAATCTCTCTGATCAGAAAACCCGATCCTCACCCCGTTACCTACGGGCCTCGAGGTTGCGCGGTTCAGAAGGCCGTATTTTACACTTAAGAAAATGCAAGAATTCATTCATTTACATAAGAAAGGACTATTAGGCACTTAAAATGCAATAACGTCTTATATATAGATATGAAACAATTCCCATATTAAAATTACACTTATACATCCTTACAAGACTAAATACGCCCGCCTCGGTAGCGTAGATGGTGGCGTGTCAGCCTCACGTTCAAGAGGTGCCGAGTTCGAATCTCGGTCAGGGTGAGTTACCTGTATAAGGCTTTTTAGAGTTTTTCCGTATCCTTAAAGACAAATATCGGGTAGCTCTAAGCTACATGGACCTTGGACACATTTGAGCATCAGTTCACTCATTTCATTCACCGTCCGATATGTGCTAACGTTGGATAACGTAAAATTACACACAAAAAAAAAAACAAAGTACGGTTTCACAATACACTCAAACGTAAAAGTAATGTACAAGAAAAGCTTTTTACACATTCTTTATGCAATTTAAAATCCACATTCATACCTCTATATTATTTAACTCTTTTAAGTCGTTTAAACTTGCTGTATTATTGTATCACTGTAAGTTTTAACCATTACATGACCTAGAGAAAAGGGTTAAAATTTAGATATGCAGTATATAAATATCCTGTGTCACTGCAATATCTCTGTTAAATACTTTTGGCTATAACATCCACAAAACGTATTCTATTAGTGTATTTCAATCGCAAATGTCATAAACGTTTCAAGTGTTGTGTGTATTCCTTAGCGTCTAAGGAAAGTAAAGGATGAAGCAACGAGTGACGTATTTATCCAAGTTTCTTTCATTTGTTGCTTCTAAGAAAGTCCTTAAAATTTATGATAGGGGATGTAAAATCACCCTCTACACCTGTTAAATTGCTTGTCGTCATTTAATTTGCGAGGGTCTACTGCAGAGAAAAATTGCTCTTCCTTATCAGAGATGGTAGTGTTGCTTCTCATTTTAAGCAGGAGCTGGTGAGATATTGTGATATTTTGTCACTGAAACGTCATCCCTCATGAATAATGAGCGTGTTGGCCCAGCCCTTGGGACGTTTTTTATAAAGAGAGGGGGTGAGAGCTTCCTTAACTCATTGGAAACAGCTCAATTTAAAGCTCTTATAAAACGTGCTCGTTCCTTCACTGCATATAATTAGAAAGAAAAACTCGGTGTAATTTGCGTCATGTAGAGATGATGTTAGCATCTATCATAAGGGATTATTAAGTTACTAAAATACACTGTTATTCAGCTCACTTAATGACCATGTGAACATTTTCAAAATATTTGAAGTTCCCTGCGTATACGATGAAGAAACTGTAACACAAATACACATTTTAAAAGCGAGAATAAATTAAAACATTACTTTGGTTGTTGAAAACGATGCGTGGCCATTTATTTGTAATTCTATAGCTTCGGTATGTCCCGGATTCGATACATAATGAACGTCCCCCATCACCGTGTGGTTTTTCCATGGATTTTCTCTGGTGGGTAAGCTGAATGTCTCTGTGCGTTTTCTCAGATATCCCTTCTTTCCCAGTTTCTCTCCTTGACGGTGGGCAGATGGCGCTGAGGCTTGCAATTTGGAACTTCTTCTTGAACACTTAGAAGGCTCCACTGCTCGATTCCATTCTTCACTGCCGGATCAAGCTTCTCGCGGTTTCTGCTGGAGGAGAGCTACTCTGAGCTACCCTCCATCGGTTTGGGCTGCACTCCACCGAACATCCGTCCGTTTTGCAGTCCTTACCTGTAGTTCCTTTATTTCATCTGTTCCTCCAGGGTTTGTATACACAAAAGATCCAGTTATGGATGGAGGTACTAGTTGTGCCCTCTGTTGCATAATATACTTAACTGCTTATATACTGGAGCCCATGATCTCTAAACCTTGTGAATATTTAATGCATATCCTTTTGTAATTAGTAGTTTATTTTTTAAATATTCCTATTTAATCAAAATGTTAAACAAAATATAATTTTTATCAGCAACTTTCAAAAATTTGTCGTCTTGGTTTTCATAATGCTTATCTTTCAGATTTATCAGTTTCAACCGAAAATTTAAATTTTGTGTTTTGTTTACCCCAGATACAAAATTAGAGGGTTATTGTAAGGCAAAACAATAATATATAGTATCAGAGATACACCAAAGCGCAGACCAGGGCACCTAAACCTACGCATTTACTAAAGATGTAGTGCATTTCCTGGCTCAAAGTCGCCAGTATGTCGGAAATTTCACTCACCCGTAAATATTCTGACAGTGTGCTGTGCCTTTTAAGCACACCTTTAAACCATTGTCTTGGGCAGGAATTGAACGGAATCAGTAAACCAGTGCATAAGTGGGCCAACGAAATCGAAGCACGCTTAGCCTGACTCATATTTGTGGTTTGGGACGCTACACTTGGGTGGCATATATTTCCCTGTACTGCACAGTGGTCAGCATGTGGTTTTAAAATAATTCAGTTCGGATTCGATTCTGTGCAGTGCCAGAGTTCTTGTTTAATTACAATTATTCCATATGCACCACCCTGTGAGACCACACAGACACTATTAAGCTACCACAACCAAGCAGGATCGCTCAGGTGGTTTCGTCTGTGACCCTCAGGACGACCTATCTGACTCATGTTTTCTGGGGTTTCTCCGGGTAGCTAGATGAATTCTGCGTAGGTTAATTACATTTACCAAATTTCCGTCCTTCTATTTCATCTACATTATCATTTCATATCGACTCTCATCTGGCGGTGTCTTTTTGAGAGTAGATCGGATGCCTCTGTCTCCTCTCGACTCATCGTTCCTCCGGAGTACGAACCACTTGGGTTTAGGTACAATAATCCTCAGGTTTTGCTGCCGAATCTCCTCCATAGTAATCCTCATCCGAAGCTACTATTGTGGCGAAGAAAGGGGTTTGCAACCACGGCGTTTAAACCATTTCTGTTTATTTATCGTCTGAAAGGGAAGAGCCAGACTGAAAAATTCAATGCCAGAGCCGGGATTGGAACCACGGATGTTCTGGTTGCCGTCCAGCCGCTCTAACCCTTGAGCTATTATGGCCAACGTGCCGGCATGACATTAAATTCTCCAACTGACTCGTGTTAATGTCATGTTGGTACGTTGGCCATAATAGCTCAAGGGTTAGAGCGGCTGGACGGCAACCAGAACATCCGTGGTTCCAATCCCGGCTATGGCATTGAATTTTTCAGTCTAGCTCTACCCATTCATAGTGCGTCCTACACACTGCTAGTATGAAATATCAATTAATTTCTATGTATCGTCTGTCAACAACAGTACCTTATGCGTTTTGTGACTTTCTCTAATCTTCTAGAATCCTTTCTGATAAACGATTTGTCTGTTTACTTCTCCTTAACGCATAACAGCTTTATTTTGTAATTAGAATTTACAGTGCAGACCTAAGTGCTAATATACTAAAGTAGGCTATATTATAGTACCTTATAATAATCCTCCAATGTTGGGACTTACTAGAAAGCGGATCCTGACTGAATAGTCCCGACTGACAACAAGGAGGAAATCTCTACAAAGAGCTTAGCGACACACCCCAGATACAAATCGCGTGACTTCTTCCCTTGCTCGTACATACTAAACTGATGCTTATTACTTGAAGTCTTTTAAAATTAATATCTTATTTCCTCCATTGTGTACCCTTATACAATATAAGGGGTGCTACCACGGTGGAACCCTAGCACATGTTACCAGAAGTACCTACGCTAGGCTAGGTCTCGGTGAGGTTAGTGGTTTCCGAACCCATGGGTATTGGGTAGACTTCATCGGCACTACCGTCCAGCCACTAATTGGAAGCGTCACAAGAATTTCGTTACTAGCCAGAACGTCTAGCGGCTGCTGTACAAGCATAATGCCTTACACGGGTTTTCGGTGATCATCGCGAAAGTTTGATATGAGTGGTATATCCACTTCCACCCTGGGCGGCCACGCCTTGGCTCAGTGGTTAGACCGCTTGGCTCTCACCAAGGCGGCCCGGGTTCGATTCCAGGCGAGCGCAAAGTGAGATTTGTGGTGGACAACACGGCGCTGGGGCGGATTATCTCCGGGATCTCCGGTTTCCCCCGCCATTTCATTCCACCGGTGTTCCATCTTCTCTCATGTATCATCAGTGTCATCGCCTGCGGTGCCGCATGTAGTAAAAGCGGGCGTTAAACACTACACTTCCTCCCTGCAATGAGGCGTTGTGCAGAACAGGCGATGCCTTACCGATACTCACTGCCCAGGTCAAATGGCTTAGCGAATTTTTCCCATTGTCTGTTAGTTTATTGGGCAGAATTTATAAGCATGTAAAGTACTCCTGTGAGAGAAAATGCGTTCATATGACCTGGTAATTGACAATGTCTTTAAAAAACAACACGTTTTACTCCGTAGCTCAGTCAGTAGAGCACCTGCTTCCAGAGCGAGTGGTCCCGGGTTCCATTCCCGGCTAGGGGTGGGGATTTTTCTCTAAACAAGGTTATTTCCCATCTTCCCCAGAATCTGGAAGTATAAATGAGAGCCTGAATGTGTGCGTGATCTAATGATTAAAAAAGAAATAAAAAGGAAAAGAAATCCAAAGTACCAGCAGCCCAACGTCTACGATAAAACATCATAGCGCTATGTTTCAGAGGAGAACGGCCGCTGATAGATCCGTTACAGGCAAAGGCGGGGTATAAATGGAACAATAAAAAGCAAACAGGTTTTATTTATTCCATAATATAACATCCGAAATATGCAACAAAAATGTTTAATCTCATTAAATGTTTTATGTCATAAGTATTTCGTCTGGTTTTAGAGTAGCAGTAAAACATTACACGCATTTCTTGTGTTTCGCTTTAAACGTAGCTCTAAAACTCACTCCACACCTACTTCCTGCACAATAAATACCAGTATGTCAAAGTGCTGGATAAAATATATTTTAAGTGTATTGATGTTCAGTATTACCAGCTATGATACAAACTCACGTCCGCTGTGTTTCTGATTGTGATTAACTCATTAGTAAGCCGAAGTGATAAAAGATGTATCGCGGTTGGGAAGGAAATATTTGCAGACTGATGTACTGCAGAATTAGTAGGCACCCACTGGCAGTAATGTCTTTTCGGAACAAATGAATCACGCAGTAGTCAGGACAACGTTTTAAACTCCACTTGGAGAGCTTCCAGACACCCAGTAGGTGTTGAATTTACATCGCATCGCGCACACAGGACGAGAGAGGAAAATGGGGTGGTAATTTCCCCATGGTTTGCCTTCTTCGCCCCTTGAAATTCAATTGAATGGACCAGCAGAATTCAGTGGCACCAACCTGACCCTCTTGAAAGCCCTTTCTCTGCCCCACAAGCCGCATAAAGGTTTTCCCTTCCTTAAAGCTTCCCAGTAGTTCGTACAGCTGTCAGTCAGTACAGTCCTATTCACAAAGTGTCGCGTGTACATAATCCACTTTTGTTAAATCTTACAAATAATTTACTGCTGTTTTATAACGTTAAGGTGTTACGAAGTAAATACTGCCACCGAAGATGTAATAGCCAACTTTCCTTTATAAACATAACCAATAGGCTCAGCGGTTGCAAGAACCCATGGTGTGAATACAACTACTTATGTTGAATAACTGGATCCAGGTTTATAGAAGTCCGCAAGAGTTGTACCCGAAGAGGAAAGCGGAAAAGACGAAGAAACTGGGAAGCTCCCTTGGGATTAAACGACATTTTTATGAAAAGTTGGATATTATTGATTCATAAGTACACAGTGGCGTGCTGCCCAAGATTTGATGCTGTTTTCAGAATCTCATAAATACAGGTGTAAGAGCTTTTGCATTTTAATCAAACATTAAATGTCCAAATTCCATTAAATTCTATCCAAAAAGGACTTTTATTTCTCCACCCAATTGAGGCGGAATCGGTAGATATAATCCTAGTTCAGGAGAAAAGCGTTGAGGTCAGGATCCTATTGGTGTAGCTTGCAATCAGGATAGACCGATTATGCTCCGGACTAGCGAATTGTTCTCTATTGTAAGTATGGGTGAGCATAAGTGTACTGTCCCAAGGTCCGGCGTTTAAGTGGAAATACACTATGCTTCCTTGCCTGCTCCCACCAGTTTATTTATAGAACATTTAGATCATAGCTTGCTCCCCAACACACTTGCTCGTCAAGACGTCGGTATCACTCTTTTATTTAAGTTGCCAACGTTTCACTTTCCCGCATCTAATTGTAATGTTTACTCTGCAATGTCTCCTTACTTTACGCCACCATCCCCCGAAGCGACCCAAGATTAAGTGTCGCGCATTTCCTGGTCTCTTCTCGTCCTTTCCGACCGCTGACTATCTATCCACGCCCCCTTCTTATTTCATGACTATTCCTTACGTATCACGTAATGCATAGCAATATTAATTGGAGGTTTATTTTCCTCATATTTAATCTTATTGGTCTTTCACCCTCTCCTATATCTAGGCAAGTTCAGTTTTTTGTCCTACCGGGTTTTGCCTGTCGGGGTCATGGGAAGAAATATTCTGACCTCTTCTCACATTCCTTAGGGGACCTTTTTCCTTCGTCGCCGTTTTTAACGCGTTTAGCTTGTGTGACACATTCTTTAGTTAATGTAGTTTTATCTTCCCTCACTTGCTTATAGATTTAGGTTTCCGTCCCATAATACTGCAAGTAGTGTATTTTGCCCAGTAATTGGATGCGAAGCTTTTAAGGCAAATTTTTGAGAACCTAAACAAAACTATGTTTGGTCAGAAGAAAACTCCATTATTGCTGTATATGGGCAAGAGCTTGAGTGAACAAGTAATCTATTATTATCTTTAGCTTCTTCTTTATTGATATCTTCTTTAATCCTTACATAAAGCAACACAGTTTGTTAGTTCATTTTGAAGTTGCCAATTTTGTATGCAAAGGGAAAATCTATTATTTCCTCTAAATATTTTACACCTCTTTAATTTTATCCTTATTTTCCTTGCCGTCCTTCATATGTATTTTAGTCATTATAAACTAATTTTTTCCTAAATATTTTTCGATTTGTTTTATA
Organism: Mantis religiosa; assembly: GCA_030765055.1. Classification (NCBI taxonomy): domain Eukaryota; kingdom Metazoa; phylum Arthropoda; class Insecta; order Mantodea; family Mantidae; genus Mantis; species Mantis religiosa. The sequence continues at coordinate 164,518,377 of CM060951.1, forward strand.
TTTAAATTGAATATAATCAAGCGTGTTATACGCGTGTATATACCGACACGAATATGAGGACGGCATTAAGATTGAAGAATCCTACACTAGATCCTACACTCTGCTTTCTCTCTCTCTCTCTCTCTCTCTCTCTCTCTCTCTCTCTCTCTCTCTCTCTCTCTCTCTCTCTCTCTCTTTCTTTCAGGCTTTTTGACTCTTCAAGTATAGCAAACGTCGCAGAGACACTTACGCAAAACATAGTTCTGGAAGGAAATTAATTGTTCTTTCTCACTGGCCGTGTGTAGGAAGTATGGAAAGATAGACTGAAAAATCCAATGCCATAACCGGGATTTGAACCACGGATCTTCTGGTTGCCGTCGAGCAGTTCTAACCCTTGAGCTACTATGGGCAACGTGCCAACATGACATTAAATTCTCCAACTGACTCGTGTTTTCCCCGGTAAACCACTAGGAGCTCTCATAAACACATGAGACAACTACCTAAATGGCGACTTACAACGTGTAAGTACTTTAAGGCCCGGGCTTTATAGTTAACCACTATTAGGTTAATTAATTGTTCTTTCACACTGTAGGGTAAAGTATGAAAAGATAGAGTCAGACTGAATAATTCAAGTTGTAAGTCGCCATTAACGTAGTTGTCTCATGTGTTTATGAAAACTCCTAAGTGGTTTACCGGGACAAACACGAGCCATTCGGAGAATTTAATGTCCTTTCGACACGTTGGCCATAGTATATCAACAGTTGGAGCGGCTGGACGGCAATCAGAAGAACCGTGGTTCAAATTCCGGCTATGGCATTGAATTTTTCAGTCTGACTCTGTCTTTCCGTAGGTCTGGAAGGTTTTTTTTTTCTTTTTTTTTCTTTTTTTAATTTCTCTCCCAATAATCATCATTTCATCTCACACATACCAGTGTCGCCGCTTATAATGCAGTTAAAACAGCCCACGTTATATGCAATGAATAATTATGATCATCTGTGACATTTCCAAGGTTTTATTTACCTTTACTGGTAGCTTCTGTATTCTTTTTAAATTGTGCAGACAATTTAATAGCAATAATGAGCTAGACTGGCAATCACAGTTGTATGAGATAACCTGAGTTTTTGTTTAAATTAAACAATATAAATGTAAAATGAAATACATTTCCATTCCGGATGCATTAATTGAAATGCATTTAATCCATTTACCTTTAATAAAAATAGATTAAATTTTCAATAGCCGGAGTAGAATAGAAATGTCCCCCCTGTGGCAAGTGCCCACAAATAATTAAACGCACACAACAGCTATTTGAATTTGCAGGTTACTGGCGTTTTAAGAATATTTAATTCCGATTTTAATGGTAACGAATGTGAAATACAATTTAAAACGCTTATGTCCTCACGCCCCTTAAGAGCCAGTTACTCTATATTTCCTGCACTATTTACACGAACGTACAAATTTTCAGGCGTTTAGTTTCGGTTCGGAAAAATTCAGCTGTAGTTTGGATCCAATGCCGTGTGGTTCAGTTTCCCTAATTCTGAATACTGATTGTAATCAAAATTGAGATGTATCTATGTGTGCTTATAACGATTATACTCTCGCAAAAGTTAAAGTCACATGAACGCTGGCCAATGCCCAAGCTGAGCACTGTTGCCAAGTGTAGTACGTGTACCTGCATAGGTTCCGTGTATATATGAGCAGTTTTACCCGCCAGCATAGTTTCATCTATTCTTTCCGTAATTAAACACATTAAATATTCCTAATACATTAAGATCTTACTTGGACACACGTCACAGCTGTGGAACAGCAAGCACGGTTTCCAATCCAGTAACGCAACTTCGTGGGTCCTTGCCGGAGATTGAAGCACTGGCACGCTCCGTTTTTCTATGGATGAAGCTGCTTCACTACAAATTCGTGACACTGTGTGCACACTACGTACACCACAAGGTTACAGAGTTAATTGTTGGGATTTTGAAAAAATTGCAGTTGCTCTACATCCAGGATTGGAGTGCTTTTGTAAAAGCTTGTCCATACATATTAAATATAATTTTACTCACCTGAGAATGAAACACTTCATGTTTGTTGATCAAAATAGAATTTGTTCCAGCTTCGAGGGACATGTTCACGCACTCGATTCGCAAACACTGGAAAGGAGATGTGTGTATAATAATAATTTCATGTAATATTAACAATATTTCAGCCCGAGTTCAACACATGACTTAACGATGCCATTCACTTTAACAAAACAACGCCTCTACTCTAAAAACGAACTGAGAATTAACCCTGTTTCACACTGCGTGACTTCTGTTATAACAGTAGGTGCATTATTTGTTTATCATTGAGATATTATGTGCGAAGAATATTGGTGTTTTTCAGGCTTATATGTGACGTATGGATGGATGTTGGGTAACCATAACCATGTGAAGATAAAACGTGAATCGCTCGTGTTTTAATTCTCGTAGAGACAGGATTTTTGTATAGTCATGATCCGAAAATAAAGTTCTTACTTGTTATAACATTGGAATCTGTAATTTTTAAATATTTATCCATAACATCTAATCATAACTATTGCAGATAAAACGTGAATCCCTCGTGTTTGAAGTATCGTAGAGACAGGATTTTGTCTGCGGTCATAATCAGGAAATAACTTTTTTTCTTATTCTAAGATAGGTATTTGTAATATTCAAATATTTATCCGTAGCATTTACCATAACATGTGAAAATGAAACATGCATTGCTCGTGTTCTAAGTATCGTAGAGACAGAATTTTTCTGCGCTTATAATCAGGGGATAAAACTCTTTCTTATACGATTGGCAGCTGTCATTTTTTCAAACATTTATACGAGTGTAATTAATTAATATAATGTTCTCAATTCAGCCACGTCAGGTGCGCGTACCACATTCGGCAGCGCTGGTAGGCGGAGCAAGCGTAGGATTGGCTGGAGTCTGCAGTACGGCCCGCCTCCTTATGTGTTTTACTTTTGCGAAGTAGCTGTTATATGTGCTTAATAACTAATAGACAAAGTGATGTAAATAGGGAACTTAATGTTCTTCTAGCAGTACAAGTATGGGATTAGGGGTCACTGGAGCTGTAGTAAGTGCATCAGTAACGAGTCACGCATAAAAGTATATTGAATATCAGCTAAGTGTAGTGTAGTTTGATGACACCTTATAATTATGCAGCATTCGTAAAAACCGTTAATCCTTATACTGTATGACCTATCCTGCATTTGTTTTCCATTCAAACATTTGTTTTAAAACAAAGTAGTTGTTTCGAAGGAGCGGTAGCTAAATTTTATTCCAATGCAGTAAATGCGCCGATACTTTATTTCTTAACAGAATCTAAACTGAATATTGTTTCATGCTGCCTGTATTAAGTGGTTGCATGCAACAATTTTACACATAAAGGTATAATTTTACATACCGCTCAAAGCTACGAGATTAAACTCAGAGCATCTTCTTGTGCAGGCACTCGAGAACGTAACTGATAATCTCAGATTCTTTTGTGATTCTATGACAAAACATATTCTGCTTACCCCCCCCCCCCCCCCAAGAAGTTTCTTTGCCGTTCTATTGTTTCCGCTCTATGTCTACAGCTTTCGTTTATAAGGTATATTGTTTCAACGTCTGACAGCCAAGTATCAGATATAGAATCAGGAAAGAACTTATTTTTCACAAAGTTTGTTAACACGTCGACATTTACAGCGACTACAGTAGTTTAGAAGTGTTGGTTATAAGAAAATTTCTATTTATACTTCTTATGTGTTATTTGGCATACAATCATCGATGGCATTCATGCACATTATCAGAATTTCAACACTTGTTTTGGTTTCGGTTCAACGTGGTACAACTCAGGAATTTAAAGTAATGAACATACTTAATTGTATACAAAGTGAAACAGAATTAGGTACCAGCAATTCAACTTAAATAGGCTTGAATAAAATTATAATACCTTAACTGCATAAAAGATTGATAATTGTTAACCTAACAAGTCCGGAAAGTATATACAGATATATTTGTATTTCATTTTTTTCTGCTTTCTTTCTTTTAAAAGCTGACGGAAGAACATTCTCCCTGGGGTAAACATACAAATAGGCAGGGACGTAAGTAAATGAAAGGGCACAAATGCATTCCGTTCTACTCGTCGTACATTTTTGATGAGTAAGCCCGGATTCTGATAACATTCACAATTTAGTTGTTGGGTACATAATACACATTTCTGACTAGCACATAAATCCTCATTATAGCCACATGTTGAGATAGTGTATTTTTATTCCTTTTTTGTTTTTGTTAACCCTTTTATATATTAACGAGATTTTCTTTTTGGGTTCTCGGTCATTATTTTGCATTAGTCTTAGCGTTTAAGTACTTTTTTCATTATTGATTGCATAACTATTTTATATTTATATCACTAGCTATGTGTTTTAGTTTTAGAAGGTTTCAGACATTGGAAATTTTCTTTTTCAAGTGGGAAATATATTAGCTTTGTACATACTTTGAATTCTTGTAAAATAAAATCATATCTGCCTAATGCATGGTTTAGAAAAAATTCTGAAATGGGCCGGTATAGACATAGTTGATTTTCCACTTAATGAATCAGGTTCTTATTTGTGCCTTGTGTCCTGTTATGGGCTCTGTATTCCTCCCTATTCTTATGAATTTTGTTTAACCTGGGATCACAAAGGCGTTAATGCTACAGTACGCAAGAACCTATTTGAAAGCTTAAACCCAAGGCACGAGAGCCCTTAAGGTCCAACGCCTGTCATCTCGACTGCCGGCCTCACGCCCACAAACGCAAGGTAGAATTGGGCGATCATCCAGCCGATAATGGGAGGAGATGTGATCAGCATCTCAACATCCCCCGCCGGAAAGTTGGCTTTCTTGCCCAGGGCACACTGAGTGGGCACCGCTCCTATAACCGGGACTTAAAATCCGCACACCCAGGGGTGAGATCGAACCCGGGCCGCATTCCATGGCAGGAAACAGAAACATGTTTGAAACCTTACTTTTCATTAACTTTCCTTCCATATTCTAAAAATTAAATAAGTAAATAAAAGGAAATAAATATAACTTTTCAGTGCACTTTCTCTATTATAATTATCATCATCAGCAGCATGACCATCAATACCACCACCATCACCGCCATCACCATCTTCATTATTATTATTATCATTATTGTTATTATTTTTATTACTGTTGTTGATGCTCAGAATGGGGATATTACGATGTCCTCCACGGTTTTCACCATAAAAACAGTCATATAGTAAAGTTTAAATTGAAATGTCGTGCTGACATATAGAGTTCATTTCAGCTGCCATAGAGAAAGAAGTAAAGAACATTCCTAAAATCCTATTATTTATTTGAATTTTTGTTTTCTTATTATGTTTATCAGTATTACTATTCTTGAAAACTTTTACATATACTGATACACAACATTTATAAACTAAAATGATTTTTAAAGGTTGACTTATTCTGTTTGTCTGCAAAAACATAATCACCATTCTTCATGGGTTATAGTGGTATTAATCTATCTCGGGTTCCTTGAAGGTAAATGACTGGTGAATGCTTCTCTCATCTTTTCGCTTAAATTTTAAAATAGTTCCTTTACCCGGCTTATAAAAGTTCGTACCAATTTGCTCAATATTATTCAATAATGTCCATTACATTAAACATTTAAATACGAAACAAGTTTTTTTACTGCTGTTTTTTCGTTTATACCTTGCTATGCATTTCAAAACTCATTTCAGATACCATTATCTTTAATTACACTGGGCAACAATGAAACATTTTAGGGCTTAAAATATAGTGAATCTACTGAATTCAAAAATCACCATAAAAATGATAGATTAGCCCTTGTTTTGGAATGACATTTCATATTTTAGAGTGAAGATTTTAATTCTGGGATTATTTTCTTTGGTAGTTGGCAAACCTGTCAAACTCAATCAGAGAAAAATTTTGGAAATTAAGTGATGCAAAAGTTACAGAAGGCGTTTTTGTCGGACCACATATAAGAGAACTTGTAAAGGATTCTGCATTTGACCAAATTTTGGAGGGGAAAGAAAAGGATGCTTGGGAAGCCTTCGTGGATTTCTAGGCAACAAGATAGATGAAAACTACAAGCATTTGGTAACAGTGGTCCTACAAAAATACCGTAACCTTGGATGCAACATGTCCCTTAAGATCCATTTTCTCTACTCCCACCTAGACTTTTTCCCTCCTAGTTGTGGAGCTGTTAGTGATGAACATGGAGAGAGATTCCATCAGGATATTTTTGTTATGGAACAAAGATACCACGGCCATTGGAATGAAGTAATGCTTGCGCATTACTGTTGGTCTTTGTAAGGGATTCTGCGGAACTCCATCACAAGAGGCAAGCTAAAAGACGACGAAGTCAATTGGCCACCACATGATTCTCTTCAGACACGACTATCTGCGAAGTATTTTTCCAGCAATTTAGAACTCTTAGCATGTAATTGCCAGTTAAAAATCAAATGTACTTTCATTGTTAGCATGAATGTAATTAAAATGTACCCTTTTCTCTCAATCCGTTAACATGTAATGCTTCCACCTTGTGTATATCACAGAAACTAGAGCTAATAAAAAATGTTTTATTGTTGTATCTATTTTTCTCAACTCAAAATTAGTAGGAATTGCCTCATGAAGTGCTCGAAACATTTTTTTATTGTATTAATGAAAACTAAAATGCAGAAAAAATTTTATTTCATTTCTTGTTCCACTATTTATCTTTTACAATTTTCTTTATACTTATTGATTGCTTGCTATGAGAGCCCAATACTTTTGTTTTGCATTCTGATATTTATTGATTATATTTGATGGTTATATAATTTCATGTAAACAGAATTATTTACTCTGTTTTCACACATTAATATTATTTAATTAGCCATAAGTGGTAGAATTGTTAAATCCAGCGTAGATAATTTAAAGTATTGTTCCATTCTTTAATGATATTGCTCACATATATGAGTAAAACGTATCTTTGAAGAGGAAACCACGTTTTTAGACTTGATTTGCATCTATTCCTTCCTTTGATGTCTTGTCTCCTCTTTTATTCTAATGTTGGTTTCAACATAAAAACACTGCATTCGGAATATTTTGTAATTTTCCTATTCCACATTGTTTATACTCCAACATTCTTACATAATCGATAAAGGCCACACGAAGAGGACCTTTCAAACAGATGCATTTCATCTGTTACATGCAGGTGAAATAATGTCGGAGTAAGGTGTTCCTTATCTGAATTCTTTTCCCCTTTAGCATTCACAAATTTTTAATATTGGTATAACATTAGTTTTGGGATATGATTTTAATATAGTTCTTTTAAGACTGCTAAATTTATTCCATATAATCTGTTTGCTTTCATATATTCAGAAATGCTTAGTGCTTCTATTTAATTAAACACATTGTGCTAACTGATTAAAAAGAAACACAACAATGTTTAGTATGTTATTTAAAATGACAAACTTAATAATTTTCCAAACATTCCTTGATAATACAATACTTCGACATCGCGGGCGTTCAATTCTTCAAATATTGCGATAGTTGTGCTTTCCAGATTTTGTCAGCAACCAACCCAGGATCCAGGGGCGGCGGGTGAGGCATTGTGTTGGTGGTGCCATGATAAATAAACAAATAAACAAACAAATAAATCAATCAATAAATAATAAATGAATGATTCAATAAATACAAAATAAATAAATGAATGAAGGAAGGAAGGAAGGAAGGAAGGAAGGGAGGGAGGGAGGGAGGGAGGGAGGGAGGCAGGGAGGGAGGAAGGGAGGAAGGGAGGAAGGGAGGAAGGGAGGAAGGGAGGAAGGGAGGAAGGGAGGAAGGGAGGAAGGGAGGAAGGGAGGAAGGGAGGGAGGGAGGGAGGGAGGGAGGGAGGGAGGAAGGGAGGAAGGGAGGAAGGGAGGGAGGGAGGGAGGGAGGGAGGAAGGGAGGAAGGGAGGAAGGAAGGGAGGGAGGGAGGGAGGGAGGGAGGGAGGGAGGGAGGGAGGGAGGAAGGGAGGAAGGGAGGAAGGGAGGAAGGAAGCGTTCGTGACAGAGACAGTTATCTTAGTCCTGTGCTTTACTGCACTTTAGCGGATAGCGCGTAAGTTATGCGCCAGAGAAATCTCGGCACTACCTTCTCCCATAAGAAGCCGTGTATAAGTAGGCATTCTAGTCCTTAACACAGGCGCTTATGAGCGTAGATGGTGTCGTTCTGGAATCGGCACCAAGCCACGGAAAGCCATCAGAACGGAGCGCTTGCGTTAAACGAGCCTATTCACACGAGGGAGCAGATACTAAGTAACAATCCTTTTTGCGCAATTCCTATACACTTATCTTTCTTTCGTTTTCATACAGATGGTGCCATGGCACAGCGGCACCACCTCAGAAGCCGCCACTGCCAGGATCACTAAATCATGTATAAGGGATGGTATTCAAAATGTTCTACTGAATACTACATATACTAGCAGACATTAATCTCTACATAGCGATGTATATAGATTCTGTAACACGTAGAAGGTCGGCAATTGTTCCTACTCCATTTGTAGGATTTTAATTCTCAATGCCGGTTGTTGGCGTGTTCCTTACATATTCTGAGCACACATTTATTGTTATACCTAAAGCATTGTCTAGCTTTAACACTCACTGCGGCCAAACTACGCTTTTCCGAATAGTGTTCTCCTTTGGAAAGATGAACAATTTGTCGTCGTGCATATGAAATTAACCGAAACAATTGCAGTTTCGAATTCTCAGTCACGAATCTCGCTCTTTTTTTTCAACCGAACGAACTTGGCGCCTCTATATAGAGATCATGTAAAATATTGCTGTACAGTAGTGTTAAATTAAATTTATTTCATGTTAACAGCTGTCCTCACTAAAATTATGTGGTGCGTTTGATTCAGTAACAATTACAGCAATAGTAAGAAGGAACGTTCTCATTTATTATTTCTCAAGTATTCCAAGATTCCCGAAATACAATTTCAGATATTTTACGTAAAATATACTTACTTTTTTGAATTAGCTTTTGTTTCATTGAATTTACCAATATGTACGTGGTTAATTAAAACGCTAATTACTAAACCACTGAAACCTTTCAGGCTTTTATTAAGTGTGCCATTACTTCTGCATATGAATTTATAAATTAAGAATCTTAATTTATCTAAGAGATTGTTAAGAATTTACCTTGCCACATATAATCATTTGCATGAGATTCAAATAAATGATATGTAACATAACTTAGTTCAACATTCGCTATGACTTCGATTGTTAACACAATCACTTACACGACACCATTGCACCTCGTCAAAGCCGTCATACAGACTTCTGGAGACAGGCATTTTTGTCGCAAGAAAAATGCAATCACTAACTCACTCGCTAACCTGGTCGCTAATTAATCCACTCACCTACTCGAAATTGACTCAACATGCAAGAGTGCTCCCTTATGTAGTCTTGGGAAATTTCCACATGGTACCAGAACTTTCGTGAACATGAAACTTCTAGAGTATTCTAGTCATCTAGTGATAGCGTGTAATGCGTATACGGCTGGGTTACATCGTGGTTTATCTCTATACAGTTTCGAATGCCGGCACTAACCTCCCGATAGCTTTGAGCCATAGCTGCTGGGTCACAGAATGAACTGCAGAAAAACGAGAACTTTTACATTCCTGTAACCAAGATCAAACATAATCTCAGTAATGTGTCTACTATGATACTTATAGGAGCTTAATTGTAATATTGTGGACCAATAATTTAGTACTGTATTCCGTACTAAGTTGTAGATGACAGTACACAGAGAGTACAAATTATATTGTGCAATGAAACATCGTTCTATTATCACATCTGCTCTCCTTTGTAGCTAAGCTTCTTATAACATACGTATTACACTACACTAATTACTAAAACGACCACAAAATGCAGTACCTACGTACAGAAGTGGAACATAATACAATGCACCACGATAGCAGATTCATTCATCTACATTTCAATTTCAATTGACGTTCGCATGAGCCCAGCTCCAAGCATTTCGGTAATGCAGTAAATGGATTTCCAACATTATTTACCACCAGTCCAGCATTTAATTAGGAGAAATTTCAAAAAATACTTCCTCTGCTTATTGCTTCCTAAGATTAATATGTTTACGTCAAGTTGATATGAAAGCATTAATTGCATATTCATCTGTTGCTCACATCAATAAAGGACGATGATGGAGCACTACAATTCACTTTCCCTCATTCGTCTTAAGCCAGTGAACACAAATTCCATTCTCACATATTATAAAACCGGAGGAACAACTAAAATTCCTTTGAAGAACATGATCAGTGATATGAACCTATGTAAGCCGTCGAGTACGTCTAAAACAGGAAATATGGGCTAATATAGGTATCTATATGCTTAAGTTAATTAAACGTGAAAGCTTTTTTAAGCTCAGAGATAAAAAAATTACCGAAGAGCCCTACAAGGACGCATTTGCTTCATTTTAATCATGTCAGATACTACTTTAAACTCTTTGTTCTTCTCGCACTTGTTTCACAGAAATTTACGACCATCAGGTTTGAAGTTATTTTGCGGTGCTTCACAGTACACTGCGTGGAGATGGGTGAGATTTTATCTATAATTAAAGTTACAGATCATCCGCGTGTCTCTACAAAGGATGAAGCGTCTCTGTTGGCGGAGGTGGCTCCTTGACCGTTTCAGAGTTTTCAAGGATGTCGAAATTCGATGCATATTTTGGTCAAATAATCAAAGCTCACAAGAAATAACAGGTGAGCTTATGGAGCATTGTATAAATGTCACAGTATAGTAGGACGATGTTTCTGTTTATAGTGCTTATATTGTTTTCTTTATTGACCCAGTTGCAATCGTTAGAGTCCACATTATCTGGCGGGGGAGTGGTCGAATAAGCCGGAAATAAGTACTTGGAAAATATATATGCGAAAACTATGTGAACTGCTCCAATAATTTCTCTATGCATATGTCAGGGTGTGTTATTCTGAAGCAATTATTACCTACGTTCCAGCAGAATAAAGAATAACCACTTGGTCCATAGATCGGTATGTTCAGAAAAGAGTTTTGGAGTACATCACTATTTTTAAAGGGATGCCATAGTCGCAGAAGTCACGAAATTTGAAAATAAGGAAAATATTTTTGGATGTCCTGTGTTTTCGGTGCAAGGACCTGGTATGAAATAGGCGACACATGATAACACTGACAGAGGAAACTAATTATTTCAGAAACCTGCGAATTCCATGACCTGAAGACTGAAGTGAGAGTAAAGAAGTCGGTCACACACAAAACACCACTCTTGTTTTCTTTCTGTTTTCTTAATGTAATCAGGCTTTTCTTTCCTTTAAGGGTAAACCTTACGTGATGCACAAGTTTTTAGTCATTCTGTGTTTCTGACAACAGGTACATCAATAGCTCACACATCATAGAAGAATATACCTACAGATTACAAAACAGCCCCTGCATAAATATATAACGTGAATGTATGATAAGTCACCTATTTTGAGGTACTCCACTTAATTGTCTCTCCCTCTACTCTTGTGCAGTTTGTTATTCTCACAAACACTAATAGGAACTTCGATCTACTTCATGTCAATCGAGATAAACGTTTGCGAATATTCATTTGTTTCATTTATTGTATGTACAAGGAGAACATTGGAATACAGTAGGCTTAAGGAGAGGCTAAAATTTTAATTTTGGACGCTATGAAATGAAAATGAAATTAGGTTCTCTTTACATGGACAAGACATATAAACAAAATAATAACGATGTCTGCTTTGAGAAAATTATAAGTTGTGAACAAATCAGAAGTCAGCAAAGACTATTTTCGAAATTATACACGATATAAAGAAAAAGAAATTGATGAGAAATAAATTGCGTGTTCCAATGAGATCTACAGTTTCTGTATTAAGATTTTCTCTGTTTCTTCCAGTTTCCGACTTATTCAAAAATATTCAAGGATGAATAAGATTTCCGAGGACATTCCCAGAAAACTCAAGATGTACTTTTAGTTAGTCATAAAAATATCATATTATATCTTAATCAAAACCGCAAGAGCCATTCTTATAGAAAGTTCACTTCTTTTAAGGATATCTTCTTAATATAAATGGTATTCATGATGGGGAATATTTCCTTCAAAATATTCATGTCTATCCTAGTTAGTTACTGAATTTAAACACCAAGTTCAATATTTAATTGACTTTTTCATTTTTGAGTTATGCTGTTTATAGACCAACACATGCAACCGCGCGCACAAACCCAAAACACAAAGTTTTTTTCTGAAAATGAGTGTTGTAAACTAAGACGGTCTCATAAAATCAGGTGTTTGTATAAAATTGTATACTTCCTTTATTTATTATGATCATACTTAGTTTTACTGCTATTAATAATTTTTACAGCACTCCAACATTCAAATATTTTCAAAAGCATACACTTTTCTTGGGGGTTAACGTGGCATATAGGAAAAACAGTTTTCAGGCAATAACGATTAGTAAAATTCCTTGGGCTCCAGGGAGGCCCGTTTAAGATATGATTGGCCCTTTAGAGAAGTCTTGCCCTTCGCCTTTGTGTTTAGTGGGTTGTAGTAAGGGGATTTAATTAAAGCTATAATCTGTAATTTGCAAATTAGTTCCTAATTGTTGGAGTGTGAACGGAAGACAAAAGGTTTTTCACCGAAGGGTATATCGCTGTGATGTGGACTTTGCGGTTGGCACTTGAACAATCCGGTACTTTGGAGGGAGATTGGCCCTTTAAAGCAATATCAAGAGATGGAGAGAGATAGAAAGGCAGACACGGGGACTAGGAAACTGCTGCAGGCACAAACTTGCAGCTCAAACTTTGCCATTCACGCAATCACGGAGCTATAGGACAACAATTCATACCCTATAAAAGTGAACTCATCTTTGTTTTGTCGTATGTTGCACGATACAGTCGTATAAAAATACAATCCCTATCAGATGTGTCCTTATCTATGCAGAAACTCATATCATCTTATGTAATCCGTATACATTCATACATATAAATAATTTGAATTATACAATACAGTATAAAAGAAAATGCATAATATGTAAGGATCAGTTATACACAAACCTTTACAGAAGTTTAACTGCGGGTAAAATCCTACGCTAGGGTTTAGTAGCCTAGAGAGCTATACTCGATTCTTTGTTCCGGAATACACCCGGGTTCGTTTCAACCTGTTAGAATGCGCAGTTTAGGTCCGGGTATTTGACCAGTGCCCTTTCAGCATCGTGTGTAATATGAAGAGCAGCAATAGGTAGCGAATACTGATAGAGAATGCCAAATTTCCAACAGGGGAAGCCGATATGCTGACCACATCTCCTCAGCGTATCAGCTTGATAATCGTCCATTTCTGCGTTGCCTATGTGGACGTGAAAGGGTAGTCGGTTTGTTAGGGTTAGAGCCGAATCCTGCTGTTACACATTGAATTTATTATTATTATTATTATTATTATTATTATTATTATTATTATTATTATTATTATTATTATTATTATTATTATTATTATTATTATTATTATTATTATTATTATTATTATTATTATTATTATTATTATTATTATTATTATTATTATTATTATTATTATTATTATTATTATTATTATTATTATTATTATTATTATTATTATTATTATTATTATTATTATTATTATTATTATTATTATTATTATTATTATTATTATTATTATTATTATTATTATTATTATTATTATTATTATTATTATTATTATTATTATTATTATTATTATTATTATTATTATTATTATTATTATTATTATTATTATTATTATTATTATTATTATTATTATTATTATTATTATTATTATTATTATTATTATTATTATTATTATTATTATTATTATTATTATTATTATTATTATTATTATTATTATTATTATTATTGTTATTGTTATTATTATTGTTGTTGTTGTTGTTGTTGTTGTTGTTGCTGTTGTTGTTGTTGTTGTTGTTGTTGTTGTTGTTGTTGTTATTGTTGTTATGGTTATTAGTTGTTGTTATTATTGTTGTTATTATTGTTGTTATGGTTATTAGTTATGGTTATTAGTTATGGTTATTAGTTATGGTTATTAGTTATGGTTATTAGTTATGGTTATTAGTTATGGTTATTAGTTATGGTTATTAGTTATGGTTATTAGTTATGGTTATTAGTTATGGTTATTAGTTATGGTTATTAGTTATGGTTATTAGTTATGGTTATTAGTTATGGTTATTAGTTATGGTTATTAGTTATGGTTATTAGTTATGGTTATTAGTTATGGTTATTAGTTATGGTTATTAGTTATGGTTATTAGTTATGGTTATTAGTTATGGTTATTAGTTATGGTTATTAGTTATGGTTATTAGTTATGGTTATTAGTTATGGTTATTAGTTATGGTTATTAGTATTATTAGTATTATTAGTATTATTATTATTATTATTATTATTAGTATTATTAGTATTATTAGTATTATTATTATTATTATTATTATTATTATTATTATTATTATTATTATTATTATTATTATTATTATTATTATTATTATTATTATTATTATTATTATTATTATTATTATTATTATTATTATTATTATTATTATTATTATTATTATTATTATTATTATTATTATTATTATTATTATTATTATTATTACGAGTAATGATGATAATGATGATGATGATGATGATGATGATGATGATGATCATCATCATCATCATCATCATCATCATGGCGGTGGGGATGGGGTTGGTGATGGTGATGATCATTATTATTATGATTATCATTATTATTAATATTATTATTGTTGTTGTCGTTATTGTTATGCCAGGTAAAACGTTTTGATGAATATAGCTTCATTTGTTTCCTTCCTCCTCTTTTCAGTGTATGCGTGACCTATTTTTTATTTGGAAATGCAGAAACGTTTGCATATAAATTGTTTTAAAGTTCTGTAAATGATGTCGTATTTCTTATTTAAAAATGGCCTACACATAATTATATCTAGTGTTTATCCAACGTTCGTTTTTTGATCACGCTGTTTACAAATGTCCTCCCGTTCTAACACAAAGCACATACCTTATACTTCCGTCCAGATTATTAAACCGTTCAAGTGCAAAGGTGCCTAAGATAAGGTATACTTTTTAACTAAAAGAAAAAGAAAATTTCCAGAACTGTATAAGAACTGTATATTATATTATTGTTTAGATAATCGGTATCCTGTAGACACTTTTGTTGTGAAATATGTTACTCTTCTTCGCATTATTATGTTTAATAACGTAATCCATATTTTAAGTGTACAAATGTTTGTACTCTGAAGAGCAGAGGACAAACTGATGCTCAAAAGGACTTTGGGTCCTTAGAGCTTAGAATTAGTGCAAATTTATCCAGCAAAAGAGAAATATCCGGAAGGAACTTATCTAAGGAATTTAGCCTAACCAAGCTTTCAGCTTGGGACTTGTTGAATATGAGGCAAATGCACCATCCCTACATCACAGAGATGAACTAACGAGATGCTTTTGTTGCCTTCAGTCTTGTGGAGTAACAGCGTCGCTTTGTCCAACATCTGTCTATCGTTAGAGAACTCATAAAGCTGCAAGAAATAATACGTGTTGCATATAGGTTTTCCGAGAAAACTTAGTGACGATTTTTTTATATTTCATGTTATATAAAGAATGCTGGAAGCTAAATGAAAATATTCTACATCGAGTTCTCACTTCGACGAAAATATTAATGAGAACATTACTTGGTAGATACGTAAAATATGAAGCCATTAACAGTGAAACAAAAAAATATACACAAATATGACAATTTGTAACTTAAACCTTCACTTATCTTATAAGAAATTATCATAATTCTTATAAATTATCCAGGAAGGCGATTTCATGTAAACTTACACACATCTTCAGCCGGATACAAATATGTCGTCATCTTTACGAATGCCAGATGTGATATGTTCTTGTTAGTACTACCAAAATCTGATAAACTCATAAAGGATACTTTAAAATTACTAAATTTGCAAGACAAAGCTATAAAATTTACATTAGAAAATGAAGATAATGATTTTTTTCCTTTTCTAGATATAAAGATAAATAGAAATAGTAATAACTTAACCTGAATAAAGATGAATTTAATAAAGAATATTGTCACGAACCCGTATCTACGATCGCGCGGCTTGCTTACACAAAAGGAACTGATAGGCGGGCAGTGTGAACACCAAGACAAAGGTAACATGCAGATAAAGGACTGCCGAAACAAGCAAACTGAGATAAATGGAAATGTCTAGTTACTTCTGGACTGATAAAAATAATTCGGTTTCTGGTTTATTTTAGAATGATCTATAAATTATCAGGAGATATATAAGCGATTGTGACACGCCAGCCGGACAGTTGTAAACAGAGCGAGTAGTAGAGCTGTGAAACAAGAGTTGTTGTAAAGACATGTAACAAGAGTGCTGTAAACCGAGAGTCAGCTGTGTTGGTGTTGTAAGGAGAGCTGTTTGTTGTTGTCATCGCCCCTGGTGCTGTACATTGTGATATGTGATATAATTCCGCTCCTATGCAGAGTGTATCTCTACGCAAATAAAGAACAATTAGAATTTCGGCAAATTGGACTTTTTATTCTACGAACCCTCCAAAGTCACAATATAAACATATTATTACTACTGCTTTAATTTATGGTTTTAATAAAGACCTTATACATAAAATTTGAAAAAATCCAAATATTAAAAAACTGTTAATCATATTTCTACCCTTAGAAAAATGAAAGACGATTGTAATTTTAAGAAGTTCACTTACCATCCTTTGGTTAATAAATATTTTCAAAATGTTTTAAAGAATTTGGTATAACTTTAGTTCCTCAAAATAAATATAGTGTTAAAACTTTTTGCATATCTCTATAAAAGATAAAACCCCTAATAATAAAAAAATCTGGTATTCATCAGTTTAATTGTTTCGATTGTGATAAGGTTTATATTGGAAAGACAAAACGTAATTTAGAAACCAGAACGAAATAACATTTGCGTAACATTAAGTATAAACAGACTGAATTATTAAAACAATTAAATGGTCCGATAGATTTAATGGTTTGGGAAAATATATTTATTTTAAAACACAAACATCGCGTGATAAATTTTGAAATGGCGGCAGTGGATTTTGTTTTTAAATTTGTTTTATTTTCAGATTTTGGTAGTATTAACAAGAACATACCAATATCTAACGTTCGTAACGATGGCGACAGCTTTGACGTTTCCGGCTGAGGATGTGTATCAGTTTACATAAAATCGGGATCCTGGAGAATTTCTTATAAGAAATCGTATAAGATAATCTTATAAGATAAATGTTATAAGATAAATATTATAAGAAAAGATAAGTGAAGTTTTAGGTTACAAATTGTTATATTTGTAAAAATTATATGGTATTTGGTTGGGCAACTTTCAGTGGTGAGAGATAAGTTTAGTTAGAAAATTCATGCAATTCAAACTACTCTTTGTATAAAAATATGCTTCCTTGATTTCTATTGTTTAAAAATTAATCCAAAATTTATCTTAAATAATAATAATATTAATAACAAAATAAAATGATTTTAACTTACCCTTTTCTAAGTACTTGCTATTCAGTTTTCCCTCTAACTTATATTTCTTTGCGAAGAAGGGGTGTTATTTGTTCACTAGCAGCGTTGTCAAACATAAGAAGTCTCGAAATATTTCGCAACTGAGTACAGATAAAAAAAATTAGTCAGAAGCTCATTCAAAGATATTTAATAGTATATATTTCAAAACCGCCGATCGACTACGCGCTGAATATTAAAATCTTCATGTAACTGCTAGTGTACATGGTGGCGAGAGGAGGTCACTATGGGTAATTCGTAATTATCAATATTACTGAAATAGTATTTTCTTCTGAGGTCATCATCTAATGGGAACACCCGGATTTTCAAAATCCTTAAATGGTGTTTCATCGCTGGAGCTCAGAACAATGGCCAAACGCAGTAGTAGTAAATCCTCTTTAGCAGTAAACCCTTATGGTAAAATTTACTTGGTGTTTAGTTATTCACCTCCAGCGATATAGCGTCAGCGGAGATGTGTACAGAATGCCTCACCTAAAGTTTGAAATAAAAATTGTTCAAGCTGATTTTGCTTGTCACATTTTCGTCGTCTTTGAGTACAACTGTTGTATTTCAATGTTTTATATGCAAGTTAATTGTATTGTACCTAATTTGAAAATGAGATACTTCACCCCTGCAGCACAAATCTCCTCGTTCTGGATGGACGTTGGCTTACATTGCTAATCTGTACTTGCAGACTTTCTCTGGCTTTTTCGGTGTAAATGGACTTTAACAGTCTCTGAATGCTGCTTAGCATAGTAATCTATTCTTTATGTGGCCTCTTGTATCACTTCGTGGTGTCAGGGTATTATTGTACCACTTAACCATTATGCGGGTTTTGGAACGGAAAATCAGGATCAGAAATATTTGGGGAGACAGAGAGAATCCAAGATGGGTGATCAGCCCGATACCTTGTATCAGAGTGATAGAAGTAAGTGAAGAAATGAGGGCGAGTAATTGGTGGAAGGATGGCGGAGGAAACCGGAGGACCTGGAGAAAACCCGTCCCAGCACTGTGTTGTTCACCATAAATCCTACTTTGCAGTCGCCTAGGACCGATACCAGGCCGCTTTAGTGAGAGCCGCTGGCCATGACCTGGTCCATTAGTAACCTATTATGTTGAATGTGAAGTTTTGAATATAATGTATCGAATTAAATACATTTTGAAACTTGTAAGAAAGGAAAATTAATAACTCATTTTAAAAACTTGTGAATCTCTCAATCTTATAGATAAAAATATCGTTCAGGGTGAGTTACCTTGATAAGGTTTTTCCGGGGTTTTCCCTTATCCTGAAAGACTAATGTCGTCTAACTCTAAGCTCTATGGACCCCGGGTTCATTTGAGCACCATATGACCCATTTTATTCATCGTCCGATAAGATATGACGTTGGAGGACGTAAATTACACACACACACACACACACACACACACACACACACACACACACACACACACACACACACACACACACACACACACACACAAAATGCAATGACACATCTACATCTCTGCTATAATTCAGTGAAGTTTATCATTTCTAGGGTTTTAATTGTTATACACTTATAAACAAAAACTATACTTCATTATAAAGAAATAAGTATTATTTTAATTTTTCCTGCTTTATACCTTAGATTAAATTAAAAACAATTCCCAATTAATTAAAATGGGATGAAACAGGCGTTTCTATCCATAGGAATATATTCCTGGAAACAATGTGAAAATGCAATGCATTAGAAGCGAATTACATATAATGCAGATGTAGATAAGGCTTTTGTAGATAAGTAGATAAGGTTTTTCAATTATATTCATTCGCAGTTATAGTGGCATTCCAATTTTTTATCTAAACGTCAAGCTAAGTGCCAAATTTTCCTAAAACAAGATTTCCCAAATTTTTTAACCACCTTCTTCGAATAAAGTTTCTGTACATCCAAAATAACTACACGCATTAAAATATAAGCTAGTAAATGACATATAGTGTATTAGGAGCTTCAATGTCAATTCAAAATTACGGCTAAAAGGATTGTCATGTTCTACGTCAAGAAATCTATAAAATTCTACGCAGCTGAAATAACATTAGATTTGAATACCATATTCACGAATCCTAGGATATCACTTACACTGAAAAATACAAAGATTTTTAAGCTAATTAAATAATATCTTTTGAAAATGCATAACCATCGGTTTGTCCAACTCTAAGGAGCATTCATAATTTATTTCAAATATAATTAAGTGTATAAATGGTGTTTTTAAGGAATAAAATGTATTCGATTTAATTTGGACATAAATATAAAAACATGCTAAATATATTATAGGTTTCTTAGAAACGCCGGGAAGAAGAAATAAAATGTATTGGAGAAATAGGTAAATAATTCAAAGTAACCGAATATGTTTATTTTTAAATATTTATACAATGGACAGCATGTTAAGTAGTTACGTTTGTTTGACCCAATTAATTTTCTATACTCACGCCATCTCCTGAACTGGCATTTAATTTACTGAAAACAGTCTTTTGTTGAATGATGCGAGTATTGATAGTGTTTTGTTTTTGTTTATATTTGTGTTATATCCAGAAATACATTTGTTTGTTTGCCTTTTTGTTCCTTGGTTTTGTTTTTAGTTGAAGTTTTATTTCAATTGCTTAGCACAGTTGGTGCTATTCAAATTGTGGAGCTATATATATAATAAAATTAAAAAAAATACAGGGAAAGAGGATATTAATATAGGAGTCCTCAAGCAAACTGGTCTGTTTAGTGCGGGTATAAATTAAATAACTTCTTCCTTACAGAATAAGTAAACACAGAAATAAAATATCATCTGGCAAGCGTGCTTTCATTCTTGGTACAGCATCAGAGCAACGCCCCAGTTGGTAGAATAAAGCACCTGATACATAAGGAAGGTGAGCAATGAATCTGCTTGTCGTTGTAGAGATGTACTCATTAATGCTATATCCAATTCTCTATGCAGCTGTGCATTCAGGATGTACCACGGAGCGTTCACAGACAATCGTAATATTCTGTTTTGAAACAGCTGGAGTTGGGGAATGATGATGATGATGATGATGATGATGATGATGATGATGATGATGATGATGATGATGATGATGATGTGTATAGGGGCGCCCAACTACAGCGGTCATCAGCGCCCTTTAAAAAACAAGTCATGGCAAAAGCCAGATATAAAGATTTCTAAAAATATATATTATCTATAAACCTGTTAAAACTACACACACATATATATATATACTAAAAAAAGCCAACAAAAAAAGATACTTAAGGTTAAATTCTAAAATCCACAGCTGAAACAAATGCTAAAACTTTGCCCACTGCCGTTTCGTCATCCGCGAGGATATCCGCCAAGCTGGCCGGCAGCTGGAGAGACCTGCGGAGACGTGCCAAGCTATAACAATCTAAAAGCAAGTGACGGACAGTCAGGTCACCACTGCACAGTGGGCAAACGGGAACCGGGGTTCTATTTAATAAAAAGCTGTGGCTAAAATAACAATGCCCAATGCGCAACCGAGCCAAAGTCAGGAGTTGGGGAATATGAGTAGGTGAAGCATGTCCTCATTACAAGACTGGCATACAGAAGAAGCGGTCGTAGAATACTCTTGTATAGTAGCAGTGTGTATTCGACTGGTAAAGAGGATTTCCGGTTGAGTATGGGATACAAATTTTGAAGACGAGCGTAGGCCTGATCTAGTTTGCTTTTAATATGTGTACTCCATGTCAGCCGATGATCAAGATGGACGTCAAGATATTTGACTGCACAATCAGAAGGTAACCAGGGGACTACAGTGTTATAGAGTCGTATATTTGCCGGAGAAGCAGGCCTGAGCAAGGTGAAAAGCTTAAGAAGACATTTGCTTGGATTAAGGGCGATACGCCAGCGAGATAACCAGTGCAGGAAAATGTCCAGGGAAGATGGTAGGGTTGCAACGGCAGTTTCAATAGAGATGTGCGAGGTAAAGATGACTGTATCGTCAGCAAACAGTGCGGTACTTGTTGCAGGAAGTTCAGGCATGTCAGCAATATATAGACTGTAAAGAAGAGGCGCAAGGACGCTACCTTGGGGCACGCTGGCTAAAATAGTACGGGGTGAGGAACGCGTTGAACCAAGACGCACAGTAAATAGGCGTTCCTGAAGACATCTAGTAATCCAGTTAAGTAAGTAGAGCGGATGACCTAGGTCATGTTGTTTATAAAGGAGGCCATCGTGCCACACTCTATCAAATGCCCGAATGAAATCTAAGAATGCTGCCAAAGTATGCTCTTTTGCGTCAAAGCTACGGGTAATATGTTTAGTAGATCTCCGGAGCTGGGGAGTACTAGAATGATGTCTAAATCCCAACTGTTGCGGAGGTATAACTGAGGTTTCAGAAACAAACCGAAGAAGTTGTGAATGAGCTTTTCCAGAAGTTTAGACAGAGTTGGTAAAAGACTAATTGGGCGATTATTCTGATACATTTGTGTTTATAAGATTTATTAAAATATCCTGATGATGAGAGAGATGTACACTCCCGAAACGTCGATTTGTAATCGTCTTTTCATCTGGCTTTTCCCTAGAAGATATCGAACATATTAATTTGTGTTTAAATCCCATGTAATGCTTATATTTAGTTTGCTTCGGAAAAGCATTGAGTGGGGATTTTTAGTTGTTAATTGCAGCAAATGAGAAATGCGTTAGTTCGTTTAAACTGACTGCGTAATTAAACATATTACCTTACATTCAAGGATGGCCTTCTTGAAAACAAATAATAGTTACTTTAATTTGCAGGATTTATTTTGCAGAGTGTGTCTTTAAATAAGTTCTTGCTCAGATCGTAGTTTTCTTTGCAAGTTTTTCCTTATTCTTTGTGAGGGGCACAGTAAAGAGAACATAATGGTGTTCTTTTTTCTGCGTGGATGTTCACTGTACATGTAAGCTTTAAATCAACAAAGAAAGGGCAAAAAATAGTTAGAGGATGTATTCAGAAAAGAAACACGTGTATTTCCAAAGTTGAGCGCAGGGAAAGATTATCCTAAGCTCTACTGCCTTTGAAATATTGAAGAACGTTTTTCCTGTTGGGAAAGAGGATTAAGCAAGAAATATCAGGGCAGCAGCTGTCATAGATAACACAAACTAAATACTAAAGAAATATCAGAATATACATTTGTGACAATTTTCCGCAGATGTTAAAAGATGCATTTTATTTTAGTTACCATTAAGTAAGAAGACTCATGTATGGAAATTTGAAAAATCAAAATGTGATTGTTTTCTTTTTGTCAAAAATTTATGAGAAAATGAAAATAACATGGGCTATAAAACTAAGTACCATCATCTGGAGTGACTTTGTGCCACATTTTGCCATTTTTTAGAAATCTCCTCGTTGAAGTTAACCTTAATAAAGATAAACTTACTAATTTTAAGCAGCAAAATTATCAACCTTGTACTGTAATCAATTTATTCCTTGATATTCACTGATACCCTAAAAAGCCATTCAAATATGGCCCAATGTCACTCAATTAGGTGGTGTGGCTTTATGCCGCCTGCAAATTCAGTCCTATTCAAAGTGAGAAGCTTGTCTGGCCCAATGTAACTCCATGGAATTGTAGTGTTTGTTCCAGTAAAAATAGAATAAAACATTTTAATGTCAAATTATTTCTCCTTATTGTTGCAAAAACTTTTAAAATACACTTCACTTGAACTTCAAAAAATGCTACATCTTCCGCTATTTTGCCTTTCAGGAACATCATAAAATTCACGCTTGGGCACTTTTACAGGTGGCTCAGTTTTCTTGACTACATGTTAATATTCATGGTCTATTTCGTCTTTCTGATCAGGCCACATCCACAGACGACCACTTCCTTGCATTACACTAACTCTCGCATCATGTTCATCTATTGCTATAACCCTTCCTGGAAGGAACACCCCCTCATACTGCACACTGACGAAATCATCAACCAACAAGTTTCTTGGATTTAGTGCTGATGCTGCTTTCTGGTTCACAACAGATAGAACTGTCATCAAAACAAAATGAGCTGTCAGAACTCTCTTGATAAAGTATGGTGACATCATCAGCTACTGCTGTTATGATCTTGTTTTTTTTCTTTTTGTTGTAGACTTTGATGCAGATGGTCCAGAAGACACCTTTAGTCATATTCCGTAATTTTGACATCAGTGTGTTCCTATGAATATTATACCGTTTTTGCAGCAGAGCGTATTGACAGAGTTTTTATCTAATTTCCATTAGAGCGTTTTCTAACGTAGATTCGCTGTAATAGCGTTTTGGTAATTTACGTCCTCCAACATTTAGTCATACCGGACGATGAATGAAATGGGTGAAATGATGCCCAATGCGTCCGGGGTCCATGGAGTTTAGAGTTACCCGACATTTGTCTTTCAGGATAAGGAAAACCCCGGAAAAGCCTTATCCAGGTAACTCACCCTGACCGAGATTCGAACTCGGGACCTCTTGAACGTGAGGCAGACATGCTACCATCTACGCTAACGAGGCGGGCTTTAATTGCGGTATGGCCAGTTTCCTGGCTCCCTTCGATGTTTCCTTGGCATTTTGTTTATCGCAGTTTATTATCGGTATCTGTAATGAAAGTAAGGCAGTCTGTGGTAAAATACTCTCCGTAGGAGAGGGGACCGTCCACTTCAGCTGCTGTGGTGCGAGCACTGCGGAACCCTAGCACTCGCGGTACCTCTGACGTTACCACAGGAACCTCGGGCGGAACTGCCGAGTCCCTTCCTTAGGTGTGTTGTTCGGATTGGGTTGGACTCGAGGGGACAGTGGTTCCTGATACCCGTGGGAGATCGGTAAGTCTCCGGACGGGGTTGAGGGAAGCTATTTATTCCCGCTTACTAGCCAGCATAGCTAGTAGAAGGTGTGCTAGATCACCAGGCGGCCCTACCGAGATCATATCGGTAACCTTCCCCATTGTTGTTGGGGCGCGTATGTGGCCTATCCACTTCCTTCTGTCTTGTATTTTCGGACCAGATGAGGGGGGGGGGGCTCGTTACTCTATAGGTCTTGCCCTATGGAAAGCCCCACGGAGGAGCCGGGAGCCCTTCGGGGACAGCTCGGTAAGTCCCTGGTCGTCAGAGCGGGTGTCAGTTTTCACTCTTGTGTGGTCTGCCCTGTGGCGGTAACGCCCCTGTCATCTCCAGGGGGTTCGCCGGGCCGGCAGTAGCTGTTGATGTTAGGAGGGTCTTGGCGAGGGGCGTTCTGGTTGGGTGCTGGCGGTGGGTGGAGGGTTGAGTAGCTGGTTCGACTGAAATTTATATTGACAAAAACTTAAAACATTGCTGGTAAAACAGTAAAAATAAAGCATATGGCTACAACATCACTGGTAAAACACAATAGTAGAATACAATAGTAATAATGATAGTAAACTGGTAAAATACAACTCAAGAAAGAACTAGTGAAAATAAAATAAAATACAAAAAATGAAATTAGTTAATATTAGGTATTATTTCAAAGTATTGTCACCCGAGCGTTGGAACACCCTATAGAAGCAGCTGAGAGCGGAAAGCAGGGGAGGTCCGTGTTAGCCACGCCCCCCTCGTTTGTCTTATAGTGGTGACAGGCGGTGGCTGGGAGAAAAAAACATCATTGTGCCGTCTGTTTCTGTTCCACATGTGTTCTCGAACTTACAGGATATTTCCTCTAATCTGGAACCTTCCGATCGACCCGCTGGCCCTATATAAGCAGCACGTCGAGTTAGTCAGTCAGTCAGTTCTTGGTGTAAGAATGCAGTGCTAGTGTACGACGAGAAGACTGCGTAAGAGCATCGGAAGATTGTACGTAATTACGAGTGCAAGTGAAATTGTGACGGACGAACTGGTGAATCGTAATTGTGTGCATTACGTAATTCTGTGTAATTGGCAAGAGTTTAACTGTAAGTCGGTGGAGATAAAGAACATTTTTGAGTGGTGTAATTGGACTTCTCATTTCACGAACCCACAAAGTCACCCTGGTGTCAGGAAGCGGGACGATAACATCACCGAACATTACAACCATGGACGCGGCATTGGAAAATTTTTTGGAGAAGATGATGGAAATGAAGGCCGAATTAACAGAGAAGACGGAAGCGGCAAATAACAGCTTGGCCGCGAAGATGAACGAGTAAACAACAAAAACAGAAGCGGCAAATGACAACCTGGCCGCAGAGTTGAAACAAATGAAGACGGCCAACGACAACATCACCGGGAAGATGGAAGAAATGAAGGCCGAATTAACAGCGAAGATGGAAACGGCAAGCAACAACTTGGCCACGACAATGACCGCAAAGATGGCCGAACTGACAACGGAGATGAGGGAGGCGAACGAGGTCCTCGCCGCCAAGTTTGAGGAACGGTTGGCCAGAGTGAGGGATGACGTCACGAATCTGGGCAAGCGGATGGGTCAAGTAGACGACCGCCTTAATGATTTAGAGGAAAAGGCCGACAACATCGCAAAACCCCTCACCCGCCTGACGGAGGAACACCGGCCTTATGTGTGGACAGAGGACGCCGAAAACGCTTTCCAGCACCTGAAGGGAACCCTGTGCAGTGCTCCAATTTTGGGTCTCCCACAACCAGGTGGCGCCTTCATGGTGGACACCGACGCTAGCGACCATTGCATTGGAGGTGTCCTATCGCAGATCCAGGACGGCCATGAGCGGGTGATAGCCTACTACAGCAAGACGCTATCCAAGGCAGAGAAGAACTACTGCGTCACCCGACGAGAATTATTGGCGGTAGTAAAGACCTTGGAGCACTTCTATAAGCACCTGTACGGTCAGCCATTCCACCTGAGGACTTACCATTCCGCCCTAACCTAGCTATTGAGCTTTAAGAACCTGGAAGGCCAGAGGGCACGTTGGGTCCAGAGGCTGCAGGAGTACGACTTCACCTCGGAACATCGTAGAGGGAAGAGCCACGGTAACGCAGACGCATGTCCCGAAGACCTTGTCCAGTAGAGTGCGGTCAGTGCACAAGAGTGGAAGAGAAGGAGCGTGCCGCAGCAGTCCGAGTAGTTGTGGCAGTGCCTGCGGACGGCTGGGATAGCGCAGGCCTGAGGAGGGAGCAGCTGACGGACGCAGACTTGGGGCCACTCTTGAGGGAAGTGGAGGCAGGGACAAGCCCAACCTGGGAGGACATCGCACCAAGGGGCGCCACCTACAAGTCGTACTGGGCCCAATGGGACTCGCTGAAGACCAGAGAGGGCGTGCTGTTCCGGGTATGGGAGTCACCCGTTGGGAAGGCGCAGAGAGAACAGTTGGTACTTCCCCGGAGTAAGGTCCCGGAAGTCTTGGAGGAAGTGCACGCCGGTACTTCAGGAGGACACCTGGGAGCGAACCGAACGATTCACAAACTACGGCAGCGCTACTGCTGGCTGAGACTCCGAGCAGATGCTGGTGGTGCACCTGGACCGCCTGGCACGCTACGATGGTGCTGTTCGAGACGACCAGCTTTGAGGAGGGAGCAGTGTCACCCGAGCGTTGGAACACCCTATAGAAGCAGCTGAGAGCGGAAAGCAGGGGAGGTCCGTGTTAGCCACGCCCCCCTCGTTTGTCTTATAGTGGTGACAGGCGGTGGCTGGGAGAAAAAACATCATTGTGCCGTCTGTTTCTGTCCCACCTGTGTTCTCGAACTTACAGGATATTTCCTCTAATCTGGAACCTTCCGATCGACCCGCCGGCCCTATATAAACAGCACGTCGAGTTAGTCAGTCAGTCAGTTCTTGGTGTAAGAATGCAGTGCTAGTGTACGACGAGAAGACTGCGTAAGAGCATCGGAAGATTGTACGTAATTACGAGTGCAAGTGAAATTGTGACGGACGAACTGGTGAATCGTAATTGTGTGCATTACGTAATTCTGTGTAATTGACAAGAGTTTAACTGTAAGTCGGTGGAGATAAAGAACATTTTTGAGTGATGTAATTGGACTTTTCATTTCACGAACCCACAAAGTCACAGTATTCTCGAACAGAATAATATAAGTTAGCAAGCAATATGTTAAAGCCCTTAAATCTGTTGCAAGGTAAGGTGTTATACAACTTTATACCCAATACTTCAAATCTATTATATAATTTGGATAATCTGTGATGTGGTATATCAATTAAATTGTTACTTCTAGTATTATAACTGTGTACATCCTGTCTATATTGTTGGGTAGATAAATTTTCCTTTATATAAATGAATAGAGTGTAAATATATACATTTACTACAGTCATTATTCTCAGTTTAATGAAAAGTACCTTGTAGTGTGCAAACTTTTCTGACTCGGTCATGATACGGAGCAATACAGGGATGCTATTAATTTGAGAGCTATTACCCCAAAGTCAAATTCCACAGTTGGTAATTCTGTGGAAAGAAGCAAAATATGCAGATATGATAAATAAGTCAGGTACACAGTTGTTAAACTTCTAATCAGAAAAATAACTAGAGAGATTAGCACTAATAAAGTTAATGTGAGGTAACCAAGATAATTTATCATCCACCATTATACCTAAAAGCATCACTTCTTTATACATATTAGATACAAGTATATGCATGTTAATCATAAAACAGCATATAAAATCATGGGATACTTAAATAAAACGGAAAAAGATACAATGGAATTACATAACATTTCAGTAGAAGAGTGGCTTCAATACTTCCAGGGACTATGGAATTATTTGACGGATAGTGAAAAGCAACAATTAAATACTACATATGAAGAAGTAGACGCTATTACAGAAGAGGAATTAGAAACGATATCAACGTCATTTAAACAGCATAAAACACCAGGAAAAAATTGAATTAATGTGTAATTGAGAACGTATTCATCAAAACATTTTAAAATGCGACTACTAAATTTTTAAATGTTCATTGGTCCAGCCTACAGATACCAGAAGGATAGAAAATGGCCGTTATAAACCAATATTTAAAAAAGGAGACCGAAATGACCGTAAAAATTATAGAGAAATTAATGTCTTAAATACAAGCTACAAAATATTAGCAAAATATGAAATATAATAAGTGAATCACTACCCAATAATGAGCAACACAGATTCATGACAAGGCGGATCCTGTGCCGATTGCGTCTTAACAATAAAACAAATAATACAGAAGAGAAGCGAATTTAATTTAGAGACCCATATAATATTTGTTGATTGCGTAAAAGCATTTTACAAAGTTATACGGCAAAAGCTACGGGATATAATGACTGAAACGGTTATCTTCGACATTTAATTTTAATGATAAAGAAAATGTACGAAGAGACTTGCATTAGCATGGATAATGGTTTTAAGAGAGAAACTATCAACCTAGGTGTAAAACAGGGCTGCACAATGTCGCCAACTCTTCTTAATATTTATATTGATACAGCAATTGCCGAATGGCAAGCTTATTTTAAAGTAGATTTTAAGTTACGTTGATTTTATTGGTAAATATCCAACACGATCTAAAATTCTCCTCAAAAACAAAATACTAGAACAAGTTAAATATTTTAATTACTTCGGATGTAGTATTTCCTATAAATCTGACACATTTAAAACCAAAGATCTATAAATTACAAAACATATGTGGCACTATATAACGAATATTGAAAAACAAGAAGAGATAGCACTTCAAAATTTTATAAAACTATGGCAGTGCCTGCTATATCTTTTGGAGCCAAGACCTGGACCTTGAACAGAACTGATAAAATAATAATTGAAACGGCTGAAATGACATTTTTGAGATACGTAGCTGACTGTAGACTTAAAGATCGCATTAAATGTGAAAGAATAAGAGAACAACTAAAATATTTACTTTAAATGACAAACTGAGGGAATACAAACTGAAATGGTAAGAACATCTCTCTCGGATGCCAGAAGAAAGACTCACCAAACAGGCATTGCAGTATAAACCAGTTGGTATTAGAGAAGTTGGATGTCCACGGAGACGCGGGGAAGATCCCTTCTGAGCCGAATCAGGCCTATCTGGCCTATCTTGAAGGCTGATGATGATGATGTTGATGATGATGATGAGATACAAGTATATCTCCGTATGAGATGTTGTGGATGTTGTCACTTAGTTTACTCACTTAGTTTATTATTTACTTAATTCCGGCCGTGACATTGAATTTTTCATGTTCACTCTGTCAAAAACCTTAGCCTATTTACGGCTAGTGTGAAGAAATTATTAATTTCCACCAATTAACTAAAATACCGGCAAAGTGTTAGAAGCGCCACTTAAGTTGTGTGATGGTTATTACGACAGTAGACGTTTGAAGTGTACCGCAGTAATTTCTTTCATTTGTTTACCTGCGGCGGAGCACCGAGTCGACCTAGAAGACAGGTGAATGTTAATTTCACGTTTTTTACTGCAATAAAGAATGTCATAAATTTCTGAAAACCTGACTTTTAATTCTGCCTAACCCACGCAGTCACAATGTGATGCAGAGAGGGCTCTATCTCCCAGAGATGTTTATGAATGGCAACCTCCCAATTAACTGAATATCCGTATTGAATTATTTGGTCATTTTAAGTAAACCAATGTTGTTCTCCTCACTTTTGGTAGATTATGTATTTTTAGGATGAATGTTTGTGATTACCAACCGTGTTTTGAAATGTTTACCAGTAAACCTAAAGTAAGCGTGCTTTAATTAGCTCATCGTGGGGCATCAACGCCAATTCGCTGTCCATTCTGCACCAGTTAAAACTCACTTTCGCGGAACTAAACAAACTCTGCATGAAGTTCAGAGATCAAACGACAACGCTTTTAATGTTGTGCATACTGTAATGTATGAAAGCCTATTATCAGAAAATAAATTACTCGTAGGAAATATTGTGCATGCATTGTAGCGTACCACTGTAGCTGAGCATAGCGTTTACAAGGGCTTTGCATCCCGCTGTACTTGAATGTAACCATTCAGTCAGAACAAATCGGAGTTTAAACGGATTTCAATAGATTTACCCGTATTTTGCTCTTTATTTCTTTTCATCCCTCTATTGTTAGTAAATCTGTTAATATAACTGCGCCATTAAACGAAAACATGCGCGCTTACACATAAACAAAAGAGCCACTGAAACTGTTTTACACTCTCTGATCAAAACGTAAGCAATATTTATATCCATCGCCTGTTGCTTTTTCTTTTATTTGTTAGAGAAAACGATAAAATGCTTACACGATTCAAATGGCTTTATGTGATGTCTCTATAGCTTGTCTATGAGTGGCACAATTAGTCAACACAACATTAAAACTTAAGATGTATACTTTGGCAGTCCTGTAAATCAGAAAGGTAAAACTTTACAATTTTATTTATCTATATTTGCGCGCACTTATATGTATGTGATCACGATGTGTTTAAATGGGTATCTTCAGTAATGCCAAAAAGATTTCGTGGACTTAATGCATAACGAAAAATATAAATAAGAATTAGATAAGATAAAGTGGAAATCTAGGAAATCTAAAGCACAAAACATGAATCATTCTAAATGCATGAACATGTACTCCCCAAATAATGAAGTTATTTCGTTAATATTGCCGCGAAGCAATTGTTGCGATAAGCGCGGCCGACGTACACAAAGGGGCAGACAGTGCAGCTCTGCCGAAACAGATAAAGTTAGATGACTGGAAGGTTCTAGTGCCATCAGTAGAGATATAAAAAGGAAGCCGGGTTAGTTGTTGGCAGTGTCGAACTGGAGACAGGGGTAATCGAAACTGATTCGTGTGCCTGCAACCGAGTTTTGAAAGTGAACTCTTTGTTTGTGAAATATGATCTGAAGCTTTCCTGACGACGTATAGGTTCTAGAAGTTCTTGGGCTCGAGCCAGGTATAGTGATGTAGAGCCATCGACGTTTCGGGAGTGTGCATCGCTCTCATGATCAGGATGATTAATGATAAGCAAATTGCTGTGTGTTTATGCGGAAATAAAGAGCATTTTGAATTTCTGAAAATTGGATTTTTAATTTTACGAACCCATAAAGTCACAATGTTTATTCCAGTTTTACTAATCGCAGATCATTCCACAAATTTCGAATAAATTGAGGAAAGCAAGAGTTTAGATTTGTTTAATGATTTATGCACACTACTTATAATTGCAAACATATTTGGATAAACAATTTAAAATTATTGCCTTCGCAGCCACTGCTTCGATAAAGTTTTATACGAAACTGGAAATTTCAGCAAATTAGGAAATACTTTCAAAAAATGTAATAAATATCCAATAAAATTATTTTAATTTGCTACCCTCTTTGGGGTGGATACTGCTTGCAGCTGTTTTAGATAAGGCAGGCATACCAAATGCATATAGAATGACCCACAGTTCAATCACCTCCCTTTTTCCTGCCAAACATGCATGTTAACTCTTATTTTTACTACCTATGTCCCAGGCGAGTACACTGGTAATACATGGCAAATCCACCTACGGTAGCTTTTCAAACTCAAATATATCAGAGGAGAATACGACTTGGTATAACGTAAATTTCTTTTGATATTATTCTAACCAAACGTGCTTTCTGAAAGCTAATCCCACAAAGCTTTTGAAAACATATATTGCTTTAAAAGTTACTCTTTCAGGTTTTCAAATGCATTACGATGCACGTCCATTCCTTCATTAGGAATTACATTCACAAATGCCAAATAAAACAAACTGGCACAACAGCTTAGCCAC
Organism: Mantis religiosa; assembly: GCA_030765055.1. Taxonomy (NCBI): domain Eukaryota; kingdom Metazoa; phylum Arthropoda; class Insecta; order Mantodea; family Mantidae; genus Mantis; species Mantis religiosa. The sequence goes on from CM060951.1 coordinate 164,550,583, forward strand.
TCTGGCGGAAAAAAATTTCAACAACATTCAGGACTGTTCATTGAAACATGGGCATAGTATGTGAATACTGAGCGGTTATAGAATTGGTGATTGAAGTGTCGCTTTCAAAGGACAATAGATGACACTGTTTAGGCGTGTCTCTCTGATATCTATGTCCACTTTACTACCATCACAGATCAATAGCAGTGACATAAGACAGTCTTAAGGTGAAACCATGCCATAACGAAACGAAAATGCTTCTTGTGCACAGCTACAACCATTTGAACGGAGCTGTTGGCCTACATGTAGTTGGATGGCCTTACTGGCAAACTGCTGCAGTTTTTGGGCACAATGTATCGGTGTGTATGGGTGTTTTCAGCAATGATTTTTGGACCATTCCAGTAGACCAGGTCCTGAGCGGCAACTTTGTACAAACGCACATCATGATGGACGCAGTGTATAGATTTCATTTGGTGACCAAAAAATTAGGCCTCAAATCACGTGAACCTTTGCCTTAGGGGAGAGGATCCGTCCCCTTCAGCTGCCAAGGTGCGGGCGCTGCGGACCCTTAGCACTCGTGGAACCTCTGACTTTACTAGAGGAACCTCGAGCCGAACATTTGAGCCCCTACCTGATAGGAAGTTGTTCGGATTGCGTTGGACTCGAGGGGGCAGTGTGTTCCCGACACTCACTGGGAATTGTGTACCTCCGGCCAGGCTACGGGCGCCCGGAGGGGGTAGAGGGCTCCCTCATAAGTCCCGGGTACTAGCCTGCAGAGCTTGTAGAATGTGTGCTAGGTTACCAGGCGGCCCCACCGAGGTTTTCTGTAGTCTTCCCTTGCGGGGTTGACGCGCGTAAGTTGCGTATGCACTTCCATCCCGTTTTGACGTGGTGTTCAGCGGGGGGGGGGGGGGGGGGCTTTTTAAGAAATCAGGTATTGACCTATGCAAAGAGCCCTGGAGTATCCATCGCTCCCGGATAGGAGAAGGCCCGGGTCCTTGGTCCTACGGGTCCAGGACTAATGGGAGAAGAACCTCTGCACTTTACTAACTTAACTAACCATTGCCTAAAGTACCTCTTACAGCACAACATCGTCATGTAGGTTTCCTCAGGTGTCGAGAAAGGGTTAATTGGACAGTAAAATTACACTCTGTTGTCTTCAGTGAGGAAAGTTGATTCTGTCTGTACACTACTAATGGTCGGTACGCGTACCCCGTAGAGCTTGTGAGTGAACTGGTCCAGGGTGCATTCGTCCACGGTACAAAGGCTCGCTTTCTGGGATCATGGTGTGGGGTGTTATCATTTACAACTGACGCTCGCCTTTGGTGTTTGTGCAGGGACGTGAAAGCATTGTGAGCTACATTCAGCAGGTAACTAATCCTGTGTTACTACTTTTCCTTCAGCAGGTAGGCGATGTGCTGTTCTCAACAGGATAACGTCGGTCTCCATACACTTGCTACAATGCTACATGGTGTACAGTTCCCGTCACCAGCACGGTCCGCTAACCTCTCTCACATTGAACAAAATTATGGGAAAGGTACTGACTGATTCTCACGGCCGGCCACAATCATTGCCAACTGGGCAGGTTCTTAGGACAATGTACCGCAGGATGCCGTTCGTCACCTGTACTATTGTTTGCCTGCACAAATATATGCCTGTATTGCATCCTGAGGGAGCACACCAAATGTTTATGCAATGGTTTAGACATTTCGTCTTGTGACATGTCTACTTCATTTGTGGTGATTTTATCATATGGTGCTATCAAGATGTATTGCCTTTCACTTAACTCTCCATTAAAATATTTTCCGACTACCAAAATCAGTTCAAGAGTTTTTTAAAGCTGATATTGTCGATGAAACAGAATTAAGTTTAACTTCATTTTTAAATTAGTTTAATAGTGGCTAAAATTGAAAGTTAGTGCGTTGGAACCACTCTGACGAGTTAAACATAATATTAGTTAAATCAAAGATTAAATATGAATATTATAACACAGTAAAAAGTATTACGTGCCCTTAATTCTTAATACTTTTAGTGCATATGCTTTATGTATGAACCTGCTGCTCTTCTCAATCAAAAGACAACCAGTTTAACAATATTTATGGTTTGTTTCTGCCAGAAATATTGTTGCTTTAAGCAAACTTCAGACGAGTATAAAAGGCGATGTTATAGTATTTGCTATATCATTAATAATCTAAATCATTGATTAGAATTTGTCATGTTTCAGTTTGTAACACCATTTATTTTACTGAAGACACAAAAGAGTCCCCCCCCCCCATATTTGTACGTTTTGAATATATCCTGCCATTGGGTCAGATTTTTTTTTCGTGTTGGAGTATAAATAAATTTTGGTTTGCAAAGTACTGCAAATGTAGAACTAGTCTGGTCTCAATTTCAATTTTGTTTACGTATGATTATACACTTAAGTCAATTTATGCATCCCAGAATGTTCTATGCCTTCAAGACGTTTGTATTTTCCTTTTTATTTTCTGTGTTGAGTACTATTGTATATATGCATAACTTCTAATTGTCTCTTTCTTCACCAGCTTAAGGGTCAAAACACAGTCAATGTTAAACTTAAACAGCTTCAAATACATTTCTTGCAATCCCTATTGAGTTATATGTGTAACTGGAATTCCAATTAACATTCCGTCTAAACTGCATTATCATGTGAGCCAAAAAGTAAACACGCTGCGTTCGGTATAATACAGTGCTCCTTTCTCAGAATGTAGCTGTAAGGAATGTGTTGGCACCAGAAACTCCAATTTTAACTTAGAAAATATTTTAACTAGAACTTTGGACATATTATCAAGGCTTAGGTGTGTTTAATGCAGGAAGTAGATGCAAGGTCATGAGTTGACATGTGATACTCTCGCCCCTGACCCCTTCAAATAGTTGGACAACCTTTACATATTTTATCCTCAGAGGCCTATAGTATTAGTAATTACTTGCATTCTGATTATGAAGATTACCACAAGTTATGCTTGTTGGAAGCTGTACAAGAATTAGAAGAAGGATGTAGGTTCAACTTTTTTCTAACCATTATCACCAACTTATATAGTATCTTGCCTGAATTAAAACTTAAGGATATATTCAGAGTGAATAATTATTCTTGCTCACTGAATTGAGAAACAGAGCACCATATCAGCTGAATTGAGGTTAGGTTTAATCTTACATTTTAACACAGGATATTCCTAGGCAAGACTGATAAATTGGTAAATGAGTCAAAATAGAAGAGTGTTATGTACTTTATCCTCATTAATGAGAAGCTATATGAACATAATGTATATTTATTAGGAACTGAAGTAAAAGCTACAAAAGAACTTGGATGAAAAACAATGGCTCATATTTTATAATACTTTTCTTCTTTAAACATTTTTGTAAGCTATCAAGCGTGGCATATTGTATTAAAGTTTAATTCACTTGTGTTGCCTTATTCTATACATTTGGGCACCTGATGAATCATATTCTTCCTCATCGATTTTCTCATTTCCTTCTAAATACTGATGCCGTATTTATTAGCCGTATGATTGAAAAGGATTTTAATAATGAATAAAATGATAATTAAATTATTATGAAGAAGTAATGTGAATGAATTTACTGTTATGATTATTACGGGTGTATAGGTTTATGAAACGAAGCAATAGTGTTTCAGTTAAATTACTAGGATGCCAGTAAATATTTGAACTCAGAGCTATGTAATAATGTTGCTGTTCTATATGGATAAAAATATTACTTCTAAAAGTATTGTCACGGGATGGGTCACTACCTGGGTCATTAGCAGCCGGACGGGACCGGCCCAAACCTGGCTCAAACCAGTATTTCCGGGAAATGTCCTAGTGTTGGCAGTTCGCTAGCTAGAGTGGGTTTCTGAGAAACTAGCCAGACGCGAGGCTATATCTGTTTTTGGTAGGAGCGATGAGGTTCTAGTCAGTCTTCTGGTCTGAGATGAGTTTGGGATCAGACGTGTCTAGCCGGCCCTTGACAAACGTTGAGTTGCGCCCAGAAGTAACAATCAGTAGCGCGGATCTTATAAAATGAACAATATCTCTCAGCAGTGAAGTAAACGCCGAAGTATATTTTTAAAATAGTGCTAGCGATTCATTCCACCGTGATATATTTCAGCCACTCCGTATAGCTTAACCGTGAGAGTGGAAAGCTATAGTCATTGGATCTGAACATAGCGGCAACTCATGAACTGTGAGCATGGAACGAAGCTGAGAAGTAAACCAATTACAAGGAACTGTGTTATTTTCACTCGTCAGCCTATCTCACGCATACCCTGCAGATAGCCTAGTCTCAGCTCTACTGACTAGCCAGGGCAAAGGAATAGACAGCTTATAGAGCTAATCTACTACACGACCAGACCATCGGGATCCAAGCGGCTGAGATCTCATCAACAGGCAACAAACACGGCCTCTATACACATCGCATATAATATTTGCGTTTTACATATAAAGATGCTATATAAATAAATTCTTCCTGTATAATAAAAAACAGAGGAGCGTCATAAAATAGATGAATATAGCATTCGATATGGTAAAATTTATCCTTGTTTTAAGTGAGCAACTATTTATAAAATGGACTGCCTAGTGCATATCCATCCAGGAACTATGAGGGCATGATAACTCTATAAAGGTTTGAAATCAGATTAAAAATCTACGTGTCTCGTGTGTGCCTCTGTATTTTAGTTTTCAGCTTTACTGAATGTAATCCTATAAATCTCATGATTGGGGCCTAACCTCATTCTCCAGGGGAAAATGTAATCACTAACCTTTGTTACCAGTTATTTACTCATTCGTTTAACCTGACGTTCTTTATTAGAGCAAACTAACTACTGATTGATTAATGCTGAATTGACACACACATGTGCGTTTTGCAATTATCATGCGAGCAAAATGGTCATTGTTTGGAGCACTGTTCGCTCTCAGTGGAAAAGCACTGCAGTTAGGTACATCATAATGAAAATGTCAGTGAGGAGTCTCGTGCAAAACGCAAATTTAAATTAATGAAGCCTTTTTGAAAGCCAATCGTTTGTATTGCGATGAGAATTGCGGCTAACAACTGGTAATATTGCGTTGTAATTTGGAGATTATTTTAATAATCACGTTATTTTTCTGCTTTCGTTTTCATTTTTAAAATAAATTACTGTATTTAAGCTGACTATTAATGAAATTAATTATATAGAAAATATCTACAGATGCCATTGAAAACCTTATTCAGTGCATTATTTTTAAAATAATAAACCTTTTGTTTGTTAATAGACTTTTCTCTTTCAATGGTGTTGTTTTTGGAATATGCTGCTTCCCTATTAACCCAAGGCTACACTGAAAATTCGCCGAAAATATTGAAAACATGGAACTTTTTTGGCATTTTTGGCAGCTTAGAGTGTGTAGTAATACATGACATGCTATTTGTATCATTTACACTATTTTAGGCCACCACGTGACAATTTAAGTAGACCTTTAACTTTCGTTCAAAGTAACAGTCATTACTTTCAAATATATTTTCTGAAAAACTTTTTCCTAACACTTTTCAGTATTCAAAATGTCTCACGCATCAAAGTTTTTCATTTAACTTGGTGACACTTACAGGATATGTCCATAATATGTAAATAAGAAACCTCACAATCTCATTTTTTGTTAAAGCTTATGTTTTGAAAATTATAAGGTGTAAAGGAATGAAAAAGTTAATATTTTCAAAATTTTGAGAGCTAACACATGGAAAATATTGGAAATTAATTGTTCTTTCACACTGGTCGTGTGTATGGAAAGATAGAGTGAGACTGAACAATTCATGTCGGCACGTTGGCCATAGTTGCTCGATGGATAGAGGGGCTGGAAGGCGACCAGAAGATCCGTGGTTCAAATCCAGGCTATGGCATTAAATTTTTCAGTCTGACTATCTTTTCACATGGAAAATATTTTAGTATAAATTCTACAACAATATTCCAGACATAATGTGAGTCTTCTAGAATTGCTCTGTACTAGCCAAAATCAGAAGTTCAAGTTAAAAGCTCAAAATTTATGACCAGCAGAACATTTTATATGGCGAGTAATTTTTACAATATTTTCATAAAAAATAATTAATAATTAATTAAATATTTGATGTATCAACATGAAAATTTGCAAGCAAGTTTAAAATTTACTCTAAGTAGCTAAATTTTAACAATGATAAATTCAATATCATAAAAATTTCAATTTTTAGTGTAGCCTTGCCTTAAAAGAAAACGCAAAGGCAAATATAAATAATTTAGTATTCCGTCCTCTTCTTTTGCAATTTAGGGAATAAACAATATATCAGTATTTATTAGCCTCTATTTATATGTAGTTTTATTAGCCTATCCCTGTAAAATCTAACACCCTTAAGTACACCACAAAAACTTTTATATTTAATTTTCTTTTCTTTCTTACTTATCTATAGCAAGTATCTCCATATTCCTGCCAAAAATTCGTTATTGAGACACCACGTTTTAACTCTCGCTACGATATATATATATATATATATGGGATACTTCATTGGAAATACAAATGTGCTGAATTCATAAAAAATTGACAATAATATTCATGTATATACAGTGTGATCCATATAAATCTGAACCACTTCAATATGGCATAACTTTGAAACCAATAATAGGACACACGGGCAGCTTTCGGAGAACATAATACAAAATTGGGAGATTCCGTTATACTATTTATATCTCAGAGAAAATGTTGGAAGTGTCCTCCACCAGCATCAATACATGTTTGCACTATTCTCACCAATTCTCTGAATTTTACGGAGATTATCCTCGCCAATGTTACTTATTTCGGTTCGAATGGATTTCTTGAGAACATCAATTGTCCGTGGCCTATTCTTACACACTCTATTTTTAGATACCCAACAAGAAAGGTCCGATGAGGTTAGATCAGGGGATGTGGGAGCCACAGACCTTATGAGATTATTCGATTATAAAAGAAGCTGGTTACATGTTCCATTGTATCATTAGATGTATGGCACATTGCTCCACCTTGTTGGAGATAACCTTCTCTCAGTTCGACATCGTCTCCGTAAAACTTCAGAGAATATGGTGAGACCAGTGCAAACATGTATTTTATACTATTTATTCTAAGTGATTTTTTTCTAATTTGTTGTACTAGTATACCGAAAAATGTACGCGGAAACTGCAACTGAAAAATATACATCTGCCTCAACCAAACGTTTATCAAGTTACCAATACTGTGAGATTAGCCATATTATGAATTTTTTATTATGGAATTCGATATTAAATTAGTTAACAGCTGTCATTGACGTACTTATTGCTTTTAATTTTTTCTCATTATCATGAAAGAAGCAAATGAAATTCAAGGCTGTTGGATAACGCACCTTCGCTTAATCTCAGGGCTCTCCTCTTGAACTTAAAACAAAATGTTCGTGTTAAAAGCAATTTTAGAATAGGTCTTTATGAACGTTTGGTGAAAGAATGGTCGAAGTAAGAACTGTGAATTTAACAAATCAGGTTGCTTTTTCTAGAGCTGTTTTATAGCTTAAACTTGTAATATAGTTGCGGGAGAATTAGTTATTGTTTACAAAATTAGGCATACATTTTAAAAAAAAAATAATAAAAAAGGGAGTGTATCTTTTAAGGAGACATGTGCTTTTAATTTTTAGTACAGTCACTTTATCGCATATCGTTGACTAAATGTACAGTTTCAAAATTTTCATTTTATTGGTCGAGTGAACATTTTTAACATTTACATTTTAATCGAGCTTGTTGCAGAAAATTCGTTGGTAAAATATAAAACCAGCGAAGTCATTTCCTTTTACAAAGAAGTTTGGTGAAGATAAATTTTCTTGGTTTTATTTTCTTGATAAACGCAGAAATTAAGTAACAAGTTAGAGTGGGGCTTCTAAAGACGCTCATATGCACATGAAAAATTTTCCTGAATATTATATATAATTACATTTGAATGTAGGATACCAATGTAGTAATTACCCTTTTTAAACTCAAATGGAGAGTAATGCATACGGCCTAAGGTTCACTATATATATATACTTAACAATCAGAAGAAAAGTTTCAGTTGGACAGTTTCTTCCAGAGCAAATGTCCGTCGGCGGTTATGTTTATCCCAACGTAAAGTTTTTGCACTTCAGGACATTCAGACAAGAACTGCATAACAAACTACAGAGCCCAAGAAAGAGATGTTCGAAGAGAAATGAGAAGACCTGTTCCAGTTTAAAAGTTTATAGGCAGGATGCCAAGAAAACCATCTTGAAACTTTCCTCATTAAAAAGTAATGATCTTTCTCAAATTCCTTTTGTGATTTCGCCTGAAGATTACTACTATTGGTTTCAGATCATGTAGTTAGGACTCCAAAATGACCTTTTGAAGAACACCGACGTTTTACACGTGCAATGCAAGAACCACGACCCAGGCTTTTGTACCTGTATAACTACAACTCTCGCAAGAAAGAAAAATTATGACCTCAATTCTGTTCAGTTTTGCTAAGGCAAATTTTAAAGTTTCGAGTAATCTCTACCCACCACAAGAAGGCAGGTGACGAATGAAAGAGAGAGGGATTTTAACTGTTTATCTGCTATGTTAGTGGATCTGTTTACTGGAAAATGAGTAAGTATATAAGGGTGCATATGAGTCACGCATGCTGCCAGATATAATATTTGTTTCAGTAGCTCTAATGATAGGTATTATGCATGGGTGAGTTAGGTGGCAATATTCACGTATTTTAAACAAACCTTATATCCTTGTCATACTCGTATGGTGAGCATAAACACCGCAGGGACAGCAAAAGTGATTACGTTACACATTCCTCTAGCTTGCCTTCTTGTGCTGTGCAGATTACAGTTGGATGTTCCTTTTTTGTTTCAGGTTCTGAACTTTCTGGAGAAAGATCTCGTAGTCCCTTTTTCTTCTTAGTGTATTTTTTTTTTTTTTTATTTTTTACGTTTGAAGTTTTCTAAAATTGTTGTTGCATTGTTTGATGTTTCCAGACTAAAAATACCCTATTTGCTCCATGACTCCATGATGGCATTTTTAAAGGGAGATCAACTACTCAGTGTGGCCGATCCACGCCTTCTACTTCGTCGTTTAGACATAAATTTGGCTGTTGATTTAATGTATTTTTGTGATACTAAAGTACGCATTGTTACTGAGCTTTTAAATGTCGATAGTTGCTGGTTTATCATTGGAAATCGTGAGGTTTTCAGACAAATGCATTGAGGATGGTGATAGTCGTTGGCTCGTTGATGTGGCAGATTGTTGTGGCAGTACTTCTCTTTGTTCTAAGATCGAAGGTTGTTGGTGTTGCATATGTCAGCATCAGTAAATATCTGAGAGTTGTAGGGCAAAATGCTTATTTGTTTAAAACCTTGTGTTGCCAAGTTCATGTAGCTATCACGGCTTCTTTCATCTTTAATGTGTCCCATTGTCTCTGCATGGACATCTGTAGAATAAAATAAAAAGTATATTTCAAAACAATGTTCCCAATAACGCATAGGAGGCAATAAGGAACAATGTAGCTGACGATGTTATGAACCTGCTAACCTTACAATATTGTGACATTTTGGTTTCGTAAAATTAAAAGTCAAGCTTGCAGTAATTCAAAATGTTCTTTATTTCCGTAGAAAAAACACTGTACAGCCCTCTGCAGCAACTTGACGTAACACACACCAACACAGTAAATAAACAAAAGAATTCACTTTCAAATCACTGCTGCACGCACACAATTATAAAGTTCAATTACTACTCTACCCTTGTGTTGACACTTTTGTATCTCCATTCGTTGTTCTGGAAATTAGTGGAACGTTCTATAACAATCAAGAAAGCTAACCTTCCAGTCATCTCTCTGTCTCTTTCTTTCTCTGTTTCGGGAACCTTTTATCTCCGCGTTGCAATATCTGTCTCTTTGCGCCCGCCGGCCGCGCCCGTCGCAAAAATGCCTCACGACAATATGGCGGACGCTACAGATAGAGCCCGTTAGACAAACTCGAAAACGTTGATATCAAAGTAGGGCTTATTTCTTACACTACCAACCACATTACACCTAAGGAGAAAAAATGGAAGGAAAAGGAAGGGCGGCAATGAATGGGATACGAATATGCATATATAAGCTAGAAATGACAACCAACTGGTTAGAAAGAATGTCTGAAGCACTAGTTGAATCCAAACTGTTGTATGCAGTAGCAATCTGGTGAGAGGGGCAGAGATGTAAAGAAAACGGTGGACCAAACCTAGAGACGGTTTTGGAAAGAGCTACTAGGTATACCAAGATCAACATCTAGAGAAGTAGCTTTAGTAGAATTAGAAAAGACAAGAAGAAAAGGAATAATAATGGAAAGAATAATAAAATGTTGGTATAAGTGTTTGGCCAATGAAGGGTAAATTATTAAATTATGCATGACACTGCAAAAAGTATTAGAGAACTCAAATAGTTGGTGGGCAGAGATAGGAGCAATTATGGATATAATAGGAATGGGAAATGTATGGAGATTAGAGGACAGGAATACATGCGATATGGGTAAATTAGTAAAATGCACAATGGAAGATATAGAAAGAGAGGAAATATAGGGAAGTCTAGAAAATATGAAATCATTACAATTTTCAAGCAAATAAAAAGAAATTCGGGACGAGAAGCATAGATTACTGCAATAGGCAAGAGAGGGAACGGTTAGCTTGGGTGAGAACAGGAACAATATTTTTAAGAGGGATAAGAGGAAGGGTAAAGAGAATTTGTGAATTGTGTGGTGGAAAAGAACGCATAGAACAGTATGTAACAGAATGCGAGGAGGTTGCAATGTGGAGAAAAAAAGTTTGGGAGGAAAAATGGCAGAAAGTAGATAAGAAGACTGTAGCTATAAAAATGTTAACGGGCAGGGAGGAAAAGAAAGTAATAAGTATTGGTGAGTTCTTGCAGAAAGTAAAAGAAAAATGCACAAGAAATATAAAGAATATAACAAACGAAGACGTGGGGGAATAATGGGCCTAATTAAGTAACAAGGAGGCATTGAGGTTAAGAGCTACTTGCCAGAGCAGAAGACCAGAGTATCATGAAAGCCACGGCAGCAACAAGGTAAAGAAAAGTAAATATAGCCAAAAGTTTTAAATAGTAAACTTTTGGTAAAATCTAGAAATATGCACAATCTATCACGAGATCGTGTACACTATATTATGAAGTGTATGAGAGTTTAGTAACTCACCAGGCAGAAATGTATTTGTAATTTTGCAAAATAACAACGAAACGAAGCATCTTAATGAAAAGTGCATGGTAAACTGCTGCAGTGAAGCGGTATGCAGTATGGAAACTAATAGCGTGGTAGAGCACCGTACATAGGTTAGAGTAGGCAATATTAGGACCTTTCAGAGCCCGCCACCTTAAGAAACATGTAACTTTAAACCTCTAAAAATTAAATATAAATACCTGTAAAGCGTTTAGAATTAATATTCTTTGATTTTCATCCATTATTGTTACAGTAATAACAATGAAGTAAGTTAGGACATTTAGTTGTTTGTATTGGATTTGCTCTAGCATTGTTAAAACACTTGTAAATCACGAAATTTGAAATTAGTGGACCGATGTATGGGAAATATATGATTCCTAATAAGTGTTTCTGCCATTCGTAGTATTCTTCTAAAAAGATAGATGAGTAAATATGGAAATATACTGCATATTTTAAACATTATAGAAAAATGTTCCTCTGTTTCGTACCCTCGCTTAAAGCCTCCATTATTTTATGTTTGAATGTTCTTTAAAACCATCCATGTTTATGGCAGAGGGCTTTTAAACATGCTGTGAAGGTATTACTGATCCCATTTCCAACACTGTGTTAAGTGTTAAATAATACAATGCTCATGCATGGCTTTACAGCTTCGTGATTATACATTTCAGTGTTTTAAAAGCTCTCCATTTGCGGTCCTTCATATTATGTCTACCATTGCAATTTTAAGTAGCGCAATATGGAGCAGATTAAGAGTTGAAAGCTGTGTATTTTACCTGCCCATTTCCAACAGCAAGGAAGGCGGACGTGGTTAAATATGTACATACGTCATGGTGACGTCAAACACACAGGCTTTACTATTCACAGCGGAAAACCTGGTTAGTTGCTTACCCCGGAGATCCCCGAGGTAAATGTGACTAGACGCTTTATTCGGCACTACCATAGCAGACAGCTAATAATAAGTACAGTTATACTTAGAAGATTAAAACTTTAAAGCTTTAAAATAAAATAAGATTAAATAAAATATGTCAATAATTACTTGTTTTAACATAAAGGGAGAACGAGTTAAAAGTGCAAGTATAGTTCATATTTTGGAGCGTTTCTGCCAGTCTTCAAAGACATGGTGGAAACCATTTGTGAGAGATCCTTCAAAATCAACTTCGCTACCTTCACCACTGCCTCTGATGATGGATAATATCTCCCACGAAGGTGTTTTCTTCAAGTTAGGGAGTAGAAAAAAGTCACATGGGGCTAAATCCGGACTATCGAGAGAATGAGGGTTGCACTTCACGTTGATTTTTGCAAGATATTATGTAACAACATTGACAATATGCAACTGCGCATCCAGCCTGCTTCACGGAAATGTGGTCTTTTGTGCCTGATACGGACTTGCAATGTTTACAGGACATCCCTGTAGTATTTTACAGTAACTGATGTGTGTGCAGGTACATCTGATAAACCATTCCATGAACATCAAAGAATGAGATGACCATAACTTTCCCAGCAGAAGCAACCACTTTTGCTTTTTGGGGGGTTGGTGATGAAGGAGATTTTCACACTGAGCTTTGATGTTTGCTCTCAGGATCAGAATGGTGCAGCCAAGTTTCATCAGCAGTGATTACGTTTGAAAGAAACTCCGGTTCTTCCTCTAACATCAACTTTAACTGCATACAGACCTGCATGCGAATGTCTTTTGTTCGGGAATCGATAGTCTTGGAAGCCATCGCGCACCAACACGTTTCATGTATAATGTTTCTGTCACCAACGTGTGGATGGCATCCAATGAATTGTTCAGTATTTTATAAAGTGATCTTAAGGTAATTCGTCGATCGTCTTTCACAATCGCAGCAGCAGTGTTGATGCTTTCTTCCGTAAGAGCGGTAACTGGAGCACCGCGGCCACCTTCCTTTGAAATTGATTGTCTTCCCTCTTTAAACATTTTAAACCACCTTCGAGCTGTGTGCTGTAGGGAAGAACAGACTCTCCATAGGCCTCCGGTAACATTGTATAAGTCTCAACTGAAGATTTGTTGAGACGAACAAAGCCACATATTGTTCCTCGCGTGTTCCCTCCATTGCAGCGGTAGGCGATACTGAACATATCTGAACTTGCCTGGTTCTCACAGGTGGGAACAAGGAATACCAACAATGAAACTACTACGGCGTGTTTGTTTTACATTAATCTAACAGAATGCAATAATATTGAATTTTAGAGCGAAAAATTCTGACCGTAAAGAATTGTGATCATTCTTTATTGAATAGCCCTCGTACATACCCTAAATGTATCAGGTTCTGTATCAGGTTTCTTTTATGCAAAGTATTCATATTCCTAATAATATACTATGATTATACCTAATTCAGGAGTTTGAACAGCTTTCCCTCTTATACGTTTAAGAAAGCTGAACTCTGTTTTAATTTAAGATTTTAAGACATAGTGGTGAACATATTTTAATATGCTGTCATTACAGGATGGATGGTATTATTCACCATTTATATATTTATCATATATTTTACTTACAATAAGAGAGTGCTTTAAAACGATGACAATGAAACGAAACAGCAAAAAAATTCCCATCATTTCTTTAATTATAAGATAATTCCACATCAGCTATGATACATGAATAATACTACAAAAATACAGTGCGATTCATATAAATCTGAACCATTTCAATAGGCCATAACTTTTGAACGAATAATGGAATACACCTGCAACTCTGGGAGAATATAGTACACAATTGGGAGATTACATTACATTATTTACATCTCAGAGAAAATTGTTGGAAGTGTGTTCCACCATCATCTATACATGTTTACACTCGTCTCACCATATTCTGTGAAGTTTTACGGAGAGTATCCTCGCCAATGCTACTTATTTCGGTTCGACCAGCAGCAGACCAGCAGAAGAGACGAGTCGTCCAGGTTTACCTGGACGGAGTGTTTGCTGCCCAGCACCTAGCCGCTTATTGCGTCTTTATCTGGGCAGTATAGAAGAGTCATTATTGTCTCAGGCGATTGTTTTTGGCAGTGGACATATCTAGCCTTTATGTGCACAGTGGCCCCGTGTAGGGGGGATGCGCCAATGCTGGTTGCGCTCTTCCGCCTGCCTGGGAGGCATCTGAGCACAGTCCGCTTAACAGGCTAGAGGGAAAGGAACAGTGTTAAGGTATTGAGTTTACCAAGCCCATTTCTGGGCTTAGGAGGTATGGGGTCCTTGAGAACATCTATTGACCGTGGCGGTTTAGTTATATTAAGATTTTGAATTTGTGTTCTTATAATTATAGCAAGATATCCTGTTGTTCTTGTACACTATTTTTAGATACCCCCACAAGAAAAAATCCAGTGAGGTTAGGTCAGGGGATCTGGCGGGGGGGGGGGGCACAGACCTTTTGAGATTATTCGATTATCAATGAAACTGGTTTTTGAGGCATTGTGGTGCCTATGACTATAGAACCACTTCACTGGATGCATAGCTCACTCTTTTGCATGCACAGACTGAAATATATAAAATCTCAAACAGCGGAGTCGGAGGGATGGAGCATTTTGTTGAAACGAAAAGTGTTTTTACATCCTTGGTATGTAAAGGGCAGCCCAAACCGGTGTGGTAATGCCCAAGTATCTTGGAATAGCTGCCCGGTCACCCTTGATTCGGTACCTGGACATCCGGCTAAAGAGATGCCGAAGATACCTGCACAGTGTTCTGTCATAATCATATATATGTATTAAAGCGCCATCTTAAGAAATACAAACGTATCTACAAACGTTTGCGTTGGTTTTTTTAAGCTATCTACCTATAGTAATTAAGAGGAATTTTGTATTCCACACTAAATTAAATTCAAAATTTCTCCGAACAATTTTCACTATCAAATTAAATGTCTTATACGCAAATACACCTTTCGTGTATAACTTCATCATAATCTAAAAATGCGAAACCAAGACTTCAAAATAAACTCTATACTCCAAGCTACTATAACAATGAGGAATATTTCCGTCGATTTTAGCAGAAATTGCTTTAATGTTTTACACTATATTCAAGGTTGTTTACATTATACATAAAATGAGTTTCTTGAGTTTTCTGTAAATTTTGTAAATATCCTGTGAAGTCCTGTTTGTTCGTAAAAATATTGCATATGTATGTTAAACTTCAAGAAAAACACAAAAACGTACTTCAAATATGTGTAAGCGGAAAGAGACTGCTCTTGGCTACCAATTCGTTGGTTGCCGTGATACATTCAAAACAACGATACACAAATACAACCGAAATTCAAGTTTTTGCCCAAAAATATGATAGTAATTTGGAACTTTCAAAGCAGACACATTTGTTGAGTTACCCCTCAGATGACTCTCACTGTATATTACGGTTTATTGTTAATAATTTTTGGAAACATTTATTTATTTTTTATTGAAATAAACAGTAGAAGGCGCAGTCTGTAACCCATTTGGTGGCACAGACATAGAGGAAACCGAAAATAGCTAATAACACGAAAGTGTTAAGACTCAAATTGTGTGATTCAAAAGATCTACTTCTCTGGCAGTAAACTCTACTCCATGCTTTGTGTTTTACTGTTACGAAAACATGTAAAAGAAGTTCCTCTGGAATGGATACAGTGCTAAGAGTACTTTCATAAAATCCAATATACAAAATTTATTTGCCATTAAATATCATAATTACAATTATTAAAACTTTCTTTGGAAAAAAGAGCATTTCAGTTATGTACATTGCAGCTTTGATCGGGGGGATTTTCTTTAAACGTTGTATGTCGTATCTTTGGAAACTACTGGCCTAAATAGCATCACTGATATTTATCAAACATTTTTGTTTTTGAGGTATGTTGTTCTCATACACAGGCTCGCGAATTACGTTTAAAAAGAAAACGCTCTGCCTTTTAGAATTCAGGAGAGTGCAAGATATCCACAATGTCGACAAAATTTGGTGCAAGATATCACGAGTAACTTACGTAATAACAAAGTTAAAGTTTTGAATGTTATTAGAAGCACTGAGAAACATATACTTTACATCGTTTCAAAATAATGTAAAATATGGTAACTATGTTAATTACCTATTGATATGCTAAAAATGGCATTGGGATAATGTTATGAATGAAAACAGATGAACAGTATAAGCCACTATTTTACCAATTTAAAATACTTACATTTTTAAATTTGTTCATATTTTATTTTGACGTATGTGAATGTTCGTCCGAATAGTTACGATTTAAGACTAGACACCCATAGTTGTTTAAATAAATATGAGTTAAATTTCCCTAATTTAGACTTGCCTTCACTAATGAGTCTTATTATCTTAAAGGTATCGAATTTTACAACAAATTACTTAAGGGTTTCAAAATATTAAGCATGAACACTTTTAAAGTAATGATATTTAATTGTTTAATTGAAAGACCACTTTATTCAATCAATGATTGTAAGTGTTACAGAACAATCGATTATTAGTCAGGATATTTTTGCGTGTATAGGCTGAGCAAAATATGTAAATTACTATAATCATTGTTCTGTAATCTTTATTTCCTGTACCTTGAGTTTGGGCAAAGCTTGATGATTAAGGTTAAATTTTGCTGACTGGCAAAACATGTACTTTGGACTGGTGAATCACACAACCTGCTGGTCAAGGGAAGCAATGAACAGGTGGCCTGTAACAAGCCTCAACATGTTCTGCATACTGTAAACAATGAAGCACACATCCTGCTGATCAAGGGAAATAATGCTTAGGTGGCCAGTAACAGGTCTATACATGCTCCCAGTGATTTAAACAATGATTGCAAAATATGGTGCAATAGTTGGGAGGAAATTAACAGTTAGAGTGGGAATTTCTGAGTTGGCTTTTGGGCAGGATCCCTAATTAAGCTTGGTTGAGTTAGCACCCGCGAGACTTGACAGAGAGATTTTAGAGGGGACTTGCTGATGGTCTCTATGCTGGATGGCTCTATAAACATTAACCAGCGTTTATTTTAAAAAGTGCTACTACGATTAAGATCGCCAGCACGGTGCACCGGACCGTACATCTAATGCCAGTTGCACAAGGTTCAGTCATACAAACAACGAACCTCTAAAGATATAGTTACACTATATCATTTTGTATATGAATGTTACCAAAGCGCCCCTGATCTCATCCAGATCCAGGGAGTGCCTTATAGAAACGCTGTGCATCTCTGAAATATAGTTATTCAGTTCATTTTGAATTAGATGTTTCTTCTGCTGTAACTTGTCCATAGCTACTTTCCCAGATACTATATGGGTTTGAGGGTAAAAGCCCTTACCTTTTAAACGCCTACGAAACCTGGTAGTTTTGTAATGTAACAGCATTCACAAACTTTTATTCTTAAATGTCCTTTTTATGAATTTATGTTAACTTGGACAAATAAAATAACTGAATTGAATCCTCCCATGAAGGCCCACGTGCAAATTTAATTGTCAAGTTTAATAAATTCAGTTGTTTGGGCAGTCAATATCTTCTTATTGGATCAGTCTTACTGTGCATTTATTAATGTTACTGACAAAGTGCCTTTTTCATTTATCAATTATATTTTGTTTACGTATATTCCTCTGAATTCTTAATGTGTGTATTGTCAATAAGTCAGGGATATCCATATAGATTTTAATACATAGTATACCTTGCCAGATGAAATATAGATAACCTTCTCTTAAGACAGGCTCAGTAACTCGAGAAAAAGGCGCTACAGCAAAAGCTATGATTTTTTTCTTCAGAAAGTTATATTTTGGTTCTTTGGACATTCAGGGGACTATTTATGTCTCCAGTAAAAACCTTTTCAGAACTTTTGAATGGAATGCAACAGTTTTGTTACGTACTAGGTACGTGGTAAAAAAGGTAAAAAATGGGGTTCCGTAACACGCCCCCGCAGACAAAATGTTACAGTTTTCTTCTCGCAGGTGCGGTGGGAGCGCCTCATCGGATGAGTAATGAGGCCCGAAGCCTCTAAATTGATTAATGAAAGCGATATTGCACGTTAGGAGCTGGCCCCTCTCTGTATGCATTGATGACAAAGCATGATGGAGAGACGTCAGCTCACGTCCTTACTTCAATTTATTCCCGTCCGTCGGTCTTCATAGAAACTTTGCCAATTATTGCCGAGCTTTATGAACCCAGCCCTTAATATCCCGACGCCGAGCCGCCTGCTGAAATTTCAGAGGCCTTGGAATCTCGTAACGTAATGGCTTACATATTTCCTCAGCATACAACTTTTTACTGCGTTCCTTCAGGTAATCAAAGGTTGCGCTACCTCATGCTGCGAGATAATAAATTCCTAATGGTGCTCCTCCTGCACAGTAATAAAACTGTATATCTCGTGTGAGGTGGTCAAGGTTGAGACTTCAGTACATATTAAAACAAAGGAGTAGTTTCAACCGTATATTAACAAAACTAAATTGTACAATAGGAACAGCGAAGCAAATGGTGCAAATGGTACATTGTACTCAATGATTTTCTGTATGTACTCTTATTTAAATATTGAATGATATAATTGAATTCTCTTAATGCGCAATTCTTATGCATTAATAGAAACTAACGATTTGCTAGTTCTGTAAAGAGTATTTAGAATTAAGAGAACTTAAAGGCTGTTCAGGTTATACATTTAATTTGCCCTGAAAATATATTAAAGCATATAACCATTGAATCAAAATCGTTTGAGATGAATATTTTTAAAATAGTCAAATATTAGAAGAGAAAAGGTTCATGCGAAGATTCGTTTTTGATAAAGCACTGCTTTTGAAAATGTTGGATCATATTGAACTTAAATACAAAGTATGATTTAAGTTAGCTGATGGAAATTAATCATTTCTTCACACTAGCCGTATACAGGCTAACATTTTGGATTGATAGAGTCGACAAGAAAAATTCAATGCCACGGCCGGGATATGAACCACAGATCTACTGGTTTCCGTTCAGTCGCTCTTACCGATTGAGCTACCATCGCCAATTTGCCGTCATGACATTAAATACATGAGTCAATTCGACAATTTAATGTCATGACGGCAAATTGGCGATGGTAGCTCAATCGGTAAGAGCGAGTGGACGGAAACCAGTAGATCTGTGGTTCAAATCACGGCCGTAGCATTACATTTTTCATGTCGACTCTATCAACAAAGTATGATGTTTACTATATGCGCATGATTTCTTGAGCGCTGGTTTTACGGTATGGTGCGGGCAGAGGGGAAGAAGAAAGGGCGAACATGCTCTTGTTTCTGTAGTGTGGTCAACCTAGACAAACATAATTCAGCCAAATTGGGGTAAGATAAGCGAAGGTATGCGCTGAAGGTATGAGACGTGTCAACAATCAATTGAACTCTATATTATGACACCTATAAACACTCATTCGCTTTGTGATTCTTCGATTTCCAAGTCTACTTGCGTCACTTTCATTGCTTGTATCCTTTGATGTGTTAATAATTTCATCAATTGCATTTTCTATTACACAAATCGTTTCTCCAATATCGCATTTCAGCTCCTGGAGCTTCTTGCAGTATCCTTCAAAATCCGTCGCTTCTATAGCAAGTTTCCGCACATTTGTGGCGCTCGTTAACATTGCGTACTTTGTAAACATTCTTAATTTTGTCCACCCTCGCTCAGTTGTATTCAGATTACAGTTATATGGAGGTAGACGAATAATAATGTGTCCACATTTGAGAGCCATAACGTCGAAAACATATGTGTTGCTTTTAGATTTTTTGTAAACAGGATAGTTAATAACTAACCCTAAAATTACTCAAAATGAAATGGTGCACGTGTGAAAACTTAGCCTATTAGTCACTAGATGTTGATATGTGTAGCGCATTTCCTGTTTCACATTTGTTATCTAGGTTTACGGAAATATGCGAAACCTACCGAATGAGGAACAGGGAGTGCTCAGGAAATCTTGTGTATATATTACCTAACCACATGTTTGAGTTGTATTACCTCACCTTACTATATTTACGCAGTAAATAGTAGGAAAATTTGCAGTTGTTCTTTATTAATGTTTGTCATCAAAACATTAATTTCAAGTCATCTTTTAGTACAGTACAGCCAAATGCACCAGTTTTCAATGGTAATAACATAGGAGTGCTTTTGTGCCGAATGGCTAAATGGTGTGTATTTGTTTGCATAATACATGAAAGTAACGTTTATGCAATGCTTGAATTGAGTAAATAATGTAATCTCAGTTTGGCCGTAAAGACTGGCCAATTTGGCTAGATTGCGCAGATTTTAATTAGTAGAAATTAAGAATAAATACGAATTTTCATAGCCTTAAAGTAGTATGAACCTTCTTCTGGTAAATAAAGGTCAATTTCCCAAAGTTTTCACTTTATAGTTGAAACACTATATATGTTTATGTACTTGGTAGTTAAAATGTAAACAAATAGAATGACGTTACTTGAGAGAAAGAGCTGTTGATATGGCAGGAAATCTGAGGGTTAAAGGCAGCCTATTTTCCGAATAAAGGAATGCTTCCAGGAAAATCACGCCAAATGAAATCAGAATTCCTACCACCGTAATCCCAGGAGATGTGTGAGAAATGGAGCGCAACAACATATTGACAAGCTGAGAGCAGCCTGAAGCTGTATTTGAGGTTTACCTACCCTTGATATGCCTTAATCACTTGTTTGCAGGGTGACGGGTGTAATTGAGATAGAGGGGGTGAATGGAGGTAGCAAGATTTCACCCTTGATAGCGGCCGGTCAAGGTCATGCCTCTTGTGTAATATTCCAAAAGTTTATTGCATTGAGATTTCTTACACTAAACCTAGCATTCTGAGTTCATATGTCTAGAGTGAACAATACAGTCTGTATCGACGCAAATGGATTTGGTGGTTATAGAATTGCATGTATAGCGCAAATCAAATTAGTTACTCGAATATGTTTTGATGAATTTACAAATATTAATATATTTTAATAGTCATATAAATTAAATTAGAACAAGCACATATTAATATTTGCTTTCACGGATTGATGAACAGAATTTCTCACCCGAGAAGGTAAATATTTATGTCAATCCTGACGAAGCTACTTATACATAAATATGCAGTTTGTTCTAGCTAATAAATTTTTTTTTAAAAATGTTTAATTCGGCATATATAAAGAAAAACGTGAACATATTATCACAGAAAACGTAATTCAAATTATCTTTGACTTCGTTTTAAGTACAAAGTAAGGTTCCGTAACTATTTTCATACCTTGTTTGTACTTCCAATCAATTTTTCTTATGTCCCTGATGGAATTATACTTCTGAATGTCGTAAGTAACCTCTGTAAATAACCGAGAATGTTTTCATGCTACAACTTCACCCCGTTCTCGATAATTATGACATAAAATTGGGATATAAAACTCACTCTATTGCGATGGATACCAATGATAACATTCTTTCCACCTTGACAGTGTAATGATAGATGAATCTGGTTTTTCAAATAGAGGTCTAGATTATGAATATCGGATAAAGTGGACTACTTCAGTTTTCGCTGATGCATGGAAGGAAAATTTAGGTTTAAGTATTATTTTCATTGGAACTTAGGACTCCCTTGGACGGTATTCGTTATATATATATATATATATATATATATATATGTATATAGAATTAAGTTATTAAAAGCGAATGAGTGAATCTTTTATTTTCACTTCCCAAAAGAAAAGAAATCTTTCGTGTTTTATGAAAAACTGGGATATTTTTAATTTTAATGAAATCTTTTTATTCAGAATACAATATTATTTACTGACGAACAGGTCATAATTTTATAAAACCAAAATGATATTCAACATATGGAATGTAAACTAGTGGATGCCTTTGAACAACGTGGTCTGAAATTAAACTTTGAAAAGAAAAAAATATGGTATTAGAAGGACCTGGAGAAGATTTTAAAAGAAATAATAATATAGTACAAAATGTGAATGAGTTTCAGTATCCTGGTTCCATTATTGACAGATCTGGTACAAGTGAAAGAGATATAGCAAACAGAATTAACCTTATAAGAGGGGAAGTTAGATATTTGAATGGATTTTTATGGAAGGAATATCTGACAATAAAAACAAAATTGAATATAATAAATACAATAATTAAAGGTATTTTAAAATGTGAGGCCGAAAGTTTGACTATAAGCGAAAATATGTGAAAAAGATACTAGCGACAGAATTGGAGGCTTAAGGAGTAGGTATGAGGGTATCAAGAATTCAACATATCAGGAATGATTATATAAGATTGGCAATGGATGCAGAAGATACGGTATTTTTAATTGATTGTTTAGTTCTTCTGAAGATTTGAACGTCGTTGCTGCTACCTTTTCTATTTTTTCTTCGTTTATTCTTTTGTTATTCATAGAGCTATCTCTTTTTGGCCCTTTTTGAGTTACACGAAAGGGTGTTTTTTATTTCATTTCTTTACTACCATAAAAGTAGATTTTTTTCCCTTTCCTCTACTTTATTGTTATTTTTTATTTTTATTTCCTTAATTTTATTTTCTATATTTGTTTATTCATCATTGTGAACTATGTAAGGTTTTTTTTCAGCATATATTTATCATTGTTAGTTATGGTCAGGGATTTTGTAATTTATTTAATGTAGGGAGGATTGCCATTCATTGGGCGTATAGGGATAACGGAAGATTCTGTAGTATCTTGGATGTCTCAAAACAATACATAATACATTTTTCACTTCAGTTACCAGTGTAAGGGAGCTCAAACCGGGTGATGCAAGGCTCCATGGTACCGTCCAAGCCAGAAGTTCTTTTCTCAAGTTCTTTTCTCTTTGTAATGCCAAATCTGCGGGATTCTTCTGAAATATCCAGTGTAACGTAGCCATTACCAATCAGATCGCATATCTTTGGAGTGACATGCTTTCAAAACTTAATTCTAGCCGCTGAGGTCTACGAACGCATGGTGTAACCTCCTACCGGCACCATTTCGCAATAAAGCCTCTGAGCACCAACAAGATGTTATGCACCTGTTTTCAAGAGGCAATCCTGTGGTCCAAGGTATCCACTTGTGAACAAATTTGGCATATGTTAGTTGTTGCGCGCCCATGTTGGCACAATTTTTCAGCAGTTGGTATTGTCTCGTTAAATGTTTCGTACGCTGTCTCTAGCCAATCAGTAGGCACAACTTTATTGAAGAGTTCCTTCCATATAATTTTCCAGTGTCTATGATCTTTCTGTAATTGATAGGCTAGAAGCAAGGAAATTAAAATGGTATGGACATGTAAATAAAATGAAGGAAGAAAAATAACCATGTGGCCTTTATAACTGGGCAGTTGCTGGAAGAAGAAAACGAGGAATTACACGCTGGACATGGATGGATGAAGGTAATAAAGCAATGCAGAAGAAGGACTGGAACAACACAATGGCAGGATAGTAGAATGGAAGAATTTAAGAGTAACTGAAGGCAATCAGTGAAAAGTGGAAAGCCTAATAAGAATATTTAAAATAGCTTACATATCATATCATTTCAATCAACTATTTCAATATTTGAAGTAGAAAATGTAAGGATTATTGGGACATGTAAGGCGTTTATAAACAAAATATACATGCTGAATTTTTTCTCCACAATGTAATCACAATACTGCCAAATGTACACATTGGAAAGTACAGGTATATAAAATACTAGATCACATAAATAAACTACATTATGCCATACATTTGTGTAAGTAACAATGTTTATAATATTATTTAATATTTACGAAAGAATATAATACATTAAATTAGCCCTCCAATTCATGTTCTTGTGTGAATTATGAGGTAAGTAGAATTCCTCCAAATATTATTGCACCTAGATATAAAAAGAACGATAGAAAACTACGAAACAAAGAGCTGCATAACACAGCGGAAATGTGCAGAATTGTGGTTTACTACACATCGCATGTCAGGTTAACGCGGTGAGGGCTTGGAACTACGTAATGCTGTCAGGACAGTAATGCAGTGTTGTGGTCACGTCACTAAAACAGCGATGTCAAGGTGAGAGGTTTTTTGGCCTTTAAATCATTTACGGACCCTCTGCGCTGCGGCTGAAAACATGTAAGCACAAATAAACCAAATGCAACCTTTATATGCACAGCGGAGTACAATCTCTGAGCATAAGAAGTCGATTATACATCTGCAATATTTCTAAACCTGCCAGTGTAATTCATATTGCACTCCGTCATAATGCATGGGCTATGCAGTGCAGGGGAACTTCTGATGTCTGCGACCTCCATTGGTCTAATGCTCCCCAGGAGGAATGAATGAAATACAAGAACAACAGAACTACATATCTGCAGGTAGACATGCAACATAAATGAACTTGTCCATGGGAAGTACTGTTTTAGTTGAGCAAGCATCCACGCCATTTGCCCAGCACCACGATATCTGAAAGCAGACCTAGAGATGAAAAAGGTACGTAACAATAATAAAGTGGTGGAAAGAAGGTCGTGGCTGTCACCTCTACCACAGCTAATGAATCAGAGAAAACCAAAAAGAAGTATAAGATCAGAGTGGGTGGTGGATTCTAACCGAACACGGGACCTCTTCAATGTGAGGCAAATACATTTATCGCTAAGCCATCTCGTTTAATACACTATATTCTATATACACTATACACTATACTTCTATAGCGTGACTGCCTAACGTTCAAGAGATCCCGAGTTCGAATCTCGGTTAGGATGAGTTACTGAGATAAGGTTTCTTCCGGGGTTTTCCCTTAACCTGATAGACAAATGTCGGGTAACTCTAAGCTCCATGGACCCCGGATTAATTTGAGCATCACTTCACCCATGTCATTCATCGTCCGATATGACTTAACGTTGGAGGACGCATATTACACAAAAAACACCACTATATGCACTGTATTCAAATGAGGACAAAGTCTTATAAATTTGCAGGTTGTGCATTTGAAATATATTATAAAATAAAAAGGTGCGTTTCCACATCATAAACTGTGCTTAAAATGAGAGGGAGAGACAAAAATGGCGTGGTTAAAACTATTGGACATATTTGATAAACAATGAAGAAGATCTCGCTTCTACAAAGGAAACAAACAATTCTATCAAAATGTACTGTGTATTTCAGGACACTATCCATTATACCGTTGTGAATTGTTTCGTTTCAAACCACAAACTATTCACGGAAATATTAATGACAAGAGAAATCTAAGATTATTTACTTTGTACTTCCATTATTTCTTTAGATAAATAGAGATACTTCAGTTGTGAAATTACTGTAGGTTTTGTATTCAGTTTTTTTCATTATCGAACTTGAATACGAGGAGATATTAATGCCAGAAGTAAGCCATTATAGACATTTAAGGTGTTTTTGATTAAATTTGATTCCTGTAAATATTTTTCCTTTTAATTCTATATATCGGATGATACATTGCATTTTCCCCTGTGATTCAACATGTGCGGAAGGATATTATAGGTAGAGATGGCCCTTAATCTTAATTTAACATGATTGTTATATGTTACATTCCTTTAAGTACACAGTGAAAATAAATTAATTGTGCTAAAATTGGGTTTTTCACTTTTTTCCCAAAATAACCCGTTAATTCTGCTGGGAAGAAACTGGGCGCTAGTTCTACTCAACCGATAGAGACTCAAATGTCGAATTGCTAAAGAACCCCTTGTTGTCTAGGCAACATGCGAAACGCTCGTTTATTACAGACTGCATACTCTTAACGGTTAAAGAAGGGTCTCCATGGTTTGTGCAATTGTAATCAAGGCGGGAAAAGGAGATCTGTGGGTCTATAAAGCACACACATGTGAACACTTTAGGCATTTTTGTAAGATGAAATTTCCGATTACGACAACATTTTGCAACAGCTGCAAAATAAGACGTACTTTTTATCGAATCCTGACGGTGAACATGAATGAAGCTAAAATTAAATGGAAGTGTACGAACTTTGCGTTTTATTAAAAAAAAAAAAAAAAAAAAAAAAAAAAAAACACTTAAATATCACTGATATAGATATTGTCTTACAACTAGGGTCGTTTCTTAAGAAAAACAATTATTTTAAGTGCTCTGACAAGCAATTAACTAATTTTCAAAATATAGATTATTAGATACTATGGTCTTGAGCCATAAATCTCAGGGAGGTTTATTATCCCACGATGGTACCAGTCTCTGGATTTTGATGCGAAAAGTTCCCAGCCACTTGCACAGCTTCAATGATGTCAAAATTTCTTCCACCTAGAAAACGGGCCATGGATCAACAAATATGATAATCTGATAGTGGAAAATTAGGCTGTATGCAGGGTGTGGTAGCAGTTCGATTCCTCCCAATTCCTGATCTTTTACATGGCTGTTTGTGCAGTATAGGGTGTGACATTGTCCTGTTGCAATATAACTCCATATCGGTTACCGCCTGCGGTGCCATATGTAGTAAAAGCGGGCGTTAAGCACTACACACACACTCTATATCAGTTAACTAATGCTGGGTATTTTGGTCTCAAAATTGCATGAGTTCGTTCCAGTATTTTGAGAATAAAGGTACTAATCAAGCGCCCTCCCTTTTTGGAACAAACTCCCAGTGGTTCACACCTTCAAAATTGCATAAGACACATAATATTACTTTGGGACCGAACTGATTTTTTTGACGATGACTATGGCAGGTTGGCAGGGATCAAGCCCCCTGTTACGAGGCATCAGGATTTCCTAATTCACCCATTTTTCACCAGAAATAACAAATTCTCCCGACAAATCTTTCATCCATGGGATTATGGATAAACCGAAGACAGATATCCACTCTACCTTCAGCATTTTGAGGTGTCAGTTTATGAAGTACAGATGTATGGGGATGTATGGTATCTTATCATGCAACACGTTCTTTTGAAAGCCTACGGGTACATTTTGCGGATATTCTCGTAAAACTTGGCATGTATCCTCAATAGTGCATACTTCTGGTCGTCCAGAATGTGGTAAATCCTTTGTGCTTACGTCTACATTGTTGAAACATTGGAACCATCATTGTATCAAATTCTCACTAACGTCACCTTCTTCCTCCACTTCAGATATTCTTTGAGCTACGGCAGTGAATTTATAATCTTGTTTACAGTAGTGTTTTAAAAGGAACCTAAGTTCAAACTTTTTATCTTCATTTTGTGATAATTCATTAACAACTGAAGACTGATACATTCTCGCAATTTACAGAACACTAGCCATGGCATCCTGTAAACAGCATTGCTAAACCAAGGAACCCAATACATTTTCCAAAATACCAAAATAAAAAATTAAACTAGCTTTACTTATGAGACAACCTATAAATGAAAACATTTATGACACAGAAGAGATACAAATAGCTTTATTTTATTGTGAAATATCATTCTGACATATTTAAAATATTCTAAAACCATGACTGAACACCTTTGTTGCCAATGGGAACACTATGATTTGGAGGTTGATTACTCTTGCCACAGAAATGGGCTCAGACAACTAATATACGTTTCAAATGGGAAGAGTTCTGAAGTCCAGCTAATCAGATGCCGTATCACACTCAGCGTTGCCAGCTTGTTACTCCACTCCTTTTATATTTCCCTCTCTCTCGCACACTTATTGAACATGCACGTCTGCTTGGCGCAGACGTAAGGGTAAGCAATGATGCAGTGCCAAAATCAAAATTTGAAAAAGCGCTTTCGCAAATTATGTATATTTTAAAATACCATAACGATAATTATAGTTTATGAATTGCCTGTTTTTGTAATCCAATGGAACTGCTAGTGACTCATCATATTACTCTCAATGTCACTTTCTTTAAGAGACAATTCGTCATTATCACTGTCTTCATCGTCTGAGTGTTGCAAATTTATGATTATAGGCTCCAAAGTCTCGTCACGTGCCCTTTCTTTCTTAAAATCGTGTTCTTGAAAGTTTTCTGCGTGCCCCACGCAGTTTTCACAGTACTGTTGTGTTATCCTGTCAATTTCTTTGTGAACAAGTCGTTTAGCGACCGTCACTTTAAAAGTATTATTTCTGTTTGCAGCTCCCCCCCTCCCTTTTATTTGAGCCCACACAGACTAAGTTGGATTATATTGGCAGTGGTAAGGTGGGAGGCTTATTACCTCGTGTACCGTTTCAATTGCAAGTTGATCCAGCTGATACATTTTTTCCGTGTTTTTAAATGGAAGTACTCTTTGCAATAACTCATTTTTAGTTTCTGTTTCCGAAAACTTTTTGAAGAACCTGTACACCTTAAAAATAATGCTTTGGGCCTGACTTCGCAATACCTGCCTTTTTTACTCGCCACTAAATTCACCGTAAGTAGCAAATGCACTATTTAACTCTTACTCTATTGTGTAAAGAACAACTGAATGATATTGATCTGAACTCTCGACAGTAAGTACGAGTAAACACTTCTTATCCAGCATCATTCATAAATATAAGTATACAGCATTCCGCAGGCTAACAGGAAATGAGGTGTTTGCTCTTTCTCAAATTTAACACCTTTACTTATTCACAGTAAGGGCGCCGGGGTAGCGCGGTGGTTTCGTTCGCGGCTCCCGTTCTAAGGGTCCCGAGTTCGATTCCCGGCTCTGGGGTTGGCGATTTTAAGTCGGCCCTATCCACGCCTTCACCTCTGTCTAGCACACGTGAAGTATCCCCTATGCCCAACGTGGTTCGGAGTCCACGGTAAAAACTGTAGGTCCTCTCACCTCACCGCCATCTTCACTATCAGGTAATGGACACCGCCCTCTGGGTGCCTCCACCTGAGAAATGGGTCCGGTCATCGCTTGGTGGGGTGAGGTTACCCCGAAGGCCAAGGTTGCCATGTGGGGAGCGTTAGTAACTAACTAACTTATTCACAGTAATTATTTTATCACGTCATGTTAGTAGTTTAAATTTCAGTTCTGAGTACTGAAAAGTATATGGACATACATATACACCAAACGAATTTGAACTCTCTAGAGTATATAAAGATTACGAACCATTCATAAACAAAGATATAATGTGACCAGACACGTTCTGCCAGAGCAGCAGGAAATTTTTATTGTTTCCTCTGGCTCGAATTGGATTACTCAAAGTAATTATTTTATAACGTCATGTCAAACATTTACGTTTCAGTTCTGAGTAATTACAAGTATGCATACATGCCAAATTCATACAGTGCTCACGTCGCGATTTATTGTTATGATACATGTAATAGTGTTTTATTTATTTGTAATACAGCTAAATACGTATATGGAGTTTTCATGGTTATGTTAGATACATTACTCTGTACCTTCCACATGGATCAGTTTCGGCAAAATATGAATTTTTGTCTTAGCGCGAATAGTATTTCATGCAGATTGATTAGGTTGGCGCTCGTCACAAACAACTTAGCGGGAATGCAAAACGACAGCATTGCAGCACTCCGATTGGTTGTCCATCTAGTGGCGCTCAAGGACATACACCTTCCCATTTGAAACACATAATGGGCGCTTTAGAACAGTTGTTTGATAAATAATCATTCCATGTGTTAAATTCGTCAGCAGATTTAACATCCCATACTTTTAAAGTTGAAGTTGTTTATCACGTTTCTGCAAGGAAGCAGATTTCAGATTTCATAATGTTATATATCTCGAAACCACGAGAGTCGTGTATCATGTGCACTTCCGCTGTTGTATATCTCCATCGCGGATGTGAAATATTTAATTTTAATTTTAATAATGTAATTTTCTTTACATAGAGATGGCTTCTGTCGGAAACAAGGTAAATAAAAATTGGATGAACGTTTTCCAAGGTACTTTTGAAAGAAATGTTTTTGTACGTTCCTTTATGTATGTACATCATATGAGTAGTAGTTTCAAAGAGTATTTTCCTTAAATTGCACTAGTTCAGTTTAGTTTTAGTTCATACATGGCGCAAAGCACACATACAGCACACGGTATAAGTTTGTGTATACGTGATGATTACAAAGAAGCAGGGTTTTTCGCCTGCTCCATATTATTTGCGGTGTGCCCTTTGTGTATTTTCTCTCGGCTTATGAGTAATCCATACGCTACTTAATTGATGCAGATGGAATCATGTGCAGTCCACCGTGACACAATCTGCGCAAGCGTCATTCAATAATTGAGTTATGACTGGCGCACAACACGCTGTTTGTGTGTTGTGTGTCAACTTACTGTGTTAGCGTACTAATGTGTACCCATGGAATGGTTCGTAACGACAAAGTGGGTCACTTTGCACGCTGGTAGCAGGCATTCTCAGCTGGAAAGCAAATGTTTCTGCATTATATCGCCGTTTCACTGTGTCAATTGCACATTCAGTTTACGCCTCCAGGATTGAACATCTACCTGCAGATAGCTAATGAAAATCACATTGTTCATTTTCGTTTCTTGTCATGTCTTTTCCTCAATTTATTCGTCAAAAATTACATTATAATGTCACAATGATACGAGGAAGTTCACTGTCTTTGACACTTCTAATGCAGTCTTTGTTGGATCTGCTGCCGTCTAAGCAAACTATCTGACATTTATCTAACAATATTCTTGAGTGGATTGAAGACAGAAACACCACTAACATTGATACTAAATTTAATGCATATTAGTAATGGAAATATTTGATTCAAGTTGCAGTCTCTATGAGCATACGGTACTAAACCGCTTGAAACTTTAGTATTGAAATATCACATATACTAATTTCTATTAGTAGTTTAGGGATTAAAAATAACTGTTTATATAATAATATTGAGAAGCGTAATTTGCAGTCTTTAGGTGCTATATACGGCCGATAGCAATTTATCGATAACAGTAAATCATTTCTCTCAGACACGGAAAGATCCAAAAGACAGGAATGCCCTTTCTTTTATCAACTTGGCCGCACCGAGGCTGAGTGGTTACACTGCTCCACTTTCACTAAGACGGCCGGGTTCGACCCCACGCGACCGTAGAGTGGGATTTGTGGTGGACAACGCGTCGCTGGGATCTCTGGATTTCCCCGTCATCTCATTTGTCAGACATTCCCGAAATAAAAGAAACAAACGAAAATGAGAACTATAACATTGAATTTTACAGTGACGAAAGCAAATCAGATCAAGGGGTAGGTTCTGGAGCGGTAATTTACGAAAACAAAGAATTAACTAAACAACTGCAGTATAAACTAAACAAAAATTTCTCAAATAATCAAGCAGGATAACTTGCAATCTTAAAGGCACTTGAAGAAATAGATAATAAGGGAATAACACAAACTGACGTGAAAACAGCAGCAATATATTCGGACAGCAAAATTACACGGCTAAAAATCAATAACCAACTGATAGAAGCTGTAAAAGAAAAATTACAATTAAATAAAAAAAAAGAATGGATTATAACGAAATGATGGGTAAAAGCCCACACAGGAATAGAAGGAAATGAAGTTGTAGATAAACTTGCGAAACGAGCAACACCAAATGATAGCATAGAAAGCTACAATAGAACCCCTAAAAATGCCATCAGGAAAAAATACGAGAAGAAACACTCAAAAGATGGGAAACAGAATGGCAAAACACATTTAAAGGACAAGAGACAAAACAATATTTTCCCACAGTAGCAAAACGATTAGAACGAAGAATTAACATATCAACAAACCTAACTACCATTTTAACAGGACATGGAAGACTGAAATCCTATTACAAGATATTCGACATAATTGATGATACTATATGCACCTGTAACAGAGGAAACGGAACCACAGATCACATTCTGTATGACTGCATCTACTGGAAGGACCAAATGGAAAAACTTAAGGATTCAAATAAACAAGAAAGGAGGTAAGTTGCCAGGACATAAACCAGCACTTGTGGGAGAATATCTCAGGGACTATAGTGTATATGTCAACACAATCAATATAGAAAGTTCTGAATAACTAAATAAATAATTTAATTCTGAAAGACTATAGTGACTGTGTGAACACAATCAGAAGCCACCATAATTTCAGTACTTCAGTTAATATGAACAATCAATCTGGAAGTAAAGTAAACCAGGACATGTAATATTACAAATGTAATGGAACATGTGGATGAATAAAGGATTATTATTAAAAAAGGCACAACATGTGGTCATTGGGCTTTAGTTCCTGAGTTAACACTATTTTTAAGCGTACAACTTTTAGTCAAAATGTAGAATTCGCCAAGTTATGATCTACGAAAGCTCCAATTCTTGCACTCTATGAGCAATTGATTTACTTCCGTTCTCGCGTACACTCTCACGAATGGCGCCTATATTTTCTTTGGACCTCTTACGTCAATTGCGTACAAGCTATTTAATCGCTGACAGAAACATTTCTTTCAAATTTATTGATCAAACGCAGGAGCGATCATGAAAACCGTAAGCTTCTCGCAATACACGGATGGTTTGGCGAATATATGATCCATTTTGATAATTATTTTTCACAATTTATACGCGTTGCTGAATGCTGTAACTTACAGGGCTGTAATCACATAAAAATTACTTCTTAACTCAATAATAACTGAAGTGGTCTTACGTTTGAGTCAAAATATTCATTAGTCGAAATGAACAAGAAAATACTCAGATATGCTATAAAACGTATTTTCATTTATGACCCACAATTTTTAAAATGGTTATATTATTATAAGTTGGCTTACCGTAAAGTATGATTATACGAATTATTATTCCTAGCACTAACAAAGCATTGTGTCTGCCTCCGTATCACATACTTTAAGTCTTTAAGCTATATATGTAAATAAAATGTGCCCTATGTTTGAAGTTACATAAAACACGTTCCATAAATGATAAAGCATTCTTTCTTTTTTATTTTGGAGCATAATTAGTACCATTACGGGTGGAAGAGAGCATCAGTTAAGTGACTTCGTTGGGTTGCACGTTTGCAGTTGATCCAATTTTCAGTGACAGAAGGACGTATTATTCGATCCAACATCACTAATAATACACGTGACGTTATTCAATATATCATTTACTAAACCATATAAATTAACAAGTGAGTACGCATAACTGTTACTAGTAACCTGTTAAGGGCCATTTCACAACTTATGTATCTGTTCCAGATTGGTAAACAACTTAGGCAAGAGGATGAGTTCAAGTATTTTTCCTTGTTTATGAACCTCAATTTACACCGAATTAGTTAAACTCCTGGGAAGTTATGTCACAAGTAAATTATAAACATGTTGCATAGTGCCCGGAAGAAAGTACCCTGCAAATAAACTGTCTCTCCATTTTATATATAGCAACTATTTTAATATAAACACTTGTGAACCTTTGAAAAATTGTTTTAAAATTAATTACCTTAATGATGCACTAACCCACATCTGTGTCTAAGAGATTTATTTATATTTTCTCTTCCCATGTTGAAAACGTCGGTAAAAAGTTTGCTAATTTAGGAATGAAGCCATTAAATCTGTACCTAAAAATTTGGTTCAAGTACGCCAAAGTGTGAACATTGGAGGTTGGGAAATGAGTTCAGGATATCCCACTTCAAATCAATAAGAGTACAGCCAAATTTGTACAACATTATATCTAAAGGAGTATTAATTATCTGTCCGTAATAAACTAAACAATTTCGAAATTATATTATTACTACAAATGGACAGCATACAAAGCAAAAGTAATTATATTGCAGTTTATAGAGATGGTAGTTCATTAAAGAGGATAGTCCAGAATATGCGAACGTAGGCACAGTAATAACTGAGGTGTGATTTCTGCTTTAAGCACCTTCCGCTGAAGAGAAAATTAAAGTAGAGATTGGCTTAAAACATATAGTTCCTTAATATATCTAAGGAATAGAAACAGAATACTATGTATCAGGAAACCACACACCTGTGTATAAGATGCGTTTCCGCTCTATCTCTTTCTCTTTCGTATTTGTGCGTATAGCTTTTACAAACTGCAAAATAAAGGTTCTTATCGACTACGTAAGTGCCCGCCTAGGTAGCATAGGTGGTAGCATGTCTGCCTCACGTCCAAGAGGTCCCGAGTTCGAATCTCGGTCAGGTTGAGATACCTGGATAAGGTGTTCTCTGGGCTATTCCCTTATCCTAAAAGACAAATGTTTGGTAACTCTAAGCTCCATGGACCCTGAAAATATTTGAGCATCATTTCACCCATTCCATTCATCATCCGGTATGACTTAAAAGTTAAAAGATGTAAATTTATAAAAAAAAACTATTTAAGTAAAAAATACAAAATTGCTTTGATTCCATTAAACATTTTATTCAACTCTGAAATAAGAAGGGATATTAGCGGAACCTAAAGAATTCTCGTTGTCTTGATAATTACAATATATATATATATAATTACACAAATGCAGTTAATTATGATTTAAGAAAAAAAACGTGTATGTGAAAATGTTTCTGCTTGGAGACATTTCACACATTCTCGCCTCGGTAGCGTAGACGGTAGTATGTGTGCCTCACGTTCAAGAGTTTGAATCTCGGTTAGGGTGAATTACCTGGATAAGGTCTTTCCGGGGTTTTCCCTTAACCTGACAGACGAATGTCGGGTAACTCTAAGCTTGATGGACCCCGGACTCGTTTGAGCATCATTCCACCAATTTCATTCATCGTCCGATATGAATTAACATTGGAAGACGTAAATAAAAAAAATCAGATATGTCCTTTAGATACTATGAAAAATTCTGTTGCCTTCAGTCATACTTAATCAATAAATGTATGTGTAGAAATGTTTCTATAAGAATAACTATATTAAACTGGTGTAACCGACACCGCCCTATGTCTGCACTGTAAGGCGACTTCTTAGAAATAATCCAGGGAAAAGAGAGAACTTTAAAAAGTTTGTCCAATGTAAACTTCAGAATATAAAAGCTTAAGAAGGGTATCAATGCCTGTACTTTGAAGGAGGTTAATTCTTCTATAAAACTATTTTACTTAGAAATTTTAGGCTGTATTACTTCAGAATGGTAAAGCACTTCCATCTGTTCCAGATTTTCACTCCTTAGGTCTTAAAGAAAGTTATGAAAGCAAGGCCAAAATTGTACGTAATTTAAAATAGGACGTTCATTGTTATAAAATATGTGGTGACCTTAAATATATTGGTTTGCTGTCTGCATTACAAGGTGAATTAAAACAATTTGTGTTGATTTTTGTGTTATTGAACAGCTGTGATACGCAAAAACATTGTGGTACAACAGTAGGGTAAGCCGCAGGAATATCTCCCTAGGGAGAGTATTGTGAAACAAACACCATTGCCTCAGGCTAAAGGGATTATTATACCTCCCTTACATATAAAGCTTGAGATGATGGAGAATTTTGTGAAGTACTCAACACCATAGTGGAATTTCATATTTGCAAGGCAAGTTTTCACAATTAACTCACGCGAAATTGAAAGAGAGAATTTTTACTGCACCTCAAATCCGAAAACTCCAGAGGACAAACGTTTGAAAAAACGTTACATGGAATTAGCAGCATGGGAATCATAAACAGGCGCTGCGAGTTGTTTTCTTGGAAACACAAAGGAACAAAACTATAACACTGTAATCTCAGACTTGTTTGAAATGCTACAAGGACATAGATTGCAGAATGTGTTTGAAATGCATTTTCTTCATTTACATTTACTGTTAACTTCTTGTGAGGGAAAGCATACAGGAGTACAAGAGAGAATCATGTGCTACTAAACACTTTTAAGCACAGTTATAGGTGTGTCCAAAAATTAAATATATTGTAACGAAATTATTGCACGCATGTAAAACAATATTATGAATTAATCCTAATTCATATATGTACAGTAATATACCATATACTGGTGAGCAGAAAGTATGGAACAATGCATCTATAAACTGAATTCTTTAAGAAAGCTGCAAGATATCAACATATCCTCACATTACTAAAGAGTGATTTATATAGAACTATCACATTCCTTTCTTTAATTATTCTGTTGGAAATTAATTCAGTGACAAATTTTGGCACCAAATTAAGCAGAATGTTCCGGATTTTCGATTCCGTGTCTTATACCTCATTGCTATTGTTGAAAGCTGTTTCCAGCACTTTGTTCCAGTCAACGTGAAAATGCAGTATACATTAAATCAACAACCCTTGCTTGTGAGCAATCCTGGATTACGAATTCAATTACAGCAACTCAGAGGGCAAACCAAACAGAATATGTTGTTCGTAATCCTCCCAAAGAAACACAATATTGGTACTAGTAAACAAATTGGAAACAACTGGATCTCTGGTGAGTCAAACAAGCAAGCATCGTTTATCTGGGCTTCCCACGGTTGTTGACGTAAGAGCACGAAAACATTACCCAAAAATCATTAAGACGTTTGTGGCAGGAGACAGGGTAAACCTACTAGTTGTGTCATGGAGCTGCGAAAAGTGCAGGCCTAAAGCCATATAGGATTACGGTTGTTCATCAGCTACAGGAACCAGATAAAAGTAAGAAATTGAATTACTTTTGTTGGTTTCAGACGTTAACTGTGCAAAATTCTGCCATATTGCCCATCACATGGTTCACAGATGAAGCATGGCTCCATTTATCCAGTTATGTGAACTCTCAGAACTCACGCCCCTGGACCATCGAAAATATACATGTCATCCTAGAAGCATCCATGCACCGGTTAAAACCGGAGTTTGGTACGCAATTACCGCACAGAGAATAGTGATGCCAATATTTTTTAACCAAACTGTGAACACTGAAGGTTACCGTCTGATTTCCATGGAGGTTGTTGAGCAACTGGACGATGTAGAGCTGAGTCAAGGATATTTTCAGCACCAAATGAATCCATGGAACTAATTGCAAGTTTCTTTGACGACCGAATAATTTCAGGACACCTGTGACCATCGAGATCTCCGGATTTGACATCGACTTATATCTATGGGGTTACTTAAATACAGGGTTTACGCCAAATGTCCCCACACATTGGGTGATCTGAAGCACATCAGACAGGAGATTCAAGCTATTGACAACATACGAGTGGCCAGTAACATGGAACGACGTGTTGAGTTGTGCCTTATCCAGGATAGAGGGTATTTTCAACATTGTTATAGAGATAATCTCTAAAACTCCTCTACATTTTAGGTATAATATGTTGTCGCTAGCAAATTCTCTTTCAAACAGTTAATGGAAGAAATGTGTCAGCTCTATATAAATCACTCTGTGTGAGTACAAATAAAGGATGTCTTTGTTTAAATGGCAACATTTCTTAGGGTATTTATAATATCCTTTCAAACAGCAATTTTAATGTATTAGGACCTTACTGCATGTGTACTGAGAGCAAAGGAAAGCGCATCAATTACTGCAAATTGAATATGTTCCCAACTAAACAATACAGTAGGCTACTACAATATGTGACTTTGGATTGAACAAATGCAGACAAAAGCTACGCTAATAAGAACAACAATGCTTACTTTATTGCATAATCTTCCTGAAAGTAATTAGTAATGGCACCACTTACAGAAAAAATGAATTGAAATGATGATCGGAGATCCAGTGCTGCTGGGAACACTAACCAACCCCAGAGACAGTCTTTTACGGTGTTTGGAAGTAAATGGAGGCCATTTTAAGCACATTTTAAAGTACTAATACATTTCAATTACAGTTCAAAAAAGTATCTGCCTATAAGTTCAGAAAACCGAGGACGAAATAAATGTTTCCATTGAAAAAGTCATGCCCTATTCACAATCATTTTAACATGAAAAGATGCTGCTATCTTACAGCTTCTCTAAAAATACCACTTCACAAAATTATAACAAGGTTACAAGCATTGATCCATAATTTTTACTCACTCTGCATATTACGAGGTCTGTTCAATAAACAGTGATCACAATTTTTTTGACAACGTACCTTTACTCATCCTAATAATTTTGATGGTCCTTCTCAAAATAGTCTTCCCTGAATGCGATGCACTTGTCCCAGCGTTTATGCCAGTCTTCAAAGACATGCTGGAAACCATTTTTGAGAGATCCTTCAATATCGCCTCCGCAGCCTTTACCACTGCTTCTGATGATGGATAATGCCTTCCACGAAGTTTTCTTCAAGTTAGCAAATAGAAAAAGGTCACATGGGGCTAAATCCGGACTATAGGGAGGGTGAGGGATGCACTTCACGTTGCTTTTGCAAGTTATTCAGCAACAACATTGGCAATATGCGGCTGCACATTATCGTGGTGCAGCATCCAGCCTGCTTCATGGAAATGTGGTCTTTTGCACCTGATATGGACTTGCAATATTTTCAGGACATCCCTGTAGTATTGTCTAGTGTGCAGGTACAACATGCGAGTAAACCATTCCATGAATATCAAAGAATGAGATGAACATAAGTTTCCCAGCAGAAGCAACCACTTTTGCTTTTTTGTGGTGTTGGTGATGAAAGAGATTTCCACAGTGATCTTTGCTGTTTGCTCTCAGGATCAAAATGATGTATCCAAGTTTCATCAGCAGTGGTTACGTTTGAAAGAAACTCCGGATCTTCCTCTAACATCAACTTTAACTGCCTCTTACCTCCATTGCAGCGGTAGGTGATATTGAACATGCCTGAACTTTCCTGGTTCTCACAGGTGGGAACCAGAAGTACCAACAATGAAACTACTCTGTTTGTTTCAGATTAAGCAGCAGAGTCTAGTAAGATTGAATTTTAGCGCGAAAAATTATGACCGTAGAAATTATGATAATTCTTTATTGAACAGCCCTTGTATATGAAAATAAAAATCTAACATAATATCCTGCCTGAAAGCTTGCAGTATAGGACAAAAGTGCCTTCATATCTTTTTAAATGGAAGTAGTAAGAGTTTTCAAAATTAGCATAGCTCCTTTCTTAAGAATCCCCTACTTTTATTGCAGAATAATGAAACTAATAAAATCAGCAATGTAACAAATTGTTTAGTGTAAAAGAAACATTACACATTTGCAATATAATTTTGTTTATTAACTGAGAGAAGCAAAAATATACAAATCATAATTAAAATGTTGCCACAAAGAATAACCCTGGCCCTTATTTCGTTATTTTAGCTATCACAGTGATATTAATATACAAATACTTTTTCTTGCTACTTCATTTCTTTTTGTGCTCGACACCAGCATATTTTTCATTCCCGCATTGCTGGAGTTATCTTCATGTATTATTAGTAAGCATTATGCCTCGAAGCGAATCAACAAGCTAAAACGTTGTCCTATGTGTCGAACATTGGTTAACAAACACAATAGTATAACATTGTATCCTGAAAAGAAGTTTTAGTAAACTAATAAAACTCTGCTATCATCTAAACACAAAGCATCTATGTAGTCATGCTTTTGATAGAGAAAGGGTTTCACTACAAAATCCAGGGATTGAGCCACAACCAGAAATGTGAAAGTTATTACACACAAAACCTAATCTAACTTCTGATTTGCAGTATTTGCTGGATACAAAGCCATTTTGGCGTAATTGTATGTGATTGCAACGACAAAAGGGGTTATAAGTGGTCCTTTTGCAGAGTTAAACCAGTTGTGTCAATGATTGGATGCATTCTTCGCTCTAACATCCCCTGGAACAAGCGAAAAGGTACAACGAGCGTCACAATTACAAATCAGTGACATTAAAAAGTCTGTCTGCGCTATTCACCGTTTTGTGTAACTAACGGGCAAATCGACATATTTATTAACTTTATAGCAGGAATTAGTTGGATTTGTTCCTAATTCGATATTGAATTCCCTCCGGTGTTTTAATAACACGAGCAGTATGTGAGAGATGATAACTGAAATGTAATTTCTATGAAATAAAATTTGCATTGACCAATTGAAATATTACGCGTGAGCTGCGCTTATCTACATCAGGATTGTTC
The DNA here is from genome assembly GCA_030765055.1 of Mantis religiosa. Classification (NCBI taxonomy): domain Eukaryota; kingdom Metazoa; phylum Arthropoda; class Insecta; order Mantodea; family Mantidae; genus Mantis; species Mantis religiosa. The sequence continues at coordinate 164,590,429 of CM060951.1, forward strand.
AAAATTGTTTTTCATTGATATTCAAAAGAAAGATTAATGGATTTGCCAAGCAATTACTACTCACCAATCTGGCCTAACCGTCGCTTCATTTTTAACTAATCACGTGTATCTGTATAAATCTGTAAGATAATCTTGTGTGACCATAATGAATAAAAATATCGACTAACTCTTTGAGAGTATGATATTGCTATTTCAACAATGTGAAATACTTCATTGAGTTACTCATTACAGACATTTGAATGCGGTATCTTCAAAGGCGGTGTCACTATTTGGGATCTTATTTGTTCCATAGCCTATATGAGAATATTACATACAACCGAATGAATGGCAGAAAGTTTGAATTCTGCCACTAAGTTATCATCATCATCATTATACAAACAGGATTGTGTCCATGAATTATCTGCTCCGACTCCAAAGTAAAATTGTTCTATCCATCTTCTGGCAGGTCCTCCTGGACTTTGTTGTCCTATTGGCCTGTTACTTAATCATGCTATTATGTTCCATTCTGTAGACAGGGTTATACCATATTTTCCTGTACTCTGCTGTTCTGTCTGTTAGTTTAAGTATTCCCAAATTTTCTCAAATATCGATAGTCTTCTTATGTGCAACCTGCAACAAACCTCAGGAATTTCATTTCCGCAACTTCTAAACGTCTTAAAGTACCTAACTTTATTTAGAGCCCAGCATCTCAGAGTCGTATAATTGAGTTGCAGTTGTTAAAAGATTATAAAATTTAATTAGGATTTGTTTGCGAACTTACTTTGTTAAAGTGCTTCTAATTGCTCCACACATGTGTTGAACAAATTTAGTTTTCCATCTCTGTTATTTGTTTCATCTTGCCAATGAAAACTCTTAAACCTTAAAATGTATAACTTTTTTCTGCAGGTGCATTATCAATCAGAGTTTTAGCTCTGACAGTAACTCTGTTTGCAGAAAGTGCCATTATTTTTTCACCTGCAAAATTCAAATTGTATTCAACAGCTGCCTTACTTAAGTTTTAAATAACTATTTGTAGATAGTCTGACGTAAATGCTATAACTGCTTGATCGTTCCGCGAAAGCTAAGGTGTCCATGTTTGTATTATTAATTTTAAAATGTATAGTTAGTTTGCCATTTGCGAACGACATCGTATAAATAAGTATTAAGTAATGTGAGTGAAAATGGGCACCCTTGATTTCTTTCGATGTGTTCTTCTCTTCTGAGACTTCACCTCCACCTTTTACTCTTATATTTGTTCCCAAATATACACTTTGTATTGTACGTATTACATGGTTAGGAAGATCTCTAACCTGCATTGTTTACATTTTATTTCAATTTACTCTTTTAAACGCTTTGACGCAATTTAGGAAGACTACATAAAGTAGAATATAATACAAAGCTATCATATCTTTATTTCCTTCCTTCCTAGGCTTTAGCAGCTACAGATTTTTACTATTTCCAGAAAGTGTCCCCCTTTATTTAAAAATATAATACAAACTCAAACAGAGAAGAAAAAATCTCTATTCAATAGCGCGCAGAGAAAAATTGATAAAACTATGTGTTTTTTTTCCTTTAAGACCTTATAATATTTGCAGTGTGACAATTTTTTCAAAAACCAAAGCTTTCCAGAAATATTTGAAAGTGAAATTTTATATAATGATACCACTATAACCAGCTTGTTACTGAATTCAGTGCCACAGATTATTGCTTCATTATAATTTTCTGCAGCAATGATGAGATGAGATGTGATGTCATTGATTCTGCCGCCATGACCTGGCATGGTTCTATTGCGAGATTATACTATTCCCGAGGTAAGCGATGAGGCGAAGAAAAAACTTACGCTGCGACAGGACTTATACAGCGGAATCGCAGAGGCGTGGAGAATTCCTAAGGATAGATTGTCGCTCTGCGAACCACGCAAGTTCCTGGCCAGGGATTGGTGGATTAAATGACCCCAGTGGTTTGAGAAAAAGATTTACATAGCACGCGCAACTGAATTATGTGACAGCATCTGCCAAAACTACCGCGATGGCAACCAAACCTGGACGTTGACAAGGGAGTGAAAAGGGAAAAGAACGGAAAGGAAAGACATCTGTGAATTATTGAATTCATTTCAGTGTTCTCTTAGTGGCAAAGGGTACCTCAGAAAATCTGAAGTCAGATTTTTCGGTTCAGTACAAAGAACCTCCTACATGGGAATCGAACAACTTAGCGCGGCGTCACCTCGTTTTTTACTTTTTGTTAAAACTGAAATATAGTGCCACATATACACCACCAGAAGCTGCCTAGTACTCAATTGGTTTCTGTTTTATTATCCATCCCGTATGGGGAGAGGATTTGTCGCCTTCAGCTGCTTTAGTGCGAGCGCAGCGAACCCTCAGCACTCGTGGTACCTCTGACGTTATTACAGGAACCTCGCGCCAAACTGCCGAGCCCCTCCCGTTGAGTTGTTCGGATTGGGTTGGCTCGAGTGGGCAGTTTGTTCCCGACACCCGCGGGGAATTGGGTACCTTTGGCCAGGCTACGGCTGCCCAGAGGGGCTAGAGAGTTGCCTCATAGGTCCCACTTACGAGCCTGCAGAGCTAGTAGAAGCTGTGCTAGATCACCAGGCAGCCCCACCAAGGTTTTCGGTAGTCTTCTCTGCTGGTTTCACGCGCGTAAGTGGCGTATCCACTTCATCCCGTCTTGACGTTGTTGTCAACGTGGGGGGGGGGGCTTTTTTCAGAAATCAGGTATTGCCCTATGGAAGGACCCCCAGAGTTATCCATCTCTCCCGGGTTGAAGGAGGCCAGGGTCCGTGAACTTTAGGTTCTTGGGACTTTTGGGTAGATCCTCTACACTTAACTGTTTTATTATCCAAATTTTAATCTTAAATTAGAATGATTACAGATATTCGGAAGTGACTATGCAAATGGTAAGCTCATGCCACCGCAAAATTGGCAATTTTCTGGCATCTAAGACGTCACGAAAGACCTATATTTACCATTCACAGGGAATGTAAACAGATTCGGAGAATTGTGTGAATGGAAAGCTCTCGCCACAACCATAAACATATTTATTTTTCAGGCAATATGAATATAAATCACAGATATATTATATGAACACTCCGCTTTTCAAATTAAATGTTCTATTTCTATGAAAATAATTCAATCAAACGTGTGTTAAACCTCCGAACGCTGCAAAGTTAAGAACTGACTATCATTTGAAGTCGAATGCCTTATCATATTCTCTTGGTATGACAGTAAAATGTCTGCACATATTTATCTGCATCCTGAAATGAAGCATCCACAGCCCAAAGCAGGAACACGCTACCTCACAAACCTATCCTCACCTAAAATGACTACGTACTTAAAAATTCCAAAATAAAAACTTTGTGCCTTTAAATCCTGTTGTGATTGGGCACACAGCAGCAACGCTCAGGCTATAGCCTGAGAGTACCTTGGTTGGTTGAATGTGGGGAAAAGTTTACTGTATTATACTTCATACAATTTCAGGCTTCTCTGAAAGAAAATAATATGGAGAATAAATTATAATGTGAAAGGGCGTTCAGTGTAATACTATTTAGTACTTTAACCTCTACAGATTTTAACTGCCTTCTATAAATTCATTTTATTTTATTTGCTACACACGAATGGGAGAAGTGTTGCATTCTATCCGAAATTTCTGTATTGAGATTTCACTAGAAGTACATGTTTTGGTATCCCTGAGTCTATAGCAACACATTTTTTTTAAAGAAAAATGCCTTGTGTATATTTGTGTGTTGTCTGTGCCTGTGTTTTCTATGATAATGTTACATATACTACGAATTATGCTTCTGAACAACAATCCGTCAGCTAATCCTTCAACTTCCTTGAATAAATAGTGATAAGAAAAGCTTTGTCAGTTATCGGTAAGTTTACAGATATATACACCTACAGTTTGTTGAATTGCATACCAATGTAAAATACCGGATTCATTCAGTGACTTTCCTGCATTTCGTTTACTTGTTTATGTACTTAACTGTAGAGCTTGAAATGAACCTACCTACCTACCAGTTATTTATATACAAAATGTTTTCTCTTTAAGCTGTATTAATAGCAATAAAATAAATTAAATATTAACTTTGCTTTGATGATTTCGTTCTAGTTACTTTATTACTTTAATTTCGTGTTTATACTTCCTGTGTGCACAGGAACGCATATCTGACTCAAAAGCAAAGCTAATTGGATTTCCGGGTTTGAAGCTCCTATTTGATCTTGTTAACCCTACACACGACAGACTCATTTCTCAAGTGGTATAATTTCTAAACTGCAGGCTAGAATTCCAGAGAGAGATGCCCAGAGATTCCCCTTCTAATCTACAAGTGCGCATTTTCAACATATAGCGTAAATACAGTTCTGGGTTAGAAAGACTATAAATGGCGGTAATGTAAATTTTAAGTGAGATTAGGCTCATTAAGAATTTCTATAAATATTTTAAGATGATTTATTTATAATTAAATAACGTTGTGGCAGTTCAATCTTCATGGGCCACGCACTCTGAACAGACAATACCTCTGTGATGCAGAAATTATGGATCATTTGAGTAAATTAATACTTATTACAAAATTAAACATTAATACTTTGTACATTTGTGTTAAATGTTAAAAGAATGTGGGTTTCAAAACATATTATGAGTATAGTTTGGCTCGGAGTAAGAGGCCAGTACGGTAATTAGCGAGGGCTGGCTCTCAGCAAATTCGTGGAAGTGGTCCAGTCGATTGCTATAGCGAGGGAAGTGAAGGAATCCGAAGTTGCCGGATTAGGTATGGCAGGTCAGCTTGGAAATCTTGGAATATGTGAAAGTAGTTTTTACAAAGATATAGAAAGACCTTTAGGATGGAAAGCAGAAAATTACAGTAATATAGAGTGGAAGTGGCAACATCCTATTAGAAGCTAGTAGTAGGGTTTTAGATTAATTAGCAAAAGGAGAGGTTATTAGGAGTATTTTGGTAGCTGAGTAACGTTTTCCTGGTATGATCTTGAACACTACTGGTCGGATCGCCAGTGAAACTAGACGTAGGGCCATTCTTGCCTAAAGTATAAAACCATTTGATACAGGATTAAAATACATTAACTCCGAATATTGCTACATTACTTTCCATGGCTCGGCAACTTCTCAGCGTGAGTATTGTTTAGTAAAACGCTTCAAACTCAGATTCCTGTGTCATACTTACTTTGATTACACACCCATGCAGACTCCGAGATAGATCTCTGTCCAAAAGTGAAGCAGACGCATACGGCTCCAAAAATGGAGCAACATCTTTAAGGCAGGCCGATACTGCTTCATCTATTAAAGACTTACGTGCGTTTCTGAGCTTTGCTGTCTTCGCCCTCTAGAAGCTTGTAATCCCCGTTCGCGCCCGCCTCGGTAGCGTAGCGTATCTGCCTCACGTTCAAGAGGTCCAGTGTTCGAATCTCGGTCAGGGTGAGTTACCTGGATAAGCTTTTTCCGGGGTTTTCCCTTATCCTGAAAACGATTGTCGGGTAACTCTAAGCTCCATGGACCCTGGGCTCATTTGAGCATCATTTCATCCATTTCATTCATCGTCCGATATGACTTAAAATGTTAAAGGACGTAAACTGCAACAACAAGAAAAATCCCGGTTCGCCTTTTCCTTTCCTCTCGGAAGAGTGTTAGCTAGCGCTTCGGTAATTACCTGTGATTCCAGAAGATGATGCCTGCAGGCTGACTAGAATTGAATATGAGGTTCGAAGCCCGTTCACGGTATCTCTTTTGGTCCAGATTTCTCTCCTTCGTTTGTGTGGTTTTCACCCTGATTATAATTCCCTCAGGGAGAGACAAGCATCTTCGCCTATGTTGGTATGCAGGAGCGTGGAACTCACGTCAAGGAGGTAGGAGGAGATAATGAAACTAACACTAATTTGACTAATGTACTTCATGTGTATTTTATTTCTCAGATTCAATTGTCTCAGGTATATGTTGAAAATCTTCCTGGAGAATGCATTAAACCCGCATACCAGTGTTACATTGATTGGGTTCTAATTGGAGCTATGAGTTCTCTTATCCTCAGGTGAATGGTTGTAGGAAATGGATTTTGGTGGTTTTTAGCTACTCAGTCGTATTAATGCCACTTTGTTTGCTGCAGATTTATTTCGTTAAATTCATAATAAGTTTACTTATTGACTTGGATTGGTTACCACCTGTTAGTAAAATTCCTGACATAAATTCAATTTTACTTGAAACCCTGGATTACTTGTTTAAAGTTACGGTGACTACTTTACGACTACTTTGCTCTAATAAACTTGTAATGCTGCTACCACTTACGCTGGTTGCGTTATTCTTAACTTCCCTACATTTCAGACCTATAAATCTTTGCTTCTCTTCTTAACACGCATCAACACGTCCTTCCTGTCGTAGTATCATCTTTTAAGTTAATTTTTCTTACTTCACGATTCAATTCGAACCTTATTCTGACCACCCCTCTAACTTTATCACATGACCAAACTATCTGATCCTACTCAAATGTTACTTATTATTGGTTTCCCATTTATTTCGAGTTTTCGCATTGCTTTGCAGAAATCATCTTACTCATTGACGTTCAGCCCTACTTGATTTGGGGACGCCTACCCTGAGTTGTTTGTAACGGTATACATCGTTATCAAATCAGCGAATTAAATCCCTTTAGCGTTCATGCTCAACTGCATTTTGAAAGTCCTTTGTCCCAACACATTCCTGGCTGGAAGTATACTATAGTTCTCAGACATTGAACTTTTACTAGTGCAAAGAAGATAACGGTCGTTCCTTCCTGTCTCTCCGAAATGCACAGATTTTTACAAGAATGTTTTCCTTTCCTTTCCTGGATGCCAGTATGTATGCTATATTAAATTATATTCGTCCCTTCTTCTCCTTTAAGTCAACTGCTATTTTAATCTTTACACTATCCATTCTAATTTCATATTGTTATAACAATATTTTTATATTAGTTTAGCAAAGCATTTTTATTAACTTATCTTCTTTTTTAACTATCCGATTTCGATTAATTCGCCGCCTACTAACCGCTGCCTGATGCTGCGTTACAAGAATTGATTCCCTGTTGGCCAAACTATTCGCGATATTTGAAATTACATTGCTCATTCATTTATTTTAGTGGCGCGTCGAGACCGTTAAACATGATGCTATTCTCTTTCTCAGTTGTATCACTTAGTTGAAGCCGGAAGCACTTTACGGCAGCGGACGTTTTGTGGAGCACATTTATTAAGACTGCTCGAAGACTGACAACTACGGAATAACTGCCCTTACGACTGAAGAAACCCTCCCTTGCGATCTCTCAAAGCTTGCCCATATAGTGTTTTGACTTCGAGCCTAAGTTTAGTGTCTTTTATCCCTATTGGCTATATTTTCCTGCTTCTGAAAGCGTTTGTCTGCCATGATGTCAATTTAAATTATTTTTATTGCTCTCAAGCTACATCACATGACTCCCTATGTGACGTCTTACAGGATCTTCCCTCACGAAAATGTTACCATTGCTTTGTCATTGTTAATTCAAACATTTCAAATAATTTATTTATTCATTTATTTATTTAGCATTTAATTTCTGTACAGAAATATTTACTTTTTCAAGATACAGTACAAACAATACAAACTATAAATTCAGAAAATACAGAATTAATTCTGATGCAATAATCAGATTAAATTGTATCAACAAATGCAGAAAACTTACATGAATTGTCAACCATTAGTATCATAAAATTATTCTCATGTAATCATTTACTCTACTTAATCTGGTGTCCAAAATATTCAAAGAACTCTTGAGTACTATAGAAGCACTGATTTATTAAAAATGATTTCACATCACTTCTGAATCTTTTCTTATCATTGTTTTTGATTTTCTTTAAGATTAAGTTATACATGTGAACCCCTTTATGAAGTACTGAGTTAAGTTTTTTATTTGATCTTGATCCCAGTATATGTAATTTAGTATTATTCCTAGTATGATGTTCATGAATAGTGTTATTTGTTTGAAAATATTGTATGTTGTTGTTTATAAAGCATACGGTTTCTAAGATATACAGACATGGCAGAGTTAGTATATTATTTTCCTTAAAATATTTCATACAATGAGTCCCTTTACTTAGATTAAACATTCTTCTTATTATTTTCTTTTGTGTTACAAATAAATCTTTTATTTCGGTAGCTGATCCCCAGATAAAGATACCATATGCAAGATAAGACTGCACATATGATTAGTAAATAATCTTTAATGTTTGTGTATTACAAATTTTCCTTAGCACTGATATTATGTAGTGGGCTTTATTAATTTTTGCAGTAATATACGGAATATGCGGCTTCCAGCTTAAAAATTTGTCAATAATTACTCCCAAAAATTTTGTTTCATTGGTATATTGTATTACCTCATTGCCAAAAGCGATTAAAGGAGCTATATTAGCTTTATTTCTATTTGATAGTGAAATATGCATACTTTGTGTCTTTTTAATATTAAGTAGTAATTTATTATTATTTAGCCAATGCATCATATTTGTCATCACAGTATTAGCATAATGTTGCAATTCAGAATTATTGCAGCCTCTGATTATTATATTAGTGTCGTCAGCATATAGAATAGTTTCTGCATGGGGAATATTAAGTGGAAGGTCATTAATATATACTAGAAAAAGCAGTGGTCCCAGGTTAGAATCCTGTGGAACCCCACATCTCACAATTTCAATATTGGAATTAATATTATGACCATTTAATTCATTATTAACTACAGTATACTGTCTTCTACCCTCAAGGTAGGATTCAAACCAATTATGAGATACCCCTCTTATACCATAGGCTTCAAGTTTGAATATTAGAATATTATGGTCAACCAAATCAAATGACTTAGACAAGTCCATAAAAATCCCAATAGTATAATTATTTGCCTCAAACCCTTCTAATGTTTGTTTCATAAAGGAGTATAGTGCATTAGAAATTGATTTATTTTTCCTAAATCCATGTTGTTTATCACTGAATACATATTTTTCAAGAAAAGGAGATATCCTGTTGAACATAACAGTTTCCAAGATTTTTGAAAACCCCGATTGAACTGAAATAGTTCTATAATTATCAACATTTTTTGTATCTACCTTCTTAAATACTGGTACAACTTTTATTAATTTTAAGACATTAGGAAATTTGCCTGTTGATATAAAACAATTACATATATCCATTAATGGTGCTACTATATATTCTTTGCAAGATTTGATTATACGCTCTGGTACGTCATCAAATCCAGCAGAGAATGTGTTCTTTTTTGAATGTATTATTTTAAGAATCTCCTCACAAGTTACTGGTTTGAGAAATACACTTTCATCGTTTCTGATTAATTTGATAGGAGTATTTGTTATATTGGGATGAGTCAAAGGTACTCTATCAGCAACACTAATAAAGTGTTTATTAAGGATATTTGATACCTCAGCAGGATTATCTAATTTTGTATTATCAACTATTAAAGTAATTTTGTCTCTAGTTCTGACCATGTTGTTAGTGCTTTCATTTTTTACTATATTCCAGATAGTCTTATTTTTATTCGATGAATTTTAAATGCAAGTATCTCTATATTGCTTTTTTGCAGCTTTTATTACCTTATTATATATTTGCTTATACTTCTTATGATAACGCACTGATTATTCTCGCAAAGGCGAGAGAGGTATTGACGCGCTTCTCGGACGTGTACTAAGCACAAATGAAAGCATCACTTTGTCAATGAAATGCTCAGGTATCACAAATGACAGAAGTAATAACCACACAGAGTAGTCATTTCATTTTCTGAAATGTTTATATTAACAAAGACAAAGCCGTTAGTTAGAGTAGCAAGATAATGTCTCTACTCCGTCTACTGGTAGTCATGTTCGCTAAACATATCGCAATAGAAGAATAGATTTTTAACCCCTCGAAGCGCAAAGGAGTTTCTTGCCAAATGTTGAAACATTTACCCTTGTTGCTTCCAAAAGCATTTGTAAAGGATCTTAAACTTCCAAACCAGGAGCGTTTTCATAGGCAAAAATATTCTCACATAGATAATTTGCAATCTTGCGGGTATATAGTATATTAATTGTACATAATTTTATATGTGATAGTCCTATAACTAAATAACCTTACAAGTCTACTTTCTAGCCATATTACAGTCTGCAATATAGACCTTTTTGGTTGTAGCCGCTTCTGCAACCAATTCTATGTGGAGGCGATGAAAGTATTAGTATCTTCATTAGTATCTGCCGGTTCATATTTAAATAATACAATTAGAATAACCTAGTGAATCTGGTTCTTTCTGGATCACTTGTGGACTGTCTTATCTCCTGGCCGTTTACAGCTCGTGAGCACAGTTCTTGCCTGTGTAGAGAAAAGCATTAGAGATTTGGGTGTGCTTTCTAAATTCGCGATTTGGTTTGAAAACATGTGAATGTCCAACACTGCTCCGATACAGTGTATTACAAGTTGCATATCCACTAGGGATAGCAAGGAGCAAATACCCAAACATGCCTCTGTTTTTATGTTTTTCCCCACAAGGAAATATTATTTTCGTTTCATTTTATTTTATTTTATTTTATGGATTAAAGATGAAACGAGGGTGCAATATAGTAAATTATTTTTATTTTTCCTTGTTGTGCCTTTATGCCTAACTTGCACAGGGATATCCCCCGAGGTATTTGGTGAAAAAACAAACCGGAGCCAATATACAAAGCAAAATGTGTGCTGATACAGGGCTCTCTGTCATATATTTGAGATGTCCACACGTAATGTTACGTTACAAATAGAATAAATTTGTATTAGCAGTAACATTGTTTAAAACGATCCAGGTTTGTTTCTAATATCACTCTGTGCATAACCGAATTCAGAAGGTCGGGAGTTCCATATCCGTCAAACGTGCATAGATCGTGACGAAACCTGTCGAATGTCGCGGTTTCTCTTTGTCTCTTATGAGAATGTTTTAATAACAGGAGTTTTTTACAATAATTTCCTTTTATTACATTTTCTTATCAACTTTCAAGGGTACATTTCTTTGTGAGGTGTGGCACAGAGGCTTTTGTATTGTAAATAATGCTGTAGACGCTTATGGAGCTGGGTGGTCACTGTCTTCATGTGTGTGGAAGACAGAATGAACTAGTGGCATTTGTTAGGGACTTCAGCACGTCTTTGTGACCTGTGGTCTCCTGTAATTTCCTCATCTCACCCTTCCTCTTGGGCGCTGTTAACAGTAAAGGATCTGCGTGAAGTTCATAGTGTGCCAAGTGTCACCCCTGGTAAACTACCCTTTACCCTTTACCACGCCTCACACAGACTTCTAAAAGGGTTGTTTTCTACTTCCATTGGAATTGCAGAAAACTTGCAATGAAATCCCTATTTTCCATTCATGGATTCAGTAACTGGGGAAAGCGGGCAATTTGTTGGCACATCGCGCTGTGTTGTTTTTAATTCAAGAGAAATGAGGTATCGCTTTAGCTACTGCAGCAAGGGAATTGGTGAAGGGCTGAAGAGGGAAGGGAATATATCCAAGTTAACAGCACTCAGCCCCCACACTTCCCGGAAAACGTTATGATGGATTTGTTGCAAGATAATGCTATAATTCATTCCGAGAGATTGATGGGAGCCTGGAAAGCGTAGTATTGCTATCTCAGGTGGCAGCACTGCTGCGCGTTTAATTACTTTTGTTTCAACACCGCCCTTCACTCTCGCTGCTATATTTTATATCGATAGTAAGGTGAGGAGGAGTAAATGAATTGAGTTATTAAATGAAACCCAGGGTAAAATGGTATGAAATATAAAAATGGCTAAAGCGCGAAGGTACGCAGTTAATAAATTGCAAAGACGTGGAAACGAGTGCTATAATATTCAAGTGAAGTAAGGTGGCTTATATTAATCTGTATTGCTTTTAATTTTCTTTTATACTTAAATATTTGTTTAAACTTACATAATAAATTTGTAGTTCAGTATAGGAGAGTTCAGTATAACAAAGTCAAAATATCAGAAATGTCACTTTGACAGGGATGCTGCTCAGATCAGCAAACTAGTGCTTCCCCACTGGAACTACGAGGGTTGTTCAATAAAGAAGGATCACAGTTTTTTGAGAATTTCCTTTACTCATCATCATAAGTTTGATGTTCCTTCTTGTTCCAGCATTTCTGTCATTCTTCAAAGACATGCTGGAAACCATTTTTTGAAAGATTCTTCAAAATTGCCTCTGCAGCCTTCACCACTGCTTCTGATGATGGATAATGACACCCATAAAGGTGTTTCTTCAAGTTGAGGAATAGAGAAGAGCCACATGGGGCTAAACCCGGACCATAGGGAGGGTGAGGGATGCACTTAACGTTGATTTTTGCATGATATTCAGCAACAACATTGGCAATATGCGGCCCCGCATTATCATGGTGCAGCATGCAGCCTGCTTCACGGAAATATGGTCCTTTGTGGCTGATATAGACTTGCAATGTTTTCAGGACATCCCTGTAGTACTGTTCAGTTACTGACGTGTGTGCAGGTACAACATCCTGATAAATCATTCCGTGAATATCAAAGAATAAGATGACCATGACTTTCCCAGCAGAAGCAATCACTTTTGCTCTTTGAGGGGGGTTGGTGATGAAGGAGATTTCCACACTGAGCATTGCTGTTTGCTCTCAGGATCAAAATGATGTAGCCAAGTTTCATCAGCAGTGATTATGTTTGAAAGAAACTCCGGATCGTCCTCTAACATCAACTTTAAATGCATACAACCTGCATGCGAATGTCCTTTTGTTCGGGAATCAACAGTCTAGGAACCCATCGTGCACAAGCACGTCTCATGTGTAATGTTTCTGTCACCAACGTGCAGGTGGCACCCAATGAAATGTTCAGTATTTCATAAGGTGATCTTAAGGTAATTCTCGATCCTCTCGCGCAATGGCAGCAGCAGTGTTGATGGTTTCTTCCGTAAGAGCAGTAATTGGAGCACCGGTTCCACCTTTCTTTGAAATTCATTTTCTCCCATCTCTAAACATTTTAAATCCTCTTAGACCTGTGCTGTAGGAAAGAACAGACTCTCCATAGGCCTTCTGTAACATTGAATAGGCATCAGCGGAAGATTTGTTGAGAGGAAAGCAGAAGTTCAAAGCCGCATATTGTTCCTCGCGTGTTACCTCCATTGCAGCGGTAGGTGATACTGAACGAGTCTGAAATTGCACAGTTCTCACTGTCGGGAGCCAGGAGTACCAACAATGAAACTACTACGGCGTGTTTGTTTCACATTAAGGTAACAGAATATCATAATATTTAATCTTAGTGAGAAAAGTTATGACCGTAAGAAATTATGATCATTCTTTATTGAACAGCCCACGTAGAACAATATTAGGCTATTGGCAAGAGCACAGTTAGAGGAAATAATAAGGGTTTCTAGAAGAAAAAATATGTGAGCTATTTGTGCCTTGAGAAAATAAATTTATTGCAGCATAGAACATTAAGAGTTCCTAGTGTAGGTCCTGTAAAATACTGATATGCAAAACACCTCTCATGGCGTATACGTGTCAGTCATTTTGATCAGTCAGATTAGGAGGCATTAAATGAAATAAATAGAAAGAACCTTTTCTCTTCAACACCAGTCTCTAGATTTGGATAGTGCATTTTAGTATTTTAGTCGTATTAGAAAGAAGAGGAATGGAGCTATGCGACTTGTTAATACGTACCTGAAAATAAAAAAGTATAGATTCCATGATGTGAGTTAAGGAAGGTATCCGCTGTCAACAGGAGGGGATACAGAGTTTAAAAGGTGTGGAATATGAGTATTGAAAGATAATTAAAAGACGTACATACTTATACAAATACTGTCCCATAAGCAGTTTTATTTTTGAAGAAAAACAATTACCAGAAATGTGTTTTGACACGAAATTAACTAATTGTGAAACTATAGGTCATTAGATTCTATGGTCTTGAACCATCCTTCAGCGAGGTTTATGATCTCACGATGTACCAATCTCTGGACTTTGTGACGCAGAATTCAGTGACATCCACCTACACTGCTTCAGTGTTGTCAAAATTTCTTCCACATAGAAAATGGGTTCCATGCTGGATGTGGTAGCAGTTAGATTCCTCCCAATTTCTGAATTGCTTCTGTGACTATTCGAGCATATGGGGGTGTTGCATTGTTCTCTTGCGCCAGAACTCTATTTCTGTTGACTTATGCTTGGTATCTCCTTCTCAAAATTTAATGAACTCGCTCTTGTTGTTGAAATTAAGTATCCGCATTAATCGCCTGTCTGTTTTGAACAAACTTCCGGTGAATCATACTTCAAAATTACACCAATCACATATTACCTTGCATTCCAAATTATCTTTTTCAGAGTTTGGCGAGGATCAAGCAAATGTATCGTGGGATGAGGGTTTCGATAATATACCCATTTTTATCACAAGTGACGGTTCTTCTGACAGGTCTTTCATCCTTGGGATTAGGGATAAGCTGACAATAGATATCCACACAACTTTCGGCCTGTTGAATCATGAGATACAGATCGACAGCTTCTGTATGATTATCCAAGTGATCTAATGTGGCGATACATGGTATCTTTTGATGTACCATGTTATTCAGAAAGTTAGGGTAATCTTTGAGAATTTTCTCGCAAAACTGGGCATGTATCCTCAATACGTCATACTTCAGGTCTTCCAAAACGTGGTACATCTTTAGAGTTGTCGTCGCCATTGCTGAAACTTTGGATCCATCTTTGTGCTACACGCTCACTAATGACACATTGTCCTTCTACAGTACATATTCTTCGAGCTAACAGTGTTTAGGGGGACTCTAAGTTCAAACTTTTTTATCTCTATTTTGTGATTATTTTTAACAACTGAGAAATGATACATTCTCGCAATTTACGCAACCTTAGCCATGGCCCCCTGTAAATAGCATTGCCAAACCAAAGAAACTCAATGAATTTTACAAAACACAAAATCAAAGAACCAACGTTTCTTATGAAACCATCAAATAGCTTCGAAATAATACATTGAGACAAGTGTGGCGTTTAAGTGATATTTAGGGTGTTGTAGATACTTGACATTGTTTGCTTTCGAGAAAATGCAATATAACAAACGGGATATTCATTAGATGAGTTATGTCTTTCAGTTTCAGGATTCATGAAATATATCATTAAGATTTTTGTGTGTAATATTTGGCAGCTCTATAAGTAGTTGAGTGAGAAACATCAAGAGACTTATCTTCAATGTGATATACATGCATTAAGTGACAACTAAGAAGAGGAGGAAGACAGGAAAAAAAGAAAGAAGGGAACGATGGGAAGTAGTTGAATTAAGGAAGTACCACTGAAATGCATCTCCTAGAGTATCAGGTGTGTTTGCAGTACATAAAGGCTCTAGTACAGGGTTCGAGGAGACTTGAGGCTATAAACATACATAAGGCCCTGACTTTAACCGTAACAAAGCAGCGAGGCTACAAGAAAAAAGAAAGGCAGAGAAAGGAGCACAGATATGTAGTTTTCTTAAGAGGAACAATCTTGTAATCAGTTAAATATAGTAATAGTGCACTAGTACCACGTATTGTATTGCCTTCATGATGTACGAATTTGCTTTAAGAGAATGTATTGTCTTATGACATTTTGTAACGGCATGTTACAGATCATAGGACCATGCTATAGTCCAGCAAAAGTTTGCCATGCACTTCATGTTTGTAGCAATATTTCCGCATGCCCATTCCTCTTTAAAATAAACTATTAGATGTTATTAATTCAAGAGCTATTATAAATTATGTATTACCAATATCAAAAATCTCTGGTTTTATACTAGTATTTGTAAGAAGGTATCATATGTATAGGTTATTTATAGAATGGTATAAACCTTGAAACTTATAAACAATAAAATACATAAGCTTAGTTTCTCAGAAGCGTCTGCCACTTTTTGGTGAAAGTAATGGAACTACTTCCTCAAATCTGTTGCTACGCTTAGCGTTAGCCATAAGGGTTATTGGCCTTCTCTTTGTGTAGCCAAAGAAAGGAATTTACCGTTTTTGGGATGTTGCAGAAAAGTCAGTGTTGAAGTAGAATCAAGGAAGTCTGGCGAAGTCAAGAATAGGGAGAAGTGTTATCCCGTAGCTGCATAGATCAGCGTTAAGGGATTTGCATCCAGTGAAACGCGAGGTACATCCGACGATATCTAGAATGTCATTAAGGTAAACATTTTAAGGCTTCGAGCAAATATATTTACAGTTGCGAGTGACTTGTAAATTACTGAATATGCGTCACAAAATTGTAGAAGGCTTTCTTTTTACAAGAACCCAGGGGAAAAAACGAAATACCCTCTCCAACCACAGCATTAATCCAATGCAATTCGCAGTGACACAGATACTCGTTAAGGTGGACACTTGTATAATAGCGCCTATTCGGCTACAACATCCGCAATGCGACAAAGACAACGGATCGTCACTTCGAAGCCCGACACCTTCGAGAGATCGCGACATGTTCCCGTAACTGTAGGGCTGAGGCATCACAGAACCCTCAATCTGCTGATAGGTCAACGTAACTTTTCTCAGTGTTCTTGTCATTGTATACTAATGGGACTACAGTGACCTCTGTTCCCTTTTAACCAAACGGGTTTGCGAGGAATTTTGGGTAGAAATGACATTGTTGATGACTTTGGTGAAGCGAGACGTCACTGTAGCCAAATTAAACGTTGAGCCATGTTCGTCTTCATTAGATGCACGGCACACAGAGCCTCTCAAAAATCCAGCTCAGACATGTTACCTCCCATGGTCTAGAAGTAACACGCCAGCCACTGGTTTCTGAAGGTAGGGGTTTTAAAAGCGGCGGAGAGCGATGGTTTATTTCGGGTATTAAAATCCTTATCACGCCTTCCTTCGGATAGGAAGTAAAGCCTGTGGTCACGTGTCGTAGCTTTATGGCACACAGATGTACCTCAACTCTGATAAAGGTTCCTCTGAGCTAAATAAAGCAGTCTTCATTGGCTAATATGGCCTGAGAGACTGAGAACTATAGCAGTTAAGGGCAACCATAAATAAAAAAACAACTTCTGTTTCCTTAATGACATCGGACATCCTTATTTAAAATTCTTACTTTAGCTTTCCAGTTGAATATTGTATATCAGCGGAAGACACCTCCTAAAATACTGAACCGATGCTTTGTTGGACAAAGTCAAAATTTAGACGGTCATATAGTAAGCGTCATTTGGGCAAAGGGTCCAAACCAAAGTTCGTTCAAAAATAAAAACGGATATTCCTGTAACTTCCAGGGGTTGCAAAATGCAATATATGATGTCAATCTAGCCACTAACTAAAAGCTGGTTTTAATGATGCAAAGCTGACTGCTTCAGAATCAAACGTTAGTGCAAACAGATGCAAACATCGACTATATATCACTGGATTTCATGACAATATGTAAAAAAAAAACTGTTAAAAGCCGAGAAATCTGTAAGATATTGCTACTGAGTCCAGGAAGAAAGTAGCAGAGTGTCGCATATATGGTACCTGGCAGCTTTAAGTTAGTTGGGTTAACTAACATAAAGGAATAAAATGATAATATTGAAACTTCAGTATGCTAAAATATTTCAATTAAATTAGAAACTGCCTGGAACCAAGTTTATAAGGTATTAGCGGTGCTGGTATCCTGGCAATTGGCAGTGTTGTTAAGAAACAAAATATTTGGTTACAAGTACTATTTTCATGTATGAAGAGGATACGGCTAACTGTACGTCATTAAATATATACTGGACGGCTTTAGAACGAATGCACTACGACCCAGCTTGTTGCAGAAAAACACAGAATTGGGTATCGAACAGGAGTCCGTACACTTGCCTTATATTTATTCCGAGAGAACTGTAGAGTCACTGGGATTCTTAACCATGAAACATAAAATTGTGCCTTCTAACACAAAGGTTTAGTGCAAAGGGAAAAAACGGATGGAATGAACGGAATGAATGACCACAGCCTACAGCGTCAAAGGTATGAGGGTAGCATGTGGATGTGGTCATCATTCTCTATAGTACAATGTGCTACAATACAACTTCCAGTTTCTATTCTTCTAGGCTTAGTGTTGCGGAAATTCATTGCTTGCACTATTTGCACATGGGCTTGCTGTGAGTTGTGAATGGGGAATAAACATTCGGATTCTACTGAGTCCTGCTACACTTGGAAGTTTGAAGTGTTATTTGGAACTTCAGAACATGTTGCAATGATTTACTTTTAATTTACTAAATCTGATGGTGCTAATAATATTTATTTGTATATGCTTGTAGTTCACATACACTGGGAGAGTCATTTGGATTATTACTTTTGGGTCAGCATGATCTGTGACAAATATATTCAAGTAAGCAACTGCCAAACAATTGTATGATCCAAACGGGAAATTTCGGGTTTGATAGTACATTTCGCAAGTGTCATAAAAAGGTCCTTAAATAAGCTTATTTCCATCAATATACAATAACCTAAGTATACCTAAATCTATGGTACAAAACACTAATAAGATATTGATTTGCTTGTAGCATTTGTAGCACATGCAAAAACAAATACTATGAGAAGATTTTGTACTGGTAATGTTTTATAAATAGTTATTCTGTTTCAAGACATTAATGGCCTTTTTAAGTCTTAACGTTCAAGAACGGTTTAGGTCATACAGGGTTACTTATCCTTAAATATATTCAAGCTCATCGGGACCCCTTGAATATGAGACCGTCACTCTACCTCCGTCCATAATGATGGACATTTAAGTAATGTTGTCTAAAGATATGTTAGTGTACTTTGTACCAGTATTAACATCATCATTATATATTTATCGTTATTATTATTCGTATTTTACTTACATCAGTCTACTAAGTGATAGGTAATGCACAGCATGTTATCCCAATGTCGTATTTTGTTTTAAAAGTCTTCAATTATCCGTATAGAGATAACCATCTCAACAGATTAATCGAATCAAATTTAAGAGCACCATGTGATTTTCTTTGCTTAAACCGAATTGTGCACTCCTCATTAAATACATTATATAAATTCATGAGATATATCTAAATACTTAATTCAAAGCAGCTGTGCAGATTTTATGTTGCTTTTAGGCCTTTTTAGTAAAATTCAGATACATTTAGATACGATACATAGAATCACGAAAATAACAGAAATTTTAATAACATTGATTTTTCATAGCTCTCATGAGAATATACCATCCATTCAAGTTAACATATGCTGTTTTAAGAAACAGAAACGGTACACTGGAGCATGCTATATACCGCAATCCTACACATATTGATCTCTATCTGAACGGTTATAGTTTACATCATAAATCTGAACGACTGAGAGTACTTAATGCTCTGGCCCACTGAGCATTGTCTATCTCTGATCCAAGCCAGTTGAAGCAAGAATTACAGAACCTGAGACCCACTTTCCGTCAATTGTGTATTCTGAATATGACATTGAAGCCTCGAACGCCAGAGCAAAGAAAGGGAAACCTGTAACACATCAAGCATCAGATAAGCATACCGTTACAGCCTGCATCCCGTTTACCGGCAATCTATCCGGCAGAATCAACTGGATTCTCGCCAAATACATCAGGACCATCCACTAGTCACCTCCGAAGATTAAAAAGCTGTTCAGACCGATGGAAGAGAAGCTGCACTTCCAAGTTCCGGGAGTGTACCGCACTTCATGCGTATGTGGAACGCCATATATAGAACATCGAAAGGACTATAACAACCTGAATAAAGGAACATGAATGACCATTCGTTTAATGCAACCTAAGAAGTCTGGACTGGCAGAGCATTGCTTTGATATGAACCATAAATCTAACCTTCGGGAGACGACCATCGTGACAAAATGCAGTAGTTACTGGGAGCACAGAGTTAGGGAGGCTTTGGCCATTTCCTCTGAGAGGAGCACGCTTGCTCATGATACGGGTTTTTACTTCAGTTCCTCTTGGAAACGGACCTTAAAATTGGAAATCAATCGGCGAAAGAAGCAAAAATGTATACATTTCGTACGTCAAATTAAATAGGACCTAACCAAATGTTCTACACTCATGCCATCTCCTGACCAAGTACTTAATTACCAAAACATTATTTTGGTCAATTAAAGGAATTTGAGTATTGTGAATGTTTAGTCATTGTTAATTTTTGTAATATCATTTTAGTATTTAATAACATTTCTTTATTCATTCATCATTCTGGTGATGGGAGAGATATACACTGTCGAAACGTTGGTGTCTAATCGTTTTGATACCTGACATGAAGCCCCAGAATATCTGGAATATTTTTCTATATATTGTTTATGCAAATAAAATATTTACTAATTACATTAAATGTTGCCAATGTGCAACTCAATACTTAGAGCAACGAAAGGGTCATACATATTTCATGTTTCATATTGTTTTG
This sequence comes from Mantis religiosa, assembly GCA_030765055.1. NCBI lineage: Eukaryota > Metazoa > Arthropoda > Insecta > Mantodea > Mantidae > Mantis > Mantis religiosa. The sequence goes on from CM060951.1 coordinate 164,610,781, forward strand.
AAAATATATCCCTGGTATTAATTGGTGCAGGTACGTCCCCAAAAGGTTCTGAATGATACACTCAACCATATGATGAATCCTTGCCAGAAAGTAGTTCAACATAACAGAAGGTAGTTTAAGCTGGCGTTTCTACAAGTCTATGCTGTCAACCTATTTGCTATATCTGCACTATTTAAATTGATATGTTTTGTTTTTCTTATTCTGCAGCTTGTGGTTCGTGAGATGAACCGACTGGGGATGATGGTGGACTTGTCTCATGCCTCGGTGCGAACAATGAAGGACGCCCTGGCAACTAGCAAAGCACCTGTCATCTTTTCCCATTCCTCGGCCTTCGCGCTTTGCAATTCCTCCAGGAACGTACCCGATGACGTCCTCAAACTTGTGGTAAGTAATATGTTTCGCTGTTCTATTAGTTCTTGTCGTATTAGACCTTATTATGATTGTCTATGCAGAGTAGGTTTTGCCTGAACAAAAATTTCATTTAAATGCTACGCCTAATTCTCTGCAGGATTTATCAGGAATCAAATTAAAGTACATGTTATTCCCATTTATAAGAATATTTCCTAAAGTAGTAGAGAAAGTGAAACTTTCTAATAAGGGGATAACTACTTTCTCATTTCTGCAAATGTAGGTTCCGGTGGACAAACAACAGTAAGACGGAAAAGAAGATATCCATTGACAAATGGAAGTACAGATATAAATACACATATTCCTTTTGAAAAAATACAGTTTTAATTTCAAGCAAGATAGTTGCTAATAAGCTCTTTTTAAAACACTAAGAGGAAACACATATCCATTTCAAATTAAGTATCTTATAATCTACCAACTTACTAATTGCCAGTTCAATAAATGTGTCAGTACGCTTCTATGTAAGAAGGATATTAGCAGCTCAAGATAAAAGTGAAAATCATAAAGGTATTTTAAAACATAATGTGTATAATAATGTAATTAGATACACTTCTTTTATTAAGAAAGAGCAGTGTACAATATTATTAGACAACCTAAGCTACATTTTATCATGAACAACATAAACGATACTTCTGCGATCAACGGACCTGGACTTAAGCATAACGAATATATTGTCGCGGCAACGCACATAAAAGGTTCGCACGGAGCGTAAACGCGGCTTGTTTACACAAAGGAACTGATAAGGATAACAGTCGGATAGTGTATCACTGAGACAAGACTTACCGACACAGATAAGTGAGGTAAATGGAAATTTGTAGTGACTTCATGACTGATAGATGTTATTCGGTTTCTGGTTCGTTTTAGAAATATCTAGAATTTATGAATGAGATATATAAAGGATTGTGACATGCCAGCAAACAGCTGTAAAACGAGAGTAAGTTGTTGGTAAGCAGAGCATAGCTGTAGAGTGTTGTTGTCACGAGAGAAGTTTGTTATCGTCATCGACCTTGGAAGATTATGTTTTATATGTGATGTAATGTAGTTACGTGAGAATTGAACAGTATATTTCTACGTAAATAAAGAACATTTAGAATTTCGGAAAATTGGACTTTTAATTCTACTAACCCAAAATGTCACAATATGTAATTAATTTACTTTTTCTCTTCCGAACTATGTTAAAGAAATAATATATTTTGAGAAATGTCAAGTTTAACGTCACTGCACCGTTCACATTACAGTTACCTTATTTTATGTTTTTGGACGTCACACAAAGTACACAGTAAGTAAATAAAACAACGCAACAGTCGTCATCATGAAAGATAAAATGGTAGGAGCAGGAAAAATAATTTAAAACCCAAAATGCGCCATCACCGCCGTTATGGTTCTCTTTGATCCAATCTGTATCCAAATGGAGTGCATATTGATTATAGTAGTCCTATAACATTTGAAGCGAATTGCATGTTTTATGACAGAACTGGTAACGTGGCCATGCATAACTATTGTTTTAGTCTGTTTGACACTGAAACGTGCCATTTTCACAATGTAATTCTGTTAGCTTTTTCAAAACAATGAAATTATTTACTCTCTGTATAGCAAACCAATACGCTTTTTCTGTTTTTTGAGGATCAACATTTAAAATAAACATAACCACCGAAGTTACAAACGGCTGTGATGGAATTAATAAATGTAATTCACACATTTCAGTCCAAAGTATAATTACGACCCTCTTCACACGTTGCTTTAAAAAATAATAAAACTTTTTTTAAAGTTCTACGTAAATCCAGCAGAAATATTTATGATTGACTGAAAATAATATCTGGAAATTTCGAAACATTCTCCTCTAACGTGTTACGGTAGTTTTTCTTTAAATGAGTTTTGTTTTCTGATCTGACTACTAGTGGGCCAAGTAATGACAATATAAAAATGATGAACGGTTGCTAGGGAAAAATTAAAATCAATAATCTTCAGACATATGTCTTGTTTCATGACGATAAAAACAATGTCTCGGTGAATATAAAAGTTTTGTAACAGAAAAATCAATAATCTTCAAAAAGGAGATATTCTGTAATCTTGATAGTGATTGCTCCATGGCAATACAACCTAATTCCGGGTAAAAGCCAACCACCTGGCCGCTTCTATCCCCTGCTCTGCCCATAGTGGGCGTCATGAGTAGGTTGCAGTGCTTGACGGTTGTAAGTGTTTAGGGCTCATAGTCTCTCCCAGGCAATGAATGCGGTATTTTGAAATTGGAGCAGCTGCGTTTACCTCAAGTAGCTTCTCCTTTGACCCCTCCCACAGAATCCCCAAGAGGTTGAGTGCATTCTGGACCAGGTCTCCCAGATGCTGGAAGAATTTGCCCACGCATCTACCGGGCATTGCAACTTGGTCTCCCAATTCCTAAGCCGCTGCAGTACCCGCGCTAAGTAGAAGACTTATGTATTCATTCTGTCTGAAGCAGTAATTTTGTAGTCCAAAAGCTTGCGGAATTTGAACATTATTTCAAACCCCTGGACAAAACTGTTATGAGAATTTAACCTTTAAAATTTCAGATTGCCATACACTGGAAAGCATAGTCTCCTCTCATCAGTTTTTAGTATTTGGATGATGCGCTTAAGTTTCTCGTCTAAAGAAGCAGTAGAATTGTTTTGCAAATTATATATAGTGCTTATTGGATACATATGAAGTTAGTTACTCCCGGATAACGCGGACGCTGAAAGGTTTGCCTAAGCAAGTCAGTAAAGGGGATGCGATAGCAAGGGAGAGGGGACCTTGATAAATCTAAGACCAGAGCTTGAAAAACGAATACCTAACTAATGTATCTGGTCCCATAGCTCGTGGCTAGAACACTTGAAGTAACGGGTTCGATTCCTGGGTTCGGGAAAGGTTTCTGTATAGGAGAATGATTTTCTATCACCAAATGAATACGCACAAAGACCAAATCTTATTTGTTTTATGGCATATCAACAAATCACGGCTAATTTCTAAACACATAAGGCAACAATTTATGCTTCACAATTAACAATATTAAAAAATCAGTATCTTACAGTGCACGTGGAAAACCCTCAGTTTTTAAAAGCATCTCTGAAGAAGGTATACGTCTCCTTGGGAAACGTTGCGACTACAGTCTTCGGACTTCAGATGCATTATGATGCGTCTATGCATAGATAATTACTTATATCCATGTAATCTAGTCTTGAGTCTATAGCATTTGCTATCTGTCTGACTTTAAGACCTGATTCAAACTACAAAAGGCCACGTGACTTTATCAGAGCGTTACCAGATTACTAGAGATGACGACTTGCGCGGGCCACCTGGTATATAGTTTTCTACATTAAATAACTAGCAAGGAGTGGATTTAAACGGATGAACATACTTATATGTTAATTATTGTGGACTTCTAAGGAAATGGTGAAATTATTTTATCTGTAGCTTCCATAAAATTTGTCATTTCCTTTCCAATACCAAGAAGCACTTTATCCAAATAAAATTCACGAGATAAAAAAATACTACCCCTGTTTTAAATTTTTCAGCATTTAAACCAGGATTTAAGTATGCCGCTGAGTAATATAACATACCAAACCGGTAGTTTGTTTATTAAAGCAAATTTTTTTTTATCAAGTCAGACTATTGAATTAGACTCAGGTTCAATATTAAAAATTAGTATGGAGTATATGGATATAAGTAATACTTTCATCGTAAATATTAAACAGAAATTAAATTCAAGGATAAGAATTGTATAACAAATACGTTTTGTGTAATAGGCTAAATAATTTTCAGCATCAGAGCAAATGAAGTATGTTGAAAGATTAATAAGACAATTGTTAGTCTAAATTTGGATTACATAAGTATATCAAGTTAAATTTGCATATATAGCTATCATTGTTCCTAGGCATCAGGTTATTTGTTGGCGTTAATAGAGCACATATTCTCCTTTATGATATTTTAATTAACTTAACGTTTTTTAAAAATATGCTACAAATATTATTGTGGATGTTTATATATAAGTATATACGCATTTTTTCACTTAAGCGCCTATGTAGTTTAACTCGGGGTGAGATGTCCGTATGTACGGTCATTAGCGATGACTTATTCGGACAAATAGGTAGGGTACATTAGTGAGGGAAAAATTACTATCCAAAGTTGCTGATGAGCAGGCATCGCATCCCATGCACCTTTAAAGGGATATGAAGTTAATAAGTCTCTCAGTATATAACTGCTGACGTCAGACCCGGGGATAACACGCAGGGATAGTCCGGTTCGCAATGCGCAGCTTTAGTTTCATTTCAACTACTGCTCGCCACGTAGGTGGATCCGTCTTCCAGGGAGTGCACGGTGTTGGACATATTGTGATAATAGCATTACTTTCACAGCAATTATTGGCAATCTCTATTTTATAATTCAAAAGTTTTGGATATTATCAACAACCATTAAATAGCTAGAAGAAAGTAATTTCGAACTGCCAAAGAGCAGACAAGGAGGTGTGTGCAAAATTTAACATATACGGAATACACCACGTACCAAACGAGCAAGAAATATATAGTCCAGTATTAAAAAAAAATTACTGGATTTTCAGTGCAGCGTAATATAAGAAATAAACTAAGTCTCGACAAACACATGAAAATGATTTGTACTAGTCATATGCACCATTAACGACATGTGACGTGGGACGAACATTCTCCAAATATTATTATATTTTTTGAGTGACAGCGCAGCGAATTCAAATTCGACAATTTACGAATGTGCACGGCTGTTGACTGAAACTGCCACATCGAAAGCAATGAGGAGGATGGCATATTGTAACGTAGATTACATTTTGCATCCATAGCGGGGTGTACACACACAGCGCATCGGTATATTTTTTGTTTACGTTACGCTTGGCCTTGTATGGCACTTGTGTGCGTACATTGATTGCTAAGGTGTATGCGATATGGCAGGTTATCTTGGAATTCGTGGAATATGTGGGGGCATTCCCTAGAAATTTATAGCGAAATTTAGGACGCAACGCAGAAAATTTGAGAATGTAGAAGTGAAGTGGCAACATCGCATTAGAAGCTAGTAGTGAGGGTCTTAGAGTCATTAGCAAAGTAGGAGGTTATTAGGTGAGCTTTGTTAGGTGAGTAAGACTGTGCAGAATCTTAGATACTTCAGGACTGGTCGCCGATGAAGCAAGACGTAGCTGAATGAGACGCAGTACAGGATCCAAATACTGTTAACTCCGGATATTTATATATTAGTTTAAATTGGTCGGCAGCTTCTCGATTTAAGTGAATACTTGGTAAGGTATTAAACATTTCAAACTGCGATTCCGGTGTCATCCTTATATTTATTACACACTCGCGCCTTTCCTGAGGTAGGACCCTGAGATAGGCAGAATAGAAAGCTTCACATTGACGAAATATCATGAGGGAGATAATGCCACTTCAGTTTATAGAAACCAACAACTAATGATTTTATGCTAGGTATAAATATATTTTAAAATGACGGCTGGCCTTCAGAGATGATTGTTATAAGCGTTTAAAATCATTATTTATCCAACGTATGAGGTTTTGAAATGCTTTTAAATAATTAATAGCGAAAGAATTGCACTTTAATACGTTTTAATTAACAGTGACACACTATGTCAATTGATTATTTTCAACAGTCGCACCTTCACAAGAGAGCATTCAGGTTGAGTGATTGCGATGCGACATCCAGTTTACGTCAGCATTCATTAAATGGTAATGTCATCGTTGTTTACAACAAATGTCGACCATTATTTCTATAATGTTTCAAACAAGTACTTGAGCTCCAGTAGTTACATTTTAATTGTTTTTTGTAAATTAAAATGTATATAATGTGCACTTTCATAGCTTTTTCTCAAACTAGTGAGTAAGTTAATCGCATTAGTAATAATAATAGCACTAGCACTAACAATGTAGTCTATAATACCATTATAAGCAGGAGAATACATACAGAAGTAAAATCAAGAAAATAATGTTAAATAATGTACAAGTTTTGTTTGGCCTGATGAACATAAGGACGCGATTAATACTTCATATGTCTAATTTAATGATTTGGTAGTTCATATTATCTTTAGGAAACGTTATCTCACAGAAATCGATTATCAAACAAACATGTTATTAATATCCATATATTATATGGATTATTACACATATATTGGGACAGGGTTTGATGACAAGTTTATGGATCTACATTCAAAAATATAAAAAAAAAATATTGTGAATTTTTGGGCTCGTAGAATTACAGGACTTGTTTGCAGAAATTTAAAATGATCTGTATTACAGCGAACAATAACTTTGTACACCCCTTTCAGCAGTAAAAATGACATGAAATACACATCAGTAGTTTTCTAGTCCATCTCGTTCTACTACCACACGTAAACAAACGAAAGAAATCACTGCGGAACACTTCAAATGTCGACATACTCACAATTTGCACAGCTGCTACTCAATTAACAACTGACTAGCTCTAAAACTTTGCGCGCTTTTATACCTCCAGCAATTGTTCTAGAATGCAGTCGATTTCTTTCGACACAGCGAGACAAAGACGGAACTCTTCAGACGTCTGTCTCTTTGTTGCTTTCTCTCTCTCGGCAGGCATTCAGCGTTCGCCTACGCGCCGGCTGCGGCTTGCGGTAGTGGCACAACAATGCCTCGGTGACAATATTATGACTTTGTGGGTTCGCAGAGTTGAAAGTCTAGTTTGCAGAAATTCTAACTGCTCTTTATTTCAAGTAAAATTACGTTTTGTACAACCCTTACAGGCTCCAAAATGACGCGCCGGCTGCGGCTTGCGGTAGTGGCACAACAATGCCTCGGTGACAATATTATGACTTTGTGGGTTCGCAGAATTGAAAGTCTAGTTTGCAGAAATTCTAACTGCTCTTTATTTCAAGTAAAATTACGTTTTGTACAACCCTTACAGGCTCCACAATGACGTGGCATACCTACAAACATACAATCTCCAAGTTCTCTTGTTGGTTCACCACGCGTAAGCCAACAAAAGAATTCACTTTCAAATCACTACCCAACTGCACACACACACGATTATCAGTTCTCAACTAGACTCTCCTCACTACACAACTGCACAGCTGCCACGTCCGACTAGCCGATGCACTTTTATACCTCCACTTCCTGTTATAGAACTCACTGGAACGTTCGAAAGCTCCGAAGTTTCACAGTCTTTCACGACGTAGCGAGAAATTCCAGACAACATCGGTCTCTTTCCTACTCAGTAAGCGTTCAGCTCTAGGGCGCACGTGGGCTTGGCTTGGGGCACTTTCTGTCTCTTTCTTTCCCCGTTTCTCTCTCTGCGTTCGCCTACGCACGGACCGGCAGCAAAACAATGCCTGGCGAAACTATCAAAGTTTCATACTTCGTAGATGTGAAATGAAAATGTATTTCTGGCATTCTCCCTCTCTCTCTTCCACTCTCTCTGTCTTTCTCGCTCACTCGTGCACGAAATGCACAGCAGATATTTTTGTAAAAAACGTTTTTTAGATATTAGAGAACTCAGAAATGGTATTTTTACTGAAAATATATTTTTCGCTGCGTTAGTTTACTTCTTAAACTTAACTTAGTTAAAGTAAAACCAAACTGTAAGAGAATCCACTCCCTGAGTGTGTTGGCTGCTTAGTAGATCGAGATACAGCATAATATAGATACTGTTGGACATCAGTATTGAACAGATTACAATCACTCCTCTGTCTGACATAACGAAAGTAAAGAAGGAGATTTCGATATATGAATCAATCTCGATGGCTAGGGAGCCTGACGAACAGGAAATTTTCTCCTCATGGAATTTTATATTTCTTGAGGTTTGTTCAAGAAGGGGTCTTTTAGTAAAGTAATTTTAAAAATAAATAATATAAGCACATCTGTTTCCATGAACAGTGACGTAGATGTACTTTAACCCTTTCTGTGTAGTGTTGCGCACAGAACGAATTTGCTTTATGCAGCAATTTAAACCTCTGCTGAAATATTTACGCTCTAAAGACGGACCATTTGAATCCTGAAAGGGTGAACTTGCATTTTGAGGTGATTAAAGTTTCAGAGATATGTATATGTCCAGAAGGAGCGCTTTTATACATCAAAGTTATGTTAAGCCGTTTATTTCCGATTTACAGAAAAACCTGCATCTCTGCCTATATGAATAGCAGATTGATGTTTAGATGGGAAGTCAAGCTCACCATGCCGCTGCCTATGCAAATTATCACTCCTCTGGAAATGGGATTTTTTTTTTCGGAAATGTCAGTAGAAGGCTTTGCATAGGCTTTTAAAATTCCTTTACATCGTATTTTAGTCCGAAATCACGAATGTGAAACCATACCCATCACTCTCCGTCAGGCATAAATGTCCGCATGCAGAACCTGATTCTGATATATGCATAGGTTTTGCGGTACTATTTTATCTTTGCAACGTAGAGGCAATTACCAGATCGTATTAGACGCCAACGAACTTTGTATTAATTTCTGACGTGATCTCATTCATTTACACAAGCACTGGAATAATAAAATTTTTATTTACTACTGCACAGTTACGCTTGAATCTTTTTTCAAAAGTAGTGCGCATTCGCTAATCAAGTTACATTAAAAAAAACTTGATAAAATTGCCACATTCACCTTTATGTCAAAAGGAATTCACTTTATTGCCAGGAATTTGTTTTACAAATAAATGAATAGTATACTGAAACCGTTACGTAAAAATTGAAGCTAGTGTCAGTAAAGCAACAAATGCTACACAAATATAATTATTTTTAAGAAAACTTTCGCTTGACTTTAAAGAAGTTTATGTAAATTTCAATAAGATCGCATATTCATAAACCTTTGTTAACATCTTCAGTCGTATACAATCCCGTTGTCAACGTTACGGTCACGAGAGGTCACTACATTCCTGCCAATAGTACTACAAAACTCTGAAAATGAAATAAATTTAGAGATAGAATCAATTTTTACAGTTAAATTGATGGAAATCATCATTTCTTGCACACTAGCCCTGTATAGGCTAAGGTTTGTATGAATAAAGTCAGACTGAAAAATTCAACACATAGAGCATTGTAAGTCGCCACAAAAACGTGCGTGTCTCTTAGCATATGAGAACCCCTGGTGGTCTACCGGGAAGCATACGAGTCGGTTGGCCATAGTAGCTCAGTGGGTTAGAGCAGCCGTACGTAAAGCGCGAAGATCCGTGGATCAAATCCCGGCTATAGCATTGAATTTTTAAGTCTGACTATATTCATGCAAACCATAGCCTGCAAACGGCTGGTGTTCAGGAAATGATTTCCATTAATTTAACTGTAAAAAACATAGTGGTTTAACTATAAAGCCTGGGACTTAAGTACTTACAGCACAGTAATTCGCCACAAAAGGTGCGTGTCTCATAGCATATGACAGCACCTAGTGATCTACCGGGAAATTTAATCTCATTTCGGCACGTTGGCCATATTACCTCAATGGTTTAGAGCAATCGCACGGAGAGCGGGAATTCTGTAGTTCAAATACCAACTTACTTACTTACTACTTTGAATTTTTCAGTCTGACTTTATTCATAAAAACAATTGTCATTGCTTCAAATTTCATTATGCAATTTCTATTTTTAAATAAATATTATTTCTCAAACGATGCCTTATTTATTAGCCCTATGGTTAAATACAATTTAATAATGAATATAATGATTATTACGGATGAATAAGCACATGACATGAAGCCATATTATTTAAATTAAATAACTAGGATGCGAGTAACTATTTAAATTCAGAGTTAACGTAATATAAGGTTGTTGGTGTATGTGATTAAAATGTTATTTTTAAGGGTTTTTGCGTGTCTTTGGTCTCTACCTGAGTAATTAGCAACCGGTCTGTACTGGATTAAGCGTGGTCTAGACCAGTTTTTCGGGGAAATATTCAGAAGTTGGTGGTTCGCTAACTAGAGTATTTCTGAGAAACTAGTCTGAGGCAATGCTATATCTGCTTTTGTACAAGAAGATGAGGTTTAGCGTCTTTCTTCTGGTCCAAGACGTGGTACGGTACAGGCGGTGTTAGCCTGCCGGTGACAAAAACTTCGGATTGCGCCGAGAAGTAACAGTCATTATCGCGAATCTTATAAAGTAACCATCTCTCTCAGCAGTGAGTTAAGCGGCGGAATGTATTTTTAAATAGTGTGAGCGATTTATTCCGTCGTGATAAATTTCAGCAATCAAGTTTAGTTTTAACGTGATAGTGGAAATCTATTATAATTCGATCGGAACATGGCGGCAACTCAGGGTGAACTGTGAACACGAAACTAAGCTGAGTAGTAAAGCGATTACAAAGAACTGTGTTGTTTTATTTCGTCAACCTATCTCACGCATACCCTGCAGATAGCATAGTCTCAGCTCTAATGACTAGCCAGGGCAAGGAAATAGTCAACTTATAGAGCTATTCGGCCCAACGACCAGACCATCGCGACCAAGGCTGATGAGACCTCATCAAGAGCGGCTGCTACATTAGGCGGGATAACATCAGCAGCAACCGGGAGGTAAGGTGACACAAACAATTAAATCTAGCGGATCATTAATTGTTTTAATAATTTAACTTCTGGATTCATTTCATGGTTAAATGACAAAAATAATGTACTATGGCTGATTTATTAATCTGTTTGTTCCTAACATTGCAAAAATGTTCATTCATTCCTGTTTCTAAATTACTGTCTTATTACTGCCCTAGATTTATGGGCTAATAAATATACCCCTGAATAAATAGGAATTTAACAGAGAATATTGTCGCCAACGCATTGGTGAGGCGAGGTGGCACGAGGGACAATTTCAAAGAGACGGGCAGTACAATGCGGAGATAAAAGCTCGCCAAAACGGTGAGGGGAAGGAGATGGATTTCTGGAGAGTTCGTCTTTCTTCTAACGCCGTCTTGGTTGTTTGAGAACATTCGGGAATAGGAGTAAGCTATAAATAAGGAAGTAGCATCTCGTCAAGGGAACAGTTGTTAATTGAAGTCAGTGCGCGAACGGCTGTGTGAACTTTATGGTCAATGACCTTGCAAGTTGTATTGTGTATGTGACGTAAATCTGCTACTGTCAGGTTGACTAAAGTGTGTTTCTACGGAAATAAAGAGAAATGTTTGGTGTTTGTGACCTGGACTATTAATTTCACGAACTCACAAAGTCACAATATAAACACATTAACACTGCTTTAATTAATGGTTTTAATAAAAAATTATACACAAAAAGGTTTAAAAATTTAAGGTTACCTGTGACGGAAAATTGGAAATCCTGAACTAAAAACACCAGCTTTGTAAGATTTGTATCGCAGATGTAACTTAGTGCAAATGTGATACAGTTCCAATTTAGCCAATTTTACTTTGATAGTTTGCAAAGTATTGTTAAATGTATTTATTTTTGGTTACGCAATCAAAAGTGTCCCTTGGGACAAAATAACTCAACTTTTGATCTATTACTTTAACAACAGGTTCCTAACACATCCATTTTTTGAATTTGTCCTAGGTTTCTCTGTGTCTCAATAACTTTCGGCTCCCGAAATTTTGTAAACCTATGAATATGGCCTTTTCTTGCCCAAAACGTTCAAATGTTTTAGCTATGAAGTAACGAAAGTGGGCTTAAATGCATCTCACAATAAAACCCAATGCAATTTTCATTCACTGTGTCTCTATCAACGAGTGGAGCAAGTTGCATTAGTCTAACACTAAAACTGCAACGCTAGGAGCATTTTAAATGATGAAAAATGCTGAAATTTTCCAGGAAAAAACAAGGATAAAGACTTGGAATTCATGTCTTAACACCAGCATTCGCGTAAATTTCAAACAACATTAGTGTATTTAAAAAGGGCTTGCGTTGGCTTTTTTAATTATTCTTTGGATTCAGGAATGCTTACAATATTTTATAGACTAAAGTAGGAAAAATTTATTTTTTGAAAAAGTTCATGAAATTTCAGTCATGCCTGCATATGGAAATTAATTGTTATTTCACACAAGCCGTGTGTAGGACTCATTATGAAAGGGTAGAGTCAGGCTGAAAAAATGCAATGCCATAGCCGGAAGTTGAAACACGACCTTCTGGTCTCCGTCCAGCCGCTCTAAACCATTGAACCACTATGGCCAACGTGCCAACATGATATTAAATTCTACAACTAACTCGTGTTTTTCCCGGTAAATCACTGGGAGTTCTCATAAACACATGAGACAACTATTTACTAGGCTGTAAGTACTTTAATGCCCGGGCTTTATAGTTCGGGCCAATATTAGGTACAATTAATGGAAATTCATTGTTCTTTCACACTAGCCGTGTGTAGGACGCACTATGAATGGGAAGTCAGACTGAAAAATGCAAAGCGAGAGCCGGGATTTGAACCACGGTTCTTCTGGTCTTCTTCCAGCCGCTCTAAACAATTGAGCCACTATGGCCAACGTGCCAAAATGACATTGAATTCTCCAACTGACTCGTGTTTTTCCCAGTAAACCACTAGGAGTTCTCAAAAACACAGGACACAACTACCTTAGTGCATCCTACACACGGCTAGTGTGAAAGAACAATTAATTTCCATTAATTGTACCTAATAGTGGTCCGAACTATAAATCCCGGGCCTTAAAGTGAATGAATGTGTAGCGTTTAACGCCCACTTTTACTACATACGGCACCGCAGGCGGTGACACTGATGATACATGAGATGCAGATGGAGCACCGGTGGAATGAGATGGCGGGGAAACCGGAGAAAACCCGCCCCAGTGCCGTGTTGTCCACCACAAATCTCACTTTGTGGCCGCCTGGGATCGAACACGGGCTGCCTTGGTGGGAGCCAAGCGGTCTAACCACCGAGCCACGGCGTGGCCTTAAAGTACTTACACCATTGTAAATCTCATTAAGGTAGTTGTCTCATGTGTTTATGGGAACTGCTGATGGTTTACCGGGAAAAAACACGGGTCATGGAGAATTTAATGTCATGTTGCCACTTTGGCCATAGTAGCTGAATAGTTTAGAGTGGCAGGACGGAGACCAGAATATCCGTGGTTTAAATCCCGGCTATGGCACTGAATTTTTCAGTCTGGATCTCCACTTTCATACCTACATATCCTTAAATATCAAAGACTGATAATGATATTTGTACCCTTAAAAATAAAAGAGGAATATAATTTTGAAAAGTTTACTTACCATTGTTGGGTTAATAAATATTTTCAAAAAAGTTAAACAATTTGGTACAAATTTGGTTCCGCAAAATAAATATAATATTAAAAATTTACTATATTTCTCTAAAAAGGTAAAATTCCTAATAGTAAAAAATGTGGTATTTATCAGTTTAATTGTTTAGATTGCGATAAGGTTTATATTGGAAAGACCAAACGTAATTTAGAAATGCTAATTTTTTAAAAGGTTTACAATGAATCAAATAATATGCTCGCCATATTTCAAATCCCTAGATTAAATCAATTATATAGTTCAATTCGCTCCTTACTAATTAATATCTACTTATAATATATTTTTTTTAGTGGAAAGGAATTTTAATTTCAGATGGTACATTTTGACATTGAACAAGGCTACGATTTCTACTGCAAGCCACATATTTCTGGCTCTCCGACTATTGAAATGTTTTTCGCGTTTCATAACAGTGTAATGAAAAAAGTTCAGAAAACGTAGGGAATTTTTCTCGCAATTAATCGTTCTCAGTTTGTTGCAGGTGCGTTTGACAGCCATATTGCAAAGTCAGACATTGCGGAAAGCGGATATTATATAATATGCAATACTCTCTGCACCACATTCACCGAAACAAAAGTTGCCAGCTGACATTTACGCCAGTTTGACGTTTTAACTGCTTTTATTTTAATTTCTGTTACGTACCAGAAATATAACCTCGCACATCACGAACTGCTGATTCGGTGCTCTAAATGATCATTTTATTCCCCAGCCCAGTAGGGACGAAAAATCTATAGGCTATGAATGTTACTTAAAGTAACGCTAAGAAAAGTACGATGGGTTATACCTATATCAATTATTAAAGATACTATATTACAATTAACCTTACCTATTTTAGTTTATGTAGGAAAAGAAGCTAAATAGCTAAATGCTCACTAATTTCAGTTTCACCCATAAGATAGAAGAATTCAGAAATGAAACATGTAGAACTAACATGCTGCATTTAATGTCAATTTTATATTTAAGATAGATGAGCAAGTACTATTTATGGTATTTTTGAAGTAATATGCTGTTACAGCCATCATAGAACTTTAATATGCTATTTTTAAATGTAGAGTATCTGAGAAACATCATATTTCTATTTACTTAACGGTAATTGAAGTAAAGTTTCTTGAAATGACTTCATTACAGGTTTGGGTCTAGTTACGTACTAACGAGCGGGATGGCTCAGGCGGTTTCTCCTGTGCGCCGCTTTCGGGAGGCCCGGGTTCAATTCCCGTGGGCGCCCTACCTGCCCCATGGATATTTCAAGCGTTTTCCCCGGTCGCTAAATGAATGCTAGGCAGGTTGATTACATCCCCCGAACTTCCTTTCCCTTCATTTCATCTCCATTATCATTTCATACCATCACTCATCTGGTGGTATCTTTCAGGGTAGAAGTGTCGACGGGTGTCTCGGCGATGCATGGCAGGATGATATGCTCTGAGCGAAACTACTTCCTCCTCCGGTAGATCCGATGCTGGTCTCCGTGCCTGTGCTGGGACCATTTCGTGATAGCCAGCCAGGGACCTTTGGGGATTGGCTGCTGGGTTCGTTGCCGTCCCGCTGTAGGGAGCGAGTTCGTTGTCCTGGCCTGTCGGGGGATGTCTCTAAGTAAACTGTAGGGAACCTGCCCTCTGCACTGTCGCGGCTCCTTGGAACGGCCGCCCTCTGTCACCTCTCACCACATCCTTCCTACCGGCGCTGCCCCACTTGGGGTAATAGGCGCAATGGGCCCTGCATGGTATTCTACGTACCGAATGCCCTTCGTAGTGATTCTTTTGTTGTAATTTTACGCCCTAAAACGTTGTCATATCGGACGATGAATGGAATGGGTGAAATGATGCTCAGATGAGTCCAGGGTCCCTAGAGGTTAGAGTTATCCGACATTCGTCTTTCAGGATAAGGGAAATCCCTGGGAAAACCTTATCCAGGTAGCTCACGCTGGCCGAGATTCGAACTCGGAACATCTTGAACGTGAGGCAGACTTGCTACCACCACGCTACTGAGGCGAGCACGTAGTGAAATCCTAATCCAAGTTGTATACTAGAGGGATACATGAGAGAGCTACATGTAATTGAGGCTCTTATGGAGGTTCTTATATGCTAACAATGAAATTTCATGCTCTGCCTACGATATCACAAAAAAATTAACTCATGACAATGCTTAAAAATTGACGAACATTGACACACTAAATCCAGCCAATATTTTGCAAATAACTAATGGTGCAAAGAAACCTAAAATTGTGTTTCTTATACAGCTTCAATTTCTGTGTAGCATATCTTTCATTTATTTATTTTCCAGATTATTATATTGGCGTGAGGCCACCTATGGCTCTTCTGCGCGTTGCTACGCCGTGGCTTAATTCGAGTATGGGTTAGGCTGACTTACATGGATAAGATTTCTTCTCAGGATTTTCCATATCCTGAAAGAATGAACGTTAAACTCTGTGGATCACGGGAGCATGTTGTTACCGATCGCATTATTTCGTTGGAGTTGCGACAAGCCAGTGGGCAGAATAGAAAGAGACAGGTAGTGCCACAAGCCACAACTGGTGCATAGGCAAGCTTTGGACGCTTGCCGAGCGACAGAGGCGGGGTGAGAAAGGGTTTGCAGATAGTTCAATTTTTCTCTCGCTGCGCCATGAAAGGCCTTGATAAGTCGCCGCCTTTCTAGAAGCAACGGCTGGGATATAAAAGCCGGAAAAAAGTTGAGTTGCCAGTCAGTTGTTAATGGATTTGCGAGTGGAGCTGTTAATTGTGTGTGCAGCCATTTGAAGTATACCGCAAGTCCATTCTTTCATTTGTTTGCGCGTGGAAAACCAACGAGAGATCTTCAAGACTGCGTTTGTGTATGTCGCCTCATTTTAGGGCCTGTAAGGGGTGTACAGAATGTCTTTTTACAGAAATAAAGAGCATTTTAAATTTCTGCAAACAGAACTTTTAATTCTACGAACTCGCAGTCACAATATAAACATGGTTCTATCTATTCATTATTTCAACACGTTCTTTGATTAATTTGGCTAAAGTACGTTAGAACGTTGTGCATGTGTGTGTTTGTGGGGTGGGGGTTCTGAATAATATATCCTGAGAGTAACTCGTTTTCCTGGCCCTAATGAAAATGTCTAGGTGTAACATTTGGACATTAATTGTTCTTTCACACTAGCCATGTGTAGGACGCACTATGAAAGGGTAGAGCCAGACTGAAAAATCCAATGACATAGCAGAGATTTGAACCACGAATCTTCTGGTTTCCGTCCAGCCGCTTTAAACCATTCAGCTACTATGTCCAACGTGCAAACATGACATTAAATTCTCCAACTGACTCGTATTTCTCCCGGTAAACCACTAGAACTTCTCATAAACACATAAGACAACTACATTAGTGGCGACTTACTATGCTGTAAGTAATTTAAGGCCCGGGCATAGTAAATTATATACTTGTGTACTTGTCTCATGTTTTTATGAGAACTCCTAGCGGTTTACCGGATAAAACACGAGTCAGTTGGAGAATTTAATGGCATGTTGGCACGTTGGCCATAGCAGCTCAATGGTTTAGAGCAGCTGGAAGGAAACTATAAAATCCGTGATTCAAATCCCGGCTATGGCATTGCATTTTTCAGTCTGGCTCTACCCTTTCATATAATATTTGGGTTATAAATTCAAACCGCTTATACTATTGGGATATATTTTATTAGTTATGTGCTTGGTTGTTTTTAAAGGCATAATTACTGATAAATTAATCCAAGATTCGCAGTGCTGTGAAAGTTTCGTTTTATTATCTAAAATACTTCGAGTTAGTGGATTATCAATTTAGCAGATTTATCATGGGACGGATATAGCATTTAAATTCTCCCTAACTCTCTGAACTTTAAGCATAGTGCTTTGGATTTCTTGGAAGCATAATACCCAATGTCCTCACAGAGAATAATTATATCTGTAGGAAACTAAATCAATTCATACTGTCATAAACAAGCGAGTATGTTCCCGTGTAATCTATTTACAATTTTACGTTTTACATGACTACATAAACAAAGCATATCCTTACAACTGTATCCTGGAGCTTATATACTACTGTGTCTCATGTGACATAGGAAACAGCTCGCTGCTAAGACTTGTTGCCCTGTTTCTGCGAGTGGCCACTCCAGATTTATTGTTTCAAATTACTTGGGTGGTTGTGTGCTGCTCCGGGCTTAGCCCTGTCACTTAATAGGAGACAAAAACTAGGTAACTGCTCGTTTAGGTACACCATGCCTCAAAAGTAAAAAGAGTACTCTGCACTAGGTGGTGCATTTGGTTACCTCCACTAAAAAGAAAATGGACTATGCGTTTTATTTCTCTGATATGCAGGGTGTATATAGATTAATATCGGAGTTTTATCTCTTTATAATACTTATTACATTCAACTTACAGTTATTAATGATATGTCAGATCAAAAAGAAACTCAAATATGTTTTCCAAGAACCTTTAAATGTTCAATGTGACAATGTCACACGGCACACGTCAAGTCTATAGGCGAGTTCTTCCCAAACGTTTATAAGTGTGTATTCCGTAATTGTAGCAACAGCTGCTTCAATCCAGTTTCTTAATTCTGGGAGGTCAGCTGGTAGCGAAGAAACCGACACGATCGATGAAGCCCCAAAGGTAAAAATCGCATGGCGGTAGGTCAGAAGAACGTGGAGGCCATGCATAGCAAGCACTGTCATAGGTAGCCCTTGCTGCCTATCCAGCGCTCGGGTACAGTAACGTTCAACCAATCGCGTAACTTGTTATGCCAGTGAGGCGGCGCACCATCTTGCTGGAAAATGAAGTTCTCTGGCTCAAGTTCTTCCAAATGAGCGAAGAGCCATTGATCTAGTGTATCAAGGTAAGACGTGCCAATTACAGTATGTTTACCAAAAACGAAAGGCCCATAAACTTTTCGCCGGGATACGGCACAAAAAAAAACTTGCACTTTAGGGGAATCTCGTATTTGTATCACCTCGTGAGGATCTTCTGAGCCTCAGATGCGCACATTATGACTGTTAAGATGTCCACTAAGGTGAAAGGTCGATCCATCACTGTAGACAACATGATCCATGAAATCGTCATCGTCATGAAACAACACGTCGTTTGCAAAGTTGACACGTAATAAGTGCTCTGTTGACTTTAGAGCCTGTAATAACTGTAAATGATAAGGACGTAGCCGTAAGCGTTTTCTTACAACTTTCCAAACAGCCCACTCAGGAACTTGTAATTCACGACTAGCATTCCGGGCTGATTTCTTTGGGCTACGAGTGAGCAACTCTCTCACTCGCCCAACAGTCTCTTCACTAACTCTTGGTCGTCCCGTGCTCTTCGCTTTACAAACGTAGCCGGTGTGTTCAAACTGATTGTACCATCTACGAATGTTATTATCACTAGGGGGATCACAACCGAACTTAGTGCGAACGTACGTTGCACAGTAACTAAAGATTCGGTGTTTGCAAACTGCGAAACACGAAACGCTTTCTGTTTACTAGTCGTCATCTTTGCTACTGCCGCTGTCTAGCGGATTGCAGCAGAAACATTGCACGCACATGCGCTCTGGTGCCAACAAACAAAACTGTTTGAGTTGCTTTTTCATTTGTCATATCATTTATATTTGTAAGTTTAATGTAATAAATATTATAAAGAGTTAAAACCCCGATATTCATTTATACACACCCTGTACATTAAAGTTAATAACCTTATTTTGGAACACATTAACACAGTAAAACTCCACTTAACCGAAATAAAAGGAGCAAACATTTTTCGGTTAGTAAACCCATGAGGCGACAGCACTTATAAAGCCAAAGCCTGCCAGCCCGACTGGCTGCCTCACACCTACATACGCAAGGTAGAAGCGGGCGTTCATCCAACCAATACGGGGAGTGTATGTGGTCAGCATCTCAGCACCCGCAGATGAAAAATTGGCTTTCTTGACCAGGGCCGTGTAGCTATCGGAAGCCTTTCAATTTCCTCGATGCTTAATGGACATCATTCCTCTATCCGGGACTTAAAATCTGCAATCCCAACGGTAGGATCGAACCCAGACCACATTCCGTGTCAAGGAACCAAAGCATGATGCCCTAGCCCACTACGCCATGGCACAGGACTTTCGGTTAATAATCCATAATAACATCTTTGTGAAGCGAAAAGCAGCATATAGTTAATTAGATTCCAAATGATGTGCTTTTTAATACTGTTCAATAATTACTGTATCATATTATAATAAGCATTACTGTATTTATAACGAATTTTCGCAGAATCCGTAGCGCATTTGCAACTTTCTTCCTGGAAATCTTGCTAAAACTTACATCGCCGTTTGATAAGCTTATATGTTGGTACGGTATTATAATTTTGTTCCAAAAGCCACAAGTTTTTATTACAATAATGCCTTAATTGAATACTTCCCATTAAGATTTGAACACAAATTTGTAATATTTCTTATTTATAATGCTTTGATTTGCTCTGTTTGCTGCCAAACGGTTGTAAACGCCTTCGAGTTTATGTTCAGATGATACCTTGAATTCAAAATAAACTACCCTGAAAGATACAAATGATAAAATAATTATAGGATGTGCAAGGAGTTAAAATCTGTTATAATAGTAAGACACTGCAGAGAATTTAGTGTGAGGTGTAGAAAAACTAGGATTTTGTAATGGGCACTTTTCAACTGCTACATTTTTAGCGTCAAGTTTAAAGTTGAGAGTGAATCAACCCTCAGTTTCGCTCAAAGGTCTCTTAATCCAAATTTAGACATTTTATAACGTTAACCTACCACGCAAGACCACCATATTTATTTCCCTTTTGAGGAAGCCCTAATGAACAGTTTTGCACCCAAAAAAGTTCAACGCTCTTCGCTATGTTTAAACGGTGACCTCGGTAACTCAGGGCTAGCACGCAGACCACGCAGAAGGATGGGGTTGCGTTTAAGGTTTTGCTGTACGCAATACCAACTACCTGTGTTGAGATTTAGGTCCAATCGTAGGAACGACGTTTTCTTAATTTGTCTTCCCTGCACATTTTCAGTAAGCTGGGCTTTGGTTAGGTGCAATTCGTTTAAGTGCAGTTCTACTGCACTTCAATTTTCACGATTAATAGAAGAATTGAATATAATTTATTAACCCAAGAGTGTAAAACTCCACAATAAAAATTCGTTTATACTTATTCCTGATGTATTTAAAGAAGACAGATGGACTGCAGTAACAGTGGTCTTTGGACTTATCTTCTTTATGTGTGTACGTATAGTTCGACAATTAATCTTATGCTCAAAGTACGATTTTGTAGTGCACAATGGACAGTTAAAACATCAAAAACATAACATAGAGAAATTTTTTTATAACTTTTACTTCACATCTGGTATGTAGGTTAAAGCTGACCAGCTTAAACATATTATAAATATTCATTACTGATTTGACAAGGAACACAACCTCGGCTTCGCTCGCCGGTGCCCAACCACTGAGTGCTATTGTGAGTTATTCAAATGCGGATTACATATCATTTTGTTGATATACATACATTGAAATGTGTAGGTAAATAATATCTGCAATCCTTTATACCGATTAAGCGAATGCCGTTGGAGCAATGAGCTTTCGTAATGGTATTTTGCAAAAGCAATAAAAAACCATAATGCGTGAAGAAAATTATGTGAATGTAACATCATACCAGCTTACATACTCAAGAGAGTCGTAAAATAGTAAAGCAGTAAAGTAGTAGACTTTCTCTAATGAAAAGCAATCGGGATAGATATGGGTACAGTTGGAATATATGCCAAGAATTTAACAAACTATTCCAAATAACTTCCGTTGTTATATTATTACTGTTATTATTTCTTAATCTTAAAAATCCATTGTCTCTGGTATTCACATTTTTACATTATATAATTTTAACCTGGGCTGTTTTAACTTAAGGCTAAAATCTACTCATTAAGTAAAAGCGTAGCTAAAGAAAAGGAGCCTAAGCGACTCCACCATATGTTACGACCCAGGGCCTGAGTGGGCTAACTGGAGGGGGTGGGGGTTTGCATAGAAGGAATCATGTGGCGGAGGAAAGTACAGAGAACACTAAGTTTGATAATATGAAAATTTACTAAACACTGATCGTTAATATTATGGACAAAACA
Organism: Mantis religiosa; assembly: GCA_030765055.1. Lineage (NCBI taxonomy): Eukaryota > Metazoa > Arthropoda > Insecta > Mantodea > Mantidae > Mantis > Mantis religiosa. The sequence goes on from CM060951.1 coordinate 164,632,484, forward strand.
CTCCTAAAGTCTACGAAAGACTTAGAGCTCTAATTATGACAACGTTACATATTTAGGGAAATACCCATGGCATTTTAACGTGGAGATGCGTGTAGTAACGTTGAGGATGCGCGTATAGAAGCTACTACTAACGGATGGTATGATGACCCCGGTTTCTAAAGTCAAGCATGACCCCCGAAAGAACCCAAACCAGAACGACCTGCGACAGCCGAAACAAGCAGTCTTTAAACATCGTTTCTACTAAAATGTCATTCCTCGTGCCACGTCAGGAAAATCTAATACAAAATACTTTCAACATGCAAACATAAGCATTCAAATACGTCTCAGAACAACCTAAGTGCAATTCAGAATTTGGTTAACTCAGATAACTTAGTGTAATCAGCATTCGGCCACGGATTGCTATGGATCGCTACAAATTTGTAGCAGGTAAAAATGTTTGGGAAATGGAGATATGTTAACTCCTATAACTTTTGTTATTGGTAAACCTTTTTGTTTACTACAGAAGGTTTTGTAATGAACTACTAGACTTACCAAGATAGAATTATGAAAGACTATAAGAAATGGACTATTAATGGAAAGAATAATGACATTTTGGTATAGTTGCTAGGCCAAAGAAGAGGGAGAAATTATGGGATTATGCATGAGACATCAAAAAAAATAGAGAACTGCAATAGTTGGTGGGCAGAGATAGCAGGACTTAGGGAAAATATAGGAATGGGAGATATAGTGAGATTAGATTAAAGAAATACAAGCGATGTGGGTAAATTGGTAAAATGCAAAATAGAAGATAGAGAAAGGCAGGAAATATGGGGAAGTATAGAAAATATGAAATCATTACAATTTTACAAACAAATGAAAAAAAAACTGGGGACGAGATGCATACGAAGATTATTGCAATAGGCAAAAGAGAAAAAGTTTGGCTTGTATGAGAAGAGGAACAATATTCCTAAGAGGGATAAGAGGTAGAAAAAAGGTAATCTGTGAATTGTGTGATGAAAAGAAAGCATGGAACACTATGTAACAGAATGCGAGGAGGCTGCAATATGGAGAGAAAAGGTTTTGCAGGAAAATGTTAGAAAGTAAAGAAGATCATAGTAGCTATAAAAATGTTAACAGGAAAGGAGGAAAGGTAGGTAAGAAGTATTGGTGAGTTCTTACAGGAGGTAAAAGAAGAACGGACAAGAAATGTAAAGAACATAAGAAAGGTAGAGAGGTGGGGTGAGAGAATTGGTCTAGTTAAGTAAGAAGGAAGCATGGAGGTTAAGAGCTACCTGGCAGAGCAGAAGATCACTGTGTCATGTAAGCCAAGGTAGCAACAAGGTAAAGACAAATAAATGTGGCCTAAAGTTGTAAATTGTAAAATCTTGGACTATGCACAGTAAATAATTTGACTCACTAATAATTGACTCACTCAGAGTATATTGTCAGTAGCGATGCCTGCGTAGCTAGTAATTGGCAGTTAGTGATTTTCTCAATCATAGTCAGTTGTCAAGTTTGCCGGGACATACACGCCTACATCTCCATGTAGGTTTACAGTAATGTTTTTACTTTTAGTTTTTCAATGATGATCCAAGATAGAATGTTTAACCAACCTGGAAAATATCCTGGTTGCACAGTTCCAAGTCTGTACAAACTATGATGGGAAATATCTTGTAGTTTGGAATTATTGTAATTATGCTAACAGTATTTTATAGGAATTCTCATGCCACTTTGTAGAAATTCTCATATCACTCTGTAGGAACTCACATTCTCCGCTGGCTAACTGGACAAAGAGTATATTGATGTCATAAGCTAGTGTCATTAGATATACCACATTACTTTTTGTTGCTGATCAACAAAAGTATTTAGAATTTTAAAATGTGCAAGCAAATCGCGACAGAGGAAATAAGTATTAAATAATAGGGTACAGGAATTTGATATGCTCCCAAGCATTCCTCAACGTTTCACGAGGCAATATGTAGCAGTTAGCAGACATTATTATAGTTTTTTTCCAATACCTATACCCAATTTTAAAATCCCTTTCGAAATCAATAGTGATCCACGAAGTACCGTGCATTGCAAAGGCATATATTTCTTTTAGTAACAATTATTAATAATACCATCGATAAAGGAACCTCCATATTTACACTAAAAGCCGTACGGTGTACAAAAGCAAAACTCGCATTCAGTAAAGAACACCCCTCACAGAAAGTGCCTATTGATGTAGTAACTTTGAAAATTATGACTGCAGGATTTTCACGCTTTATGGTGCTTCTATTTGTACCTACTTCACTCATTACTCCGTTGCACACAAACGAACATAAAGCATCCTTTGGTTTTGTAGAATACATTTACTTTGATTTGTAAAACACATTTTACCTGACGTAACGGAAAATGCGTGGCATAAAAACAAATAAAGTGTGGGGAAATTCTACCCTCACAGACATTAGCGGACATGATGTCGTTGTAACCAAACGACTTTCAAACGCTGATTGATATATATCGAAATGTAAGCTGTTGCAGGCAGCAACTCAAAAGTGGAAAAGGTTGACGCATGGGCCAATGGAATAGAGTGAACTGTGTGCGTAGCTTAGAGATTCATTTGTGTTTGCTTTTTTCTTTACGCCGGTTGTTTGTATGACATGTTTGTGAAAAGTTTGTTTACTCTGTACAAGGCTCTGACTTTAACGCAGATAGAGGGCGCCACAGGCACTAATTTGATCACATAGCAGGATGAAAAAATGTATATAATTTTATATCCCGTTCAGAGATTTCCTTTAATACTTTTCATTTGGTTTGATTAGTTTTGGATTCGCAATTAATATAGTGGCATGGCGTTCCTATTGGGAGCTAACTGTGATCACAGCTTTGTGCTAAATGAGTAAAATATAAAAAATATGTTAAAAAGAAGCATAAAGCCAGATTAAATTTAATTTGTGCTGAATCGATTCCTTTAATCCTCATGTTCTTTACAGTTACATTTAGGTGTAAGATGCAATCTATTTAACCAAGAATCCGATATTCAAATTTTAGTAAAAACATACGCGTTATGTCCCCCCAAAAATATCAACTGTTACATTGGCATTATTGTCTCTCTCCTCTATAGTGTCGCGAACCCGTATCTACGATCTCGTGGCTCGTTTACACAAAAGGAACTTATAGGCGGGCAGTGTGGAAACCAACAGCCGGCAAAGATAACATGCAGATAAAGGTCTGCCGAAACAAACAAACTGAGATAAATGGAAATTTCTAGTTACTTCTTGACTGATAGAGACTGTTCGGGTCCTGGTTTATTTTCGAGTAATCTAGAAATTATCAGGAGTTATTTAAGGGGTTGCAAGTTGTAAAACAGTCGCGGAAGATGTAAGCGAAGAACAGCAGAGAGTTGTGAGTAAATAGTAAACAGCTGTGAACAAATGCTGTGTAACGAGACCTAATGTTTGTTATTGTCATCGACCTTGATGCTGTAGATTGTGATATGTGATGTAATATTGCTACGTGAGAATTGAACAGTGTATCTCTACGCAAATAAAGGACATTTAGAATTTCGGCAAATTGGACTTTTAATTCTACGAACCCACAAAGTTATTGTGTTAATATATTGTCGAAATACAAGGAATGCACACCAGTTTATGGTTCTGTCTATGTTATTTTAATGGAGATAATGTTTTTATAACCCCCTTCATTGCATTATTCTTATAGATGCAAGGAAAGATCATTACTGTAAAGCTTAACAACTGTATTTTTAAAATTCTGCAGTAGAATTCGAAAAACATGTGAATATGGAAGGACTTTACAATAAACGTATTGAGAAATTTAAAACATTATTATCGAAATGGTAGATAATGATGATCCGGGCTTGTAGGCCGCGGTCTATTGGAAAATAATCCTCCAGACGTTTCGTTCCAAACTGTGTCGAACATCTTCAGTGGCGTGGCTGTAACACTCTTGTACTTTCGGCTGCGTCTGAGAGTGTTATGGCCACGCCACAGAAGATTTTCGACACAGTTTCGAACGAAACGCCTGGAAGACTATTTTCCAAAAAACCACGGCCTACAAGCCCGGATAATCATTATCTACTAAATGACTCCGGCCGTGAAAGCCTACGCACTACAATTATTAACGATATCTCGTAAAGCGCTTGACACGAAGGAGTTATTTGAAATAAATTGTTTTAAGTATATACCAGCTTTATGTTCAGAAACTCTGCAGGATTAAACAGAATTCCTGCCAAATGAAGATAACTTACTGGCTATTCAGAAAACAACTTAACAGCTAAATTTTATTTATCGTAAATTTTTTTAATATATAACATTTTAATTAAAAGTTAGAAACATTTGAGAAAAACTAAAGGTTCGAAAATTCCCCCATCTAAAAGGTATTTTTATTTATCGTAAGCGCACACAAGCCGTGAAAATGATTACATTCACATTACATTACATTCACTTTCACATTACTTGTCTTTGGCGTAAGCAACGATTGATTTCTGTCTATTCTTGCATTTGATAATATGGCATCAGTCTTCAAAGCACAATTCACACACACACACACACACACACACACACACACACACACACACACACACACATACACACACACACACACACAAACACACACACAAACACACACACACATACACACACACGTTATTTGGTTCGCGAAATGATTTGTAGCAGCACACCTTGTGGTGAAAACAATGGATAGCCAGTCTCGTTGTCACGTGTCGCATTTCTCGGTTAGCTTCCATCCAGGTCCTGTGTTTTTTGGGTGGAGGAAAAGTCCATTTACGGAGCCCCAAAATGTGGACTGGGGGGGGCTCGCCTGTTCTTGGCAATACCCACTGAAAACCTCCACCGGATAATGTAAGGATAATGATGTGTGAATGGCGTGGCTTAGTGCGGTCCCGCATAGCACCCGCGTTAGTATGTGAGAGATGGAATGCTGGCACCCAATGGGTGCGAGCGCGTGGAAGGTATTACTAGGCTACAGACATGGAACCTGACTGCAGCCTAGGGGTTAAAATGTGGAAATGGGTAAGGACAGGTACCGGATAATTGGTGTCTTGCTTTCCACCGTACGTGGCGAGACTTGATGTCCCCCACGTACAACTGGCTGACGATATTGTGCTGTTCTTCTGTGATGTGCTGTTTCTTTCTGAAGGTGGTTCACGTGGAAGGAAGTTCGAGCTCACAGAGTTCCTGAGAAGCACCCTGACGCTCGTAGTGAGCTAGTCAAGCTTCCGGTGTATGGATTGGTGCTCTGGTGTGATGTGAGTTGTCTGCGTAGTCTGGAGTTCTCTTAGGAGGTGCTCCAGGGCGGTCAGCTTGGCCGCTATGACCAGGATCTCCGAATGAATATCCTGAACAGCCTCCCCTAGGACCCGTAGTTGCTCCCTGAGCTGCTCCTGGTTTGTGGTGTAGTCTGGTGTTGCCGGCTGTTGATGATGCTGTTAAGGATGCTGAGCACTCAGCTACTGCTGAGTGGTTGGCGGCGCTGGAGGGACAGGCGACGCCTTCCTGAAGGGATGCAGGGCCATAGAACCTGTCCGGTGAAATTACTGTAACCGCCACAGGAGGCACAGAAGCGGCGGTGTCGGCAATGGTTGTGTTCTGTGCAGACGAAGGTGAGGCTGGAGGCACCACATTAGTGACACTTCGGCTCGGTTGCATGACCGAAGTCGCAGCAGCAGCGACATGGAGCTTGACGGTCCTGTCGGCTGACTTCAGGGCGCAGCACCCGCCCTAATAAGGGCAGGCCGTTAGCTAAAGCAGCTTCCAGTTCCGCGTGGCTGGCTAGCGCCCGCGACTGGGTAGCAGGGCCGGATTCTGGCTGCGTTGTTGCAGGACATTCCTCCTCGGTTGGCTCTGCGGCGGCGATGACTGCTGGTGTCTTCGTTCCTCTCTTGACACGACCCATGCTATAGCCCTGAAGGTTCGAGGAGAAGTCCCGCCTCGTCCTGTCTTGAATAGCAGACGTTGCATGGAAGTCCTCCGAAAACCCAAAGGAAAACTATGTGTGACGTTTTTTGACTACTCTAAAGCCTCCAACCTGGTCAACAGAAAAATATTAATAGACAAACTTAAGGAACTAATTGGAAGATCGAGCACAACGACCATAATATCGAATATACTGGCAGAAAACCAAGTACAAATAGATGATGGAATAGACATATCCGACTGGCTGGCACAGACGAAGGGCGTCCTCAGCCCTACTCTGCTTAACGTCCTCATAAACGATGTCACGAAAGGGATGGCAGGAACAAGCACATACATATCGCTGATGACATGGCCATCGCAGCGACAGATATAGACAAACTAGAGGCGGAGAGAAACGACATTAACATAAACGAAGAGAAGAAAGAGTTGGTAATGTTCAGGAAAGGAGAAAACTCGCTGAAGCAGAGAACGTCAAATGTAATTGGAAACTACTCAAGTGGGTTAGCAATTTCAAATATCTAGTCATCATAATCCAAACTACGGGAAAAAAGGTAATTTTTGGCTATGGAATTTTCTTAAAATATTCCTGCGCTATTTTTGAAGATACTGAATTCATAATGAAGTGTTAGTTCAGCATTTTGAACTTTTTGGTTATCCCTTTCACGGATATGTCTGTATGTGTTGGGAGGGGTGGATACGCCATGTGCATTTACATTACTGAAGATTGAAGGGTTATGTCCTAAACTTTATCTTTAAAAACACCAATAGCAGATCAAATATAAACGGGAATAATTTTTGAAATTTATTTAATCAACAAACAAAAATGCTCATATACAGATTACTTTTCTGCATAGTGTCCTGCCTTCGATACACATTTTCTGCATTGGATTGGCAAGCTTTTTTATGCCATCCTTATAGAAAGAAGAAGGATCTGTGCGGAGCCAGTTGCGCAAGAGCTCTTCCCCACTTGTCATCATCAGAGCGCCGGGGTACTAGATCTTGTTTGAGTGGTCCAAACAAATGGTGATAGCAAGGCGATAAATCTGGACTGTAAGGAGTGTGTTACAGAGGTATGCAATGCATTTTCTCCATCCCACGTTAAAGTGACATTCTATGGCCTTGCATTGTTATGGAGGAGAATGGCGTTTCGGATAGGTTGTCGTCGTCGTTTGTTGCGATATGCAACGTTTGCTTCATCCAAAATATGAAAGTAATAGGCAGCATTCATTTTCCTTCGTGATGAAAATCCACCAGTAAAACCCCCGTGGAGTCCCAGAAAACAGTTGCAAGCACTCTTCGAACAGGTAGGCGTGTTCTGAACTTGAACGGACCTGCTTCGTCTCCTTGCCGCCATTCCTTGCTTGCTTTGACTCCGGGGTGCAATGATGCACCCACGTTTCACACCAAATCACAATGCTATTCAAGAAATGTTCTCCCTCCTCCTCGAAGCTATGCAGGTGTCTCTTACAAACTTCCTGGCGTAACGTTTGGATCATAAGATTTGTGCAAAATGGGAAAGCTGTAGCCGTCGACGGTGTTCCAAAAGACCCACGTTGTGGCGATCATCTTAAAGCAGGAATTTTTGGGATGATGGAGAAATCTAATGACATTCTCACCTTTAGTGATGTTCTAGAAGACATCTAGAAGTTTCCCCTGAAATTATTGGTTTGGGTGAGCGCATCAGTAATTCTGGAGCGCTGAGTTCTCTTTCCCAGGGTCGTAATCTCGGAGTACAGGAAGTTAATATTACTATTGCTGAAGAATGGACAAATAATTCTTTTCTTGTTCAGACATGGAGACTTAATTCTTTCGAATCATTTTCCACCTTCGATACAAATTTAAATAGTATAAATGTTGCTCTTTAACAAACGATGACTGGTGTGTTGATTAACTATTACTTTCTTACACATACGCTGTTTGTGCATCTTACAGGCATACTCAAAAATAATCCTGCACAACCTCGGAGAGACACAAATGTACGTCTTTCTCCTGCGACGTTCTTAAGCAGAAGAACAAAATCTTTTAAACATTTAACAACTTCCCCTTATATCTGATTGTCATGGCTACACCATTACCTACCTTACATTTTATTCATTTCATTAAACATTACTACAAGACATGAAATATCTGAAGTAACTGCTTCATGTTTCGGCACTTAATTTTATTTTGAATCGCACAATAACTATTTCTAAACGTATAGACCAGTAGGAGCTTTTTAAGCACTGCTTGGTATTAATTTCGCAGACAGAAAATTACACAATTTTATTATATGAGAGTGAAGTTTGTAGACTGGAGGGTGGAAGACAAATCATTGATACAGCACATAGGAAGTTCCGTAAAGAAGTTTTAATATTCAAATGAATTCCAGCAACTAGAAATGGGTAGATTAGGGTGGAAAATTATGATAAAATAAAGAGCACTTAAGTTTTGGCTTATAATTTAATATTTATATGAATATAATTTACTAAGTCAATATGTACTCAATCAATAAAACAAGAAAAGCGTTTAAAATGACATGCTACAGTGAGCAGTATGTCCTGGAAAGCAATGGTCTGGGAGAAATACTGAAAATGAGGGAAATAATTTAAGGTGTTTTTGGAAAGGAGTTAGCAGAAAATTTTAAGTTATAAAAGTAGAAACACTGTTTGATGATATAGTTGTAAAACATCATTACAAACGTAAAATGCCCTAACATTTTTATGATAAAGATAATAGATAAACCAAATGTGCAGAAGAGAAGGGGTCAGTATGGGTGTATGGAGACCGAAAGGGCGAGAAAAGGTTTTCCACAAAAACATTGTCCAATATCCAGGAGAAAATCATATATAGAGCATATAATGTTTGAGTGAGCAGGCACTGAGTACTGGAATATATAAATGAGAAGTGGGTCAAAATAAATAAAGACTTTATTAATTAAAATTTATATTAAAGACCATATGGAAGCTTCAGAGCTCTTATGTGTAGTTAAAAAGAAATGGAATTTGCCATTAAAAGAGAAGAAAACAAAGTTTAATTTTAAGGGAAATTAATATGTACCGAGCGGAAGTTGCATAATGAATATGGTAAGTTAACAGCCTGAGCACCACAGCGAACTGTTTTCCTCATATTTTTATTTGCAAGAATCTTAGTACAAATAAATTTGTTTCCCTTTATTCTGTACATACACCATAGATGTATGTTATGACTTCATTCATAAGTTCATTAAATTTTACTACCACTTCTTAATCCAGGTTACTCTTTCCTGAGGCTTCATTTGTTTGCTCATGCGAACTTTTCGCTAATACCACTTTGTTTTCAAATTCACTTCGCCTTCTTACACAACGTAGCGTAGCCAGACGTAGCCTCCTCACATAAGGAAGAGTCCAACTGAAGTCATACCTGATCCCTCTCTACACGTTAACACAGCCATCAAAAATTCAATCAGAGTACAGCATTTTTCGAATTAACAGAAGCAACCTAAGTGACTCCACAACGTAAGCGCAGGCAGGAAGTTTAGTTTTCTAGTAATAGCGCTGCTTATCTGGCAAAGCCGCTACTTATCACTTAAGACTCCGACTGCCCTCTGTCGACCTAACTATATCTTTGTGCCTTAGCCTGGAGCAGTCCCTATAAGATAGGAGCAAATAATAATAATAATAATAATAATAATAATAATAATAATAATAATAATAATAATGATGATGATGATGATGATGATGATGATGATGATGATGATGATGATGATGATGATGATGATGATGATGATGATGATGATGATGATGATGATGACGACGACGACGATGACGATGACGATGATGATGACGACGATATTAGCCCACAGACAGGTTATAATATATATATATATATATATCCTACCGCTGCAATGGAGGTAAAATGCGAGGAACAATATACGGTTTTGAAATTCTGGCTTCGACTCAACAAATCTTCAGTTGAGACCTATACAATGTTACAGGAGACCTATAGAGAGTCTGTTCTTCCGTACAACACAGCTCGAAGGTGGTTTAAAATGTTTAAAGAGGGCAGGCAATCAGTTTGATAGGAAGGTGGACCTGGTGCTCCAATTACTGCTCCTACGGAAGAAAACATTAACACTGCTGCTGCCATTGTGAGAGAGGATCGATGAATTACCTTAAGAGCACTTTCTGAAATACTGAACATTTCATTGCGTGCCACATTTCCCTGAATTAGGCTGGATGCTGCACCACGATAATGCGCAGCCGCATATTGCCAATGTTGTTGCTGAATATCTTGCAAAAATCAACGTGAAGTGCATACCTCATCCTCCCTATTGTTCGGATTTAGCCCCATGTGGCTCTTTCTATTGCCTAACTTGAAGAAACGCCTTCGTGGGGGGCACCATCCATCATCAGAAGCAGCGGTGAGGGCTACGGAGGCGATTTTGAAGGATCTCTCAAAAACGGTTTACAGCATATCTTTGAAGACTGGCAGAAAAACTGGGACAAGTGCATCACATTCAGGGGAGATTATTTTGGGAAGGAACATCAAAATTTTGAGGATGAGTATAGGCACGTTGTCAAAAAAAAATGTGGTCGTCCTTTTTTTAACAGCCCTCGTATGTATATAAGACACAGATGTTTTTATTATACAAATGTCTTTCTCAATTCAATGCCCATAAACATTCTGGGGCACACAGGTTCTCTCTCTCCTTCACCTGACCAAAAGTTCTACTTATTATTCTACTTATTGTTCAGTTGGAGAATTTAATGTCATATGGGCACGTTGGCCATACTAGCTCAGTGGTTTAGAGCAGCTGGATGGAGGCCAGAAGATCCATGGTTCAATTCCCGACTATGGAATTGAATTTTTCATTCTGGCTATACTCTTTCATTCGTATAATAATTGGTATTTTTATCCCATACGTCAATCTCGACCAAAGTAATAAATTGCAGAACGTACAGACGTATTCACCTTCATTGACGAGCGCTGTATTCGCTTCTTACTTGCTTTAACTAGAAGAGTGAAATACTGTGACGTTGGAACCACGCGCTTCCACTAGGTGTACCATTCAAGCATAGCACCTGTATCAGATGTGGCATTGCGTTCACCTTAAAACATAGCGCCACTAGGCATTTCCGACCTTATGAGAACTCGAAAGGGGTAGTTCAGAAAGGATGTTATTCCCAAAAGGGTAGGCTGAGGTGAAGGTTTATCTTATCTTAAAATGGCGACATGCAGCTGTGGCATAAAGAGGGCTTATTCTACAGAAAACAAAATTACTGATCTACTTAATAATAAAACAAAGGTTGTTCAGTAAAATTCAGCTGTGGATTTTAACCTTAGGAGAAGTTGCCGAAGTTCTGGAATCCATTCTCGCAAAGAGATAAATGATGCAAATTCGTCTCGCATGGGCGAGACTGTCCTCACTTAAGTCAAATTTTGGAGTTTTAAATACTAAACACTTGCAGATGCAACAACTGATTCAAGGCTTTGTTATGGGCATGACAGCTAAGTATGACTGGCAAGTACTCTGACAGAAAGTTGCGTGTTCCGGTATTATTCCTTCTTCTTCTGAATATATAATTTTTACAGTTTTACTCCTTTTGTAAATCTACAAAACATATCCTCATTATATCAACCTGGCGTACAGTAGATTACTGCAATAGGCAAGAGAGGGAAGGGTTAGCTTGTATGAGATGAGGAACAATATTTCTAAGAGGGATAAGAGCTAGGGAAAAGGGAATTTTTGAATTGTTTGGGGGAAAAGAAAGCATAGAACGCTATGTAACAGAATGCGAGGAGGTTTCAATGTGGAGAGAAAAAATTTGGGAGGAAAAATGGGAGAAAGTATAGAAGAGCATAGTAGCTATAAAAATGTTAACCGGATAGGAGGAAAAGTAGGTAAGAAGTATTGCTGTGTTCTTACAGATAGTGAAAGAAAATAGGACAAGTAATGTAAAGAATATAAGAAAGGAAGATGAGGGGGAAGAATGGGCTAATTAAGTAACATGAAGGCATGGATGTTAAGAGCTACCTGGCCGAGCAGAAGACCAGGGTGTCATGTAAGCCAAGGTAGCAGCAAGGTAAAGAAAAATAAATGTAACCTAAAGGTTTAAACTGTAAAATTTTGGAATATGCACAGTAAAAATCTAAATCTAAAAGTAACGAATCAAAAATAAGGTGTTTGAGACCTGTGTCTCTGATATGAAGGGTTAGCCAATTAATTATTATATACACAAATGTAAAGTACCATTGCATTGATACAAAGGGATTTTGATTCCCTCGCCTTTGGCTCCAGGTTATATATGATTTCTCGCTCCAGAAGACATCATTGCATCTGAACAGAATGTACATTAACTGATGACCGTTTAGTGCCATAGAGTCGCGTAAACAACTTTATTTTTCTCATGTTTTCCGATACACTTCTGCACTTTGCCATGCTGTACTAGCTTCAATGTGATTGCTGATTCATATCTAGTAGTTTATCTCACTCGGGGCAGAAGTATTAAGCCACATAATTAAATCATATAAATCACATTGGCAATATTACTAGACGCTCATAGAAACTCTTAATTGTAAGCCACAATGTAAAAGAAAACTCGGTAGACCAAGAAACAATTGTATCACCAAATTGCAGCTGGAATCAGCTGAAACCCAGATCATAAAGTAGAAGAAGATGAAGATTGTTTATTATTTAAATTCACATCTAATATTTGGAACTGTGTCTCCTCTCATTATATACCTCAAATGTTTGAAAGCATTTAGCCTGTCCAATATAAGTGCATGAAACCAAGAGCTGTACTAAAGTACTGATAACACGCAGTCTCTATATTGTAACAACTTGGCTTGTAGAAGTTGAAGATAATAAGGCACGAGTTTTCTATGTTGGGTCCCCTTGCCATATCGTTATAACTTACATCGCTGGCACCGAGAACCACTGAAACAACTGAAGCGTGAAAACTAGAATAGAACTGAATGTTGCAAGCATTCAGCTGAAAATGTAAAAGTCAAGAGAGATCGACAAAAAGCATAAAATTAATGAAGTTGTTCCGTAACAAAGCCCTGTTACCGTGAATATAACAGAGAATTGCGTGATGAAAGAAAGGATTCATGTCAAGTTTTTTTCTTTATTAAGGTTACATAAGAAAATCTAAATTGTATATACCTATAGGAATGTCAATATTAGACCTTCAGAAATAATAAGACATGATTTTCTTTACAAATAATGATGATACGGTAGCGACAGGTCTGCCAGTATATTTCAACTAAGTATTTGCTTACGGAATAACCCACAATTTGTTAACAGTGCATCTTGGAGTTATGAATAAATAAATGAATAAATAAAGGAACCAATAATAGAATAAATAAACAATTTTATTTTTCCTGCCACATTTAAAATATGTAGAAAATGTACTGAATTTCATCTAAAAATTTCAGACTAGATTTAATTGGAAATAGCTACGTGATTTGAGACTTCTTGGGTGAAAAACGAACATTCTTTATGTTTTATGTAGACATAAACATCTTCCAAGAATGGAATAGAAAAGCTTTCAAGAGGGTCCTCCTATCCCATGCTACCCTTGACATATATAATACTTTAAACATATGTCTTTTCTGTGGAATTGTCTTAAGAATTTGAATTAAAACACTAAATATTTAATACCTTTCATTAAAAATTAAATGCACAACAGGAATTGTCAATTAGAGAGAGTTTGCATGATCTATAAACCGTGTGAGATAGACAAAGTCTTGTCAAACAGCAAACTTATTTTCGTTGAAGCACAAAAGTTATGGTTTTTTTTTTTTTTTTTTAATTTTAGAGCTAAAATATCCAGGATATTACTTCAATTTTTCCGACCATGCTTTCTCTGGGAAGTTTATCATGGTCATGAGATAACGCAGAGGTGTGGCTATCAGTTTATCTACAGTATTCGGTAGACATGAGAATAATCATGTATAAAAGTAGTGTTTGAATGAGAGAAACTTTCGTGTAAATGCAACTCGTCACTTTTGACGCTTCAGTATTTTGTCCACTGCTCTTTCATTTACCTTCCACTATGAAAATCTATATTATAAAAATATGTTGCTGTCTGAAAATAATATTAACCTTGTAGACTATGAACCACATTTTTTGTGGAAGAAATTTAGTTATTTTGAGGATTTGATTTAAATGATACTATGATATAGGAAATAAACATTTTCTATTATGTGGATTTTTGTGTTCAACATTCTAACACACTCTTCACGTTTCATTTTTCCCCTGGATATTAGTGTTTGAAAGTAATAATACTATACTTTAGTATATTTTTAGTGATCGCAAATTGTTTCTACATCTGCCTTGCAAGAGTTTGTATGATTAGCAATTCCTTGGAGTTATTCACAAAGCGACGTTAGTTTTAAATTTATATTTTTGACAGTCAAGACTTAGGAAAAGTTATAGGAATTCTAAACAGCTACAAACACCAGCAGGAAGGAATAGGGCGAAAATGTGTGAAGGATGGCCTGGTCTGCTGTTTGCAAGAGTAGCGCGGGGTACTTAACGTTTTAGATTGAACATCCCTGACCACCTTTCGATGTTCTCGGACACGCTAAGGTAGAATATTCCATGCTAGAAAGCAAATTTTTCTTTCCTCTCATGGCACTGTCCGTTTATCTAGTCTTGTAACACTAGAATATGAAGAGGGAAATGAAATGAGAGGGAATCTGAGACGGAAAATAATTCAGTCATGCATACATAGTACCTATGCACTGGGAATGCAACCTAAATACACGCTTCCGACGTAAACATCTAAAACATAATATTGAGGTTTTGACGGGATTAACGAAACCATTGGCTGAGAATAGCCATTGTTTAAGCTTCGAAAGTTAATCACATATAAATATGCATCCATACATTCAAGGAGTAACGGTATTTCTTTTTATTGCTCTGTCAATACACAAAAGTGACCAAGTCACGGACTCGTGAACTGCTGCACTGCGCCGAATCCTCACTATAGAGCCGTAAACTCAACTCAACTGATTGATACCCCCACTTTTAATACTACACGAACTCTCTCGCTATGATTCTCATCAGCTTTTGTATACCCTGTCGGTGTGAGAAGAAGCTTCTTGTGATAGACCGTTCTCGAATTATGTATTGGAACATTCTCAAGCGGTGTTTGCGCAGTAATAACTCAGCTCGCTTCTGACCTTTCTGACGTGAGCTAGTGGTCGCCCATGAAAGGTGCACCTCCCTATTCCCTCCAGTAAATAAACAACAAAAATCCTAGCAATTCCCCAATTTCTGCACAGCTTCTTCATGACAGACTCGCGATCACATGTGCTGATACATATTGCAGTATTATTCAAATGCAGTTAAACGCAAACGCTGTACTTTCAAAGACCACCACCACCACCACCACCACCACCACCACCACCACCACCACCACCACCACCACCACCACCACCACCACCACCACCACCACCACCACCACCACGACCACCACCCCCACCACCGCCACCGCCGTCGCCGTCGGCACCGCCACCGCCACCACCACCTACAGCACCACCACCTACAGCACCACCACCACCACTACCACCTAATTACGACTATCATCGGAGTTCTGTATTTCAAATCTCATATGTACCTACATATGAGGTGATGTTAAAAGATAGAGTGAGTAAATCTGAATTAGCCGGTTTAGTTCACTTATATTTATGTAATATTGGTATTGGTACCTATATCCACCTCTCCTCACCTGCCAAATAATAATACATTTCCGCAACTTCCAGTCGATCTTAGTTGTCTTAGTTTCCTTTTGACACCTTTTTGTGTGTCTTTGTTACTTATTTGTATGTTATATTTATTTACAGGCCTTAAACGGAGGGATCGTCATGGTCAACTTCTACACCTTCTTCATCACATGCAACTCATCAGCAACTATTGCTGACGTCGTTGGTTAGTATTGCTTTACGTAATTATTGTCTTACAAGTCATACTCTAGATAGAATATGCAGAAGGAACGTTTAAACCTGAAAATTTTCAAACCACTTCAGCTCAATTTGTCATCACTGGTCATGAACTCAGAATATCGTGACATTTCCGCAAAGCAGTAATAAGTATTGCTAATTGTAGATACTGAAGTTTGAACTTGTAATATTTTAATCATTAGATGTAAAAATTTGCAACTTTTATAACCTTAATCTGACTTTACATTAAAAATAAATAACTACTGTATCACAATTAACAGACAGACTTCATATAAATCAGGATTATCCTATTGGCTTATGTTCAGTATGATGGAAGGTTTGACTATAAATGAATGAGTTAAATGAAAAGTTTTCGTAAAGTTTACAGTACTAAAATGCAGTAAACTGTTATAACCTATTTTTATTTGTCTTGAAGCTATAAACAACTAACGATAAACTAATCTGTAATTTCCAGACTGTTTCTACTTCTTTATTTTGAGTTAGTATACTTTTCTATTATTTTTGGGAACTGCTGCATTGTTATTTGTGCATGCATTATAAGAATTGTGGTATCCTAACATCCCTATCATCTGTGCATAAACATAATATTATCTTTCATTCCCTTCCTAAGAAAGCCGTTACAAGGAGTTAAAAAGAAGTTGCACGATTAAAAATATATGCTTTTAGATCCAATTTAGTTTTTATCTATGTGCTATGTGATAAAAATACAGGTATTACTCGGAATAAAACGGAGAACATTTCTTGTATAAAATTCTACTCATAGAAGAACCAGCGCTTTCACCATTATTTCTTGGAAGTGAAACAACCGAAATGAAAACAAATTAATGTAATATCATTGTGTATCCGTGTATGCATAAGTGTCACGCATGCTCTATCTACTAGATACTAACGCTAGGTTCACAGTTCACTGTTGAAGTCATAGTAACAAAAATTAATAGACCAAAAAAGCATACTGTCAAAGTCCTTTGTTGAAGTAAGGCACGGGCATGTTTAATATTCATGGAGTAAGTAACTGCTTTTCAAAATAGAAACTATATTTGAATCGGAATATTGAGAAACCCCATATGTACAACAAAGTTAAATTTTTCAGGAGAACAGAAACATTCCAGTTCTTAAAATGATGCTTGAAATCAGTTTTTCTCCTCCTTTTTCGTTGAAAGAATGTAGAGGTAAGCATGCCATTGTGCTCTGAACATTCTTGATCCATTTTCTTGAAATTATGTTAACTTTCATTTACTGAACATTTGGACTTTCTCAATAATTTGTAATAAATATACATAAATTGTTACTGAACCCATAGCTGACAAGGACAACAATGAAAAATATTGTGACGGAAAGAAACCTTTGGCATTATATTCTACACAAGGTTCATTGACACATGTTGTCCAATTGTATAAGTCGTGGTAACAGCACTGATTGGTTTCATCTTTTGTTAAGACTGGCACAAATCGTCTTAGGTCTTGCATTTTGTTCTCATTTATAGGCACATCATCTTGATAAGCCTGACTCATAGGGTATGGTGGAATTAAAAATGGTTCATCCAGTTGGAATGTGTGCTCTTCCTCACATTCTGACCTAACATCACCACTGTCTGACGTTTTATCTAAAATAAGAATCGATTAAATCAAAGAGTAAGAGGTCGACTATGATTCTCTCTGTTTGAAACAGTGCTGGTAAATTAAATTTCTGAGAAAGCATATATCCTCTGTATATGTGTGGGTTCAGTGACACAATGTCTGAATATGTTAGAAAATCATAGGTTTTTTCTACATTATTATTGGCTTATATAGTTATAGTACAGTGTCATAGATAACTCAATTTTGTAAAAAAAATGTACATGTGGGATTTCTCAATATCCCCATTCATTTCTCGTGGCGTCCAATGCTTTAAGACAGCATCATAATTGTAGCCGCAGCAGAAGACCTCCATTGTATATTGGTCAAAATTATCAGTATAGAAAATCCAATTTACCGGATTCATTGACATTATCCGAATTCCTTCAATGTAGAAGGTAGCTGTTGTCTGTTTTACTATATAAACGCATATAAACTTTATGAATTACGTTTAATTTATCCTGGCAAACAAAATAAAAGACCATACTACAAGTGTATATTTGCCAAATTTAACCACTGGAACGTTAAATGCAGCTTCCCTTGCAATCTCAGCTCCCCAAAAGTTGTGTGTGTATATAACAGGTGAGACAGCTGCCCCTATTTATTCTGATCCATGCAAACCGCAGTTTATACTCCAATGTGAAAACATTTATCATTTTAGCACAAAAGCCATTATTGCAGCTGTGCCCCTTTATTCCGTAATGTAAGCACGTAGCATTAATACCTACAGCCCTGAATGAGGACCAAGAAGTTGCGATAAGCTTAAATAAACGTCGTCTTTTCACGCATATGAAAGAGGGCTGTTCAATAAACAGTGATCATAATTTATATACAGTCATAATTTTTCACACTAACATTCAAACTTATTATATTCTGTTAGCATAATGTGAAAAACAAACACGCTGTAGTAGTTGCATTGTTGGTACTCCTGGTTCCCACCTGTAAGAACCGGGCAACTTTAGACATGTCCAGTATCGCCCACCGCTGCAATGGAGGTAACACGCGAGGAACAATATGCGGCTTTGAATTTCTGCTTTCGTCTCAACAACTTTTCAGTTGAGGCCTATACAATGTTCCAGGAGGTCTATGGAGAGCTTTGTGTTCCCTACAGCACAGCTCGAAGACGATTTAAAATGTTTAAAGATGGGAGACAATCAATTTCTAAGGAAGGTGGACCCGGTGCTCCAGTTACTGCTCTACGGAAGAAAACATCATCACTGCTGCTGCCGTTGTGAGAGAGGATCGACGAATTTCCTTAAGATCACTTTCTGAAATAGTGAACATTTCATTGTGTGCCACCCACACGTTGGTGACAGAAACATTACACATGAGACGTGTTTGTGCACGATGGGTTCCAAGATTATTGATTCTCGAACAAAAGGACATTCGCATGCAGATCTACATGCAGTTAAAGATGATGTTAGAGGAAGATCCGGAGTTTCTTAAAAACGTAATCACTGTTGATAAAACTTGGGTACATCATTTTGATCCTGAGAGCAAACAGCAAACCTCGGTGTGAAAATCTCCTTCATCACTAACCCAACAAAGTGCTTCTGCTGGGAAAGATAAGGCCATCTCATTCTTTGATATTCATGGAATGATTTATCAGCATGCTGTACCTGCACACTTATCAGTAACTGGACAATACTACAGGAATGTCCTGAAAACATTGCAAGTTCATTTCAGGCGCAAAAGACCACATTTCCGTGAAGCAGGCTGGATGCTGCACCACGATAATGCGCGGCCGAATATTGCCAATGTTGTTTTTGAATATCTTACCATAATAAACGTGAAGTGCATACCTCACTCTCCCTATGGTCCGGAGTTAGCCCCATGTGACATTTTTCTATTCCCTAACTGGAAGAAACACCTACATTAGAGGCATTATCTATCATCAGAAGCAGTGGTGTAGGCTACGGAGGCGATTTTGAAGGATCTTTCAGAAAATGGTTTCCAGCATGTCTTTGAAGACTGGCTGAAACGCTGGGACAGTCCATCGTATTCAGGGGAGGCTATTTTGAGAAGGACCATCAAAATTATGAGGATGAGCTAAGTTAGGCTGTCATAAAAATTGTGATTGAACAGCCCTCGTATTTGGTGTTGTAAAGCAATTTTCGTAATTATCTTTCATTTTTAGGAACATGTCGACGGCATTAAGTCTAATAGTGTTTCATACTTAAATCGCTGTTTCGCTTCGCATTTGTGAAATGTTCGATACGTGGTTGAAGGGGTCATGCACAGTACTGACCATTATAAAACATCTGCTATGAGCTATACATTTATATCTGCCAGTGGACAACATGGCGATTATTGTATTTTGTAAACACCTATAATGTTATAAAAATGTAATAATATGAAATTATATGCACCAAGAGGTAAAACAAAGGGTAATACAATTTTTGACTGGAACACTGATGATTTGAACCCAAATTGCAGTGGCAAATTGTTAAAGTAACCTGTATAATACCGTGTAGCCAACGGTGTCTTGCGAGGGAGCCTATGTATACGAATAAGTAACGCCAGATCTTAGACCTCCACCTCGGATCTTAAGACGCATTTTTACAGCTTCATACAGTGTTTGAGCTCGGTTTGAAAGTTCTAACACAAATAGGAAAACCTCATCGTTTATTAGAATTATTTTATGAGCTATACACTGCCGTAATTTGTCACTTGAACATATTTTCTCATTGCTGGAGTATTATTAGTGACCTGTATAAACCTACGCGTAATATTTAAAAATGTCTATGAATTAAATATAAGTGCGTTTTCCTAGAGTTACTGGGACACCTCCGGATGTATGTTTACATCCCTATTACTCTTCAGCATCTTGAATATTCCATTTATCAGTTATTTCTAGCATTCGTATAAGAAATTATAGAATAACTATAACTTTATACCTCTTTTCAAGTTCTGTTAAAAGTTTGTACACCATCCGTCAGGTATGGATAGATTATTTATTCATTTATATTTACATATAGTACATCCAAAATGTGATCTTTCTGAAGGTGTCTTGCGGCTTCCTATCCCATAGTTGTTACTAGTTAAGTTCCTCTATATTATGTGAACTGCACACATGCAAATACAAGCCAGTGATTGTGTGTGTTTATTTTTCAGCACATATAAACCACATTCGAGCTGTCGCGGGTGTGAACCATGTCGGCATTGGTGCTGGATACGACGGCATTAATTAGTGAGTATACTGTACTTTTTGTGTCACGTCAACAACCGCATCTCTTTGAACTAACAAAATGATTTTCGCATGGTTTGGAGCACCACTACATCAAAATACTTTTGCCAGGTATTCCAGACTCTGCTGGATATTGTTGGCTGATAAATGTCACTAGAACACACCCATATGTTAGTTTGCTATTTATAAACGATAATCTCATATTCCCTGATGCGTGTAACTACATGTATCGAACGTCTTTTGTTCTCTGCGTTTCAGTAATTTTGTTCAAAGAATTGAAGCCCTCAAGATTTTCGCATGTTGTTATGAAATTTTAAATTTTCCGAATACCACAAAAGGCTGACATCTCTGAAGGGAGTCTCGTTTATTTATTTTTATATTCGCTTATCTTATAACTCAATAATATATTTATTTATTCGTAAAAACACAGCAATCTGGGTTTGCAGATGGACATGTACCAGGTAAACACAGGAATTTAATTACTTCAAATAATCATAAACATTACAGAATGCATTAACAAGCAAAAAGTAAACATGGAAAAACCCAAAAATGCTAATTACACATAATTCAACATTTTAACACATACTGGATGTTATAATTACAATTACTGTGTTGTTATTTTAACCATTATGGCCTTATAGAATGCAAATCCTTTTCACCACTAATAATGAAAAGGGCTGTATTTCACGAGCTAGGAACTCATTCACTCACCTTACCTAAATACCATTTACACTTGTTCGCATAAGAGGCTATTTTTAATTATGCATTTACTTTTTCATGTTGTACGTTTATAATATTTGTTCTATAATTATATTATAGCAGTATCGTTAAAGCATTAATGTTTTAGAAAACAAAAGTTAATCTGTCCACACGTAATGTATTTCCTCTGCTTATGGAAATTCATAATATTTTCATATTGTGACTCTGTGGGTTCCTAGAATTAAAAGTCCAATTTGCAGCAATTCAAAATGTTCTTTATTTCCGTAGAAAAACACTTTGGTCAACCCTACATTAACAGAATTACGTAAAAATCACAAATGCAATCTGCAAGGTCGTTAACCACAAACAGTGTCCACTTTCAAATCACAGCTGTACGAGTCCATTTCAATTACCACTCTCTCTCTCTCTCTCTCTCTCTCTCTCTCTCTCTCTCTCTCTCTCTCACTCTCTCACACACTCACTCTTTCTCTCACCGGCGATTCGCAACTTCTTTTATAGCTCCCATTCATGGTTCTAGAATGAACAATACGACACTGGAAACTTCCAGTTATCTATCTTTATCTGTTTCGGCAGGCCTTCTATCTCCGCGTTGCACTATCGGTACCTTTGTGTGCGCTGACCGCGCATCGTCGCAACAATGGGTTCGCGACAAAATGTGTCCAACAATAAAATTGTTATCTTTTTCATTGTATAACTTTTTTCATTATACTTCCATAATTATCTTAATTATCTAAATTTGATAAAAAGCATTTGTAATTATTCATATTATTACTTATGCTTAAATTTATTACTCATAGGTAAGGCATTTTATATTAAAATGCTAATAATTATAGTGCACCAAGGTTAATATAACGTGTAATCGAGGACTCTAATAGCCTGTTTGCTGTCTACTATAAATATCTTTAACGTGACATATTAAAAATTCTGGATATTAAGAGCAATATGAGTCAAAATGTTGTACCATGGGATTTCAATAAATATTGGCTTGTATCTTCCATACTCAGAAAATTGTACTCTACATGTTTACTACTTGTAACCAACTTAGAAATATATAAAACACATTTGGTGATTAGGGTGCCTTACTATTTTTTATTTTACATTTTTTTTTTCATTTCACCAAAATATACGAAGGCCAAGTTTCACGAGAAAGGGGGGGAAGATCCTGCAGTATCGGTCGGGTTAAGTTCTTTGACTTCACTCTGTAAATGTGGTGGATAGTCAGAATCTTACTATATTATTCTCTTACCTCAAGACATGTTCTATAAATAGTATAATGTAATTACTTTTATTTTCAATTTATAGTACTGATTTACACCAAAAGTAAAAGAGCTAGAATTATAAGGCTTGTAGAAAGTGTCTAGCAGTATCGGCCACTATCATTTCCGTTACAATATAGATTGTCAGTGATACACTGCATTGCCACATATAGAACAATACAAAAGCATGGGAACTTATTGTCACTATTTCTGCTCAGTTCACAATGTTTAGCTAACTGGTTTCCAGAGATCGCAAGTATAGTGCTGTTATAGGCCTCAGAATATCTTCCGTGCGCTAAGAGCTGCACTAACCATCATCAAGCACTCAGAGTAGACAAAGAACTGAAGACAGGAAGAAGATCCTCGACTATAGCGCACCTGGATACTGCTTACTGTTTACTGAAAACTTTTGCCACATGGAGGTAAAAGGGAAATAACGGTAGTGACCTGTACTGCATGCCGGCCGATACTGCATGACTCTCCCCTATAAGTTTTCAAGTTTTTAAGTCCGAGAAAAGCATATGTAACCATAATTTCCTGTGTTTTTGAACAATGTAACCCGCGAACAATAAGACACTAATATGAGTCTTCGCATTTAAGTTCACACTTATCAACAATGGGACACAAAGCTTTGCAAGGAAATTTCTGCTTGAGTAGATCTTCTTTCTGCTTTAAGTTTCATATGTTATGGTGCCTGCACTATTAAAGTAAAGTAATCTGTTATTCATTTCGTAGTTATTTCAATGCAAGTACATTTGTAGGTGTTTCATATGCACAGAGATTTTAGTTATCTTGAAATCATTGTAAAAGAAACAAATTGAAGCTTATAGGACTTGAAGCTTTCACGGTGATGATTACTAGTTAAGCCTTCTCGCGCTACCAGCCATGTTAAATTGATGACTGGTCGTGCTTTCGGCCATCTTGAATCTGTCCTTCTTCAGGTAACTATAGATTTCATTATATTTCCCATTAATCTTGAAATCAATTCTAGGATATTATGTATAGATTGCCTCTCATATATATCTTAAATTTCTATCGTACATTCATATACAGTAACTTTTCCTATTTTTAAAGTAAATTCATCAAACGTGTTAACTTACGCAGTTTTTAAATTCTGGTCGCTGTAAAGTGAATGTAACACTCTCCAAACATTTAAGAGACTTATATGATAAGCTTAATTGTGAGGGTGCAATGAGCAATATGCCTGGTACATGAGATTGGAAATAAATACCTAAAGTAAATAATAATACATAAGTACATAAATAAATAGATGAATAACAGAATAAATGCACGAATGAATGCATGGATGAATGAATAAATTAATTAATAAGTTAATTAATGTATTGATTAATTAATTCATAATACAAAAAGTAGAATTTAGATTTCAAGTATAGGTATCTGAATATGTTGGCTGGCATATTTAAGAATTGCTTCAAACTGATATAAAAGAAAACTTCAACACTTATTTATCAAAACAAATAACATTTATATATCATATTTATCAAAATAGGCCTGTGGACATCATAAAAGAGCAAAACTGTTTTTATGTGAATATTGATGCGAAGTTGTTTAATCGACAACTGGCATTTGTTTTCACTAACCTCAGCCCTAACGTTGATAAAACGTTAATGAATAACTACTTAAAGATAATTGTAACAATGTTACCTTTATTTACATAAGAACTGCAGTAGACGTTCTTGTATAATTGGTAGAATAACTACATATAACACTGTTATTCTTGAAATATAACTCTTAGAGCAGGGGCAATGCAATTTCTGATAAGCCAATGCCGTGACCTTCACTTGTTTTTCAATTACTTTTGTTTTAGCAATACACACAGCATTCATCCCTGAAACGATTATATTGTGCTGTCTCTGATTGGACAGCGATCATGTTAGTATATATCCATCTAATTTTAATGACCATACTAATAATAACAGTCATTACATGTTGGGCAAAGATTAATTAATTTTATTTGTAGGTATGTCAGTGGTTTATGGCTTACAGGAAAAGCTAGTAATGTGATACATAATATGAGAGGTATCTTATCTACTTCATAATACAATGCTATAGATGTCTATTGAAGCAGATCAGGTTCACCACAGTTTACATATTTGTGTTTTAGTAAAAAAAGGTTATACTTAAGTGTGTATATATTTGATATTATATTACGACATCAAATATAAAATTTTATTACTTGTCTAACAATAAATTTAACACTTTAGGAAAACAACGGAAGAATTCATATAATAAGAATTAGGCACATAACTGTTTATGTCATTTAAGAAGTTCCCAGAGACAGATTATTCAAAATATAGTGTGACCCATATCAATCGGAACTATTTCAATAGACCATAACTTTTGAACCAGTAATAGGACACACGTGCAACAATTGGGAGATTACATTACACTATATACATCTCAGAGAAAATGTTGGAAGTGCCCTCCACCAGCATCTATACATGTTTGCACTCGTCTCACCATATTCTCTGAAGCTTTACGGAGGGTATCCTTGCCAATGTTACTTATTTCGGTTCGAATGGATTACTTGAGAACATCAATTGTCCGTGGCATATTTTTGTACACTGTATCTTTTAGATGCCCCCATAAGAAAATATCCGGTGAGGTTAGGTCGGGGGATCTTGGGGGCCACATACCTTTTGAGATCGTTCGATTATAATAAAAAAATTAAAAATAGTGAATTTACATGTATTTCCATCTGCTGAATTCAAAAATCACCATAAAAATTATAGATTAGCTCTTTCTTTGAAGATCAAGTAACATTTCATTTTTTAGAGTGAAGATTTTATATTTGGAGGAATATTTTTGGAAGTTGGCACACCTGTCAAATAACAAAACACTATCAGAGAGAAATTTTGGAAATTAAATGATGCAAAAGCTAAGTAAGGCGTTTTTGTCGGACCACAAATAAGAGAACTTGTAAAGGACCCTGCATTTGACCAATTTTTGTTTTTGGGGTGGGGGGGGGGGCAAAAAAGGAAACTTGGGAAGCCTTCAAGGGTGTTGTTCATAGATTTTTAGGCAACAACAGAGAAGAAAACTACAAGCATTTGGTGACAGTGCTCCTGCAAAACTACCATAACCTTGGATGCAACATGTCCCTTAAGATCCATTTTCTCCACTCCCACCTAGACTTTTCCCCTCCTAATTGTGGAGCTGTTAGTGATGAACATAGGGAGAGATTCCATCAGGACATTTGTATTATGTAACAAAGATATCAGGGCCGTTGGAATGAAGTAATGCTTGCGGATTACCGTTGGTATTTGTATAGGGATTCTGCGAAACTCCAACACAAGAGGCAAGCTAAAAGATGACGAAGTCAATAGGCCGCCACATGATTCTCTTCAGACACGAATATCTGCGGAGTACTTTTTCAGAAATTTAGAACTCTTAGCAGGTAATTACCAGTTAAAAAAATCAAATGCGCTTTCATTGTTGTTAGCATGTATGTAATTAAAATGTATCCTTTTCTCTCAATCCGTTAACATGTAATACTTCCACCTTGTGTATATCATAGAAACTATAGCTAATAAAAATATTTGATTGTCATATTTGTTTTCTCAACCCAAAATTAGTAGGAATTGTCTCATGAAGCTCGAAACATTCAAAAATTATTTTTGTTGCCCAGTGTTATCAAAGAAACTGGTTTCAATTTCCATGGTGTCATTATATGTATGGCACGTTACTTTAACTTGCTAGAAATAACCTTCTCTTAATTCGATATCATCTCCATAAAACTTCAGAGAATTTGGTGAGAAGAGTGAAAACACGTGTAGAGGCTGGTGGAGGGCACTTCCAACATTATAGAGCAAACCAACTCAAACCTTATGTATGTATGTATGTATTTATTGACTGCAATTGGGTACTACCCGGTGGCAGAGTTAAGAATACAGATCAAATTACAAATACTAGATTTACAACAATAACACAGTAAACAATAAAAACATGATATTATTTTACTTTAGTCACTTAAAACATATCTAATTACTTCTCTATTTACAAAATGACGAGAATTCTATCTAGCAGTTAAATTTATATCACAAAGGAAGTTTTGGAATAAAAAAACATTATTTAAAGTTGACGTCATATTAAGTTAAGCTTTTTATACTTAGGTACTATAGACGTAACCTAACATTGTTGGTTTTAGTATTAGTGGTTTTATAATAACCAAGTTCTTGGCGCTTATAGGGGTGCGGTTGTTCTAACGCAAAGAAGGAGGGTAGAGGGCGTTCCTGACGCGTTGTTTGTTCATGTGAAAACTCTCGGCAAAGAACCTATATCCTCTATTAAGTTTCCCTTCGCAAAGTGCTGTGGTGACAAATTCAACAGCTCAGTTAATCATCAAACAAGCAACAGGTTATTCAAAAGCAAGAAGCTCCTTAACTTTACCGGATTATTAGCAACTTATGTTCCTCGATACTAAACTTTGTATCAACAAACTGTAGATGATTACAGCACAAAATTAGAATATGAATACGGTGTACTATAGATAATATAAAATTGGAACTAAATAATTCACGTTTTGCAGGATCTTATGTTCAAGCAATATATAAAGCACACATGTTACCTTATTTTGAACAAGTAATTGTGCCCTAAAATGCAGTGACACTGTTGTTTCTTAATCAATATAGACAAATAAAGATGTGTGTCGCAAAAGTAAATCTGCTGTAATCTTTACTGCGTAACATATGAAGCACTCAGATTAAGAAGTTGTTAAGTCAATGTTTTTGAGAAACCTTGTTAAACACCCGATAAGCACTCTGAATACGAGTTCTGTAATAGTGCTAAAAGATTTGCGAATCGGAATATGTCAGGTCCAACATATTATGACCCTGGCATGTTGAATGGGCATCAATTTCAGAAATAAAAGTTGATAAGTCAACCTTTTAGTTAGACGCTGTTAAGTCAAGTAGTTGCCGCATTAGTCGTTTGGTGGTGCAACTATACTGTGCCACCCAAGCTCTTTGATATCAGCTGTTGATACATTTTAGATTACACATTTAGACATTATACATCTTTAGACATTCTTTAAGTGCGCTTCCAGAAAGTTTATCTATGCTTCCTAGTACCAGGGAATCTTTCATGCCTATTGACAGAATCTTCGGCACTATTGAGAAAAAGAGACGATCAATATATAAAGTCTTAGTCCCTTCCGCATGGGTGAAACTGATCTGAGATTCACTACAGAAGAAGCCAACTGATGTTGCCCATGTCAAACGTCCACTGACCGATAACGGGTAACACGATGGCGCTCCAGTTGTTGAAGTTTTTCACTCAAAGATGCGCTCGCCCATGCCCTTGTAAGAAGTATTCCTGAATTCACTTTAATCCGGGGTGTGTGTTTCCAAAGAGGATGTGTACCAGAAGTTGATCACACAAAAGTCTTCCTCACTTTATCGTCCCCAGTCTCTTTTGAGGAGAATAGTGGGGCTGCAAGCCTTACACAAGGCATGTGATAGTACGAAAAACACACCAGAAAGGCTTCAGAAGATTAAGAAAGCAAACTGTTCACTACTGCAACATGTCACTCTCCCAGAAGGTACCACATTTTATGACACAATGACATACGCAAGTGATGAGGATGATGATGTAGCAGGAATGGAGTGATACTTTGATGACAATGTTGTATGTCAGTACATGAGGTGCATGCTAGATAAGTCCATAGTATAGATATATTAGTGAAAATAAAGTAAGTTTATCTATGGCTACATATCATAGTACTGTATAATGTCCAAACTCTAACACTACAAATCAGAAGCTGTTAAGTGACTTAACAACCGTTCGTCCAATTTAAATTGACAGTTGTTAGATCCAAAAATAAAATATTCTGCCAAACATGCTACATATGTCAAACCGTGAAAAACACTTCAACACAGTACTTTGTACCTCCAAACGGACTCATCACATAAAATTCTTTCATTTGCATTAATATTTTGGTATATTGCTTTGGAAGACATTGAACAGCTGTCCTGCATAATTTTGAAACAGTAACTTAGGAACCTCTGCTTCTGACCGCTTAATACCCAAACAAAAGTAGTATGGAATAATGAATAATATAACATGTGCATTAACATTACAAATGAAAGCAGGAGTAATGGTGCGTGTAAGGAATGTCCCAACATACCATACTGTAAGAAAGAGGACAGTAAACGAACACCTTATAACTTTGTTTCCGAACAAATATTGTTGGTTTAGTGCTAAGGCACATTCAGTCTATCTTCCACACAAATATAACACTTCGAAATGTCTCTTTAAATCTCTATAGCACGTAACCTTTGCACCACGATAAACCTTCTAAGCTACTCACAGGCCAACCTGTAAGCATAATCTGTTTCCTGCACAATTCCACGGCCATCTTAAACCTGAGTTTGGAGCTTAACACACTCATCTCGAAGTAACCACACTGCCCAAGGCATTGACTCGGCTTTTATATACCACCGGGCGTGGTAAATCTTTCTGGAACTAGAAACCATTCGAATTAAGACAGGAAAGCTCCATTTGGGTATTAGTCACATCAGTTGTCCTAGAGTGCGCTTTTATTTCTCAGGGCGAACTTGCGTGATCACCTGGCATTACTGAATCATAATGTATACCTAATTTTGTGTTTTTAGAAAGGTATTCATGAAATTCTATTTTGTCTCCTTCACAGTCATCCCCACAGATATACATTTGTGCCAACGTTTTTTCCAATCCTCGAAGCACTTTAAGGAATAATATATTGTGATCTTGTTCAGCTCCTCCTTTGATGCCGTATTTATCTCCATAATCGTGACTTAGCGTCGTCCTTTCATGGGCCTCTTCAGTTTTGGAAACAAAAGAGCCACAGAAGGCCAGGTCTGAGAAGTACTGTGGCTGCGTGTGTTGATACATAAGATATGAGCAATGTGCTCGACACATCTTCATTAAAAGTACCTAGTTTATACGGTTTGGTTTAGTGTTATTCAGCACGTGAAATGATGTCGAAATTGGGGAAGAACATCATTCAGTTTTTAAAATTACGTCCGGGATATCCGCCAGCGTTTCAGACATCAGTTCATCTCTCAATAACTGCTGTGTTCCTTCTAATGAGGGTAGACTGGTCAAAAAGAAGGGTTCATAGTATTAAATGCTCCTACTGCTCATTGGACAAACCAAATTTATGTTGGCGTGTCTTGCACATTCTCCAAAATATCATGGGAGTACCTCCAAAATTCTACTAATTTGGACATTGTCCTTTCCGTGGAACGAAATCTTTCTTCATCGCTAAGCTTTAACATCTTGACGGGTGTATGCTCTTCTAAGATATTCTGCATTTCAAAGCAGAGGTAAGGCGTTTAGACCTGTCTGCACCAGTTGCAGTTGCATGGTTTTAATAGCAGACATTCCGTAGAATGGGAATAGAGAACAATGTGGCACTTGGAGTTCCAGACTAGCAGAGGTTATCGACGTCTTTGGACCCCTTTGAAATGCAGCTCAGATGTTAACCGCCGTCTCCCTCGACATTTGTGGGAGACCGTGGGCACAAACATCCAGTGACTTCAAACTTCCGTAGCTAATCTGAAATGCAGTTCCCATGCAGTGGTCGCTTGTTGAATTGCGTTTAAAGTGGCAACGTTTGCCACGTTTCTCCACAGTCCCTGTTCGCGCTAAATCCATCACACAAAATGCACTCTCCTGCTTTGAGGTCGCCGTTCTCTCAATCAACACGTAAACAACGTGGGCGCATTTAGCTACTTTTTTGTACCCTGAGCATAGACTTTCAACTCGCAACATACGAGTGAAGCTATAAAGGCGCTTTATTGTTGTGTAGCTCCTTTGTTTATGTACATAGTTTCTTTAATAAAATTACCTTGCATTGGGACTTTTAAATGACCTAGATAGTTTTTTTTCCTTTTACGATAAGCAAGTGTGTGTTTAACTATGCTAATATTAAAATGGAGAACACGTGTACCTTTTAGTAAAGTGCATTTGTGCGTGTGCGAGCGCGCACAGTTAACTCCCAGCGTAATTCTAGGAACAACTTCAATTATGTTGATAAATCTTTCACATATTTAACGCCCTGTTAACATCACATAATGCAAAATATTCAAAATTTGCAACAAATATTAAGGGATTTTCACATTCATATCATGCAAATTCCATTTTGTAGTAGATGGCATATATTATTAACTTTAGTTCTTTACTTTTTCCACCGCCTTAAATGTCTAAATGACTAAACCGGAACCGTGAACAACAAGTAGAACATATGAAAGCCTTATCTCAGAAAACATAACGGTGCTACTCAAAATTTCCAAATCGAAAACCGATTTTCGGAACCTCAGTGTTAAAAATATAAAACCTTGTGTCACATTAAAAAGTTTCGGAGTTCTAAATCCTGGTTGCAGTGAGCTAATTGTCAAGATATTTTTTCATCGTTCTTAATTCTTATCCTAACAATAAGTATGTTGATATAAGGGTTTCGTTTTTGTATCATTGATTCATTTTTTATAAATTTAACAAACAACAGGACTCAATCCCGGAGTTTTAAGGAATACGACAGCTGTTCAATAAACAATGATGACATAATTTCCTGGACTAATTGAAGTAGAACCTCTGCAGTTAACGTGAGGATCATATTAATACGGAATTGCTGGCAATGTTTAAGTCTCGTGCTAAAGAATACGAAAAAAAACGTATGTAGCAGTTTTATGTTCATGGATATTAATAGTGTGTTGCGTGATACTTAGCTCGAAAAATGTGCCTTAATGTCGAAATTGTATATTAATATTGTACTTAACGAAGCGAATAAGCGCTTGGCTTGAATAAATACGTGTTTTTGGGTTGAAAATGCATATTCATATTATTAATACATATGAATATTACACTTAACGAAGCGGTACCAATACTGGCATTCCGAACGCAAGTGGACACGGCGTGATGCAAACCGGTGTTTTGTTTACGGCACTTTATTCTCTCATTGGACATATTATAGGTTTGTGTCATTTAAGTATATTAAATATTGTTATAAAGTGATATGTGTGAAATTAAACAAGTATTAGAGCATATTTTCATGTAAAGGCTCTCTTCTTCGAATCCTGTGGCTATCTCCTAGAAATTGAACCTGTGAGAAATCTCTGGAATTAGTTCTTTGATTTTGTTACCTGATGTATGACCGGCTCTATTAGTATAATTATACAGTATGTACTTTTTCTACTTGCAGTACGCCTCAGGGTTTGGAGGACGTCTCTAAGTACCCGCAACTCCTGGCCACTTTGCTGGAAGACCCTGACTGGACCGAAGAAGACCTCAAGAAACTAGCGGGACTCAACTTACTGCGGGTTTTCCGCACCGTGGAGGAGGTAAGATATCATTTAGTCATTAATACTGCTGCAGCGAGGCAGAAATCTAAGAACGCGTACCAGGAGTACTATTGATTCATGTACAGTTCGTTATGCCCCATCGATGTTTTAGGTGCACTCAAACTGATATCCATAGAACTGGAAGCAATCAACCGAGAGGCACTCTGCAGATAGTACACGTAATACATCAAACAGACGAATAGAGACAGTGAATAAAGTACCTATAAAGCTCTGGATCCTTTTCCAATTTTTTTAAATCCCCAAGGCTGAGACAACACATGAACCCATATGTTACCCACAGAGGGCAGCTAAATCGACCATCACAAATGTGTTAACTCGTAAAGGGGTGCATCATCTTCCTCAGGTGTGATTGTACACTTAAAAGATAACAGTAATTATGATTAAATGTTAATACAAATCCAAGAAAATATTGGAAGAAGACTTAACATATTTCCATAAGAATAAATGATATACCGAGTGGTATGTTTAAAATCCTATGGAACTGTTAGCCTAATGACCGCAAAATCACCATTATAACTCTATGGAATTACAGCTAATAATCCTTTTAAAGTGAACTACTTTGGTATCAGTTCGTCGTGTCGTGACCTCCATTCCAGTTTTTTTAATACTGGGTAACCTGCAAATTAATCTATTCAGAAGAATTAATTATTTCTGAGATAAACTGTAGCAGATAAATTGGTAAAAAGCTTAGAAATATTTTGTTATAAAACCACCAGCATGTTTAAAATGATTGTAAAACAAACATAACTAATTGATTATAGAGTTTCGAAGGATCATTAACAATTTTCAGTTGAACATAAGGAATTATATCATTTTTTGAATATATATACGGATTGGCTTACAAGAGAACTCATATCGCTAGGTACCTGAAAATCTCATGGTATATATTCCTGCTGTATATAAACCATGTGCACCAAAAATCTGCTGCAGAGTAGAACCGCAACGCTTAAAACTGAAGCGTGGAAAGTGCCGCATGCGACCACTTGCAAGTAGCTGCTGGACATCCCTCAGCAGCGCTATTTCGAATGTGGGGGACGGTGCTCCATACCTATGTCATGTGTAATTCGCCGCCCGTAAGGGGTAATCAATCCCTCCGCACAATGATGTGTTGTACCATGTCCCTAAGTATTCTGTACTCATTTTCGAGCAAACAACTATACTGCAAACATGAGCATAGTGATAGATTCCTCATTAGGTACTGTCGTTTATGTGCCAATTTCTGGAGATGTCATAAGTTCCATTCCCGTGTCCAACCTTTATGACTCATTGGTTTTCACAAGTCGCTAGACGAATAGTGCGAAGGCTAATTAATTCATCCGAATTTCCTACCCGTCCATTTCACTTCACTTTTCCTACCGATTGGCTGTTTCAGGAATCCAAGTGTCACTTGTAGTGTTGGTCTGCATGACAGCAAATATGTTCTCGGTACGCTTTCGTCCTCCAAATCGGGGTCAGTCTCCGAGTCTCGGGCTATCCAGGGTATGTGTAAACCCTCAGGAGGGCGAGGGGATCTGTTGTAGGAGCCGCTAATGGGGACTTTAAGCCTGAACTGTTGGACCCTCTGCAGTCAAGCCCAGCCACCTTCAAATGCATCTTATCTTACAAAGCATGTGACTAGCTCAAAAAATTATTTTCTTTTTTGCCACCTGAAAATGTTTAAGAAGACCATCCGCCAGAGTACAATCTAAATAGAGTATGGTGTATCCAAAAACTACCTCATTAGAACACCGCATGTTTAAGTTACTTTAATAATAACACTGGGCAACAGTGAAAATGTTTCGGGCTTAAAAATAGTGAATTTACATGTATTCCCGTGTGCTGGATTCAAAAATCCCCATAAAATGATAGATTAGTTTGTTTTGAAAATAAAGTGACATTTCCCTTTTAGAGTGAAGGTTTTTAATTTGGGGGAATTTTTTGGGAGTTAGCACACCTGTAAAATACCATCAGAGCAAAATTTTGGAAATTAAGTGATTCAAAAGTTAAAGAAGATATTTTTTCGGATCACAAATAAGGGAACTTGTAAATGATCCTGCATTTGACTAAGTTTTGGACGGGAAAGAAAAGGAAGCTTGAGAAGCCTTCAAGGGTGTTGTTCATGGCTTTTTAGGCAGCAAAAGAGATGACAACTACAAGCATTTGGTGAATGTGCTCCTGCAAAAATACCGTAACCTTGGATGCAACATGTCGCTTAAGATCCATTTTCTCCACTTCCACCTAGACTTTTTCCCTCCTATCTGTGGAGCTGTTAGTGATGGAAATGGGGAGAGATTCCATCAGGACATTTCTGTTATAGAACAAAGATATCAGGGCTGTTGGAATGAAATAATGCTTGCGGATTATTGTTGATCTTTGTATAGGGATTCTGCGGGACTCCATCAAAGGGGCAAGCTAAAAGACGACGAAGTCAATAGGCCACCACATGATTCTCTTCAGGCACGACTATCTGCGAAGTATTTTTCCAGCAATTTAGAACTCTGAACATGTAATTACCAGTTAAAAAATCAAATGTACCTTCATTGTTAGTATGTATGTAATTAAAATCAAATGTACCTTCATTGTTAGTATGTATGCAATTAAAATGTCATTTTCTCTCAATCCGTTAACATGTAATACTTCCACCTTGTTATATCATAGAAACTAGAGTTGATAAACATTTTTGATTGTCATATTTATTTTTCTCAGCCCAAAATTAATAGGGATTTCCTCATGAAGTCCTCGAAACGTTCAAAAATTGTTTTGTGGCCGAGTGTCGTTGAACTTTATATCTCGGTTTGTCTGGCTACGTTCTCTGAAGTCCTCTTCATTCAGGTGGACTTATAATTGGTAAAAGAGAAAGAATGACAAAGCCTTACTACAAAGGGTTAGATCTCGTGAGAACACACAAATATATTATTTTAGAATGAATCAGGTCGATAGATTCCTTATAAGTTGTTTGAATTATCCAATAATTATATTTTTTAAAAATAGTTCGTTTTCTCTTACTTGTAGTTCTTGGCTATGCATTGAGAATGACACTTCAAACCTATCGTATAGTATCCAAATTTAAAATGTATTAGTCCCACATTTCTCTAACAAGAAAAAGAACTTAACAATAAGATAATTTTTGTCTCGATTGACATGCAGTAGACAGAACAATAAGCATTTGAAAAATATTTTGTGTAAGAGAAGAGAAGGTCTTGTAGGTGCATCACAAGTTTTAGGTATGGGCGAAGATGTATGTTCCACTGGTTAGACTATGCATGTCAAAAGATATTTTCAGATAACAGATGCGACAATATATCTCTGTCGTGTACGCCAATGTTATTACACTGTCAATTTTGTTCCCACAGGTACGCGAAAAGTGGCAGTTAGCAGCGGTAATGCCTGCAGAGGAATTGATCCCGGCGTCTTACCTGGAAGGGCACACGGACTGCATGTATATCGGCTCCTGATTAGGTTGTTCTACCACGGAGCATCGCCATTTCTACCTGTGCCTCCAACAATGATGTGCTGCGGGGATCTGACACAGCGGGCTGTTGTCCACCTCCTGGAGAGCATTTCTCAAACCCATGTCCTGCGGCCAGTTAACATGCTCACCATCTTCCTTAAACGTAAACATCTGTTAACGACTTCCTAACGGCTAGCGCTACTGTTGTCTCAGTTTCATATTTTGGAAGTTTTATTTTATAGAAATAGGTATATATATACTTCAAAACGACAAAGAAAAAGAACACGAAAGTAATGCAAAATAAAATTCACTATGAGAAGATATCCTATAAATTTAAGAAGAAATTGAGTAGTAGTCGAAGGAATAACGTGAAGAGTAACAAAATCCACATTGATTCGTATTATTTGTATTAACTCGAAAGTAATTCAAAACCTCACAATTTAAATGACTAAAACCAAAGTCATGTCTACATGTCTTCACTACTTCAACCAAGGAGAACAGAAAGGGAAAAAGAAGGAAACAAAAGCATCAAGAGTTTTAGATCACTGGTCTTTGTTTTATTTTTATTCGTTCACTGCGCTTGTTTATCAACTTTTTATTACACCTTCAGTTTGTTACAGTTCTTTGTTTCGTTCATAAGTGTAACGTACACTTATATGGTAGCCTATATGTTGTTAGATCTTCTAAAAGTATTAAAATGAAGTTATCTGTTTTCGTATTTTTCAGAAAAGTGTCCAAAGTAAATGTGACGTTATGGAAAATCAGATAAAAGTATAGTTTTACATGTAAAATTAAATTAAATGTGCATTACTGACACCAAAAACGTGTTTAGACATAAAGCCTTGGGAAATGAAAGTTGTGTTGTTGATAAGGGTTTATGTTACCCATGAAATAGAAGGCCAATGTGCCAAATTTACAAGGATATATCAGTTGCTTCTGATTCTCAAGAATTTCAATATTCCCTGGACGAGACCACTCTTATTATGTAAATAAAACCCAGTAAACAGCAATGATGATGCTTAGACGTCGGATCTCATACACCTTTAAAGGGATATGAAGTTTACGAGTCTCGCAGTATATAACTGCTAACGTCAGTCCCGAGGACAACTCGCGGGGATAGTCCGGTTCGCAACGTGTAGCTTTAGTTTGATTACAACTACTGCTCACCACGCAGGTAGATCTGTTTTAAGGGAGTGCAGTGTTTGACATATTGTATTAATAGCATTACTTTCACAACAATTATTGGACAATCTCCTTTTTATAAATAAAAAGTTTTGGGTATTATCAGCAACCATTAAACAACTTGAAGAATGTAATTTCGAGCTGTCTTAAAGCAGTCTAGGACGTGTCTGCACAAATTAACAATATACAGAATGTACCACCTACCAAACGAGCAAAAAAGTGCATTGTCGAGTATTCAACACAAAAATACTGGAATTTCAGTGCTGCGTAATATAAGAAATAAACTAAGTCTCGGACAAGCATATTAAAAAAATTTGTACTACTCATATGCACTATTAACGTTATGTGACATTGAACGAACTTTCTTCCAATATTTTATATTGTTTCAGTGAGAGGCGGACAAAATTCACATTCGACAATTTACGAATGTACATGATTGTTCACTGTAATTCCCGCATGGAAAGCAATGAGGAGGATAGCATGTTGTAACGTAGCTTACACTTCGTATCCGTACCGGATTGTACACACACACAGCGCTTCGGTATACTTGTTGATACAGACGTTTGTTGATGTCGCGCCTGACCTTGCATAGTACCTCTGCACGTACATTGATTGCCAAGGTGTACGGGAGCCGATATCTGATGTTGATAATGATGATTTGTATATACACTCCAATTAACTTGACGTGGCAGCTGAGTAAAGATGGGCACTAGAAGAATTAGTCTGATACTAAACCAGAAACAAGACTGAAGGTGATTTATACATGTGGAGTAGCTAATACATGTGCCATCAATAGATCCACATGTATAAAATTATCCTCAATCTCCTTTCAAGATCGGTAACAGACTAATTCTTTTAGCGCACATCTTGACTCAGCTGGCACCTCAAGTTAATTGAACTGTAAGGGCCCTCAACTGTTCGGTCATCAGCGCCCTAGTAAACAGCAAATGTTGATACTTTTTTAAAATCATTTTGCTCTGTAAAAATGCACTAGCATTTTTTTATAATTTGTACTCTCTGAAAGCTACGTTCATGGGATTCCATAGGAAACTAAAAATATTTTGATGTTCTAAACTACACCAAAACCTTGTTAAATATAAATAAAATACTTATCAAACTGTTATTAAAGCTGGCTGAATACAGAGAATAATGTGGTATACTAATTTTGGCTTGCATGAATTTTTTTTCCAAACGTAGAGTTTGTAGCTCCTAAATTTTTCACATTATCGACTTCCATGACAATGTAGTACTGAGAGGAAAGCGAGAGGGAGAAATTCTTCAAAGAATATTAAACACTCGGAGTGCAAATAGTTGCGGTTTCAATGTGGGAAATGGTCTAATTGTTAACTGGCCGCATTTCTTTTGGTTTATTATAAGGGAGCACACAGTATAAGATTAAGAAGAAAACCTCTTTTATGAGAATATAAAAAATGCAGTTTTATTCAGAGAAAATCAAAGCAAATAAGATTGTTTAATTATCTAGAAGAACGAGAGTAGAATGTAAGATAGTCTATATTTCATATGTTTAAGTTTCTGTATGCGAATTACATTTTGGTTTTCCTGATTAAAATAGTTTTGACTAGTGCTGTAATTATTTAAATGTTATAAAATAGTTTATTATTTATAAGTCTTGTACTACACATAATTTATCACTAACTACACTCATTAAAATTTGCACCTAATTATATTTTGGAATAAGAAAATATAGTTGCCAATGCAATAAAGTTTCTTTTTCTTAATACACGTGCATTTATACAAAGAGGAAGGGATGTATATGAAAATATCTCTGCATTTTCCATAGAAGAACTTCCGCAGTGGAATACTTATTTAAATTCTTTATTTATCTGGTACTTAGGATATTATAGGGAACCAAAAATACAAAATTTAATATGTTGAGGTTAGTCGTCATAAGACAGGAAAAAGGTTGGCAATTTGTTCTTGAACATAATTTCTATAAAGGGTATCACTATAATACCTCCATCATTTCATTTTGAGCTTACTTTAAAAGTATTTCCAAGTGTACCAGCGGTCCAGTTTAACTATGAGAATTGAGGGTTAGATTTTTCTGCAATATACTGCAGCACAAAGGTTGTGTTAAATAGGTTAGGTTGCTTTGTACTGTCTTAAAATTATTTAAAACCTGTTGCTGTAAACCCAACTTGTGCCATTCCACAGTTTACTAAAGAAACCAACTTTTCCATTATTTATAATTCGTTAATTTTGTTGTACAAAAGCATTTCAGAAAAAAAGCATACTCCGTTAATGAACTGTCTTTCCCTTTCACAAGTTATATGTAGACTAAAGTTGAAAAAGTCAATCACACTGGAAATCATCAATGATACAGCCCGAATTTCAACCGGAAATCTTCAGCTCCCAATGTGCTGTTGCTCTATTGACTAAACATCATGTCATGAATACGTAAAACATGAAGCTATTGGCAGTGAAATGACCAACATGGTGCTACGGCCTGTTTATCAGTCTGTACTTAATGTTACGAAAATGGTCTTTCGTTCTGGTTTCTAAATTACGAAACAAATTGATAAGTACCAGACGTTTATATTATTACGAATTTTATCTTTTTTAGAGAAATGCAGTAAATCTTAATACTATAATTACGTACAAAATGAAGCTAGTTACGGTGAAGCAAAAATTATTATACAAATATAACTATTGGTCACAAAATATTCACTTACCTGAAGAAAATTATGCCACTTTTTCTGATTAGCTGCATCATTTGAGATCGATTTCACGAACCCTTGCTCGCGTTCTCTATCAACACACTTCGTCGTCAAGGAAATTACTATGCTACTATGTTTTTCAGTGTTACCAAAATCTGAAAACGAAACAAACTTAAGAAAGAATCAACTACTGTTATTTAAAAATTCATTACGCGATGTTTATTTTTGAAAATAAATATAGTTTCCCAAATCATTAAATCTATCGAGACATTTAATTGTTTCAATAAATTAACTTCAGGATTTATATTATGGTTAAATGACCAAAAATGTTCTGCTACGGCCGACTTATCGGTTTGTTTATACTTAATGTTACGAAAATGTTCTTCCATTCCGGTTTCCAATTTACGTTTCGTCTTACCAATGTAAACCTGAAAACAATCTAAACAACTTAATTGATAGATACCAGATTAGGTATTTCATGTTTTTTAGAGACATGCAGTAAATTTTTAATGCTATATTTATTTTGAGGAACTAAAATTACACCAAACTCTTTAAACACCTCTTAAAATGTTTACTAACCGAAGGATTAATTAACAGTTAATTGCTTAGTTAACAAATGATTAATCATTAGTCAACTAATTCAACTAATAAGAAAAATTGACATCATTTTCTTAAGATAAGTGAAGGTTTTTGTTACAAAATAGTTATATTTGCATAATTTTAATACTATATTTATTTTGAGGAAGTAAAGCTATACCAAACTCTTTGAAAAATTTTTGAAAATGTTTATTAACCTAAGGATCTTAAGTAATTTTTTGAACATTATAATCGCCTTCTATTTTTTAACGGTAGAAATATCAGTAACAGTTCTTTTTTATATTTAAATTTTTCGATTTTTTATATGTGAAGTCTTTATTAAAACCGTTAATTAAAGCATTATTAATAAAATGTTTATATTATTTATTAAATTGCTTTTTATTCAGTTTTATATTTATTAGTCTATAAATCAAACTATTGAAAACAGCAAATTTATGTGAAAAAGGTTAAAACGTGTACTTTTATGTAATTATCGATATGAGTAAACTTCCTAAAATACCAAATTTAATTTATTATTGATTTTTATTATCTTTATATAAAGAAAAGGAAGAAAACATTAGTTTCAGTCTCTAATGTGAATTTTATAGCCATATCTTGCAAATTCAGTAATTTTAAAGCATCATTTATTTTTTTATCAGGAACTATAGCAAAAGTATCTTCAATATATATATATATATATATATATATATATATATATGTACCAAAATTTAAAATTAAAGGGAATGTTTTAGTGACTTGTATTTCGAAAAAAAAGTCATTAAACATTCAGCAAGAATAGGTGAAAGAAGTTATCATGCTATACAAATGTTCGTTGGACGTGAAATTCAGTCTGTCGTCCATTACGTCAGGAAGAGGTAAGTTTGGCTCGGTTGCGTGTTGGCCACTGCATTTTACCCATTTATTTTTATTAAGTAGGGACCCAGCTCCGGTTTGCCCACATTGTGGAGCAGTCCGCCCAGAACGACATGTTCTCGTCCAGTGTTTTAGCCTGGCATGTCTTCGCAGGTTTCTCCAGCTGCCTGCGAGCTCGGCAGAGAACCTAGTGGACGACGAGAAAACAGTGGCCAAGGTTTTAAAATTCATTTTACATATTAATTTTATAATTTATTTATGACTCAGACCTTTAACAATTTTATGGTTTTATAATTATTTTTAGGTTTGGTTTTAACATGTTTTAGTGACATACCGTTGTAGGTTTGTTTTTAGCTTGTTCTTATAAAATGAATGTGTTGTAGCCCTCTTTTAGCCAGTTTTGTAACAGGATTGGTTTTGTTTAAGGGCGCTTTTCAGTTGAGTGCCATTAAACCCAATTATCTATCCATCAAATTCAGTGAGTCAGTAGGGGAATTACTGGCCAGTTGCATGTTGTTATGGTAGATTAACTGGTAGAGCAACTACAAGGGCAGCTGAAGTTCTCTGTTAAAATCCCAGCTATGACAGTGAGAATTTTAGTCATACAGAGTGCAGTGTACCTGATAAGCCGGTATACCTCCTGACACCTTTATTTATAATAATTAATCTACATTATTTGCATACAAATACTAAAGAGTATCGAACTAAGAAGTGTTTAAGTTGTTGGTGAAGCTGGAAATTTATCGACATCGTTAATTTTTATATTTATTATAGAATATAATAATCTGTGAAACAAATTGCCCATAAGTACTCTGGCCGGGAGTATTATATAAGTTTCAAATTTGCCGCAGTCGTTAAAAATATATATATATATATATATATATATATATGGAAATGTTTTAAAAGTTACAGATAAATAATAGAGTATTTATTAACTTTATTGAACCAATTACGGCAATAAAACTGCAAATTTAATCATTAGGAACAAAAATGAGAGATATATTCCTTTTACTCACTCCGCAAACGTTTCTTGTTGATCGCGAAACCACAATTGTACAAATTCACTTACATCTCAGATACTAAGAGCTGAACCTCTGGCAACGTGTTCTGAAATACGAAACTTACTGTATTGTTCAGTCCAGGAGATTGAATATTTAGCATATCAACACTCAAAGTTATTTTTATTTATAAGCCATCGTTAACACTGATGCCAGCATTGGTTTAAATAACTTAAATATAAAATAAATAATGTTTATATATCACAGTAATATATCTGATCAGAGTTTATTATTAAGCTAATGTTATTTTAAATGAAGATAATAAATGAGAATTATTATATTAAATGCACTTAATTAATTTTGACTTATTAGATAAGACGTATTGAACTCTAGAAGCACCGAGAGTCATGCTAACTTTTAGGATCCATCCAAATAAAGCACTGAAAGGAACATAATATATGAACATTGGGATCTTCTTTCAGTCTCTTCAAAAATGCAACAAATTGTGTCGAAAGAGTCTTCACACTTGTACTAAATATACGCACAAAATATTTACACTTTATCGTATGTAAATAGCTCATATCACCATAATAAAAGGAATTTGTTTAGAATTAAGAATAAATAACTTTCCATTTTATTAGTGTAAACATTGCTTTCTTTAACTTCCAAGAAATTTACACAAGAATTATATATTTTGTTTATAATTATTGTTATTAAAGTAGTTTTATGAAACAAAATTGTTAATAACAACTACAGAAGTGACAGATGTGGTTTATAACAAAGTGTTTGCCCTATCAGTTAACATTAAGCAACTACTGATTATGCTAAGTTTGTTTATATGGTAAGACGAGCATCTTTGTGTTCAGATGAAACTGTAAAGTCTTTGGCGTCTTAGACATTCTTAAATTAACTATTCCAAATACAAATTTCTATATGCTCAAGTCCTTCTCGGGAAGCAAGCCAGGTGAAAGACGATTAGAAATCGACTTTTCGGGAGTGTGCATCTCTCCCATCATCAGGATATTTAATAAATGTTATAACTACAAATGAATCACAGGATATAAGCAATATAAGCAAAAACAAAACACTATCAAAATTCGCATTACTGAAGACTATTTTCAGTTAATTGAATGCCAGATCAGGAGATGGCGTAAGCACAGAAAATGAATTTAGTCAAACAAGCATAACTACTTAACTTGATTATCAAGCTGTATAACTGTGTGCTCCTTAAGTCGATGGAT
The DNA here is from genome assembly GCA_030765055.1 of Mantis religiosa. Taxonomy (NCBI): domain Eukaryota; kingdom Metazoa; phylum Arthropoda; class Insecta; order Mantodea; family Mantidae; genus Mantis; species Mantis religiosa. The sequence continues at coordinate 164,675,439 of CM060951.1, forward strand.
TTCCATTTTAGAGCCGGTTTCTAAGAGGAGCTGAACTAAATTCCAGCAACACGATTAATCTGCCTTAGAAATGGAAATACGTCGACTTAAGGAGCACATATCTATACAGCTTGATAACCAAGTTAAGTAGTTACGTTTCTTTTACCCAGTTAATTTTCTATACTCATGCCATCCCCTGACCTGGCATTTAATTTACTAAAAAAGAGTCTTTTGTCCAGAAATGCGAATTTTGATAGTGTTTTCTCTTTGTTTATATTTCTGATTCATTTGTGTTTGTAACATTTAATAAATAGCCTGATGATGGGAGAGATGTACGCTCGCGAAACGTCGATTTTTGATCCTCTTTTCACCTGACTTGCTTCCCGAGAAGAACTTGAGCATAGTCGTCGCCAGGAAAACTTCAGGTCTTAATTTACAAATTTCTATATTTTGCTCTTCTTTGCAGAAATATTTAAGCATCTTTGAGTCCAATCAGCCATTGCCATATGCCTGTAATTCTTAAGTGCTAACCAAAATCTCTTAATGTATTCTAATCTTATTCAAGTGTACGACTAGAGCTACTCAAGATAATATAACTTGTTACTCTACTTTCTAAGGCGGCTCCCTGGTAAGGCGTGAGGCTCGATTCTGGATGTACAGGATGTGGATCGCTCAACGGCATACAGTACTGTGATTTATAACTTCTCGCCTCCGGCAGAGGTTGATCGTTGCAGCCTTCACTGTAGAGTCGAGCTGTCCCCAACACCTCTGAGCCACTGTCCAGTGGTTTAAGGGGTTTGCCGTCTAGCGCCTTCCAGCTCAGTGGTCATGCCAGTAACTTTTGGGGAACTACGTGCTGTGCTGCCGCTTATGTTGTCCATTACCACAACCCATATATCTCCTGCGGTTGCTTAAACTCATCCGTTCCTCCCGAGAGTGTGACTTTTGTTGCCTAATCTTGAAAACTCCTACGTAAACTACGTGCAATACTTGCATTTCCGAAAGCACAATAGATTAATATTTATATCTATTCCTGACGTTCTAAAGTCCATATACGTGTACAATGACTCTCGACAGGAGAATATTGTTTGGTGTCCTCTTAATTTTCACCGATTACTTTGGTCCAAATGCTCGTGTATTTACAGAATATCGTTTATCAAAAGGAGCACAAGCCCATACTTACCATTTTGATGCAGAACACCTTCCTACAGCACTTGCTTTTTTATATTCTTTGGGGCCACTTTCCTATTGCGCGGCACCATTTGAGGTTGTGTAATGTTGTTTACGTCATAAGTGCGCTCTCAAATTTACAGACCTCCATTATTGCATCTTAATATTAAGATCTCTTCACATCCGATAGTGGGACGCATTTCATACCAATTTCCTTTCATTTTTAATTGTTTTGCCTCTAATTTTAAGTTTACTTTTAATTAATGGTATTGAAACATGAAACTTGTGTTTGTGCTTGTCTGTACCCGATTTGAGCACCTGTGATTGAACTATGAGTTTCTACAAGATCACAGTAATGATGATACATTATTATTGTGACTTAGAAGTCAAGTTTGCAGAAATTCAAAATGCTCTTTATTTCATTAGTAACACACTTTGGTCAACCCTTACAGGTTCTAGAACGGCGTGTCCTACACACAGTTGTCTGTCACCCCACATAAACAAACGAAAGAATTCAACCTGGCACACTTCAGATAGCTGCACGGACACAATTAACAGCTCAACTCGCAACTGCGGTTCAGTTAAAATGTCCACACACTGCACGGCTGCAACTCCATTCACTGACTGTCTCGCAATCCTCCTTGTACTTTATTTATATACGAGTCGCTGCTTCTCGAAGGTTGGCGAAGCCGCACGATCTTTCGAGGCGGCAGACGAAGTTGGGGAAACTGTCAAGACATCTCTTCGGCTCTTTCTCTGCCCACCCCATCTCTGCTCGGCAAGTGCTCAGTGCTAGTGCGCGCGGGTGTGGCTTGAGCGCTGTCTCTTTCACTCATTTCTGTCTCCCTCCCTCTCTCTCTCTCTCTCGCCAAATAACAAGTAACTCGCTACATTATCAATCAGATGTAATGAAAGTGCACGTCTAAAAGTATGTTCTGCTAAACATTGTGGCACCTACTGAGTACAATTTCGTCTAACCACGCTCTTTTTATTAACATATCTTAGTTATAATAATGATATCTATATTTGCGTCTCTCTGTTTTATTTCTTGGATTTCATAGTTTTCCCTTTATATGATAATGTATCTCCATTTCTCCACATTTCGAAGTACGAATTTATTCCAGAGTTAAAAGTAGATACTGTAAAATATGTTCTAAAACTTCAGTGGGTATTTGAATATTTCTGAAACGCTGTCTCACTGAACTCCGCTTTAAAATCCAGTTTTCTGAATTATATGGTAAAATAATGACACGTATCAGCAGAAGCTTAGTCTTATAACAATGTAACCATATTTTAAGGCAGATAAACCATGTAATGCATTTTATGCCACATCGGTCACTTCTGTAGTATTTTAATTGTAACTACAACTGTAATTAACTTCCTTGCACAAAAACTATTATTTGCACAAATTATACCCCAAAATTCTTTTTAAGCAATTTAGATTTGTCAACCTTGGTTTCTTAAATTGAATTGTGCATATGAGCAGAACATATGAACTAACATAAGCAGTCTTTCAGACTTGAGGTGTCCAGCCATGTAATGGAAATTATAGAATTTAGTAGCTGCTGTAAGCAGATATTTAGGCATTAAATAATCATGGGATATAGATACACTGAATTGTCTTTCCAAATCAAGATTCGTCGTTGGTTCAAACCATATCGGTGAATATGCACAATTCACAGGATAGTTCAGAAAGGAGCATAACGCGAGAGTTCAAAAACTGTCAAAATGATGAGATTGTTATCAAAAGGATTACGATAATAAAGTTATGTATGATTTATGTGGAGTGCTTCTAAAGACTGTTGTTTTGCAGTAGACAGAATGAAGCAGAAGTAACAGTGATCGTGTCCAACAATTAGTGACATAATACCGCTGTGTTCATAACGTGTGGTGTTGTAAATAACCTTAGACAATGAAAACATTAATTTGAGAATGCACTTAAAAAGTGACTAATCAAAGACTAATCAAAAGAAAACGAATGTTGAAGATCATGCGAGAAACAGTTTTGGAAGCTTCCTTAAAGGACACTACATATTGGGTTAAAGTGATTTTAATTTTGGTGAGAGTATATGTCCAGAGTAATTAATATTTTAGTTGTAGCATAGCAGTGGTTTTGTTACAATTTCTTATATTTGATGTATAAAGTGGCAATATGTTGGAATATCGCAATGTTTTGGTACCGATTATCCGGTTTGACTTCCTGTTCTTATCTAAGTTATTTCCACATATTATATTTACTTTTCACTTCCGAAGCAAAATTACGTTCACTGACTTTCCCTAGAATGAACATTGTTGTTTCTACGTTTAATGGAATGACTTTATTTTTAATACAACTTTGCCTCTGTCATGAAAGTTTAAGTACGTTCTGAACGCGGAGTCCTTTGTGCGATGTTTCAACGCATTACCAACTATAAAAATCAAATTTTTAAGAAAAAATCTTATCTCTGTACCGAAAATTATAGATTAATATAAATATGTCCCCTTCTGTGAAGGGAATAAATTTTATCTGTAATAAAATCTATTATATATATTAAAAGGGAATGAACCATTATAACGAATTTATACGCCACAATCTATGTTCAACTGTTTGAGGAGAGACAAAGAGAGGAAAAGTGTTATTAATGGATAAGGGTTTTATGAAAATAATGTTGTGATAATAAACTATATTATGAATTTTTTGTAATGCTGCTTTATACCACTGTTCTCATACATATCTATTTACCGAAATGTTAAGCCTTTTCAGATAAAACCTTCTCACCTTTAAGAAGAAGAGAATGCTGGTTCAACTTCACATTTTTTTAATTTACTGTAAATAATTACACACTTAATTTTCAGTACTTTTATTGGTCTAATTTTGAGTTAACTGCCAATTAGAATATACATCGCGCTTTGTTACCCTGAAAATGCTTCTGAGAACCTAATTAAAATCCACGATTATTTGAACAGCTAAACAAATAAATAGAATTTTGTATTCATAATTTGAAGTTATATAATGTAATTATCGAGATGCAATGAACTGGGACTACACAATTGTTAAATATTACAGTTACAGTAGTTTGAGTAAAAAATATAAAATACATTCCAGAACAGTATAGTAAATATATAATGGAATGTCCAAAAACGCTAATTTTTTATATTTTTTTTATATTTCTAGTTTTCAGAAGAATTCTGAGCTCAGTATTGGGTATGAATTAACTAATTAATACTATCTAAGGATATCATATTTATTTGTAAATAAATTGTGGGAATTTTAAATCTATATTACTAACATAACACCTATTACGTAGATTTCGAAAAAAATTACCAAGGAAATATCGGTATTTCCAATTCTTAAACATTTAATGTTCAATGATTCCTTGGGTCACTGTCTCTAAGATCAATGCCTTTTGATTGAAGTAATAATATTAGCATATACTTGCATCATGAATTGCTACTAAAGCATTATGATATGATATATTTATTAAGCATATTCTAAAATTTTACAATTTACAACTTTTGGCTACATTTATTTGTCGTTAAATTGTTGATACCTTGCCTTGCGTGACACCATGACACATGGCTTGCTCTGTCGGGTATCTCTTAACCTCCATACCTCCTTGATTACTTAATTAGCCCCTTTCTTCTCCCTCTTCCTTTCTTACATTTTTTACATTTCTGGATCAGTTTTATTTTACTTTTTGCAACAACTCACCAATACTTCTTACCTTATTTTCCTCCCTGCCCGTTAACATTTTTATAGTTACTATCCTCTTCTCTACTTGCTCCCATTTTTCTTCTCAAACCTTTTTTCTCCATATTGCAACCTCCTCGTATTCTGTTACATAGTGTTCTATGCTTTCTTTTCCCCCACACAATTCTCAAATTCCCTTTTCCCTACCTCTTATCCCTCTTAGAAATATTATTCCTGTTCTCATCCATGTTAACCCTTCTCTCTTTTGCCTATTGCAGTAATCTACATATGCTTTTCATCCCCAATTTATTTTCATTTGCTTGTAAAGTTGTAATGATTTCATATTTTCTAGGCTTCCCCGTATTTCGTGTCCTTCTATATCCCCTATTCTACATTTTACTAATTTACAAACATCGCTTGTATTCCTTTCCTCTTATCACCATATATCTCCCATTCCTATTTTTTCCATAATTCCTCCTATCTCTGCCCACCAACTATTTGAGCTCTCTAATGTTGTTTGCTGTCTCATGCATAATTTCATACTTTCTTATTCTTCTTTAACCAAACACCTATATCAAAATGTTATTATCCTTTCCATTATTCTTCCATCTCTTCTTGTCTTTCCTAATTCTACTAAAGCTGCTTCCCTAGGTGCTGACCTTGGTAGGCCTAGTAGATATTTACAAAAACTTCTATAGATTTGGTCCACCGTTTTGTTTACCTCTGTGCCCCTCCCCCAGACCTCCACTGCATACAACATTTTGGATTCAACTAGTGCTTCGTACATTCTTTCTAACCATTTGGTTGTCATTTATAGTTTATGATATCTTTGCATATTCTTATTCCATTCATTGCCGCCCTTCCTTTTGCTTCAATTTTTCTCCTGTGACTTAAGCATTAGAGCAAACAGTATATATGGTATGATCCATATAAACCTGAACCATTTCAATAGGCCACAAATTTTGAACCAAAAATAGGACATACGCAATTGGGAGATTACATGAGGGATGTAAATAGTGTAATGTAATGTCCCAATTCTGTATTAGACTCTCCCAAAGTTGCACGTGTGTCCTATTATTAATTCAGGTTTATATGGATCGCATTTTAATATCATTCATGCCTTTGAGACACTTAACTTTAGTGCTCTCCGCATATGAAATGATTTTAGTTTATGTTACAATATTGACATCAACTATACAGAAAACGGTACTTAATATGGGGTCCAGTTGGGCCCAGTTTCACCTATATTTGATTCTTATTTGAAAGATATGGTTGCATAACAATGGCACTCTTCAGCGAATCATAGTGCAATAACTGCTAGCGAAATAGCATATGGGATCCAAGACTTTACTTACGTAACGTAACTGTACATTTTTATTTCAAATGCACCAAGCACGCATATGATTAGACATCTAAGTTTAATTAAGCAGAGCTCTAATTCTAAATGCAAACTTCAGATTAATTTGTATTCAGTATTAGTTTATAGACATCTTAACAGGACTCTTCAAAGGCTATATAGGTCTCCAGATTTTAACTATTTCCATATCTCCGTGTTAAATAGGAGGTATAGTTTTAATTCATCTGGAAAATACCTGTAATTTTGGTATACGTTTGTCAAAGTTTGCATTAATAATACCCAGTCACATCATTAATGATCAAAGAAGTATGGAAGCCCTTCCAGGGATGTAAAATAGGCAGAGCCCCAGAACTAAAGAAACCTATTAAAGAGTCATTGCCAAATGCCGTAGAGATCCGGACTGGATTATTCAATGACTGTATCAGACAGTCCCATGAGGTGGACCAAGTTTATTATTCAGGGCTCTACAAGGGAGAAAAGCCCAAACGACTCACATGATGCTACCCTTAAGTGTGTTCCTTTAACTACTCACCAAGATAATATTGAACAGCATTCTACCAGTAGTCACGTTACACATACCAGAAGAACAAGACGGGTTCAGAGCCAATAGTTCCCAATCTAGGCTCTCGAGAGGATTCTCGATATAGCATAGGATGTAATGAGCACTACATACGCCTTCTATGTAGACCATGCTAAAGCATTCCATTGAGTTAATAAAAAAAAACACTAATGAATAAACTAAATGGTATATTAGGACAAAGAATCCCACATTTCAACTAAAAACAACATAGTGAATATCAGCTGGCTAAGAGTGACACAGTTGGCCAATCTGTGGCTCCAGAGAATTGCGTCATCCAAAAAGACCCCCTCAGTTCAATGAGGTGACAACCAGCGCTATTTCAATGTTATTTGTCGATGATATGATATATGCTGTTATGATGCTGATTAACTCTTCAGCAAGGACTCAACAGACTTTCCAAATGGTCTCAAATAAAATATAAATAAACATAACTCGTGTGAGGGTATCCAGAACATCATCTTCAAATACGGTAACGACAATCTAGAACTGGTAAACTCATATAATTACTCAGGGTAAATTATTCAAATAACATGGAAAATGTTTACAAATTTAAAGAGGCTGGCCCCATGGCTCAGTCGGTAGAGCATCTGCCTGCCGTGCTAGGGGTCCCAGGTTCGAATCCTGACGGTGGGGGTAGTGGGGGTACTTCCACAGAGTCTGGAAGTACGAATGAGAGTGTGAATGTGTGCGTGGTCTAATGATTAAAACCCAACGAATACGAGTTAACACATTCGATATGTTTAAAAGAGCAATGCCACCGATATGTACATTGGTGTTAAAGGCGGGGTATAAATAGAACAAGTAAAATAATTTAAAGAGGAAAGATGCAAGGCAGAAATTAGGTCCATGTTCAAGATACAGGGAGCTGGCCTTAATACATTTCAGTACCAAACTCACACCCATAAATAAATGAAAGTGAATGGGTCTCTTGCACACAGGACACATGTTGGGTCCATTGTGCTCCTCTTATTGGAGTGTTCAGTCAGATCCCATAGCCTTAAAAAAGGACAGGATAAGTTTTGGATGAGCGCTCCTTATATCAATTGATATTAATTGTAGGGAGTGCTTCACATTAAGACAAAATATGTAGAGAAGACTCATCCTCTCCGCGCTAAGGCTCATCACATGCATGTCTCTTTAAGGTCTCTATCAGTTCAACAGGCCAACTATTTCCCTCGATCATAGACCGAGACTGCATAGCTGTAGTAAGATTACGCCATGAATTGCCATATTAAAGTGACATTCAATGAAGGGCCTCACATCTGACCCTTCTTGAGGTAATACCGAGGTCAGGCTCCGCACCATAAACGAGCGCTGGCCGAGCCCTCCCTGGCTATCTTATCAGTTAGTTAATTTCCGCTGATTTCAGCATTCCCTGGAACCCAGCAGACCTCTACTGGTCGGCGAGAACAGAGAATGTCCAAGGTTTCTTGGCAACCTCGTACAACCTAGAACTTGTTGTGCTAGCACAAAGTGTCTTCAGGTCAGCCTGGCTGTCAGAACAGATATTAATCCGACCATGAAGCATAGCATCCCATATCACCCCATTGCAGGCTACTCAAATCCCATACATAAAAGGATCACTGCGCGTAAAAAGAATGGTTCGATCAAGGCTGTACGCATCAGCAGACACAGTTTTCTTCATCATGAAACTGGCATTAAGCAACAAATTATCCATTTATTTACCAAATGCTCGGAAAGGTCGCTGAGGAATGGAAAGGGCCAAATTTCGATCACAGACATGTGCTCACCAGGGTCGTGGCACAGGGCCGCAAGAAGAGCACCCAAAATGTGAAATGCTCTATCCCTACAATAACCCCATCTTCTTTCCTTCTAATGTCATGTAAACTGGCAGGTGACATGTGTCACAGTGCTGGTCATTTGGATTTTGAAACGCCTTAAAGAGTTGGCCAAGAAAATACGAAAGCAGCTAATGATTCTAGAGAACATGAGTGATGTATCGACAATGCTACAGTGCATATTGGCAATGTGTGATAAACCGCTTTCTTGCCGCATTGCTGACTTAAACCAAACATTAAGCTTAAAAAAGCAGTTCTTGAGAATTAGTATGTTTATTTCCTTTGTTTTATTTTGTTATACAATAGTTATAGCAGCTTTCGTTACAAAAGACACTTAAATAGTTATATTCCTTTTGTGGACACTAACATTGACATTCAATCCGCACGTCACAAAGCGTCAATTATGTGATCTATACGCTGAGACCACAATTATTTGAGCCAATGGTTCTACTTCATGCAAACTCAACGTCACACAAGTGATATAGCAAAATTTTACTTAATATTGTACAAATACACAATTGTCACCTTAAAATGTTATGCAGATACACGAGCCAACAGTGTTTATATATAATCTGAAATTAGATTTCTTGTTTTTCTAACCATTGCTCACAGACATTTATGGATTTTATTTTAAATATAATTCTAATTTAATAAGTTTATTCGGAAGACCTGTATATCTAAATTGGAACAAATATATTTGATAGATTCATCTTTAGGATAGTTAGTGTTCGGTATTGTTTTGGGGTGCTTCTAAATTTACAGTTTAAGCAAGACCAAACATCCGTTTGGCTATATTTTACCTCAATACCAGTTCACATGGAATTAAAAATTTGTGAGACGACGAATTGGGTATACATATATTCTGTCCACCCTGTAACTTCACAAAAGTCATGAAAGATTTAATATTATTGCAGAAGTGGCCAGCCTGGGTAATAACTACATTGTATAGGTGGTTAACTTCATACGGTTTCAGGTCGATGACGCCGAGGCCGAGAGGTTAAACGGCTTCAATCTTACCAAGGCGGCCCGATTTAGAGCCCAAGCGACCGCAAGTCGAAATTTGTGGTGGACAACAAGGTGCTGGGATGGATTTTCTCCGGAATATCCAGTATTCCCCGCCATCAGTCCACCAATTGCTCCATCTACTTCCCTAAATCTCATTCCGGGGATTTCTCCCATCCCTGGATATTTCTCTCTCTCTCACTCTCTCTCTCACTCTCTCTCTCTCTCTCTGGATACCTCATCCGACGCCTAAAATAGCATGAGGCAAAACAATGAATAATAAGTGTCATAACAATAATGAACAGGACTGTGTCCTATATCAGGATAAGAAGACTTCTGACCAGGTGTTATATTAACTTGGTCTAAAATAATTCGGTAGCACTTTAAATTGTATCAACAAACATATTACTTTCAACAAATTGTGAATTACTATGATTATTTATTGGACATAAATTTGTAATTTTTACTTATCTGCAACTTATGAATACTCTACTCCGCAATTGATATTCTTATAAACCCTGAGAATCAAATTTACATAGCTTTCATGTTGACTTTGTTATACGTAAAGTCAAAATACACGTAATTTCAGAAGAAATTTGCATAATATTAAAGCTATTACTCCGCATGACTTTTAGCAGAACACCTTCTGCAGTGAAAGCATATGTAGCAATAATTGGTAGCAATAAAAGTTTAAATAATTCTGTTCTGTGTAGCCATTCATGGCTTAAATTTCTGAGGACAGAACTACACGAGAGTTTGGAACAGCCAAGTATTTGCTAAAAGCTGGCGGCTAACTTCTGGAGGTGATAAGATGCCAAGGGAACTATATCCGGGCCGTCCGCTGCTTAGCCGGACATGACAGAAGTTTAGGAAAAGGAAGTAGTATGCCGATGCCATCTACTACCTAGTTTAGAGATAAGGCAGCAGAAGTTAGTATCCAGAACACCATGAGCACAAAAACACTATGTCGCTAATGTAATGAAATTCTGAGAGTGTAGTAACAGATTTTCAAAGAAATGTCTTATGGTACAATAAGAATATCTCCCTGAAAACGTGCAATATATCACTACGAAACTATAAAAGTGCTTAAATCAGACGATATGACTCCTGCGGTTTCATCTGTAGCCCGCATTTGGGATGTCCGGGTTCGATACCCTTGGCAGAACTACATTCGGTTGTTTTCCCGAGACGCAAGGCAATTTCATATCACCTTGCATCTGCTGGGCTCCTTCAGGGTAGAGGAGTCGTCTGAAGTCTCGGTGCTGCATGGCAGGATGGCTCAAGTCAAACACTTCCTCCTCCAGTAGGATGGTCTCCGGCCTAGTGGGTTGTTTCAGGGGTGGTTAGGGTGACCTCTGTACTGGCCATCCAGAGAATTTTCAACTGGCCAATAGTAGTGATTTCATCCTCTGCTCTGTCGTGACTTCTTGGAGGCCCCACCGTGGTTGACTAGTTAGAGGCTGCTCGACTCTCACCAAGGCGGTCCCGGTTTTTTTCCAATCGACCGCAGAGTGAGATTTAGGTCAACACGGCGCTGGGGCGAGTTTTATCCAGAATCTCCCGTTTACCTCAACATCCCGTATTTGCACTGCTCCATCTTGATTTCATGTATCATCGCTATCACTGCCTGTGTCCCGTAGGGGAGGGGATCCGTCCCCTTCAGCTGGCGTGGTGCGGGCGATGCGGACCCTTATCACTCGTGGTACCTTTGACGTTACTAGAGTAAACTCGGCCAGAACTGCCGAGCTCCACCCGTAGGGGAGTTTTTCGGATTGGGTTGTACTCGAGGGGGCAGTGGGTTCCCGACACCCACGAAGAATTAGGTACTTCCGGCCAGGCTACGGCCGCCCGGAGGGGGTAAAGGGTTGCCTAAAATGACCCCGGTGCTAGCCTGCAGAGCTGATAGAAGGTGTGCTAGATCACCAAGCGGCCCCACCGAGGTTTTCGGTAGTCTTCCCTGCGGGGTTGACGCGCGTAGTTGGCGTATCCACTTCCATCCCGTCTTGACGTTGTTTTCAGCGGGATGGGGGGCTTTTTAAGAAATCAGGTATTGCCCTATGGAAAGAGCCCCGGAGTATCCATCGCTTCCGGCTAGAAGGAGGCCAGGGTCCTTGGTCCAACGGGTCCAGGACTAATGGGAGTGGAACCTCTGTACTTAAGTATCACTGCCTGTGGTGCCAAATGTAATAAACGTAGGAATTAAACACCACACATTTCATTTCTGCTGCCTTCTGTCTCCTCTTGCCTAGTACCTTGTCTCCCGGGTGTGCCCCATTTCGGGCATAGATAAAATAGATCAAGACTAGTCGCAGTGTCGAATCACCTCCATGCGATTTTATCCTATCATATCCTAATAAAGTACTTCCAAGTTGCATGGTTGTTTAACAACAAGACGTGGTTGTCCATAAGGTTGATAGAGTCTCGGAGCATGAAGCGGAGTTACAGTATTAGATTCAGATTCTTCTGTCATCTACTCACCAACATGTATCGATACTAAGGAAGACAATATTAGTAGATGATTCGGAAAATGCCCTCACTACACAGAAACCGTAGATTCAGAATGTTTTGCTATATTAGCAATTTCCTAGATTTTCCGTGATATTGGTTTGAATTTTCATTTCCTTTGCTATTTATGAAATGAAAAGTTGCTACTAAAACGTTCCTCATACAAAGATGCCATACAGAATACCTGAATTGATATTTCCGCTGAAATTTGGATATACTTTTGGTTATCACCTAATACTTATTCTACAAGGTCAGTTCAATAAAGAATGAACAATTTTTGATAACGTACCTTTACTCATCCTCATAAATTTGATGGTCCTTTTCAAAATATTCTCCCCTGAATGCGATGCACTTGTTCCAGCGTTTCTGCCAGTCTTCAAAGACATGCTGAAAACATTTTTGAGAGATCCTTCAAAATCGCCTCCGCAGCCTTCACCACTGCTTCTGATGATGGATAATGCCTCCCACGAAGGTGTTTCTCCAAATTAGGGAATAGAACAAAATTACATGGCGCTAAATCCGGACTATAGGGAGGGTGAGGGATGCACTTCCCGTTGATTTTTGCAAGATATTCAGCAACAACATTGCCAATATGCGGCCGCGCGTTATCGTGGTGCAGCATCCAGCCTGCTTTAGGGAAATGTGGTCTTTTGTGCCAGATATGGACTTGCAATGTTTACAGGATATACCTGTAGTATTTTCCAGTTGCTGATGTGTGTGCAGATAAAACGTGCTGATTAACCATGCTATGAATATCAAAGAATGAGATGAGCATGTCTTTCCCAGCAGAAGCAACCACTTTTGCGTTTTGGGGGGTTGGTGATGAAGGAGATTTCCACACTGAGCTTTGCTGTTTGCTCTCAGGATCAAAATGATGTATCCAAGTTTCATCAGCAGTGATTACGTTTGAAAGAGACTCCGGATCTTCCTCTAACATCAACTTTACCTGCATGTTACCTCCATTGCAGCGGTAGGCGATACTGAACATGTCTGAACTTGCCTGGTTCTCACAGGCGGAACCAGGAGTACCAACAATGAAACTCCTACAGCGTGTTTGTTTCACATTAGGCTAACAGAATATAATAAGATCGAATTTTAGAGCGAAAAATTGTGACCATAAAAGGTTATGATCATTCTTTGTTGTACAGCCCTCGTACTTGCTGTATATACTACGGAAAGGAACCTAATGATGCTGCTGAGTGGTTAGAATAATGTCGAGCTAGGAGAGAATATTATTGTGCTTTGTATAAGAGTATTCGTTATTGTTGACAAGCCATATCACAACTATTTACCCATATCGCCCCAATGATAGAACAGTTGCCTATCTACAAAAAACATGATCGTAACGGAACTATGCCATTCCGGTTGCCCATGCACTAGATTGAAACAATAGCCAAATTCCAAGTATAGTAGCAGTCATTACCCCTGATGGTTCCTGATGCATACCGTAGATATGTTTCTATGAAAACTCTTCTCCTTCATAAAGTTATCGTGGAGTAACTTATAAGTACGATATGTTCCACTCTTTAAATTAATTTGGTTAATTGATTGTGAAGTAATATATTTTTGGAACCTGCCTCTAACATTTAGCTTAAGTTTTTTAGAATAGGAAATACATTACTGTACACTGGCATCTTATATCGTACTATAAGTATACCAGTTAAAAATACATTTTATTACAGCATTTATAAACGAAACCATTGCACCGTGTGCTCCTCGGTGTTGTTTTAGCCTTACCCAGGTTGCCACCGCGGTGTTTACTCTCCTTGGCCCGGCGTGTTCAGTTTTCTGAGTGTACCCCTCTTCCGGGACACGCTGGCGCCCGTGGATTGGCTGCCCGGTGGTAGCTGGGTGTGTGAGTGGGATTCAAGTGTTGTTGGGGGTTTTGGCTGTGCGTGAGCCGTAGAAAGGTGACCTTTGCTGGTGCCTGGTGTACCGAGTTTTTTTGACTCTTCGTGAACCTGGGTAAGTTGCGAGTACCTTTTAGACCTTCCTTGTTGGGCTTACAGTAGTATAATTTTCAATTCCTTATCGTGGATTTTCCTCTGCTTATAGTATACATTAGGTTGACTTAGGTTACATACTTCCTTCTGTTGTGGTGCCACAGGTGTTTGTACATACATTTAACTGTATTTTGAATATGGAATTCTCTGGTTTTGCTTTGTACGTTTTAGTTAATAAGGGGGAAAGGTAATTCAATAGGACTTGGCTTCAAAGTGTATGTACAGTTATACAATTGCGATACAGTTACGTTTTATATAGGATAGTTATATTATATCTTTTTATATTATACCTTTTTATATAGAATTTTCTAAAATTTTATATGAAATTTGGATAACATTACGTTTTGTTTCTCTTGTTTTGCGAGTATTGGCTTAGTGAAATTACTTCTTTTGCATCTTATTTTATGAACGGCCTTCTGCCATCTAATGTCTGTAAGATGCACATTCGCTACAAGGTCTGTCCCATTTGATTTGCCTTAGCAGCGGTCTAATTTTGTTCACTTATTCCTGAATTCTGGCTGCTCTGTTAATTAATTCTGTAAATTATGTTCTATTAATCATTACAGCGGCAGATGTAGATAGTGCATTTATATTGTAGTGTTCAACATTTGTCTCATTGGTTTCGTTTCTTACATTTCTAAGCTTTTATTTCCTTCTGGATTTTATTTTTTAATTGCAAGGTTATAAAAGAAGTAACAGCCAAAAAGAAAAGAGACTAAACCTTATTGCATATGATACGTGCGTAATGTTGGCCAATTTCAATAAATATTTGTTGTATCAGGAAACTGGTTGTTCTAGCAATTAAACCAGTTTTGCTGTGTTCCTTCTTACTGTGAGAGGATCCTTATGTTTACTTCCTTACGTCACTTGGGATTGATTTGCTGCTTGTACAGTCATACGGGGAAGGTGCGGGCTCACAATGACATTTATTTTGGCATAAAGATAACTTGGCAACTAAAGCAACGAAGTAACAGTGTTTATTTGCACGTCCAAAGCAACTATGTACCTATTAATACTGGAATGTATTCTCAATACACTAGTGTACAAGAATGATAGTCCGATGATTAAAAGGTGCAGGTATATATTAGTTTTGGAATTTAATGCTCTTAAACTGACAACGTACCTATGTAAATTTCCTTGATGAAGTCCATAGGAATTTAAAGAAATCTGCGAGATCTCTTAAACTAATACAAAACTGTGAATGAGACTCAATTGAAGGTGAAGCGATTTTACAGCCTGGAGATGTAGTAATGACAGCAATGACAACAAAGGTCGTAATACGTACTCCACTGTTACTTCACTGAATCCACCACGTGCGGTGAGTTAGCCTCAATTCTTTCCATAATATTTCGAGAAACCGTTCTGTAACAGCTGTAATTTTAAGAGCGAAATATATAACAATCACAGCAAAAATAATGATTTCCCTAAAATGGTTAATCCTTCAAAAAGTTATTTGAAATAAATTGTTATAAAGATATTTGATAGCTGTTGTATGAACTAGGTTATTGTCTCCCCTCGTATGATTATGAGAAATAAAAAATGAACTTCAAAAAAATCATGTTGTACTCTAGATAAATTCCTAAAATAGCTTTAAATTTGGTAATATTGCCTATGTTTATTTTTCTTTGTGTTCACACATACATAAACCCACACAAGATTTGGTTCTCATTTTTTTTTTTCAAATATTTTTGTAAATCTTTAGATACTTAACGTGTTTTCGTTTCCTTGTTTCTCATTATCACTTTTAGGATTGCAAGACTTAAATTAAGACTATTAAAGATATTTATAGGGATTAATGTGATCAAAGCCGCCAATAATAGCTTACATATGTGCTATATTAAATGACAAACAGCTTACAGAACTCTCTTAACATTGCAGTACAACAATATGTGCGAATTTTGCTTTGTGCTAAAATGGATGCACTCCGAAACCTATTTAATTACCGTTTCTAAGTCAGAATATCTCTGTATAGCAATGGCGTTTGGCATAATGACCAACTTAATTAAATATTACAACAATTAAAGAACTATTATAAGCTTCTTTTAGTAACAAACAAAACAGCGCTTTTAGGATAATATGGTTGTATAATACATCATAATACACACACTACTGAATTCTAAATTTAATATGATTGCAGCACTAAAATATTGAAATATCGAATATATTTTGGCCCACATTCAATTGTTTCAATTTTAACCTGCAACACTCGCTAGCGCTGGCTCTACAATTGCGAGAAGTCAATGAAACAAACAAACGGTGCGGGATAAGCAGATGGACCAAAGAATATATTTTAGAATTTCATAAAAAATATTATGGAATTATACTAATGTTTCCAAAATTGGTGTGACTTTATTGAGCCGTGTCCGTCCATCGCTGGCCGCGCCGTGGCTCAGTGGTTAGACCGCTTGGCTCTCACCAAGGCGGCCCGGGTTCGATCCCAGGCGACTGCAAACTGACATTTGTGGTGGCAAACATGGTGCTGGGGGCGGATTTTCTTCGGGTTCTCGGGTTTCCCCCGCCATCTCATTCCACCGGTGTTCCATCTTCTCATATCATCAGTGCCATCGGCTGCGGTCCCGTATGTAATAAAAGCGGGCGTTAAACACTACACATTTAATTTTCGTGTCCTTCCGTCCGTCTGTCCGTTCGTGGTGCTGGCTGGCTGTATAAAGCCAGAAGATTTTTGCTGTGTGCCCTCCCGTTAAAAATTTTACCGCATGTAGGGTTATCTTTTACTTCGGTATATTTTAGGTTAGGTTGTGGTTTCTTAGGAAGAATTTTGATGCGAGGAAACATATATGCTCCTCGGGGCGTAGGAAAGGAGGCAAAACCTTATGTACTCTGGTGTTCTGTTTTATAAATTTAAAATTTGTTGGAAGATTTTGATGCCAAACAGCTTAGAACAATTATGATTGAACAGTGCTGTAATAAAATCCGTATTTATTTAAAACATAACACTTAGAGTATCATTTTTATACGTTTTCGTCTCATAAATGAAATATCCCAGCTGAATATAGTTTATTTTCCCACTCATTTACAGAGTCACATATTGGAGCTCATTTTCAACGTATTTATTACATT
Source organism: Mantis religiosa (assembly GCA_030765055.1). Classification (NCBI taxonomy): domain Eukaryota; kingdom Metazoa; phylum Arthropoda; class Insecta; order Mantodea; family Mantidae; genus Mantis; species Mantis religiosa. The sequence continues at coordinate 164,692,585 of CM060951.1, forward strand.
AAGGAAAGAAAACTTATCTTTGAATTAACTTGAATGAACATTGACTTCGTTGTTTCCCATTCTGCTTGCACCTTCAAAGATTTACGTAATGAGGCTCCTTCTTAAAACATGCAAGTGAGTTTATCCTAGCAAGTTCTTACTGCAGAAGGTCTGAATATAACAAGGTCATTCGCCTTTTTATAACTGATAACTCGCTGTGAATGATAGTGACAGAATGAAGAAACAAATAAAAAAATAGAAGAAAAGGTACAACATTCCTTAAATGCTAAACAACCTATATAATATACTACTGATGCTGTATATATTTTACAAACACAAATTAACCTGAAAGTTGCTTGAAAGTCAGCTAATAAGGTAACCTAGAAGGATTTATAATGCCGTCTATTGCACACTGCTTATCGCATGCTCATCCCATCCTACAGAAGGAATACGCATCAGGAAAAAGCCGATAATAAAGGACAAGCATCTATTAGGAAGACTGTACCGTTCACTGGACCTCATAGTGTAGTCCTACAAGCTCTGGACCCAAAGTTACGCGGTTATATTAGAAAACTTTGTCGCTTTAACTGAACGAACTCTGCAGCCAGCAGTAGACTGCAAGCAACTTTGGCTTACGTTTGGTAGAGTGCGGAAACTAATAGACTAACTACAATCCTGAAAAAAAGTTTAAAATTTGTCTCTACACGACGTCGAAATTGTAGCACGATGCAATATACGTAGTGAAATATATAAATGCATTGATAGCAATGCATTTCACTGCATCATTGCTCCACTAAGTATACCTTGCAAATCATCCTATTGTCCATTTTACTAGCTATAAACGTTACATATCTATATCATAGTCCCTGCTTACGATTGTTTATAAGTTGTTAAACTATATAGTAACCTAGACGTCATATCTCATAGCAGTGTATATGGCCTATATCCTGAAATATTTGACCGTAAGATTAATAATGTTAATTATACTACTTGATGGCGAACTGGTAATAGTACCACCAGAAAACATTTATATTATTTAAACTGACCCGGCCAACTTCGTACCGCCAATAATAGCTGTCTGAAATTATCTATATAAAACAAATTCGGATTAGCTATTTATTCTGCAGTTGGGTTGAAGTTTAAATAATCATAGTTACAATTAAGTTAGTGTGAAGCTTTATGACAAACATTTATAGGTGCGTAAATATACGAAGGTTGTTCAATAAAGAATGGTCACATCCTTTTTATGACAACGTACCTTTCTTCATCCTCATAATTTTGATGGTCCTTCTCAAAATAGTCTCCCCTGAATGCGATGCACTTGTGGTAGCGCTTCTCCGAGTCTTCAAAGACATGCTGGAAACCATTTTGTGAGACATTCTTCAAAATCACCTCCGCAGCCTTCACCCCAGCTTCTGATGATGGATAATGCCTCCCACGAAGGCGTTTCTTCAACTTAGGGAATAGGAAAATGCCACATGGGGCTAAATATGGACTATAGGGAGGGTGAAGTATGCACTTCATGTTGATTTTTGCATGATATTCAGCAACAACATTGGCAATATGCGGTCGTTATTATCGTGGTGCACCATCCAGCCTGCTTCACGGAAATCTGGTCTTTTGCTCCTGATATGGACTTGCAATGTTTTCAGGACATACTGTAGTATTGTCCAGTTACTGATGTGTGTGCAGGCACAACATGCTGATAAACCATTCCATGAATATCAAAGAATGAGATGACCATAACTTTCCTAGCAGAAGTAACCACTTTTGCTTTTGGGGGGGGGGGGGGGGGGTTGGTGATGGAGATTTCCACACTGAGCTTTGCTATTTGCTCTCAGGATCAAAACGATGTAGCCAAGTTTCATCAGCAGTAATTACGTTTGATAGAAACTGCGGATCTTCCTCTAACATCAACTTTAACTGCATGTTATCTCCATTGCACTGTGTCAGTTTTGCAACGAATCGTTATCTGTCCGACACGTGCTGCTAGTGTTTTTACCTAGCACACCTTATGACGCCTCTGCAGCTGCCGGCCAGCTTTGCAGAAATACTAGCGGATGATAATAAAGTAGTGGAGAAGGTTTTTAGACTCTTTTCTAGGTTAGACTTTAGGATTTAGTGAACGGAATCTTTGGTAGGTTGGATGTATATTTCTTTTTATTTATTTAACTTTTGTTTATGTTTTGTTATGTACGTGTATTTTTTATAAGTTTATTCACACTTGTATAGATTTTTAGAACGATTTATATCTGGCCTTTGCCATGACTAGTTTTTTAAAGGGTGCTGATATCTGCTGTAGTTGAGCGCCCTTATTGACATCGTCATTATCATCACCTCCATTGCAGCGGCAGGCGATACTGAACATGTGAGAACCTACCTGGTTCTCACAGGCGGGAACCAGGAGTACCAACAATGTAATTGTTACAGCCTGTTTGTTTTACATTAAGCTAAAAGAATATAATAAGATTGAATTTTAGTGCGTAAAAGTATGACCGTACAAGACGACTCACGAACACCCGATGTATAATTGTCCATATGATAAACATGAAAAATCCGAGATAATTCCGAAAACTTCTAAACTCTACACGTGCAATTTATGGTCATCGCAAAGGCCAAACATACGGGAAATTGTAGACGCTTAAAACCTAAAAGTATCCCTTGGTATCATCGGAATACGCGGAATCAAGGTATCCCTCCTTTGTACTTCGCCTTGTCCCGATGACGTTATTCATTAACTTGTCTCATTCCATTGCACAGTCGTGGTTGCTTAATGTCATGCAGCATGATCACAACTGGTTCTTTATTTAATTTTAAATTATGATTTTGAAGTCCAGGCAATTCTAATGAATTTAAGTACTCGGTGGGATATTTGACTGGGTCATCCTGGTTTATAACTGTCAGCCGATTTGTACGAAAATAACTCCCCCGGAAGAAACAGACACACGAACACGACTATTAGCAATAGGTGTGTCTCACTGCTCATCAATGCGGTCAGAACTTCACGTAGCTCATCGCACATTTGACTGACTTCAACGACCTAATTTAGAGTGTCTTCTTGACCTAGTGTAAATGTTTCCGCAAAGTTCAGGAAGTCACAATGGAATTCAAATAATTTTTTCTCAATTTAGTTCACATTCACGAATTCACAAACTCAAATTATAGACGTTTGCAAGGATTCACCAATTATTGACAATAATTGTATGTGGTCAAATATTTATAGTGTTAGAGTGCGTCCAGAAATTAATTCTCTGTCTAATCTTCGAAAGGTATATCATCATACTACGTAAAAATATTTCAGTCTTCATAACAAACGATAAACGTAAATTAATAAAAAATTGTAAGTTTAATAACTTTGAAGATTTTGGCAAGGTGTGGAATACCTTTCTTCTTTTTAATGCCTTTGTTGAAAATAAAAGATGAATGTGTTCCGTAAATGTTTGGTCGTGTACTTAAACCTTCCTTTGACTTACACAAATATTTCAAAACCAAAATTAGGGAAACCAGTTAAGCTGCTCTTGAGGATTTTTTTGAGACTAACAGATCTAGGTTCATTTATATTATTATAACAATTTTGCATTTTAATGGAATATTGCAGCAAAACCACACTGATTTCCCGATTAAATAAGCATTAAAGAGAACTTAAATGCTACATATATCTGCTTTCATATTTAATATTTGTCATGTTTTTCTTAGTATATTATTTAACCTCATAGACACGAAAGTCTATTGATGCTTCACATGTTTTGTAGTTTTAGTTATGATGCCCTGTATTGTTCAAATTAACACTACTAAACCCGACCAAATGAAATAGATGAACGAAAGCTAGAAAGACATCCAGCGTTACTTCAAAGAGGAGAGAGCTGAGACACACTCCCAAAAGGTGTAATTTGTACCTAGTTCTTATTTGTGCTGGTGATGCTGTAAGCGTTTCTATTCGGCACACCATCGAAGTTTTGATTGGGTTGGCTACATAGAAGAAAGAGCATTTTAATTCCACAGCCTCAAGGGTATTTATGGTGGAAGTCACGAGATTAAACGAGCACTTAAATGAAACCGCCGTCGTAATGCTTTAGTTCAATGAGTACTCTAAGAATCGCTCGGTCTTTTGCTGCAAAAGGAAAAGCTCGAAGGAAAGTCAATGCCCAGAAAAGCTGATTTAATGGCTCATTTAAACTGACATATATTCGCAACGTTTATATGCCTCTCCGTAAAAACAAACTTGCAGAAAAGAAAGCTTGATGCTACTACTACTGCTACTACTTACCATTATTACTACTAATACTACTACTAATAACCACAGCAGATTGCAGATTATACGCGATAACACGTGTAATCGCTTATGTAAGATATCAAAGGTAGCAATTCTCTTAAGCTAAGAAACATTGATTCACGTTTTTTTGGCTGCATAGGTAAAGTGTTATAATATTAGGAATTGTACAACAGCAACTAATAGTAATAACAATGGATAACCAAATCGCTTATTTTTAATGACCAGCTTATTAAAACTTCCATACACATTCCTAACCTCATTCGGATTGTCCTGAAATTTTGTGATTATGTATGTCTAATAGCTATGAGAGTTTTTGTAAATCTTTAAACAAAAAAGTACGGCTTATGCTTCACTTCGCTTGTTCGCTTAATAATAATACTCGCGTTTTAATTACTACCATTATAGCCTCGTTTCATAATATACTAAAGGAGAAGTAACTGGGGAGGGTCCTGGGCACATAAAATGAATGAAGTGTTGAAGCAGATAGGTATGGGTCATTCTCGGATAATTGCAGAGTATGGGTATAGAGGCTTCTGGAAGGAAGTTAAGATTAGACGATATTGATAGAGAAGACATTTTTGCCAGTAAAAGTAACAAAAGCTCACTGAGGTTATATAGAGAATGAAAAACATACAGCGGTAGGGAAGGATATATAGACATATGTAATAAGTTGGGAAGAGAAATTTCTACTTGAGCAGGAACAGGAGTGAGAAATTTGAAAGATATAGGTCAAGAGATGGAGTTAGATAAATGTCCATTATGTGGGGAAGAGAATGCAGACTTCCATTGTATACTATATTGCAGTCAAACAAAGGTATGGAGAGAGCAGGCCTGGCTAGGTAAATGGGACAATTTGTTGGGTGAAATAGTAGTAGTAATAATAATAAAACCCATGGCGCGACAGCCCTTAGAGGACCAAGGCCTACCAATCCGACCGCCGGCCTCACGCCCACTTGCGCACGGCAGAGGTGGACGATCATCCAACCGGGAATGAAGTAGTAATTAGAAAAATTTTGTCAATACAATGTGAAAAGAGCAGAATAAATATAGTAAATTATTAAGGGAAAGTTAAAGAGAGATGGCTAAAACAATTAAGAGAAAAATGTATATTACGATAGGTGAAATGGCAAAAGTGTAAAACGGAATACAGGGCCTCCACAAAAACCTTGGGTTAGGTGGAACGAATTATTATTCAATGGCAAGAAACATAGTAGGCTTTCTAGGATTTAGAAATATGACATTTTCCAGGATGGATTTTACTATTGTAATGTTGATTTTGTATTTCCAATTTATGTAAAAGGAAATATGATAAATTACAACGAAACTGCAAACAAAATTACAAATATAAGTTGAGATTGAAATTGAACACGGAAATCTTCAAATAGACAAGTGTTTCTTACGAAGTTGGTAAACGACGTTAAATTGATTTTTAGGTTTAACTTTGATTTAAAAGAATTTGGCAAACTGTAGAGCTTCAATATGCATACATACTTTTTGATATAAAGTTTCAAATTACCATAAAATTTAAATTGCTTCAACTCCGAAATCGATTCATTAAGATAATTATAGAAATCGTAATAACTGTGCCACCGCTTTTACGGGTAACGTTATGCAAACTTGAAACGATGCGCGGTCTTGCTTCAGTTTAGAGCTAGAGTCTTCTCTCGGGGTCTGCGTGAGTTTATATAGGAGTAAGGATGGCACTGACGACACTGGAATCCAAGTTTAAGACTCGTTTAATGACATCTAATTACATAAATGGTGGAGTTGCCGATCAAGGGAAATCGATCTATATTACTTTTCGGAGTTACCGTATGTGAAGCGTATATTACGCGATAACAGCTAATTAGTGATTTATGTAGGAACAGCTGCGTTCTTTCTCGGGTCACGTCTGTCCTCTTGGACAGTCAGTCCAGCTAAGCGTGTATGCTTTCCAAGCAACTCTGTTATTCACACAGAGCACAACTGATTAATTCGACAATTTGTTACATTTTGACTTTTGTTACTTTTGTTATGGTTATCAGCTACCAAAGAAGGGTCTAAGAAAGTCACTTCTGCTCAAGTGTCGACCGTATGAACCGCCTGCGATGAGGCCTTCCTTACCTCATAAATGAATTAGTCAACTAACATTCAGTGGCGTATGCTGGGATTGTGACCGGGGCTATCACTAATCCTACAGGATCCGGACAATAAGGGATTGTTGATTAAATGTTAGCTTCACAAACAGTGCGTTCAAATCAACTTTTCTTGAATCAAGTTGTTAAAATAGTTAAAAAATGAAAACATACAATTTCACCATACCTGTTTATATATCGGTACATGAATTATAGCCGTCTTTCTTTGTGGGTAAGCTGCGTTTTGACACTATCAAAAAATAGTTCCACGTTATGTCTTCTCAATGAAACAAGAATGTATTTTTCCACCGATAGAAGAGCCAAGTTACTCAGACGAATTTGTCATTGTGTTGCACGTAAATAAGATGTTATTTATTTCAAGGCTAAAAAACTCCTTCCTGCACTTGCAGTGGTAGAAGGAAATGTTAAAATCAGTTCACATAGTTTATAAACTTCACTGTACACAATATCAAGTCCATTTGATTTCATATAATTTGCAATGGTTTGAACGGACTTGTTAGAAAACTCTTGAAGTGAATATAACACCCTCAGTTCATTTTTCAAAAATATTATATCGAAATTAGAAACATATGATTCTCTCAGTTCACGAAATACATTTGTTGGAAACATTCTATTGTAACTCACAAATTGTTTCTCCTTCTAGGCCTTTCACAATGAAATAAACAATACTGATACGGTTGTTGAGTACCGTAACAATTACACAATAATTGAAAACACGCTCTTTCTTGCCCCCACGTACTATGCCGAATTCCAAAGCCAGTCGTGCCCGTACGGTACATTTCGGAGAAGCTCGTATGAGTTAGCGATATAAGGTTCCGAAGCCTTGGCATGTTGAATCCTGCGTTCCTTCCCCTCGTCCCTCACTGCCCCTTACCGGAGAGAGAGCTGCTACAGTAGCTTTCGAAGCTCTGCTTGCCCCTCTGTTCAATGGTAAGGAAAGAGTGATATTCCACCCTACACACTAATTCTTTATGGAGGAAATTGGATGGTATTGCAATTATTATTAATATTTCTTATTAATTTCTAGTTTATTTTAAATGTGGGCTTCGGTGATAGCTTTGATAGCCCATAATATACGCCACTGCTAACATCCTGTTCGCATCTGACAAATATACTCTGTGCTTATATCTAATTTACTGAATCCTTAATTTCGGTCTCAACTATAACTTAAGTATTCATTAGGCATACAGAACATTCGCATTGTTGCGATGAAATAAATTCATAAATACATAATACAATTATGTTACATCTTGCAACTCTTAATAAAGCTCTAATGCGATGCATCGGGACGATTTTCTCTACCAAAATATTAATTACCTTATACTTTTTCCTAGAACTGATTTTTGATAGGCACTGAAATCCTAAAGCTTATATTTTCAGTTAAATACCACTATCATATATTTATATCATCTTACGCAAAAGTAGTGTGTGTTAGAGAAAATAAAAATGGTATATTTGAAAGAATTAAGAGATCCTCTTTTCACTTGATTTCCCACCTTTGTCTTTTTAAAAAGTTTCATATTTTCGTTATATAATTTGACACCTAATAGGAACACTGCCAAAGTTTGCATGTTCTCTGGCATTTCTACTGCTTTAATATGTGTTTGAATAGACTAAGCTTCCCTAAAGTTTGGAATGAAGTCACTTTATGAAGCAAATCTTAATTTTGACAGGTGGCATTAGTTCAAGGTATATTTTTTCCACATATGGTAATTTTGCACTCACTTCATAACTATTATCACGTTCATTTAGTGCATCTGACTGTAACATATTTTGGTACAGCTTTATCAGTTTGCAACATTTCCGCAGGAAACAATAGGAGGTACCTATCTACTCCATGACGCATAGAAATCTCTCTGCTTCCAGCTCACATTGTGATTAATCCTTCACTGAACTTCTTGAGCTAATCCCCTGCTCCGGGTTCTGAGTTAAGCTGTTTGTTTTGAGTATACAGTTGAAGATGCAGTGGAAGACTGATAAGCCTGTATTACGAAATACCTTTCGGCAAGAATGATAGCTTCTTTATACAGCCTTCCCTTTGACATTGTACACTAGAAAACAAACAAACTTGTGTACGATTTTCATTATATTAAAAGCCTTATTGGCTATAAACGTAGTTACATTCTGAAAAGGAGTACCGGTTAAATGCGTATGCCTCTTGCATTCTCTAGTCCAGAGATCCAGGGTATGATTTCAAAATGAGTGAATTTTACCTTGCAAGTGTAACAGTAATGTGAATGAACATTTGAAGGCGAACTTAAAGGAGCCAACACAAATAATTAGAGCTACACGAGCTAGTATCACTGCTGGTAAGAATTTTTCTGACGGAATAACTTTTGGCACGATTTCAAATGCTAAAATGAAACATGAATCTTACGTTCTTTGTTCAATAAGTGGCATAACATAATGCAATAAATACCGAAAATTAGACTTACTGAAAATATAATCTGAAAGAAAATGTTAGAAGTGTCCTCCATCAGCATCTATACATCTCACCATATGTTCTGGAGTTTTGCGGAGAGGATATCGAAATGAGAAAAGGTTATCTCCAGCAAGATGGAGCAACATGCCATACATCTAATGACACCATGGAACTTGTAACCAGTTTTTTTGATAATAGAATAATCTCAAAAGGTCTGTGGCCACCCAGATCCCCTGACCTAACCTCATCGGAGTTTTTCTTGTGAGTGTATCTAACAAGCAGTCCCTGTAGGGGAGGGGATCCATCCCCTTCAGCTGCCGTGGTGCTGGCGCTGCGGACCCCTAGCACTCGTGGTACCTCTGACGTTACTAGAGGGTCCTCAGGCCGAACATTCGAGCCCCTCTGTAATTGGGAATTGTTCGGATTGGGTTGGACTCGAGGGGGGCAGTGGTTCCCGATACCCGCGGGAGATCGGGTACGTCTCCGGACGGTGTTGAGGGAAGCCATAAATATTCCCGCGTGCTAGCCAGCATAGCTAGTAGAAGGTGCGCTAGATCACCAGGCGGCTCCACCGAGATCACGTCGGTAGCCTTTTCATTTTGGAGTTGGTGCGCGTAAGTGGCGTATCCACTTCCATCCCGTCTTCAGTCCACAGGACCAGATGCGGGGGGGGGGGAGCTTGGTAGTTTCTAGGTCCTGCCCTATGGAAAGCCCCATGGAGGCGCCGGGCGTTCTTTTGGGACAGCTCGTTAACTCCCTGGTCGAAGGAGGCCCGGGTCCTTCGTCCTACGGGTCCAGGACTAATAGGATTAGAACCTCTAGCATTAACTGGCATCTAACAAATAGTGTATAAAAACATGCCACGGTCAATTAATGTGCTGGAGTCCTTCGAACCGAAGTAACATTGGCGAAGGTACTCTCCGTAAAACTTCAGAGAGTATGGCGAGACGAGTGCAAACATTTATAAATGCTGGTGGAGGACATTTCCAACATTTTTTCTGAGATGTAAGTAGTATAATGTAGTCTCCTAATTGTGCATTATGCTCTACCAAAGTTGCACGAATATCCTGTTATTTTTTCAAAAATATGGCCTATTGAAATGTTTCAGGTTCATATGAATCGCACTGTATATATAAAGAGGGTTGTGTATGTGGTAAAGCATAACTAAAAAAATGGATTAATTTCAGTTTCTTCCAGAGGACTTTCAGGAAATTACTCCAAATCAAATTACTCTTTACATGGGGCTCCTCGCACATGTTATTTTTCCACAAATAACTATCAATTTGATTAAAACAATACATTTTAAACATACATTTATTAAATTAAAGCTGTGTATTCAATTTTCTGTGAGCACACTGATGTCAAATTCCGATTTAATATTAATTGTTGAATAGCAAGTATCAGACGAAACCTTACTAGAATAAAATAGATTGAACCTTACCGAAACACCCCTTGAAATGTCAGTCATCATGTCATAATGTCATCATGCTCATTTAAAATGCTGCAGTCACGTTAACTATGGTATCTTAAATAGATATACCTGAATATAATTTGAAAGCTTATCCCGATGATAAAGCTGATGGAGCATTACGCCTCTGAAAGTATATTTTGTACAAGATTGAGTAGAAAATATCTATGAATGCAAGACCTCGATTTATATGAAGAATTCATTTACGGAGGACTTCCGCAGATAAACCTCTTATAGGTTGCTGGCAGTAATCAGTTTCCATTTTGGATACTGATTTCCCTTTGTATTGCCTTTGAATTTCCAATAAGTCGTAATGGAATATTTCCCTTTGTTCATCGCTGACCTCGTCGAAGTTCAGTGGAAATAAATTAAGATGAGATTGGAGAAAGTGAGTCTCAAGGGACACACTGCATCCCAATATCTTGTACGCCCTCGAAGTCCCTTATAATAAATCTCTGTAATTGGGGAAATACAGTCCCCTAAAAAATTCACACACCAATCTGAGGATAGGCCAGACTTTCTTTTTAACTGAATTGAGAATCCCTTGACGAAAACATCGCCAGAGTACATCAAATGCTGCTAGACGACTGCCGAATTAAAGTGAGAGATAGCAGAGGTTATGAACATGTCAAAAGAACGTGTTTGTCACATACTAAATCAACATTTAGACATGAGAAAGCTGTCCGCACGTTGGATGCCGCGTTTGCTCACGTTAGACCAAAAACGTGTTCGAATGAACATTTCCAACGCTCTATTGGCGCAATTCAGGCGCAGTAAATCCGAGTTTTGGTAATGAAACTTGTATACACCATTATACGCCTGAAACAAAAACAGAGTGCGAACAGGGGACCGCAAAGCGGGAGCCGGCTCCAAAAGAGTAAAAACTGTAATTTTTTTCGGCTGGGAAAGTGATAGCGACTGTTTTTTTGGATTGTCATGGAGTTATTTTAACCATTGGTCTTTAAAATGTAGAAATTATTACAGGAGCATACTACGCACCATTACTTGACAAGCTGATGGCAGAACTTGCGGAAAAACAGCTACATTTGCAGAAAAAAATCCCATTTCACCAAGAGAGCGCACCGTCGCACACCTAAGCGGTTGCAATTTCGAAAACCTACGAATTACGGATTGAACTGCTTGATCAACCGCCTTACTCACCAGATCTAGCCTCAAGCGACTCCTGGTTGTTCCCTCATCTAAAAATTGCTCGGAGGACAGATATTTTCGTCAAATGAGGAGCAAGCACCTTCGTGAACAATTATTTTGCAGAGAAAAACGCCAAATACTATTTGAACGGGTTACAGAGATGGGAGCATCGCTAAGATAAGTGTGTAGAGTTACAAGGAGTAAAGTTCTGAAATAATGTCTTGTTTTATTAAATAGTAAATGTTTCAGACCTCCCTCGTATGCTTTCTAAAGTAAGCATACACTTTACCTGCTATTAGTGAAGTTGAAATTTATGTAACAAGTTTAAGCTTCAAACCTGGTAAGTGTTGCTGAAAATATATTTACCTTTATTTCTCAATTGTTTTATTGTATATTTATTCCTTTCCATTGAAACGTCACGTTTAAAATTCAAGTTCATATCTGCGGTAATGTTTTTAAACGATTGCTCATCAGAAATAATGTTCATTCTTTTATTATTTACGTCATCATGTGTTTGTTTACACACCATAGAGACGGTCAAAATTATTGTTTTTCTGTGGCCCAGTCCACCTTTACTTCCCCGTTTATTGGGAGGGTTTTACTTCAGAAACAATTGATGTATTTGAAAGATACAAGCTTTTAGTGTTGCCTTTTCATTTAGCTTTGGCATATTCACAACAAGTTGTACGCTCCCAAATTCTATTATGGTAGGTAACCGACTCAATTAAATAGATTTTTTCTTTATTAATAATAACTAAACACTAGTAACACATCTTCACTTATCTTATTTATATCCTGGGACCGGTTTCAAAGCAAACATCTGCTTTATCCTCAGCCACTCAGCTTGACACTCACCCACTAACTGACTGACTGACTGACCTTGACCACTACCGGAGTTTGAAGAATAGCTCCTTATCTAACTGCCATCTATCGGGGACAACACAAACTTATTGATGATGTCTATAGGAGGGATATCAAAATTCATTACGCAATCCTTATTTTTCAAAATAAATATCTTCTCCCAAACCATTAAATCTATCGGTTCCTTCTCTTGTTTCAATAATTTAACTTCTGGATTTACTTCATGATTATATGACCAAAAATGATCAGCCACTGCCGATTTCTCGGTCTGTCTATATTTAATATTTCTAAAATGTTCTTTCGCTCTGGTTTCTAAATTACGCTTGGTTCTGCCAATATAGATCTTATCGCATTCTAAACAGTTAACTTGATAAATACCAGATTTTTTGTTGTCTGAAATTTTGTCTTTTTTAGAAAACTGTAGCAAATTCTTTATACTGTAATTATTATGAGGCGCTAGTATTATACCCACTTCTTTGAAAATTTTTTGGAACTTTTTATTTGCCCATGGATGATAAGTAAATTTTTTGAAAATATAATCCTTTTTACCTTTTTAAGCGTGGAAACATCATTAACATTTTTTTTATATTTAATTTTTTCCATTCTTCTGATTATAAAATCTTTATTAAAGCCGTTAATTAAAGCCGTGTTTACAATATGTTTATATTCCGCATTGAATTCTTCTTCATTTAGGGGTATGTTTATCAAACTGTAAATAAAACTATTAAAAACAGCAAATTTGTGTGACATAGGGTTAAAACTTTTATTTTTGATATAATTATCCGTGTGAGTTGATTTTCTATAGATGCCAAAACTTAATTTATTGTTATTTTTCATTATTTTTAGATCTAGAAAGGGGATGTAGCCATTGTTTTCAATTTCTATTGTGAACTTGATAGCTTTATCCTGTGAATTTAGAATATTTAAAGCCTCATCTATATATCTTTCAGGAGCAATGGCAAAAATGTCATCTACGTATCTATACCATATTTTAAAAATTGAAGGAAAAGCTTTAGTGACTTCTATTTCAAAAAAACTCATAAATAGATCAGCAAGAAAGGGTGAAAGGGGACTACCCATAGCTACTCCTGAAATTTGTTGAAAAACATTTCCATTGAAAGTAAAGAAATTTTGATCTAAACACAGATTAGTAAGTTTCATAAAATCTTCTATTGACTCCTTATCCTTATCACTGTCAGCAGCTTCAGTTTTTTACATAGATTTCTTCTGTCTAGCAGGAAAGCGAACACGAATATCCTGGGCTCCGAAGACAGAATGCTAATCATTGAGGCGTGATTTTAATACACATACTCAGATGGAATTGTGACAAAAATGTTAAGAACTATTTTAAGGTTGAAGTATGAGCTTTGGGAGAGTTTGTAATGCATCATTTATCTCCTGACGTACATTATATTAGATGTATATAGCAATAATCTGTATATAGCTCGTGGAAGTGGGACGTATGAGTTCCATTGCTAATGATATTCGCCTGTTTTTATTGTGATTGGCACATAGGTACGTACGTGCAATAATATATGTGCAACAGGAATTTAATTTGCGCTAGAATTCGGAATTGAAAATCCTAACACATCTCTCTGTGTCAGTGTCGAAAAAAAGGTATACGTTGGAATCGTGTGTGAATATTTGATGGCAATTTTAAAATAAAAGGATATGGCCAATTTCAATGACAGAGGGAGCGAAAAATCGTGTACAAACGAGTGGTAAATCGCTGCAGTCTGTTTTAAAATATTTTCTGCATATATAATCATTGACCCGAAAGCTTCACAGTATTGTCAACGTGAAAATAAAAGGCCTTTGCAGCATATATGTCCACTGGTCCGTAGCACATTGTCTGCATATTGAACTTCGATATATTGCTGCATATGCATTTCTTTTCTCACATTGAAACATATTTTCATTATTCATTTGCCGCATTTACAACAAATACTTTAGCTTATACACTGTAAGAAGTTCAGGTGTTTGTAGTTAACTGTTACGTAACTGTCATATAGTAAGTTTTGCCTTGTGCTTAAGGTTAACCGTACCAAGTTACCAGCAAATCGGAGCAAAGATTTAGAAGAGTTTAAGGAACTCACACATACACACACCCGCCTGAGCTGGCGAATTTCGTACCACCAATAAAAGCTGTCTGAACTTATCTATGTAAATAAAATGAATTCGGATTATGTAAGGTAGCTACAAAATGGGAATGAACATAAGGCGGGGTTAGGCATGACTGGTTTAACGCTGACTAGCCAATGAGGTGTGTGCGTCGGTGTATAGTTCAACACGCAGACCGGCTCGCTTTACAGAACTCTACGGTTAATTTCTTTGCGCTCTCTAAAGATGCTAATTACAGATTAATTTTGTTTTTACCATGACGCAGAGCTATTTTTTTCTGGGGGTGACTGTCCAAACACCGTGTTTATAGCACATCCGGTTTCGGAGCTACGGAGGGATAAGGCGCCTGACTAGAGAGAAATGAACCATTAACTCTCAGTGAAGAAAAACATGCACGTGCTATGCTGCAGTTGCACTGTTTTACCTTGCATTCAGTACGGTGGCGATCTTTTAGGAGTGCAAAATTGCTTTTCAAAGCTGGTACATGTGTCACATAGCAAGCCTAGTACTACTGCGGCTAGCACTGACTGCGAGCTTTTACGAGGGCTCTTCAATAAAGAATGATCATAACTTATTTTATGGTCATAATTTTTTGCACTAAAATTCAAACATATTATATTCTGTTAGCTTAAAATGAGACAAACACGCCGTAGTAGTTTCATTGTTGGTACTCCTGGTTCCCGCCAGTGAAAACCAGGCAAGTTCAGACATATTCAGTATCGCCTATCGCTGCAATGGAGGTAACACGCGAGGAACAATATGCGGCTTTGAAATTCTGCTTTCTTCAGTTGAGGCCTGTAATACGTTACAGAAGGCCTATGGAGAACCTGTTCTTTCCTACAGCATAGTTTGAAGGTGGTTTAAAATGTTTAAACAGGGGAAACAATGAATGTCGAAGGAAGGTGGACCCAGTGCTCCAGTTACTGCTCTTACCGAAGAAAGACACTGCTGCTGCCATTGAGAGAGGGAATCGACGAATTACCTTAAGATCAGGTTCTGAAAAACTGAACATTTCACTGAGTGCCACCCACACGTTGGTGACAGAAACATTACACCTGAGTCATGTTTGTGCGTGATGGGTTCCAAGACTGTTGATACCCGAACAAAAGGGCATTCGCATGTAGGTCTGCTTGCACTTATATTTGATGTTAGAGGAAGATCCGGAGTTTCTTTCAAACGTAATCACTGCTGATAAAACTGGGCTACATCATTTTAATCCTGAGAGCAAACAGCAATGCTCAGTGTGGGAATCTCCTTCATAACCAACCCCTAAAAAGCAGAAGTGGTTGTTTCTGCTGGGAAAGTTATGGTCAACTTATTCTTTGATATTCATGGAATGTTTTATCAGCATGTTGTACTTGCACACACATCAGTAACTGGACAATAATACAGGGATATCGTGAAAACATTGTAAGTCCATATCAGGAGCAAAAGACCAGGTTTGCGTGAAGCAGGCTGGATGCTGCACCACGATGCTGCGCGGCCGCATATTACCAATGTTGTTGCCTGAAGTACATCACTCACCCACCCTATAGTCCGGATTTAGCCTCATGTGACTTTTTTCTATGCCTTAACTTAAAGAAACACCTTCGTGGGAGGCATTATCCGTCATCAGAAGCACTGGTGAAGGCTACGGAGGCGATTTTGAACGATCTCTCAAAAATAATTTCCAGCATGTCTTTGAAAACTGGCAGAAACACTGGGAAAAGTATATCGCATTCAGGGACTAATATTTTGAGAAGCACCGTCAAAATTATGAGGATGTGTAAAGGTACGTTGTCAAAAAAAATTGTGACCTTTCTTTATTGAACAGCCCTCGTACATAAACTGACTAGAAATACTTTTTATACGAATTCCTTTTTCAGACAGTTGTCAATGAAATACATTTTCGAAAGTACATATTCGCACAAGCGTGTCACGGGATTGCTCATTCTGTGACGAACATATTTAAAGAAGTCCAACAGTTCAACACATTGTAATTTGGCATATTTAGGTCTCCTTGGAAGCATCAAGTAGCTAAAACCGTGCTACGAAATTAGACGATTTTCAAAAGCGTGTCTTGCATAGGACAATTTATGATTTATATAACAGGGGCGAATATCCCACCTCAAACGGCTGACCAATTTAATGAGGGAGAAAATAAGAGGTCCGTTCAATAAAGAATGATCACATTTTTTTTTTTTTTTTTTTTTTTTTTTGGCAGCGTACCTTTACTCATCCTCATAATTTTGATGGTCCTTCTCAAAATAGTCTCCCCTGAATGCGATGCACTTGTCCCAGCGTTTCTGCCGGTCTTCAAAGACATGCTGGAAACCATTTTTGGGAGATCATTTAAAATCGCCTCCGCAGCCTTCACCACTGTTTCTGATGATAGATAATGCCTCCCACGAAGGCATTTCTTCAAATTAGGGAATATTAAAAGGTCACATGGGGCTAAATTCGGAGTATGGGAAGGGTGAGAGATGTGCTTGACGTTGATTTTTGCAAGATATTCGATGACACCTTTGGCAATGTGTGGCCGCGCATTATCGTGGTGCAGCATCCAGCCTGCTTCATGAAATGTGGTCTTTTGCGTCTGATATGAACTTGCAATGTTTTCAAGACATCCCTGTAGTATTGTCCAGTTACTGATGTGTATGCAAGTACAACATGCTAATCAGCCATTCCATGAATATCAAAGAATGAAAGGACCATAACTTTACCAGCAGAGGAAACCGCTTTGTCGTTTTTGGGGGCTGGTGATGGATATTTCCACACTGAGCTTTGCTACTTACTCTCAGGACCAATCAGCATTGATGACGTTTGAAAGAAACTCCGGATCTTCCTCTAACATCAAATTTTACTGCATGTTACCTCAATTGGAGCGGTAGGGGATACTGAACATGTCTGAACTTACCTGGTTCTCACAAGCGGTAAACAGGAGTACCAACAATGAGACTACTACATCGTGTTTGTTTCAAATTAAGCTAACAGAATATAATAAGTTTGAAGTTAAGTACAAAACATTATGACCGTAAAAATCATGATCATTCTTTATTCAACGACCCTCGGAAAATATACAGTTCTTTATCTCAATTAAATGTTCTGCAATCTCTTGGGTGCAAGTATAGTAGAACCAATGATGGTTGCAAATTTCGATTTGAAAGAAGCGGTATTGTTGCTGCAAGATTAAACTTTCTGCGCAGAATGCACAGCATTAGAAATGTAGGTGTAAAACTGCTTCATAAATACACATTCATATTCCGAATTTATTAAGTATTTTAGTGAAATAAAAGTTGGTAAAGTCCATTACAGGTAGTATACAATTTCGGTATCATTAAGGGAAAGACTATTTACAAATCGATGAAATGTCACTATTTTGTTTTACTGTAACAAACTCCATTCTTTCATCGAACACATCCAATTTGTGTGATTTTGTTTGGCGTGCATATGAACAAGGACTGCGCAAGTGAGTTGTTCTCTGTTCATAGTATTAAGGTTCAAATTACATATGTTTTCAAACACTTGCTGAAATATTAAGCGAACTACTCTGAGAGCGTCAATACCAGTATGTACATCTCAGATCACTTGCTACGCGGGTTCGGTGTGACAAAGACAAATATATCTTCCGTCTCTGTCGCCCGCTCGCTATGGAATTGGCAATGCCAAGAAAATGCGGTAACTGTATTGGCTGTTTCCATGTTCATTCTTATTTTGTAGCTATTGTAGTTGTTTATTCTGTAATTTTGGATGAAGTTTAAATACAATATAGTTAAACTTAATTAAACAATTCAAAGCTTTCTGATCAACAATATCATTGTATTTTTGTAGTGCGTAAATATACAAAGATGGTTGCTTTCTAATATGCGAACACGCGACGTACAATTTGTCGATGAGAGAAACAGGGGAACTCCAACTTGATACCGAAAACTTCCAACGACTACCTTTGCCATCTATTTTTTGTCGTCACAAAGGTCAAATGCACGGGAACTTATAGACGCTTAAAATCAAGAGGTAAATTTGTTGGAATCACTGGAATATGCAGGACCAAAATCTTCTACTTGATGCTGCCCCTTGATGACGTTGCCTCAATGACATTATTCATTAGTTTTTTCCAAGTAGTCTCGTTAAATTGCACAATCGTAGTTGGTTACTGTGACGCAGCATTACAACGGATCCTAGTTTTAATTTTAAATTGCGCAGTAGAAGTCTAAATAATTCTGATGAATTAAACAAAGGTAGTATCCTGGGACCCACTCTTTCTTCTCTATATCAACACCCTAGCTTCCTTGCTCCGCTGTTCCCTTTACCTTTTTGCAGACGACAGAGCTGTAACCTCCATGTCGACTAGATATTATATGGCTGCACGTAGAATCCAACAATACGTCGACCTCCTCACCACCCCCCAGAAGAACCAAGTCATCAGTTTCTCCCGAAGGCACCTAGAGGACCTACCGCCTGTTCGTCTAACCGGAGAGGAAGTACATTGGCAATCATATGTACGATATCTAGGCGTTTTGCTTGTTGTAAAACTGACGTGGAAGGACCACATAACTTACACAGCCAACAAGGTCAGCAAACGTATGGGTATATTATACCCAATGTACATTCGAGTCTTAGTGATGTCCATATTAAATAAATTGCTCCTCTATAAACAAGTGCCCCGACAGTCCATCACTTATGCCCCCCGTAGGGAGAGGGATTCGTCCCTTTCAGCTGCCAAGGTGCGGGCGCTACGGACCCCTAGAACTCGTGGTACCTCTGATGTTACTAGAGAAACCTCGGGTCGAACATGCCGAGCCCCTCCCGTAAGGGCGTTGTTCGGATGTGGTTTGATCGAGGGGGCAGTGTGTTCCCGCCACCCACGGGAAATTGGGTACCTCCTGCCAGGCTACTGGCCGCCCGGAGGGGGTAGAGGGTTGCCTCATAAGTCCCGGGTGCTAGCCTGCAGAGCTAGTAAGTAGCTGGTGTGCTAGACACCGGCGGCCCTACCAAGGTTTTTGGTAGCTGGCTCATAAGGACCGGCGCGTAAGTTGCGTATCCACTTCCGTCCCGTTGCCATGTGCAGCGGGGCGGTGGTATTTAAAATAGGCCCCGCCCCACGGTAAATATACCTGAGAGGCCCGGGTTCTGGTCCTACGCGTCCAGGACTAATGGGAGTAGACCTTACCTTCAATCACTTATGCCTTTGCCATTTGGGGTATAGCAGCTAAAACTCACCTACACCGCCTTGAAGTCCTATAGTCTCGATTCCTCCGTATTGCCACGGATTCCCCATGGTAATTCCCAACCTTGTAATCCGTCGTGACGTACACATTCCTACCCTAACAGACTACATCCACATCCACTCAATCCCATTCTATCAAAACCTCTCCCCTAACTTATACGCAGTCTAGGTGAGTACATTGTCCACGGCGAAAAATACAAAAGACCAAGACTTGCTTTAGAAACCTGAAAACACTGCAGTATCAGTACACAACTTATATATAAAAACCAAAACAAAACTCTAACGTCATTTGCCATAACTTATAAAATATTCCACTGTCAGTAGAGGGTTCAGGCTTGATGTGGCTAGAGACGGAAAGTCTGGCTTCCGGACTTTCAAGTGTCCAATCGTAGGGGTTTTTCTGTGAGATAGTTGACTACGTCATCCTTGTTTATAACTGTGTCAACTTATTTGTACGAAAACAGCTCCCCCGGAAGGAGAAACAGACACTCTGGAATGCAGTTCTGACATACGAACACGACTATTAGAATTAGCTGCATCTCCCTGCTCATCAGTGCGGTCATCACATGACGTAACTCATTGAAAATTTTACTGACTTCTACGACCTAGGTCAACTCATTTTCTCCTTGGCATAATAAAATTTTTCCTCGAACTTTACAAAGTCAATGAGGAATTCAGCTAATTTTGTGACATTCAAGCCAACTTCACGAATTCACAAACAAAAGTTATAAAGGAAGTATCCCACGATTCACCAATACTTGACAACAATTTTCTGTGGTCATATGTTTATAGTGTTATAGTGTGTTCAGAAATTAATTTTGTGTCTGACCATCCAAAGATATATCATGCTATATAAAAATTTCACTCTTGATATCAAACAGTAAACGTTATTTAATAGAATGTCGTAAGTGAAATAGCTTTGAAGACTTTGGTAAGAAGTGGAATATCTTTATACCTGTAATGCTTTTGTTTGTCGAAAATAAAAGATGGTGTGTAAGAATACCTGTAGCAAATTAAAGTTTTTTGAAATCTTGTCGATACAGACAGCAAATACATTTTCAAAGGGAATAACTACTCACAGTAATATAGAGAATCCTGTATACAGCCTTAGAAGAAAAACCAAAAGCTACCAGAAACCGAGTGCGATTCGGGAAAAAATTGGAAGCATTCGATGACGCTGTGTTCACAATATACGATTTGAAAAGTAGAGTCAGACTGATAACTTCAATATCACAACCGGAATACCTATCCATACTTTCACCTACACACGGCTGGTGAGTTTTTTCCCCGAATATAAGCTTTCATAGGACCCTGGCTTCATTCCAAAGCTATGTCATAGATAAGAAGAAGCTTTGCGGCTTGGCCGTATGCGTGGTAGCCGCACGGTAAAACGTGTGTGTCACGGAAATGGACGAACAGGAGTTCAAATAATAAATGCTACTTTCCATTTTATGTGGTTTTACATACAGGAACAAAATATTTCATTTAGTTTAGAAACAGTAGAGGTTTCAGTTTCTATGTGTGAGTATAAATGCCATAAAATCAAATAAAAGTTGGCAATTGGAAGTTATATTACAATGTACGTATAACACATTCGGGATTCGAACATGCCTATACCGAGCGGGATGGCTCAGGTGTTTCCGTCTGTGGCCCGCATTCGGGAGGACCGGGTTTGATTCCCGTGGCCGAAATACCTGACTCTTGGGCTTTTTCGGGGGTTTTCCCGGGTCGCTAGGTGAATGCTAGATAGGTTAATTACATCCCCCGAAATTCCTGTCCCTTCATTTCTTTTGCATTATCACTTCATATCATCTCTCACCTGCTGATCGGCGGGTGTCTCGGCGGTGCATGGTAGGATGATATGTTCTGAGGAAAACTACTTCCTCCTCCGGTAGTTCGGTTGCTGGTCTCCACTCCTCTGCTAGGACCATGGGGACCGCCAGCCAGGGATCTTTGGAGCTTGGCTGCTGGGCTCGTCGCCCTCACGCAGTAGGGGAGGTTTGCATTGTCTGACCTGTTGCGGGAAGTCAATCCAAATAAACTGTAGGGACCTAGCCCTCTGTACTGTCGTTGCTCCTTGGTTCAGCCACCCTCTGTCTCCCTCGCTTCATACCTCCTCCCGGGGGGGCCCCGTCTAGTGGGCATAGGAACAAAGAGCTCAGCATGGTGGCCTACGTACCGAATCCTCCCGTAATGAACTCCCAATCCGCAACCCCATTTCCTTCAGGTCTATAGCCACTTGCTATCGGTGCACGTTTAATAGCTGAGGCTCAATTATGAGTCAATAATTATAAAATCAATTTTTTCGCACACATTATAATGTGCAAAAAAAAAGATTCCCTACCGGAATGTGCATGGGACATATGAAGCAGTAACCAATGTGTGAACATTATTATGATGATGATGATGATGATGATGATAATGAGGAGGAGGAGGAGGAGGAGGAGGAGGAGGAGGAGGATGAGGAGGAGGAGGATTACCATCATTATCCCTATTATTATCATTATTATCCCTATTAGTATCATCATTATTATCCCTATTATTATCATTATATATTTTTACTACTAAAGTTATTATTTTTACTATTATATTCATGATGATAATTTTCATTATTTTCATCATTAACCTGCCATGGAAATTATGGTGTCTTAGAAAAAAATACAAGTTCTCAGAGCTTCCGTATGTTTTTGTCACAGGACATATTTTAAAATGCTATATATTTAAAACTTAAATAGTACATGATTGACCCTAGACTAAATCATATCATATAGAATGTAATTTCTTAGCATGCACCAAAATATTTTAATTAATTTACTAAGAAGCTCTAAAGCTTCACATCAGTGACAACTTTTAGAAATATCAAGATTCACTTACTGTCTCTCACTTTATTAACTTTATTCCATCATTTACAAGCTGTTACGAGTTTATACTCATAAAACATCAAACACACGATAGGTGGTTGAATACATTGTTCCTAGAGATTGTACTGGATCATTTTTTAGATTAGATTATTTACTGTGCATATTCCAAAATTTTACAATTTACAACTTTAGGCTACAAGTGAAGTGTTCTGCTCTGCCAAGTTGCTCTTAACCTCCATGCCTCCTTGTTACTTAATTAGTCATTCTCCTTCAACTTCCTTTCTTACATTCTTTATATTTCTGGCCCATTTTTATTTTACTTTCTGCAAGAACTCACCAATGCTTGTTGCCTTCTTTTCTGCCCTTCCCGTTAACATTTTTATAGCTACTGACTTCTTCTCTACTTTCTCCCATTTTTCCTCCCAACCTTTTTTTCTCCACATTGCAACCTCGAATTCTGTTACATAGTTTTCTATGCTTTCTTTTCCCCACACAATTCACAAATTCCCCTTTCCCTACATCTTATCCCTCTTAGAAACATTGTTCCTGTTCTCATTCAAGCTAACCCTTCTCTCTCTTGTCTATTGCAGTAATCTACATATGCTTCTCGTCCCCAATTTCTTTTTATTTCTTTGTAAAGTTGTAATGATTTCATATTTTCTAGACTTCCCCATATTTTCTGTCCTTCTATATCCTCTATTCTGCATTTCACTCATTTACCCACATCGCTTGTATTCCTTTCCTCTAATCTCCATACATCTCCCATTCCTATTTTTTCCATAATTCCTCCTATTTCTGATCACCAACTATTTGAGTTCTCTAATCTCTTTTGCTGTCTCATGTATAATTTCGTAATTTCTCCTTTGGCCAAACACCTATACTAAATTCTATTATTCTTTCCATTATTATTCCTATCTTGTCTTTCCTTACTCTACTAAGGCTACTTCCCTAGGTGCTGATCTTCGTAAGCCTAGTAGCTCTTTACAAACCCTTCTGTAGTTTTGGTCCACCGTTTTGTTTACCTCTGTGAACCCGCCCCCAGATTTCCACTTCATACAACATTTGGGATTCAACTAGTGCTTCATACATTCTTTGAATTCAAAACAACTGTCTCATAAACAATCATACTTGCAAGAAAACTTAATACTAATAACACTGTAAAATTACAATAGAAATCGACAATACATGCAGAATAAAACGTAATAAGAACTTTCTATCCTCATGAAATAAACGACTTGTTGAGTAGTAGCTGTGTTGCGATTCATTATTCATGTACAAATATAATGAAATTTTTTATAATGTTGCTTAAATGGCATAGCTGACCGACGTGCTATAGGAGAAGACATCTTTTCTTGCCAGAAAGCATACCGGGGTTTCCATTCCAGCGTTGGACATGTTTTTAGGTCCTCGTTATCATATCTCTGCATGGTGCTGCTGGAGAAGAGTTTCACAGCTGTCAGGAATTTCATATCAGGCTCGTCGTGACACTAAGCCCTAACATGTCATATTTGGGACACAAAAAACATGTGACGTCAGAGCTACAGGAAGCTCCCTACCCATGTTTCTTTGTCATCTTATTTAGCATCCACAAGTTTAAAGAATGGCGCTATTTCTTTTGGTTTTGGGGTTGTTTTGAAACCTAACTTATATAAAATGATTGTGTTACAGTTACATCACATTCTCTACCCATTTGTAAACAAATTACTCCTATAAACATTCATTTTTCGTACCTAATTTGCCTTAATCCAGATAAAAAATTCTAGAAAGGTAATTACAGATTTCTTTGAACGTAACATGGCAATAACGCTGCACTATAGTATTAAATGAGAGCAAATTCTGTTTAAGTGTTGAGCTATATTAAGTGGATTTGAAATTACGTTGTCTTTTGACCAGAAAGGGAATATATAAAAGGATAAGAATTTCTCAATCGAGAAAAGGCAAAGGTATTGGAATATTCAAGTCAGTAACAGGAAATAGTTTTAAAATATTCTATAAAATACTATTTGATATGAATAGTGTGGTTCTAGAGATCTGCATGCGTTTTAGATTCCTTAAAGAGCTTATTTTTTAATTTACCCTCTAAGGTAAGCGCGATAAAAGTTTGAAAATCTCTCACGTAAATATGGAAGCTTTCACCTTACATTGAAGCCTGTACTTTTATGAAAAGTTATGTTTACTTGTTTCATTTTCATTTCGTGCGGAAACTAATCCTGATCGCCGCAATTGGATGATGAATAGGATAGGCATAGCAGACGAATCGGAATGGAAAGAAGAAAACCGTGAACATTGAATTTCAGAACATAATGAAATCATAAGAATAAAATATCATTTATACACTTGTATATTCATACTTTTATGCTACTCACATATTTTCCGCATTTCCTCTTTCCCACAACGCCCATACATATTTCATAGTACCATTTTCCATTTTTCCGTGCTTGTTTGAGCATCATGTTACCAATTAATTCATCGTCGGATATGACTTAACGTTGGAGGATGTAAACAACAAAGAAAATGAATCCCCCTTTTTAACTTATCCGCTTCGCCCACTGTTGCAGCGGTATATGTTAGCTCTCACAAAAAAATGAGGATTATGGATGTAAGAAAGTCTATTTTGTAATGTACAAGCTTCTGGAGCAATTTTAATGCACGTTCATTACAAATCTATCTGAAACGAACTTAAAAAATAACAAATGCCAGAAATGGAGAAATTACATACCACCTTTCCGGAACAAGAAGCTCAATTTATCACTTAAATGGAAGAAACGGAATCGTAGTACACTCAACTGTCTCAGGAGTTCTTCGTTCCAACACAAGAATACGCTACCTTCCCTTTGGGAGCAGGTTTTGAAAACCTAACTCGAGTCGCCCGCCAATCCGAATCATCCGCTGAGGTCATCGATATTGAATAGGACGTGAGAAACTACTTCAGGAAACCATTTGAGCATTTTGTAATGATAACGTTTTAAATAAACATTAATTTAATAACGGAAGACAATTTTGAAGAACTTTGAACCCTCCAACAAAATGTTACATGCCGGGGTTGTTTGTTGTAAGGAAATTTTTCGTGAAAAGCTGTCCTATCCAAAAACGTTTCTTTCTGATTTCGGTGAGTCTTAGAACATTCCAGGTGAAATCCCTGTATGGAAGTTTTAGGTCAAGTGGTAATAAGTCAAAATCATAGTGTATTGTGTGTAATAATTAAAGTAATATCTATTCTGCATTGATATCGTCAATTTTACATTTTAATTGACGACCATGTTACATTAACTGATAAGTTAGGTTCCATTGATGTTTATGTAATTTGGTTAGTGTGAGATAAGCAGCTTTGTATATGTAAATGCTTTCCCGTAACATCTGTAAAAGCAATTTTCTGATATACTATCTAACTCGCCTTCCTGTGACGTCTATTTCATTTGTTTTTATTTTCTATCAATGAATCTCTATAGTTGAACAATTGAACTGCTCTACGATCTTGGCGCAAGAAATCATCGGAGTGCAGCAAACTTGCCTTTTGTGTGACACTTTCATTTTCATGTTACGTTTTATGTTTGCCTTTATTTTAATCTATGGTCTGTGGTGGTAATATTGAAATATTCAACATGGCGTGAAGAATAATATTAGGGAGTTTGGTAAATAATGGAAATTGGACAAAGGACTTTTCGTATGACCAGTAAATACATTGCGCCTGATACACTTCACTTGGTGAATGGTTTTTAAAACGGAAAGAACTGCTGCAAAGCTTCCGAGAGTTAAGAAAAATGAAAATTTAACCGAAACTGTTAAAGATAATTCAATAAAAATGTAAAATATTAACAAAACTGTCTGTTTCTTTAAGTGGACTATTTTGCCACATTCCCTTCTCCGCGTACTACAATTTATTTTTACAAAGACTCTGTATATACCACAGCTGTATTTAATCCTATTTAGTTGCTGTTATATGTAGTAACATATGCAGATATATTTTCCTAAGTTTAAAAGAGAAGACAGTAGGCGTGCCTTTCAAATACGCAACAAATGATTAGAATCATAAAGGACCCTAATATAATTGCTGATTAAAATTGCACAAAAAATCATTTGGCGCAATGCGTTTACGTTTCAAAAAATTATACTATAATAACAAACTAATTTGTCTTACTGGATAACTACTTTAAGATTATATTCTCGAATAAGATGAACTAAACCAATTATATAATCGAGGTTTATGGTTTTAACGGAAATAACAGCAAAGTCATGCACAGAACCCAATAAGTATTGTCTAATATTAACAATATTAAACTTTTAATAATTATAAAGGGTAATAAATGTGAGAAAATTCTCTCCTCCCTAATAGTTCAATAAAATTACAACACTTGACTTCAATATTTCATTTACTAAACGTTTCACCATTCTATTTTCTTATCTAATTTCATTGCATTATCTTTCATTCAATTCAAAAATCCATTCATGTGACCATTATCGCCTTTTAAACTAGATATGTATATTACCCAGAAGATAAGCTTACCGGACAAAAAATTAGTCACCCCCTGTAGAAATCACGATGACTATTTAGGAGTCGACAGATGGTGCTGTGGCCATGTCATGTGGTTAACTGCTAGCCCACTGTTGCTACATGATCAGAGGGTCGTAGCAAGCTATGAGGCGTGGTGTGTCAAACATTTAGTGTAATGCAATATTTTTTACCCTGGTGCGACAGCCCTAAGAGGGCCAAGGCCTACCAACCCGACTGCCGTTCATACTTCCACTTACGCACGGCAGAGTTAGGGGATCGTCCAACCAATATGGGGAGGAGATGTGATCAGCATCGCGGCATCCCCCAGCCGGAACGTTGGTTTTCGTGACCAGGGGCGTTTACGTAGTGGAAGCTCCTCACATTCCTCACGATGCTGAGTGGGCACCAGTGCTATACCCAATACTAAAAATCCGCCCCCATGGGTGGGATCGAACCGGGCCGCTTTCTATGGCCAGGGACCAAGGCATGTACTGCAATATTGGGTAATAATATAAATACTTGACAGAATGGCAAAAAGGGACAATCGTGTTTTGCCGTGCCATGATCATAGGGTTGGTAGGTGCAGTGTCCGGATTTATTGTTTGTCGCAGCGGACTATCCCATAGGTCTATACGTAGTGGCCACGAAACACAACGTCGGAATTGTGGTCGGAAAAGGCTCATGAATGAGAGGGACCAAAGACGAGTTTCACGGCCAGTAATCGCAAATCGCATCCAAACCCGACAGGAATTTCTCCAGTCCTTGAACGCAGGGACATCCGGATCTGTTAACGAGAGGACATTGCGGCAAGAAATACATTATATGAACATTTCAAGTCGGACACCCTGCTTACAAAAGGATTTAAAGCTGCGCAACTTCAGTGGGCTAAAATTCACCAATAGTGAACAGTAGGTGACTGATGGAATGTCACGTGGTCTGAGCAATGACGATTTTGCCTTTATTCGAATAACGCGCATCGTCAGGGTCCGCTGTCAACATAAAGCATTTCATTCGGATTGTGTACAGGGTCAGATCCAAGACGAAGGTAGGTCAGTAATGTTTTGGGGGATGTTTTTCTTACTACCGATTGGGCCAGCACTAAAAGGTAGCCAATAGCATTAATGAGTATGTTTATTTTAACATTCTGCATGAGCAGGAGTTGCCATTTAGTCAATATTTCTATGATGATTACTGTTGCCTCCACTTTATTTCAAGATAACTGCATGGTTCATCGGGCTAGAAGAGTTTTGGACTAGTTTTAAGAACACATACGCACCTTAACACATCTTGATTGGTCTGCAATCTCACCCGACTTGAACCCAATCCAAAATTTGTGGGATATGTTGGAAGAGTGGGTGGAACACCGAAATCAGCATCCCCACAATTTGGTGGATTTGCATGAGCAACTCATACGTGAGTGGTATCAGCTGGATGTGCCATACTTGTAGAATCGTGCGGACTCATTTCCTAACCGAATCCAGGCAGTAATCAGGTCTAGAGGTGGTGTTACGCGTTATTGATGTTAAGTTGACCAGCGGTGACTAATTTTTTTGTCACTTGAGCTAAGTTTATAACGATATATCGACCAACATAGGGCACATTTTCATGGAGGAACCTACATCCTTTAGAAAACTCATGTTGCTTTCCAGGAAACTTCTTGGCTTTCTGGGCCAGAATCTCTTTTTCTCTTTCACTGGCACAACTGGAAGTCCTGAATGGCAGAGGTCCGGATTTGACCTCTAGAGCTGCCACTACATGATTAGTCCACTGTTAGCCAGTCGCCAATGCAATTCAGTGTTTTATTCTATAGGGTGCCGTAGAACTCATACTGCTGCTAGAACTGGAAAAGAGCAGAAGTGCTCAAAACAGCTTACCACTACAATAATAAAATCTCCTGCTATGTATCTACTTAGAAATATAAATCTAGTATAAAATTGGAGATATCGAAATTTCATACGAAATATATGCTTTCAGGCTCCTGATTTTTTGAAAAAGCCTTCGCCTATCTGTGAACATCATGCACTTAAAAACGAAAATACCAGAGTTATATATATAAGTTTAGCGTCTTTCAAGGATGGAATTTTGAAGGATTTCAGGAAGGCTGACTGCAAACTACATTTTGTGTGAAACATTCTTTAGTATTGAGAAACTATTTGCAGTTGGTGTTGACACTTCATCACTCACATTCTTGTATTATAGAGGGATTAGTTTCGGAGCCCGTTGCGTCTATTTTCAACGTCGTTCCAAATATATTCTGAGCAACTGTCGCAAATTCCAATGTTGAAAATGGACACCTTGGCTTCTGAATGTATTCCCTCAATAATATAAAAATGTAAGTGACGACATGTCAAAAACTGACTAAAAATACATCATTTTTCAATTAATTTTTTCTGAATTCTTCCAATCTTGCATAATAGTTTCTTATTCTTGATTTTCTTGAAAGTATTACTAAACGGAAATAGGATATATTTAAAATAAAATATATTGTGGTTAATGTAAGTTACAAGTAAACTTTTCTTCATTCTCAATGATATTTTTCTAATTAATAAACCATAAGTTGGTCTTAATAAACCAGTAATAGAGGTCTGGTTCAGTCAGAAAATATGTTTTTGCCATTTATGATTTGCAAGATATCATTTGTTAAGGGTTTGGAGTTACAATTTTTTTTTCTGAAGTGGGAAGTTTCAATTCCTTTTTTCTCTCATATACCAATGATAGTGGAGTATTAGTGTATCATAAGCGGCATACGTCTTAAGAGCACCAGTATCGCTTTTGCCTATTCTATCCTTTTTATATTTAGCTACAACAATATATAAAAATACCAAAATCAAAAGAAAAAGCTTTGACTATATAAAAAGGTTAGTCGATAAGTCGGAAATTGATAGAGGAGTAAGCTCTTTGACAAATAGTGCATTCAAGAATATGTGCAGAGGTTACGCTTATGTTTCTTTTGCTGAAACGACAACGTTTGTTTTCTCTCTGTATTAGCTCTTGGTACATTCTTTGACCTAACTATTTTTATTTTCTCTTTGTATGATATGAAGTGTAATAAACAAAAGCTGTTTACGTACACATCTTTCAAGTCAACGAGATAAAATTTTAAACAAGAACTTTCACTGCATATTTCGTTGTAGGTAAAAAGGGAACAAAGGAAACCTAATTCATTATCAGTGAAAGCTTTGTCACCTAGAAATGTCATACTTATTTCAGACTATATCCAGAAACAACTAAACAGCTCCACTACTTAAATTCCAAAGTACTGAAAATGAAATGAGACAAAATAAGATTAAAAAAGGAAAGAAAGGACAGAAAGTACTTACAGCATAGGAAGTCGCCATCATGGTAGCTGTCTCATGTGTTTATGAGAACTCCTAGTGGTTTACCGGGAAAAACACAAGTCATTTGGAGAATTTAATGTCATGTTGGCACGTTGGTCTTAGTAGGTCAATGGTTTAGAGCGACTGGACGGAGACCAGAAGATCCGTGGTTCAAATCTCAGCTACGGCATTGACTTTTCAGTCTGGCTCTACCCTTTCAAAATTAAAAAATATGTTCTTGAAGAACACCTTGAGTATCGTTAAGTAATTAAAGTATTTTATATGCATATTTGTATGTAATTTGGGACTTTCAAAGCTAAGACAAACATATGTTTTGAATTTTTGTCTTTCCATTTGCACAACTACAAATTACATCTGGGACCACCAGGAATAGAATGTATCCGGCGTTATCAATTGGAATATCAAAATGTAAGAATTGTTTTAATTATAATAAGGAAATAAAAGAATGGAACATAGTTAAAAGAAACATGGGAAATATATTTTGGGCTTCTTTTGAACGTAACAATATCATTTATAAACGTCCCACTTAAATCAATGTTATTCTTCCGCTGAGTAAGTTGCCATAGTCTTTGATTCAAGGTACCTTGTATATTCATGTTCAGAAGTAAAGCTTGCGACAGTAACTTTGCTTACTGCCTCACGCTGCGCATGCATCTGGCCTCGAAGTCAGGACTCCTTCCTCGGTCTTTGCCGTCGCTGGTCCGCCGAATTCTTTCCCGTTGCCTCCGGCTGTTGTTCTCAGTGTCTTCTGCATGGACTTTTTAGGTGCTAAGGTTGTAGGGACGAAACTACAGCAACAGAACACACGATGTTTTCTGAGCACTTTAATTTTGGTTTATCTCTTTCATGTGGAACCTTGTAACTTCAGATATTTGCACTCTTAGACTACAATAAAATTGCTATAGTCGAACTTAAATTGAACCGGTGCATGGCGAGAGAATTAATCAGGCAATGGACACGCAAGATGAAATGAACAGAATAGCCTGGAATGGAGCCGAGTGCTCCTTCTGTCCCCTTATATATTGAAATATGGCGTCAAGAAGAAAAACTAAGTGTGTTTTGTTTTGTAATTTACGTCCGCCCCAACGTTAAGTTATATCGGACGGTGAATGAATTGGGTGAAATGGTGCTCAAATGAGTACAGGGTCGAAGGAGCTTAGAGTTACCCGACATTCGTCTTGAAGGATAAGAGAAAACCCCGGAAAAAACCTTACTCGGGTAACTCATCCTGACCGAGATTCGAACTCGGGACCCCTTGAACGTGAGGCAGACATGCTACCATCTACGCTACCGAGGCGGGCTACAAACTAAGTGTATTGACCTGTCTTGACACTATATCTAAATAGCTGATATACCATTTTATTGTACCGATTTCTGCTCTTTTTGGGCTCTCATCCGAGAGCAAAACCTTCGTTACATTTCTCTGCCCAGGTCCACCATACAACACTTTGCACAGAAATATACATTTTAAGTTTAACCAACAGGACCAAATATACCTTTTCCAGTTCTCAAATATATACACTTATGGAACGTATTTGTTTATTGGTGATAACGTATTACGCAATGCCTAACTGAATAATTAATCTGTAAGACCAAAAATTTGTTTCAAGCTACAATCGGAAAACAGAAATGTAAAAGAAAAATGTGAGTGAGTGCCAATAACCGTTATCACAGTGTGTGCCTCTTTCTACTGGGGGTGTATGTAGGTAAGCGATCAACAAAACTAAAGATGCCGTAACAGAACCGAGATGTTTATACCATAGCAGGACCACGACATCGGAGAATTCTCGTAAGCAACTGCCTTTTGAGCTTGCAGCCGCCTCAGGAGTTCGAGTTTCCAGGCAAACTATGTACCGGAGGGTCAGGGCAGTCGGCGGCTATGCCAGACGCCCAGCAGTGTGTACGCCACACCTTCGAATACCCATAGCACCCCATTTACAATGGAGTCAGTAACGTCAACATTGGACCTTTAACGAATGGAAGAACGTGCTGGTTACAGTAAGTACAAATTCAGTTTGAACAGTGATCTTCAACACGGTTTGGTCCATTTTGCCTGGCCCAGCTCCAAAGTCTTGCTCCGTCCAGCTTTTCCTCGGTCTTCCTAGATTTCTTTGTTCTTGCGGTCGGTAGCTATATAATATTTTGGGAATTCCATTGTCTTCCACTCTGTGTAGTGGTGCTTTCATTTGTTTCTATATTGTATTATTGTTTTATTTAATTCTGCTATTTTAATTGCTGTTGTATTTTACCATTTTTTTCTAGTCTTTTATATCCAGCTACGCTTCTAAGAAACTTAATTTTTGCTATATGTATACCTCTTATGATGTGCCGCCATATTCGATATTTTTGAACCATACGTTATAATTGGAACAGCTAATGTTTTATAAAATTTTATTATAGAATTTTTTCTTGCTTCAGGGTTCCTTTTATTATACCTGTTATGTATTCAAATTTCTTTAATTTTTGATCGATGCCTGTTTCCGATATGTATGATACTTCACACCCGAGGAAATTAAAATTTTGACAGTTGTTCAATAGTTTAATGTTCTAGAACCATTTTTGACCGAACTGAGTGAATACCTCTAAATGCTTATAGATATTTATAATTTATTTTTTGCTATTTGATATAACTTTCTTTGAAGATCATTCTCGCTTCTGTCATTTGAAATCAGTATAAGTATTCGATTATTGTGATTCTTTCTGTGCATATACATTTTTGTTATATTTTAAAATGTTTTGGTGTTCCTTTTCTCTGTAGGATTTCCCATAATTTTAATCTAAATATTTTATCGAAGACTTTTTTGTAGTCTGTAAGGAGAATGTGTGTATCTGAGTTAAATTATTTTCCTTTCCCAATTATTTGTTTGACGGAGAAGACATTCTATGTAACTTCGTCCTTTCATTAATCCTGTGCGTTATTGAACAATGAATCATTTGAACAATGATTCTCGTTACAAAATAATCTGAAGGAAACATGGAATCCTATTTCATCCCACCAACATCGTGCAAATGCACCCATTTGGTGGTGGTGGTGGCGTCCTCATGTGGGCAGGCATAATGTTCAGTGGACGTACCGATCTGCACATCTTCCACAGTGGTACTGTGAATGCCTAGAGGTTCAGAAACGTGGTATTGGAACCACATGTGCGACATTTCAGAGTTGGTCCACACTTCATCCTAATGGACGTCCGTTAATGATGATGATGATGATGATATTGATGATATTGATGATGATGATGATGATGGTCATGATGATGATATTGATGATGATGATATTGATGATCATGATGATGATATTGATCATGATGATGATTGATGACTACGGCGACGATGAGGATGATGATGATGATGACGACAAAGAGGACGACGAGGACGACGGGAACGCACGTCCGCTTAGAGCCCACTTTGTGGACAACTACCTTGAGAGGGTAGATATCCAGCGTGTATACTACCCAGCGATGTCCCCGGATATCAATCCTATATATTATGCCTGGGATGCATTGAGATGACGAACTGCAGCCCACCAACCTACACCGAGGACCCTTCCTGACCTCCGATATGCTCTCCCTGAGGAATGCAAACTGCTGCCTGCAGAGCTGTTGGACCACCTTACAGAGAGCATGACACGGTGCTGCGAGACCTGTGTAGACATGATGGGTCACCATGCCTCTTATTAACCGCTAAGCGCCATTATTGTCATTGAGGAACTGATCGTCAGTGTCCGCCTCGGTAGTGTAGATGGTAGGTGTCTGCTTCACGTTCAAGAGGGCCCAAGTTCGAATCTCGGTTAGGGTGAGTTACCTGAATAAGGTTTTATTCGGGGTTTTCCCTTTTCCTGAAAGACGAATTTCAGGTAGCTCTAAGCTCCATGCATTTGAGCATCATTTCTCCAGTTTAATTCATCGTCCGATATGACTCAACGTTGGAGGACGTAAATTACAAACAAACAAAAAAAATCGTCGGACTTTGTGCTTGAGTAAAAAGGGTGCCCCGAGGTCAAAATTATCAGCCATTTCTCTCTCTATTGCATTGCAGATCATCTGTGATTTATTAGCATATTGCATTATACATAACTTTGGTAGAATTGTGATAGTTTGTTAATAAATATTCAGTTATGCTTAACTTTTGGTCACTAATCTTAAGCCATGCACAATTATATATTTTCCAGCCATAATTACATGTGTAAGATCACTTTTGTAGTACGTCATTTGACATAGTTATTTTAACTATTTTCTTTGTAAACTCATGTTTATTAACAATTCAGTACTACTTGCCAATTACTGGTGCTACTATATGTGGAGAAGTGCTTTTGATAATAAAGCGAAACGTTTAAGGAATGCAAGAAGCAGAGCAGCACAGCTAATGGCGTTATCCACATCTGTGGGTGTGCATGTTGGATATGCATGCGTGATATTTAAGCACGATTTTATTGGTGCCGTTGTGTGACTAAAATGGATACTTTTGATATGCAATTGAGCAGCGGTTGTTTTGTTTACGACCGTATGTGACTGTACTCAATAAGTTCCAGCGCAGACCTGTGTGTCTCTGACAGTGGCTGCAGTGAAGCTGAATAACCTTTCTATTGTGTATAATTTTATAATTATTGGTCCTGTATACACCGATAGAAATTACAATAAAATAAAATTCAGTAGTATTGCATTACATAAATTTCATGGAAGTTATGTTTCAGCAGTGCATTATAAGCAGATTTTAATAACCCAAAATATTTGGAAATTGAGATTTAAAATGACTTTAAAATGTTTAAAATATAACCTACAGATAAAACTGTTGATTTATTAAAATTTATGAACATAAACACATTGTTTATACATTTATAGATTGTTAAATATGGAAGACCTAAGAGCGCTAACATAAGAATGAAAGATCGATTACTGCTGGATGGAAGCGGAATAGTAAAGTACTCCAACCCAGCCAGTGAAAAATACTATTGGAATGGTTTTGTAAGAACTTCAAAAACTACTATTTTCTTAAGTATATTTTAAATTTGTTCAGGTAAGAATGCAGAGAAGTGTTTAAATCGATAAACTATTTCATTAGCTGACGACTGAGTTACTCTTGGAGAACCAGGAATAGGTCTAAAGATAATACATAAATTACAATATATAACATTGCCATTCTTTTACAGATCTATGCTGGAGCAGAATAAGTGTTTCTGAATAGAAATAAAGCTGAACAGTTCAACAAAGTTAATTTCCTGAGATATTCAGCCTTTGACCTGATTTCTAAAGAAATTATTCAAATTTCAAAATATGTGTAAGTACTCTTTACAGAAATCTACTTGCAGTAAATGAGTTCTTTACAAAACTCTAAATGCGTTGCATTTGTAACATGTGAGAGTGAAATTTGGAGTTAAATAGAACATAAAGGAAAATTCGAAAGCAAAGATAAAATTGTAATTAATAACGTTATTTAATACTCAAACATAACGTATACATTACCACGCAAGAGGGACGCTGCAAATCTGAGACCTGCAAAAAAATATACAATACACTCGCATAAAACGTGTATCAAAAGTTTTTATAATTTCAGTATCCTTCATTCTTCTAATTTGTATTCCTGGAGATAGATAATTTAGACAAGTTTTCCTTGCACATTTTCCTGTAGGTACAAGTGAATAGCGGATTGCAATAGTCTTAAGTACTAATCAATATCTTAACAGCTAGTCGATAGGTACAATTTTGAAATTTCATTCTCTTTAAATGACCGGGAGGGAAATAATAACTTTCCACTTAAGAAAACTAAAGTATGTTTATAAATGAACTAGAAACAGAAAAATGTTTACTCATTAATTCCACAAATATTTAATTTACACTTATGAGATCTGCACTTTTTGTGTTATGATTTCTTCTAAGTCCGGCACATTAGGAATAAGGCATTGAAGTGAAAGTCAGAGACCATTCCCGGAAACTACAAGCTATTTGCCCGCCTCTCTAGCATTCTGGTAGCGTGCCTCACTCACGTTCAAAAGATCCCGAGTTCGTAACTCCGGCAAGATGAATTTATCTGCATAAGGTTTTCCTTTCTTGTTTTCTGTATATTCCCCTACCTTGAAAGAAGAAATTTGGGTAACCCTGGACTTATTTGAGCACCATTTCATTAATTAATTCATTATTTCATTCGTTCAAAACGTTCATTTCAAAACGAATTTAAATTTATATATTTAATTAATTAAGCTATTATCCAATTCTGTGAATCATATTTTACGCAAAGGTATATTAGGAATGTAGTTTAGAAATTGTAAAATGACTATATTAAAATAAAAATATATAACAAAATTCAATATCATCAAAGTTACAAACGGTAATGATCAAAATTAACCATTTAGTTTGAAAAATATTTTGTCCAAGAGGGCCATGAAATATTGATAAGTTCTGTAATCCATTAAAATATGTGTATTTAGTTTATAAAAAGTATATCCTAAGGATTGAAGCAATAATAAGCAATATAATTCAATAATATAATTCAATATCTGTCAAAACTTAAAAGGGACAATCAAATAAAATTTGAGGGATATCTTGAGGGTGATGTCCACAAATACAGTCAGAGATGGATTTGAATTTGAACTGAAATAAGTAAGCAGAAAATTTGCTATGACCAGTTAAGAATTGAGTGAGAACGTAATTAGGATTGATTAATTAATTAACATTTGTATCTATCAGAAATCGTAGGGAAATATAAATCTTTAGTCAAAGCACCACAAACACCAGTATTTATTCCAGTTGTGGATGATATTCCTCCTCGATATTTGCCTCACATAAGAAATAAGGCATAAAATGTAAAATACTGGATGATTTGAAGTCGCAGCTCTCTTTGCAGGCTCGTCAACAGGTTCATCTCCGGCAATCCCCGCATGTCTTTTGACCCATGAAATACAAATATGAGAAATACTTAATATTTGATTCCTTATTTCAACCACGATAGGATTACTATTGTTCGTATCTTTCAAAGCTGCAATTGCTGCCTGTGAGTCACTGCAGAGGCAAGCAGCGCATTAAAAGCTGTTGCACCATTTAACAGCTTCAGGAATTGCTAATAATTCAGTTTGAAAGATTGAACACTCCTTACTGTCCAGCAACGCAATTCTTTGAAATGTCGCTGAAATTAATATGCTGCCTTACACAGTGGGATAAGGACAGCGAATGTGAGTGGCAGAGAACGCCTGCTACACAAGGAGTAGAACCATTAAAAACATGCGCCCTGTTCACTCTGTACTCTAAAACCGAGAAGATTAATTCACAAAACTAGAAGCCGTCGGAATATTTTTGTATGGTCTGTAACCGTACGGACATGGGGCGTCATAAACCTGTCCAGGGAGGGCGTGGGAACCTTCGCCAACCCCCGTGCGTCTCAGGTCTCGGAGACTTTCTCTCCTGAGGAGTATAGCAAGTTTGTACTTGGAAGAATAGCATTCCACAGAGTATGAAGAAACTGCGAGCTAACGTCCTACTTTAGTATTTTGATCTGGTCCTTCAGCCATCTGCATGAAACGAGATGGTTATGGTAGCTCAGTTGGATGAACATCGCCATAGATTCGGGTTCAAAGTATGTAACCATTGAAACTGATATTCAGTTTGCGATTCAACGTCGAGTACTCTATGGAAAGCATTGAGCATTCCTTATCAGCAACCTGTGTAATACATAAGTGTTTGTGAATTTGTATTATTGAAAGATAATTTCATCAATGCCATGACTCATCAATACATTTTAGAGCTATATAACACTTGGAAAAAGAATTACGGTAGCCTTTGTTAACATTCATCTAAGAAATATGAACCTGAATAAAACTACACTTGCCTCTGTAGTTTCTTCGTTCCTATTACGTGAAATTCTTCACTTTCCTTAATCTAACTACTATATTATAACTAGTAAAATCATCAATGTGATGATCAAAGTCATTTATGTCCACGATTGCAAGTAATCTCCAAATGTACAAAATTATCCAGGTGAATATATTGTATATAATTTAATTTTAATTACTTTACCCAGCAAAATTTAAGTGGCATGCATGATGGGTGTATACTTATCGTTGGCCAAATATTCTTTGCGATTTCGCATAAAGAAACCAAAATGTTCCTAAAAGGTGATAATACAGAAATTTAATGGCATCTAAGTGGGAGTCGGAAGTACCTAACTAAATTCATCTTGTCAATAAATGGAGAACGTTTATATTTTAAATATCGTTGTAAATTTTTCACAAGAATAGGACCTAACATGAATTTTGTTTAAATATGCTCATACAATTATCTTTACATTCAACAAATTTAATGTAAGCAAACCATTACTTAAAAACGTCTCTGCATCAGGTGAGACTGAATGAAAGACATATGCATGTTTATAATAACAGAATATCTTAATGCATATTGACAGCTATTTCCTGTTCAAATGGTCTAGATTGGGGACGACTTATAGGAAATTCCCGACAAAGCTCATTGTTGCATAAGTGTACTGGACATTTATTACGCAGGTCAAAATGAGACATCTCTAATTGCTAGCAGACGGGGTAGGCCACACCAAAATTCTGGGTGAATGAGACAGACTCCAGTTTCAATCGATTCTGCCCGGCCCGGCTTCCCTACCATAACGTCCTTACTCCGTCACGACGAAGTCCCTGGGAAAACAGCTCCCTCTGCCCTTTCCTTCATTCATATTGCCCCTTTCAACACGTTGGTGGTCACGCAAAATTCCTTCCTCATAATGAACCAACATTTTGACCAGAGTAATTGGTTGTCGCTGAACAAGCTTTTTCCATGTGTCTTGCTTTAAGGAGCATTGAAAAGCTCACGCCCTCAATCCCACATCCTCAGTAGCTCTCTTAATGAACGCTTCTTTCCTTCACGTTTATTTAGAAAAATCTCAGCTGAAAGTAGGTACAACTTGAATTCCTCTTTACATTGTGTATTTTTTAGTATGCTTAAAAATGTCCAACATATTTGTTGCAGCCTTAATTAAAAAGGAAAAAAAAAGAAGAAAAAGAAAAATGATAGTCCCGGTATGGAAATATTTATATATAATACGCCAATTTAATAATTTTATCTGCACTAATAGAACTAAATCCATACTTTTATAGAATATTTAAAATAACAACATGCAATTTTACCACTTCTAGGATAAAAACGAATAAATCTATGTGAAAGATAAGGGAAAAAAGATATATTTTGAAATATTTTTATAAACATAAATTAACACACTTTCCTTTTGGTTTTTGGTCATCCCGCGTCTCTCGTACCCTTAATGTAATTACTCTCGTAAACTTATGGTACGCTTTAACCATCTCTAGCATGGAAAAGAGAAAAGGTGAACCTTTGGGAAGTAATATGCAGATTGGAAACGAATCATATTACTTTCGCTGTATTCTGTAACCGAGGTGGTGAGAAGTAATCAGAATGCTGAGATTATGAACAATTTTATACAGCAGT
Organism: Mantis religiosa; assembly: GCA_030765055.1. NCBI lineage: Eukaryota > Metazoa > Arthropoda > Insecta > Mantodea > Mantidae > Mantis > Mantis religiosa. The sequence continues at coordinate 164,732,327 of CM060951.1, forward strand.
ATAAGCGACTGAAACATTGTCATTCTTTCATAGAACGAATGACAATATTTGGTATAGGAGCAGCATATGCCACTTTTCTTTAATTGTTCCGTTTAACTCCAATGGTCACATCTTTTTCCGTATTACTTGAGTTTTAATACGAGGGCTATCCAGAAAGTAGATTACGTTTTCGTCTGTTTCCGCTAGGGGCGGGGCTAGCGCGGCCATCTTGGGGTCAGAGCGTTGCGCAGCTCAGTCGGCATCTAGCCGTGCTCCGTTCAGATACTGTGACGGTTTGAAATGTCTGCGTTAATTGAAAATTCCGCGAGCTGCGAGGTGCGTGCAGTAATAAGGTTTCTGACTGCAAAAAACTGTAAACCGATAGAAATCTATCGGCAGCTTTGTGAAGTGTATGGGGACAACATTATCACTGAAGGTGGAGTGCGTCAGTGGGTCATCAGATTTAAAAATGGCCGTACCAATGTTCACGACGAAGATCGAAGTGGGAGACCCAGCATAGTGACTGCCGAACTTGTCGAAAAAGTCGATGCTAAAGTCCGTGAAAATCGAAGGTTCACAATAACGGAACTGTCTTTGAGTTTTCCACAAATTTCGCGAAGTTTGTTGCACGAAATCATCAGCGAAAAGCTTGGTTACCACAAGTTTTGTGCAAGATGGATTCCAAAAATCTTGACAGAGGACCACAAAAATCAGCGAATGGCTGCAGCGTTGGACTTTTTGGACGTTTACCATAAGGATGGTGACTCTTTACTCGATCGCATCGTTACTGGTGACGAAACATGGGTGAAACACGTGAACTGTGAAACGAAATTGCAATCAATGCAGTGGGGGCACACAAGTTCTCCCCAAAAACCCAAGAAATGCATGCAAACAATGTCGGCAAGGAAGATGATGGCGACTGTTTTTTTGGGACAGAAAAGGTGTGATTTTGGTGGACTTCGTGGAAGGAGGCACTACAATAAACTCTCAAAGGTATTGCCAAACTCTCCAAAAACTCAGAAGAGCCATTCAAAACAAGCGCAGAGGAATGTTGAGCTCTAAGATCTTGTTGATTCACGACAACGCCCGGCCCCACACGGCAAATGTCACTCGTGAAGTTCTTGAATCTTTTAAGTGAGAGTTGTTTCCTCATCCGCCGTAAGTCCCGACCTGGCACCGAGCGACTTCCACCTATTCCCAGCAATGAAGAAGTGGCTGGCTATGCAGCGTTTTGATGACGACGCACAGCTGCAAGAAGAGGTAACGAAGTGGTTGAAGGCGCAGGCGGCCGAATTTTTCGACGAAGGAATTTCCAAGCTACGATAAATGCCTTAATTTGAATGGTGACTACGTCGAAAAGTAGTATTTGAGTATGGCTTTCATCTGTATATAATAAAATTTGTTTCCTATACTTTGTTTACTTTTTATTCCAAAACGTAATCTACTTTCTGGATAGTCCTCGTAATTAAATCACGCACACATTCGCACTCACCTTCATACTCCCAGACTCTGGGGAAGATGAAGAATTATCTTGGTCGGAGAAAAATCTCCACTCCCACCACCGGGATTAAAACCCGGGACTCCTAGCATGACAGGTAGATGCTCCGAATGAGCAATGGGGCCAGACCAGGCAAATCTTTGTCACTGTACACAATCCAAGAACAACTTTTAAGGTCTCGTTGTAATTACGGTGTGTTCATAACATTATACAGTGCGATCCAGATAAACCTGAACCATTTCAATAACTTTTGACCCAATTATAGGACACACCTCAACCTTGGGCGAATAAAATACAAATTGGGGCATTTATATCTCAGAGAAAATGTTGGAAGTGTCCTCCACCAGTATCTATACATGTTTGCACTCGTCTCACCATATTCTCTGAAGTTTTACGGAGAGTTTCCTCGCCAATGATACTTATTTCGGTTCGATGGATTCCTTGAGTACATCAATTGTGCGTGGCCTATTCTTGTACACCGTATTTTTTAGATTCCCCCACAAGAAAAAATCCGGTTAAGTTAGGTCAGGAGATCTGGGGGTGCCACAGGCCTTTTGAGATCATTCGATTATCAATGAAACTGGTTACAAGTTCCATGGTATCATTAGATGTATGGCACGTTGCTCCATTTTTCTGGAGGTCACCTCTCAATTCGATATTATCTCCGTAAAAATTCAGAGAACATGATGAGATGAGTGCAAACATGTATAGATGGTGGTGGAGGACACTTCCAACATTTTTCTCTCAGATGTAAATAGTGCAATGTAATCTCCCAAAGTTGCACATGTGTCTTATTATTGGTTCACAGGAACGTTGAAATGGTTCAGGTTTATATAGATCACACAACAGTAAATGCAGTATAGCATCAAAGTAGTTTCATTTGGTTAGGATTATTAGGATTACTATGGAGGGAATTTTGCACTGCGACCAACCTCGGGCAAGTAGGCATCCTCGGGAGGAAGGATGGCGCGAGACAGAGGACAGACGTCCCAAGGAGACATAATAATGAAGAGGGCAGCGTCCTTAAATTTTGTTTAGATAGAAACCTCACCGGTAGGCCATATCAATGGATATTCCCTCTACTGCGGTTTCGAACTGGTCCCAGCGGTCGGTAGGGAGAACTGCAACCGACCGACCGGAGGAGAAAGTAGTTTTCTTAGAGCATATCATCCTCCCATGCAACGCCGAGACACTCGCCGACACTTTTACCTGAAAGAGACACGGGAAATTCTGGGGACGTAATTAACCTACCCAGCATTCGCCTGGCAGCCCGGGAAAAGCAGCTAAAATTACACATGAGTTATGCAGGTTGGGCACTGAAATCGAGCCGAGGTTTTCCGAATTCCGAGCCAAATACGAAACCCCCTGAGCCATCCCTTTCAATAATTTCATTCGAAGGTTTTGATATACAGGTTGTTTGGAAACGGCACCGAGCGAACATAGCCGTTTCGTCGTTTATAACTTAATTATTTCGAATTTTGGTGTCGCAGCTTTGAAATTCTCTTAGGTATAATTTTATACAGCATTAAATATTACATGGTTTTGTGATTAGGTAGAGCAGGAACCACTGCTGTACGAACCTCAAAAGTTATTGGGACGCACTGGCCATGATAACAAAAGCATTGCTCCTTGCTCTTTATCAGTGACCCTAGCCTCTCTTTTAGGTAATGGCGCAAATGACAGTTATTTTTGAAAAAGTTGAATAATGATTCGAACAGTTCCAAGCTTGCTCATTCTTCTTAACAAGTTACTGTAAAATCAACAATTACCTTTTCAGCTGCAAATGCTTTATTTAGTATTGTCGCGGCAACGGACATAACAATTTCGATGCAAATAGATAACAAACGGTGGATAATGTTTCAGGGTAATACAGACCTTGCATGAGCATTTAACGATAGCGCGGCTATGGTACACAAAGGGGCCAGGAAACAAAGCTCTGATAAAGGAATTGCCGGCATAGATTAAGTTACGCTTCTGAAATGAGATGTTCTTTATTCTTCTGGAAGAGTCTCGAATTTATCAATGAGGTATTTAAGAAGGCGCCGACTCGCCAAGAATGAGTTGTAAAACACGAGGCAAGCAGTAACAGCTGTTAAGTGTGTTACAAGAGTGTTGTTGAAACGAGAGCTGTTAGTTATTGTTATCGAACTTGGAAGTTTGTGATGTAATGTTATTACGTGAGAATTGAACAGTGTACTCTACGGAAATAAAGAAAATTTAAAATTTCGGCAAATTGGACTTTAAATTCTACGAACCCACAAAGTCACAGTATATTAGACACAGAAATAAAATGCTTGTCTCATTGCATAAGGCATTTAGTTTTGGTTCAATGTCTCTACAATTCTTTGATATTGTTCCCTGTTCCTTTTATCATTTAATGCTTCCATCCTCAATCGCATTGACATTAACTTCTCTCTAAAGGTTTTAGTTTCATATTTCCACCAGCTTATTTTTCGTCATCGACTGTTTTAACGGAACGTTGGAACACTTTAAACACCCATAAACAAATAACTAAAAATAGCTTCTTTACTGCGGTTTCATAAGCCAAATAAATTCTAATAGTAGCAAGCTACCGTGGAGTACGTCTGTTTGTTTACAAACAGCTACAGCAGGCGGCACCGTGTTACCTACCTGCGAATTTCGATAGCGTGAGTCACGCGGCGTTGTTCCTGTAACAGCCTAATCCACACTCATTCTGTAGCATTTTATGCGGCTCTATTGGCGGTCAAAACTATCTGTATGTGTCACATAGGAGCTGAGCAACTATTTGTATATATTCGTTCGGTATAATTTCGAAATATTCTGTATCGCCTAAGATGTCATAAGTAAAATAAGAGCTGAAGCATATTCTCGGGCAGCAAGTCAGGTGAAGAGACGATTAGAAATCGACGTTTTGGGAGTCAGCATCGCTCCCAAATAAAATACAGGAAATACCACAAATAAAATACTGGACATAACACAAATATAAACAAAGACAAAACACTATCAAAATTCGCATTACTGAACAAAAGACGGTTTTCAGTAAATTAAATGCCAGGTCAGGAGATGGCGTGAGTAGAAAACATCAATTAGGTCAAAGAAATGTAACCACTTAACTTGATTATCAAGCTGTATTGATCTTTGGGTCTTAAATCTACAGATTTCCATTTTACTTATATTACAATAAGCGTTTCAGCCTGTGATTGTAAGCCTCAACTTTAATGCAATTTCGTCCTAGCTGGAACATTTATATCAACAACCAAACTGAAGTTACATGTTTGCTAAATACTCACTCAGGTATAGAACTAATGTGAAAGGTGGGTAAGGTTTGTCCGTTATGGATTGTGTAGCTCGTACCATATTAGGGTAAATTCCCTTTGAGTCCAAGTGATTTTGCTAGATTAAACTGAATTATGTGTTCACATGTAACTGCCTCCAAGGATTATTATTTGTTTTGCAGAGAATGAACATTAATGTGAGGACAAAGTAATTGGTAGATGAGATTTAGGCAACTGGAATGTAGAATCTGTTCTCATGAGAGGAAATGGAGTTTTGAGATTAATTGCTTAGTTATGAGCACCTTCCGAGGATTGTAACATGAGATTTCCAAAGTTAATGTGAACTGGGACTGAGAATTTACAGCCGTTCCTGAACTCCAATAGCAACTCCGTCATTTAAAGTATAGTGCAGTACTTAGGTTATTATTTTTATTAATTAAATGACTGTTTCACATTACTTACTGCTCTTCTTCAATAGTTTCCCAGTGACACTGAGGTAATAGTGCACAAAGGGGGCAAGATTTCGAATTTTGCATGGATTCATTCCATCTATTGAAGTCATTTGCGACTAATAGGGTATTTGGTCTATCCAACCTCGCATCATAAAGCCGCTATGTGGTCTTTTGATCACATGTCAATAACTGATATTAACCTCTGTTTATGACGTGCTGTATGGAAGACAACCTTGCAGGAGCTGCCGTGCTGTAGATTGTGCTTTACAATAATTGGGTTCTTGATGAACAAACATATATTTGTACATGATTTCAAAGGTTATAGGCTTTATGAATCAAGTATTCCTGCTTCGTTGATGAAAGTTATCATGAAGAAACCTAAGGGCGCCATTATATATGTATTGAGAATACTTTATTTAATAGCATAAATTGTCATAAATAATAAGCATTATTAAATATAATATGTAAAATATAGACACAAATGCACTAAAATTAATTTTTAAAGATTTAAATGTTATAATATTTTATTTTGAAGTTTATTTCAGCTTTATTTCAAATTTAAACTTTATTTCAAACAGATGATACAGATATGCGATGAACAAATAGGAACATAATAACAGTAAATATGAATATTTTGTGGATTTGTGTTAAATGTTAAGGGAATTTTGCTTTGGCAACGCATTATAAGTGCAATTTACCTTGCGGTAAGATGACATGTAGAACGGTATTTAGCGATGGCAGGTTTTCAGGTAAATTCATAGAAGTATTTCGGACAGTTACGCTACTGAAGTGTGAAGGTATGCAGGGTTGCCAGATTAAAGATTCCTGGAATATAAAATACATATTTTTAGAAATTTAGCAAATTTAAAAAAGGCAGAAATATGTAGCAACATCAGATTAGAGGCCAGTAATGTGAAAAGGGAAATTTGGAAATTAATAATTACTTCACGCTAGCCATGTGTAAACTTAAGATTTGGACAGGTAGAGCCAGACTTAAAAAATTCAACGCCATGCCGAAATTTGAACCACGGATAACCCGGTCTAAGTCCAGTTGCTATTAAGCATTGAGCTACTATGCCCAGCATGCTAGCATGACATTAAGTTCTCCAAATGATTCGATGTTTTAGGGTAAACTATAAGGAATTCTCATATACAATGAGATATGCACCATTTGTGGTGACTTACTATCTCAGTACCTAAGTCCCAGGCTTTATAATTCCACATTAGGTTAATTTCTGGAAATCAATCGATCTTCCACACTGTCTGATTCTACTTATAAAAATCGTAGCCTACATACGGCTAGTGAGTAAAACTGTTTAATTTCCATCAATTAACCTAATAGTGGTAATTATGAAGCTTGGTACTTAAGTACTTGCTGCTTAGGAAGTAGCCACAAATGGTGTCTAACTCATTGTAAATGGAAACTCCTAGGGGTTTACGAGCAGTTGGACAATTCAAAGTCATGATAGCGTGTTGGCCAGAGCAGCTCAATGGTTAAGAGTAACCGGTTAGAGACCGGGAAATCCGTTTTTCAAATCCAAGCTAGGGCATTGAATTTTTCAGTCGAAATCTACCTATCCAAACAGGGGAGGTTATTAGGAGAATTTTGAAGCTTAGTAGCAAATTCTGGGCTGCGCCATGACTGCGTGTTTAGACCGCTTGGCTCTCAAGGCGGCCCAGGTTTGACCCCAGGCGACCGCAAAGTGAGATTTGTGGTGGACAACATGGAACTAGAAGGGCTTTCTCCGAGTCCTACGGTTTTCCTCGTCAGCATTCCACCAATTGCTCCATCATCTTTCCTATAATCCATCTCACCCTCATATCATCCACTTCCTTCGCCTTCACACCATGCATTGGGCTGATCACTTATCCTGGTTCTCTATCGGATCCTGAGGCCTGACCTCATAAGCCATAGAGTAACATGAATCCCTAACACCACGGTAGTGGTACAACTTGGGAAGAAGAATAACAACAATCTGGGCATAATCTTGAACAATTCTGGTCAGATCGCTAATGGGACAAGACGTAGTTGGTAAACGGATTAAGCGCCATTCGTGCCTCAGTGACAGAACCGCGTGTTATCACTTAATAGAGGATTAAAATAATTTAACACCAGACATTCAGATAATAGTTTCCACTCTCCGATAGAGTATGTAATTTCTTAAAAGTTTGATTCTATTGTCATTCGTTCTTTGAATAACACACACCCAGCATGCTCTCTGAGATAGATTTCTCTGCTAAAGTACGAACAAAATATTACAGTTTAAATTTGGAACAGCAAACCAAAAGTTACCCCTAGAAATTAACGTAGCATTGAAGATATTACCAGCTCCACAAAGAGAAGTAAAAGGTCACTTAGTTTTCAAGCACAACGAATATTTTTCACCTCAGCTTTCAGCTTAATAACCCACAACACATTTAATTGTCACTGGAGTTTAGTTCACTAAGATGTAATAAATATATCCGTTCTCTGGTAAAGAAGCGCATCTTTAATTAAAATCACTTTATCCGGAGATGTTTAATATGCACTAGATTAAGGAACTTCGTTGATATTCATAGTCTCCAGTTTTATTCCTACGGAAACTGGACTTTTTGTCCCTGAGGAAATCATGGCTTTTTGTATTAATAATTTTCTGTTACACGTCTACATTTTAATATATTAGAAATAAATGGAAAATTGCGTACATACATTTAAAGCGTTGTTCTGAATAAATCCTTGAAGCATTTAACAGAATAAAATGGTCCCATTTGTTCACATTTAATAAATATCAAAGTGTTGATCATTTTCCCCATTAGTCTATATAGTAGAGATCCCCCCCACGCATAGGCCACCGTAGATGGTGGCATATCTGCCTTACGTTCAATAGGTCCCGAGTTTGAATCTCGGTCAGGGTGAGTTACCTGGACAAGGATTTTTCCTTTGTTTTCCATTATCCTTAAAGATGTATTTCGGGTAGCTCTAAGCTCCATGGACCCTGGTCACATATGAGCATTATTTCACCCATTTCATTCACCGTTCGATATGACTTAACGTTGGAGGACGTAATGTGACTTAAGTATAGACCAGGTAATACCTAAAATATATAACTTTATTTTAGGAAATAGTACTTCCATTCACAGAATGCTATGCTTGGTTGTGACGCAATAAAACGGCAAATTAGAGAAAGAAGTTGGTTAAGTCGTGGCAGACGTACTTAACTGCAATGATATTGACCATCAATCTGCGTTAAGTGAGGTAGACTGCCGTAATGGAACAACAAAGGCCAAGTTGTACGGAAGAACGTCTGTGCATGCTATGAAGCACATGATCTGAAATAAAATTCATAGAAGAATAACAAGTTGAAAGAGCTAGGAAAGTTTTCCTCACACACAATAGGTTAACATAACCGCATATAATCATGGTCACAGATAACATCGAGAAAATTCAAACTTTCCACTACAGAATAGAGCTCCGGAAAGCAGCTGATATGGAATTGCTCCAAAAGTCTTTATGGCTCTTGTATAAGGAAGCGGGACTAACTTAAGGAATTCAGAAGTCAATTCTTTGCATCGGTGATTTTAAAAATAAATGAAAATTAGAATAAGTATGCTAGTTGATAAGACTAGTAAGCTAATATTGTGACGATGTGAGCCATTCTACTTTGAAGAAATTCAAGCTGTTCTTTATTTCCGTAAAAACACGTTTGTACACCCCTTTTCAGAAACAGAATTACTTAACACCCAGAAATACAACCTTCAAAGTCGTCCGCCACACGACCAGAAACAGAGTCCACTTTCAAATCAAAGCTGCACATTGCCAAGTTCAATTACGGCTACCCCTTGATAAACTAGCCACGGCTTCTTTTATACCTCCACTTATAGTGCTAGAAATTAGTGGAACGTTCTGTAACAATCAAGAAACCACACCTTCCAGTCCTCTGTCTCTTTCCTTCCTTCCTTCTTTCCTTCTTTCCTTCTTTCCTTCTTTGCTTCTTTGCTGCTTTGCAGCTTTGCTTCTTTGCTTCTTTGCTTCTTTGCTTCTTTGCGTCTTTGCTTCTTTGCTTCTTTGCTTCTTTGCTTCTTTGCTTCTTTGCTTCTTTGCGTCTTTGCGTCTTTGCTTCTTTGCTTCTTTGCGTCTTTGCGTCTTTGCGTCTTTGCGTCTTTGCGTCTTTGCTTCTTTGCGTCTTTGCTTCTTTGCTTCTTTGCTTCTTTGCTTCTTTGCTTCTTTGCTTCTTTGCTTCTTTGCTTCTTTGCTTCTTTGCTTCTTTGCTTCTTTGCTTCTTTGCTTCTTTGCTTCTTTGCTTCTTTGCTTCTTTGCTTCTTTGCTTCTTTGCTTCTTTGCTTCTTTGCTTCTTTGCTTCTTTGCTTCTTTGCTTCTTTGCTTCTTTGCTTCTTTGCTTCTTTGCTTCTTTGCTTCTTTGCTTCTTTGCTTCTTTGCTTCTTTGCTTCTTTGCCTCTTTGCCTCTTTGCCTCTTTGCCTCTTTGCCTCTTTGCCTCTTTGCTTCTTTGCTTCTGTCCATCTGTCCATCTGTCCATCTGTCCATCTATCAGCAAGCTTTTATCTCTGCGCTAAACTATCTGTCTCTTTGGGCGCGACGGGCGCCCTTCGCAACAATGCCTCGTGACAATATTGCGCAATTTACGTATTTATAGACAAAATTGAAGACGGTGAGGGTTTTCATGCAATCACTGTAGACATCAACAGATGTCTATTAAAAATGTACTTTTTGTAGAATACTCGTTAAATTGTTTATGTTAATCTATATTCATAAATTTGCATGTTTTTGTCACCTATTTAGGTGTATAATACTCACGGGATTCAATGGCCTTTTTTAATTTGCATTGTGAATTATGAGGTCAATTCAATCACAGTATAACAATAAACATGTTCATATTCCGTTTCTCTGTAACTATTGTAAAAAAAACACTGGTTTATCATTAATATAAGCTTCACCTTAATTACGAGGTCTGTTCAATAAAGAATGATCTAAATTTTCTTACGGTCATAATTATTCCCACTAAAACTTAATCGTAATATATTCTGTTAGCTTAATGTGAAACAATCACGCCATAGTAGTTTCATTGTTGGTACCCCTGGTTCCCGCCTGTGAGAAGCAGGCAGGTTCAAACATGTTCAGTATCGCCTACCGCCGCAATGGAGATATCATGCAGTTAAAGTTGATATTAAAGGAAGATCCGGTGTTTCTTTCAAACGTAACCACTGCTGATGAAACTTGGCTACATCATTTTAATCCTGAGAGCAAACAGCAAAGCTCAGTGTGGAAATCTCCTTCATCACCAACCCCCAAAAAAGCAAAAGTTGTTGCTTCTGCTGGGAAAGTTATAGCCATCTCATTGATATTTATGAAATGGTTTATCAATATGTTGTACCTGTACATACATCAGTAAGTGGACAATACTGCAGGGATGTCCTGAAAACATTGCAAATCCATATTAGGCGCAAAAGACCAATTTCCATGAAGCAGGCTGGATGCTGCACCACGATAACGTGAGGCTGCATATTGCCAATGTTGTTGCTGAATATCTTGCAAAAATCGACGTAAAGTGCATCCCTCACGCTTCCTATAGTCCGGATTTATCCCCATTGGACCTTTTTCTATTCCCTAACTTGAAGAAACGCCTTCATGGGAGGCATTATCCATAATCAGAAGCAGTGGCGAAGGCTGCGAAGGCGATTTCGAAGGATCTCTCAAAAATGGTTTCCAGCATGTCTTTAAAGGCTGTCAGAAACTCTGGGCCAGGTGCATCGCATTCAGGGGAGACTATTTTGAGAAGGACCATCAAAATTATGCGGATGAGTAAAGGTATGTTGTCAAAAAAATATGGTCATTTTTATTGAACAGATCTTGTACATTATCTTTGCGTATGTGATATCACTGTTACCTAACTTGTACCTTCTTAAATAAGTAATATTCTACTGGGCTGCATGGGATTATTTATTCTATAGCTGTTATATAGGTATCTTGTTTGCTATTAATCAACGCTTAATAATAAACAGCTTTTTTCTATATTTTAACTTAAGAAAATAGGGCGGCGGGGTTGCGAAGTGTTTTCGTTCTCGACTCTTGTGCTGAGGGTCCGGGTTCAATTATCAGCTCTGGGAGTCGATTTTAAGTCGGCCCTATCCGCGCTTTCACCTTCCTCTCGCCCATGTGAAGTGTCCCTTATCCAACGTGGTTCGAAGTGAACGGTAAAAATTGAAGGTCCTCTTGCCTCACCGTTATCGCTATCACCCTATCATTGGAGGTAATGGACACCGCCTTCTGTGTGCCTCCACCTGAGAAATGAGTCCGGTCCTCACATGGTGGGGCGAGATACCCCGAAGGCCGTATATGTCATATGGGGAATATTGATGTAAATATATACTTTAATAAAAATGTGAATATCTGCATTTTCTATCATGGGCTTCAGGTCCACCAAAGCTTTTCCGCCACAGCTTTGAATGTGGTATTAACATTGTATCTCTTCTTAAGGACCAGCCAAATTTGCTCTATAAGGCACAGGAATTGCTCCAGCAGGCAAAAGTGTATGTAACTTCAAAGTAGCGCTGTTTAAAACCAAACATAAATATGCACACATACAACAATCCGACAAATAAACAATTCATCATTCTGTTGGTACAGGAGACCAGAAAACATTCACTTTTAATGACGTTCGTACAGCTTAAGTTTATTTTATAGTAGCCTCTACTCCTTATTTAGTAAGGGAACAGAGAAGGCAATATAAACTTAAATCATTAAATGTATTGCTTTCCTCCGGAAATAACTGCATGCGAAATGTGGCCAAGGTGTCATATTTTCCTGACAAGTAAAGCAAGTCAGCTAAAGTGCCAATAGCAACAGTTCAACCCCAGGGGTGAGCGATGCCGATATCAGTTTCCTCGAAGTAATTTGTGCAGTGACAGTAAAGCGTTCAAGTACAGGTGTTTCAACATATGAAACAAAAGCGATACCACACATTTCTCTTAGCCGGAAACCAAATATGTATTTTCATCGTGGAATATTGTTGATAATGCTTCTATATTTAATCCACACGTCTGCCAGTTTATTTTCACTTCATAGCTTAAAATAAGTATAATCATCGTTTAATACTTTCTAAGGTACAGTAGCTGCAAATACTTCTGCATATTAATCTGATAATTAACCAAAATACACACCATGATTACATTATTATTCCAGTTATCTCGTATGGGCAAAACGTATAAAGAAATATTGAGGCGTCCTGGATGGATTTGGATTTAGGATTGCTAACAGGTGGTCAGGATGGACCGGGGAAAGCGTATACGCAGATGATAATGAGGAACCACATGCTTCGCAAGGAAAGGTTGGAAGCTCCCTATAAAGGATAATTTTTTTGTAATTTACGTCCTCCAACTTTAAGTCATATCGGACGATGAATGGAATGGGTAAAATTATGATCAAATAAGCCCAGGATCCATAGAGCTTAGAGATACCCGACATTCGTCTTTTAGGGTAAGGGAAACCCTGGATAAAACCTATTCAGGTAACTCAGCCAGACCGAGATTCGAACTCGGGACTTTTTGAACGTGAGGCAGACATGCTACCACCACGCTACCGAGGCGGGCTATAAAGGATACATTACAGTAATTGGGTTTGGGATTTCATTACGGAGGGGATTAGGTACATAGGTCACTGTGCTGGGCCCGTTGTTCCTATGCCCCAAAGAGGGGGCATACCCGGAAGGAAGGATGAGGCGAAGGAGACAGGCCGGCCGACTCAAGGAGCCACAACAGTACAGAGGGCAGGTTCCCTACAGTTTACTTGGATAGAGACCTCCCCCGACAGGCCAGGACAACGAACACGCTCCCCTACTGCCGGACGGCAACGAGCCCAGCAGCCGAGTCCTAGTGGTCTCAGGCAGGTCATCCGAGCCCCAAAGTTCCCTGGCTAGCGGTTCCGAAATATTCCCAGCAAAGGAGCTGAGGCTGACAATCGACCTACCGGAGGAGGAGGTAGTCTTCCTCAGAGCATACCATCCTGCCATGCAGCGCCGAGACACCCTTCTACCTTGAAAGAGACCACCAGATGAGAGATGATATGAAATGATAATGGAGATGAAGTAGAGTGACAGAAAATTCGGAGGATGTAATTAACCTACCCAGCATTTGTCTAGCGACCCGGGTAAACACCAGAAAAACCCATGGGTCAGCTAGGTCGGCCACGGCAATCGAGCCCGGGCCTCCCGAATGTGGGGCACAGACGAAACAACCTGAGCCATCCCGCTCGTAAAGATAGATCACAGTAATACACTAAACCATAATTAACACAAGAGACTTACTTATAAGACAATTACAAAGTCATGTCCCAATGGCGGCGAGATACCTAGCACAGACAAGGCTGGCTCCCTAAGGGTCAAGAGTAACCCTCACACAAACTCACAAGTCACCAGAAGCTGATGTCACACGTGACGTGGCATAGGCCATCACTATAATCAAGAGTCACTTGTGTGACCGTATCTATCTTATATTCCGAAAATTATAAGTGTTTGCTAATTCAAACCAATAACAAAGAATGCCTCGAATACTTTATTTACACAAAGAAGTAATTTATATAAAATTGTATGCTTTAACGAGATATACATTTATTTTAGCAAGACTATACTTATTTCTTACCGTATGCACAAATCGAAATAAAGGACCTCATAGGCTAATGCCAGAAAGATCAGATACACACCTCATTTGTAATGAAACTTAGACGTGTTTGTTCCAAATTAAGGCTATTTTTAGAAAAATCTAAATTTTCTCTAAATTTTCGACATTAAGGGTGGTTCGGATGACGGTATTTTCCTTAAACTCTTAATATGCTAAACGTACTTACCCTAGTTTTCATCTTTAAGTTGTGCTGTTCACAGACACACTACATAAGCGAAAAAATATGAATTTTAAAAGATTCTCAAGAGTCGAACATTTTTTTGAGTGAAGCCCAATATCTTGTCTACAAAACACTAAGCATCATGATTTTAAACTACTCATTACGTTCTACAATGATTGGTAAGTAATGCATCAATAAGGTCACACGTTTGCTGAAGCTAATTCCTATGATTGCATTAGCACATATTGGCTATTAAATACTACAGATAGTACTCTGTTCCTATCAATCTGTGGACAAACTGCAGTAATATTTATCTATATTCACATAAAAAGTGGTAAAAATTCAAATAAATCAGGCCCATAATTTAGGGTTTGGGAAATTCACAGATTGGTCAACCAAGGGAAGTGATTCACTTATATTTAATTAATTGCAAAGTGTCGGCTACTTTCAGCTCAATGAAATGGACTGTCAAGTAAACAAAAAGGAGCATTTTAGAACCTTCTGCTTTTCTTGTTTAATCAAGTTTGAGGCGGTTCTGCCCCTTTGGAACCTGGATGAGACCTTCCAGCAATCAACACCTCATAAAGTAGAAAAGGTGACATGTGAGGGTTACTGATGTAGGAGGTTTACTAGACAGGTCGGGGTTTTCCTCGGGGTTCGCTCTGCATGTACTCTTCTTTGTTCCAGGGTGTGGGATACGTCCTGCCTGGGTGTGGTGTGATTAGCGAAGAAAACACCTCGACTGTTCCATGATCGATTTATTCACAATTGTAACCAGGTACCTCAGTCGCCACCTGGAAAGTTGCTGTTTGCAGACTCATGTGATGTCCTTGGTGGTAACGATAGAGTTCTGTACGCGTGTTGTGTATTCAGAGTATTCTTACAACACTTGTATATATAATGTGACTTCACTATACCCCGACCGAGAGAGTGTTTCTGTTATCAAACTCACGAATCCATGTGTTGTGTATTTGATGTACTCTTGCCGCACTTATTTGTACGACGTGACTTCACTATACCCCGACCGAGCGAGTGCTTCGGTTATCAAACTCACGAATCCATGTGTTGTGTATTCGATGTACTCTTGCCGCACTTATATGTACTACGTGACATCACTATACTCCGACCGAGATAGAGTAGTTCTTCACGAAAACGGCCTACTTCAGCCATCTTACTATATTCCCCCACTTGCTCTAATTTTGGAACTTTGCGAAGATCATGTGACTAGTAATTTCCCTCTGATAGGTTATATACAATCCCCACTCTAAATTTTTTGTTGCTCGCGCGCTACTCCACCACGACGCGTGGGTTGGTTCATCATACTTATCATTTATGCTCAGGCACGCACTCTAAGCGACTGTCCAAATCTATATCTTTATTGTGAAGGTCAAGTCTATTTTCCGTTTCTAAGGATTTTGAGCGGAAGTGAACCCGCCAAAGCGTCGCCATTCATAGCCTCGGGCAGTATTAAACAAAAGAATGCAGGGTTGGTTTTCCGAGCCTACCAGATGGTGAATATGCCCGTCTACATAGTTTCGAAAAATAAATGCTGTTATACACTCTGTTGATCTCCCATGTACTATCATTGTATTTGTATTAATTATTTATTGACCATTATTATTACTATAATCATGTATACCTAATTTATATTGTTTTATACCTCCTGTCGGTAGTTCTGGCGAACAAGGCCAGTTTCAAGTTTTCAAAGCCGGAGAAGCTGCTCGAGAAGGTAGCCAAAATTCTTTCTGTTGTAGAATGTTGATACTACTCATCTATAAAAAAATAAACAATGGATAAACATGAAAGGTCCCAACACACTATTTTAGAGCACATAATTCTCTACTGAAGTCAAAACTTAATGGGTAACGCATTACAATAACTGAATCCCGATAAGAAGAAAACATTTGTTGGATGGCATACATGGCTGGGGTTGATTAAAGATGCATTTGAAATTTACCGTGCGCAAAGAAGGCAGCGATTGTGTTCCCAGATTTATGTGTAATCACAGGGCTAGCGGTTACAGCTCAGTTTGCACAGAGGGCACCCTATTTGCTAGCAACTTGTGGTGAAATGACGTTGCAGAAGTAATATTGCTATCCGCCCTATGTGCTGTTTGCTTAGTAGACCGCCAGACCGGGATTAGATTGCCCTCCCACTACAGAAAAGGAATCGTTAATTTCCACACACAACACTGGAGAGCTTCGAAAGAACACCAGGATTAACGATGAAGGTACTCGTGTTAATGAAACGTTCATATGGGCATATTAACTGAAGATAAGAAGTCTGATTTACCATTTATGCTTGTACGGAACCCATTAACCTGATTTATTTGATCAAACGAAATTAATTTCGTTCCTCATCTCCAAGGTATACTAAAATTGCGATTACTTCAAAATAATTCGCAGTAGTTCCGATACTAGAAGGGATGGCTTTCATTCTGAAATTCTCGGTTTCAATTCCTATCAAATCGGCCAACACACCAACTTAAGTAGAAATTTATAATTAACTCCTTTTTCCCATATTTTGATTGTAAATCAGTAGATGAGGACATTGAATGGGTAATACTAATTTTATATTTATTTCCTTCATTATTACATTAGCTGTTTGTTTGTAGGATATAGTTAACATAAAGAAAAAGTTTCCCTACCAATATTTTCTGTTTGTTAGTAGTATTCTGAACCTGGCATTGTCAGTGACGTATAATGGCAAGTGGCGGATGTTCACACTCCTCGCCATGTCAGATCCTGCAAACTTGAAACTGGATAAACGAAAATCATGAAACAAATAAACGGCAGTTGTTCCGAAAGTGCCAAATGATACTGCCTAATCCATTAATAAATATATTGTCATATGTTGCTTTAAGGAAGCCTTGGGTCCCGTAGGGGAGGGGTTCGATCTCTTTCGCTGCCGTAGTGCGGGCGCTGTGGACCCTAGTACTCGTGGTACCTCTTGACGTTACTAGAGGAACCTCGGGCCGAACAGCCGAGCTCCTCCCGAATGGGAGTTCGGATTGGCTTGGACTCAAGGGGGCAGTGTGTTCCCCACGGGAGATCGGGTACCTCCAGCCAGGCTTCGGCCGCCCGGAGGGGACAGATGGTTGCCTAAAATTTCCCGGGTACTAGCCTGCCCCACCGAGGTTATTCGGTAGCCTTTCCGACGGCGTTGACGCTCGTAAGTGGCGTATCCACTTCCACCCGTCCTGACGTTGTCAATGGGGGGGAGGGGGATGAGCTTTTAGACTAAAGGTATTTCTCCTTGGAAATTGCCCCGGGTTTTTCCATCACTCCCGCATTGTTAAGAGGCCGGGGTCCACGTACCTTCGGATATCCTCGCGATGAAATCAAATGTCTTAAAATGTTGTTGGTTTATCATTCAATTTAAATTCTAGCACTATACAAATTTTATATGTCTAAAGTGTAAAGTGAAAGTGTATATGTCCAGGGAACTCGCGGATACCCTTCAAAATTATTTGTATTCACTGCAGTTGTTTTTTTTTTTTTTTTTTTTTTTTTTTTCAGACAGGCTATAACTTTCATTATAAATTGTGGTGCTGGAAGCCTTGAATAAAATTTAAACCTTTACTTCTCTTGAGTCTGTCAGCCTTCCAAAACCATAAATACCACAAATACCAAATTTATATGATACACAGTAAAAAAAAAAAAAAATATAAAGCGTTCATAGAATATTGGCCAGCAGTCATAAATAAGTCTTTTAACGCAATGAAGACATTTCTTGGAAAGCAAACAAATAAATATTTATATGCATTAAGCATGAATATATTAAAAATAATCAAAATAAACTTGTCAGTATAAAACCGTTATGCCTGATATTAACTTACTGTTATTTTTACATTATCTGCAAAAATATATTCATTTTGCTTAAATTTCTGACTCTAATCGTCAACTTTCAGCAGCTTCACCAGAGGTCAACTCAGTGTTTTAGAAGGTACTCTTTATTTGGTGGTAGGTGATGGCCTCTTCTTGCAATCCTTCAAACACACACAAACAACTGATGGCATGTGAGTTTTCCAAACACAATAATTCGATAGAATTCCATATCTATTTCGTTACCTCGATGTAACACCATATGCGGTGTGCAGTTTCTCTTTAATGTTCAGTACTGGTTTTGTTAGAAAATTCTACAATAGAACCCAAGTAAGTAGGAACTTGGAATAGTGTTTCAAATAATACCTTCGAAAACAAAATGTGGAACCCAAATCTACACATTGTCATTAAAGCTTTATAGATAAGTTTTGTTGCCACATCCCAGTTGGAGCTTAGACCCTCAAGGTTTGATAACAGACACTGAACTATCACATCGCATAGAACATTCAAAGATGTAAAACAAAATTGGACCCCCATCTCCTCACAGAATACAAGAATACAAGGAATACGCTTCACATCACTGGCGACTTATCCACCAGGCTGAACACCCCATCCAACTTCAAACACGTACTGCTATTCTTTAAAAAAAGAACTTGTGTACGAAAATCTAATTGTGAGGATACCAATTTAGAATATACATAAGTTATTATACAAAAATTGATTGTCTATATGCTAGTGTTCTATTGATTTTTATTCAGAAATTTATCCTTATGATTTTTAGGTACCTTTGTCATATTGATTAGTTATTTATTATTTTCATGTTTTTGTTTAAATAATTGTAACCAATTTATTTTATACACTGTATTATACAAAATAGTCGCGACATGACCTAGTTGTTAAAGCGACTCTGAATAAATAAAATAAAAATTGGACCCAGTTTTTTCACTGTTTTACCTTTAATCTTGTTTCGGGCGCAGTAAATGAAAACCTTGACACAAATACTGTTAAGACGTAATGAATAAAGATATTCATATTTTAATAGAATCAAAGAAGGCAAGATCACAGCTCATTTGTTCTACTATATAATAGCTATTAATTATTTATCTACAATCAGGTCATAAGGTATTTCGTTATTCGTTTGCGGCCGAATGAAATTCTGTTCACCTCTATAGACAAATTTAGGGAGGTAACCTTTATCGTATTTGCTAAATTTGAATACTTCTTCTATATATTAAAATTATCTTTTAAACCTAAACATAACGGTTGCTGCATCACAGTAGTGGAGCAATGCAGGCACGCTCACCCGAGGAAGCAGAAGATTTAATCAGAATATCTTGTTCGGCGGTTGTGTGTCAATACCTCCGTAGAGGCTGTGGAAGATTGAGGAGGCTCCAGACGACTATCAACCATTCGGAGAACGTAAACCTGTCATGCGTTCTCGTACTGCAGCCGCAGGCCAGAATAATATTTCAATATGACTGCTCTCCAGTCCACATAGCTTTTGTAATGCAAATAGCGGCGGGGTCGTATCCTCCGGAGTTCATATGTGGCTATGCCACTGTAACTGGCACTGTGATCGGAAATACAACTCCTTTATGTTTGTTCGCCTATTTCCTTTAATTCTTAAAAACTACAATTTCTTTGGAAGAATTAAAGAAGTGCGCACTCTATAGATTATGATACTACACAAAATTGTGTGGTTCAATGTTATTTATAACTATAACTAGGTAGTTGATGGTCTATAAATTGTCCATAAAGGTCCATAGAAAGACCTAAAAGTATCCCAAACAGGACCTAAAGATTGATGGAGGAAATCTACATTTAAGAAGTTCCTCTTCTGTTTCAGCAATCGGCGATGCACATTTTGATGAAAGAAATTGAAATAAGCATAATTAAATAATACTTAGCTTAACCACTCTTGGGTTACAGAAATTCAACTTCAGTTAATATATCACATCTCTAAAGTATTACATGTAAAGGATCATTTGTTTCTAACAGTACTTACGAAAACATTGAAAAAGTTCTCTCACATTAGTGCATACTTGAAACCAGTGAAATCTTGTGGAGAAAAATAACCAGAATTTTAGAGAGGGTTTACTAGGTTCTCTACTGATGACCTGAATACAATAAAAAGGGTCCTCTCACTTGTTATCTGCTGAAGTTAGTCTTAGGAGTGTGTCTTAGTTAAAATAAATTAGAATTGTGCACAGGCACGATAAAAATAGAAGATAAAAGCAAATCAAGGAGTAATATTGGACGATTTGATAAAAACTTTGAAAAAATAAGTGGATGCAGGAATACAACTAAATAGAAATAAAAACTTAAATGTGATACTCTATGCTGACGATGTAGCAATAATACAAGAAAATGAAGAAATCCTACAACGTTCCATTCATAAAATGTGTTTACTGGGAAACGAATACAATATAAATACACAAAATAAACCGAAAATAATGGCACATCGAGGAAAATATCCTGCAAGTTTCAAAAAAAAGCATTGAAAACAAATGCCTGGAACAGCTTTCGAATTTCAGCTATTTGGGCAATGATGTAAGCTTTGATTTACACAAAGACATAGAAAACAAAATAAACAAATTCCGCAGATATGTGGAACTATAGCAAGAATATTGAAAAACAAAAGCAAGGAAAGAAATAAAGTTAAAATTTTATAAAACGATGGAAGTTCTAGTGCTCATGTATGGAACTGAGTCCTGGATATTAAAAGAGAGATGAAAGTAAGATACAGGCAGCAGAAATTAGGTTTCTTAGAAGAGTTAAACAATATATTAGATAAGACTTAATAAGGAATGAAACTATTCGAGAGTAACCAGGCATATACGAGAAATTACAAAACAAAACAGAACAAAATATACAGAATTGGAAAGAACATATGAATAGAATGGACGAAGAATGAATACCGGTTTTAATAAGAAGATAACAATCCTCGTGGAAGAAGGAATGTAGGATGACCTAGAAAAAGGACGGAAATAGTTTATGAAATGCGAAGACGGAACAGGCAGAAATGCCTAATACCTGAAGTGAAGAAGAATAAACTAGAATTGTCTCCAGAGTCTGTTGAACAGAAAAGGATAGTCAATAGAAGATAAAAAGTCTCAACAAAAAAGAAACGTTAAAGGAAACAAAAATGCTAAAAATGGGACTACTCTAAATAAAAACTAGCTAAAAGGTCAAAAAGGATAAACAAAAATTCTAAAACTGAGCTTTAATGGTTAAAAAGGCAAAGCAGAACAAATAAACTCCTCCATTTTCTGGCCTATAATGACCCATAATTATATTATATTGCTTTTTCCACAACTTGTTAGCTTTATTTATAACATTGTATCTCTGCGTTTATTCTAATATGAATAAGCACAGATACATGAGCTCTAAAGCTTTAAATTCAGTTTTCTTTAACCAGATTTAAAATTACGAAAGATTTAAATAGAAAATCAGCTTTCTATTTTCCAGTCAGAGATAACTGATTTTTCACATTACTGATATCTTCAACTTTTAATTAAGATATATGATGTGTAAACATACACATTGCACTTGTAAAAGTATTTTCACATTTGGCTTTCAATTTTGATGCATTCACTGAATCAAAACAAAGCATTAAGTAATAGCAGTACTTAAGGGATTGAAAATGAGATAGTTAAGCTTAAGCATCACTACACACACTTCTGTGTGTAAAATTAATCTGGTAAGTGTATCACTTTTACTCAATACCGTGAAAATATTTTTGTTTTACTCATTTAATAAAGATAATAGTGGAGTGCTTGTTCAAGCTCAGAAATAGCTTTAAAGAGTAATAATTTTAAGTGCATCCTTATCTGTAATGCCACCAATGTACTTATTTCTAAACCAATTAAATATATCAGTAATACAACATTTAATTAACATTCCTTACTCTTAAAGCTCAGAACAATTTCCATGAGTACCATTTGCTTACATCCTATTTCTGCACTTTCTTATATTATACGTATTTAAAAAAAATATCTAAGTCTTTTCTTAAGAACATATACGCTAACCCTGATGCTTATCCTTCATAGCTCTGCCCAACAAGCTTGTGATTGATGCGGATACTGGTGAGATCTTTGAGATATTTAATATCGACGGAGACCATTTATTTCCCTCTTCAACACAACCATATAGTATTGATATTGATATTTACTTTGCATATTCCAAAATGTTACAATTTACAACTTTAGGCTACATTTATTTGTCTTTGCTTTGTTGCTACCTAGGCTTACATGGCACCCTGGTCTTCTGCTCTGCCAGGTAGCTCTTAACCTCCATGTCTCCTTGTTACTTAATTAGCCCCATCCCCCCAATATTCCTTTCTTTATTATTTACGATTCTTGTCCATTTTCTTTTACATTTGCAAGAACTCTCCAATATGTCTTACCTTCTTTTCCTCCTTCCACTGTAACATTTTTATGGCTACAATCCTCTTCTCTACTTTCTCCCACTTTTCCTCCCAAACCTTTTTTTTCTCCACATTGCAACCTGCTCGCATTCTGTTATATAGTGTTCTATGCTTAATTTTCCCCATACAATTCACAAAATCCATTTTCCCTACCTCTTATCCCTCTTAGAAATTTTATTCCTGTACTCTTCCAAGCTAACCCTTCTCTCTATTGCTCATTGCAGTCTACATACAGAGGTCGACGACATAAGTATTCCAACGTAACCCTATTTATTACTTATATTACTTTAAAGCTACGCAGAATAAGTATACGTAAATACATCTGGTACCAAATTAACTTGAGTTTTCCATTAAACATATAACATCATAAATACCAACTGAAACTAATTTGCATTACAAGGAGAAATAAAACGGTTACTTTACATCTGGACATAAGTATTTGCACAGAGAACAATAGTATTTAGTTATCATCCCCTTTCCTTGAATTACTGATGATAATCGTTTGGGCATTGTCTGTATGTGTTGTTTAGTGACTACAGAGTCCATATTTCTCCACTCTGTTTGAAGAAGTTCTTTCAGAAGGTCCTTGCTTCTGGTGTGATGCTTCCTCACACGCTCTTTGAGTTCCTTCCAGATGTTCCCTATAGGATTTAAATCTGGAGATTGGGACGGTGTCTTCAAAGTTTGAGCAGTGTTGTACACGATCCAGCACCTTACAATTTCAGCAATATGCTTTGGATTATTATCCTGCTGGAAGTAATAATCATGCCCTAATCCCAGCTTCTCTGCAGTCTTTAACATTAATTTCAAGAATCCTCTTATATTCAAATTTTTCCATGGTCCCATCTATGAACACCAGTTCCCCAAAGACAGATACGTTATAGCGCCGCATACCATCACACTACTGCCACCATGTTTCACTGTAGCCACCATGTTCTTAGGTTCCCATTCTGCATTTGGCAGTCTCCACACTTTAACACGTCCATCACTATTGTATACGCAGAAATTGCTCTCGTCCGGCCAGAGAATATTAACCCAGAAATCTGTTGGGTTTCACCACATACTGTTTAGCAGATTCTATATGCGTTTTCTTATTCACCTTATTAACATATGGTTTATTCTTAGGAAGTGGACATTGTACCCAGTACTATTTAACACCCATTCAACTGTTCTGGTGTGAACCACAATGCCAGAATATTGCTCAAGGCATCCTCTAATCTCAGATGCAGTGATTCTCGGATTCTACTTCACCATTTTTATTATTTGCCTTCTGTCTCTGGTAGTAAGTTTAGAAGGATCGCCATTTCTAGGTTTATTTACAATATTATTTGTCCATTTGAAGCATTGAATTGTGCAGAACACTGTAGTTTTGCTTCTGTTAATGGTTTTGGCAATTTCAGAGAGATTTGTTTTGTTTGTACATATTTATACTACATTCCTCTCTGCCACCCTTGTCACCTAAACCTTTATGCCCCATATTATTTTTTAGTTCCCAATAGGCTGAATAACTTTGAGCACACTGTCTCGAGGCATGGCATAAACACAACTGCTATGTAGTAGGGGCGTGTCGGGTACATCCAATCACCTTTCTCTCTGTTCGATTGGGTACGTTCCAATACTTATGTCCTCCAATAAGAGGGACAGTAGAATAAATACAGTACAGATTGTGTATTAAATAAATGCAAAGTGATATGTTAAATATTTTTTCTGAGACACAAGGCTAATGTTTAAATGTTTAACAATTCAACGCTGCCAAATAAATATTACAGTATTTATGGTACATGCATTGTTACATGTTGTGTTATTCGAATACTTTTGTTGGCCTTTGTATGCTTCGCGTCTCCAATTTCTTTTTATGTGTTTGTAAAATTGTAATGATTTCATATTTTCTAGACTTCCCCATATTTCCTGTCTTTCTATAACTTCTATTCTGGTTTTTGCTTATTTGCCCACCTCTCTTGTATTCCTTTCCTCTAATCTCCATACCTGGTAAGTTAGAGGCATTGAAAATAAATTTGGTAAGTGATTTTCGTAAATTGTCAATCAGATGGTGCACCTATAAAGAGTCAAACTTTGTTCTTCTCCTGAAGCCTACGCATCATACCAGCAGAATTACCAGTGGACTAGAATTCGAGTACATCATTCTTAAGTTGAGATCATAAAGCTTAAGCAGGATTATTGAGAGCCTCAAACAAAGGAACAAAGGAAAGATATTCTAGAGCAGCTATATGGCGTAAGAAAAGCACAAACTTTATACCAATATGAATGATTTTTTGTACGATACAAGAGGCTGTTGATACGAAAATATTGATTTGACTTATTGTTGCAATAGTGACCTACAGCACCTAATAGAGAAAAGCATCTAAGTCTCTGATATGCATAACTTGTATATCAAAGTATTCTGTTTATCTCGTCCGCCTTACTTTAAACATAAAATGCAAAGTTTCTATTTCATCCTCTGTAGACTGTATTACCTGTTCGACTAATGTTTCTACTTTTAATCTTCCAAATGAGTGTATCCTTTATGTAAGACAGATGGATTGAAGGAACAGAGAGACTTAATTTAATTTTCAAGTTTACTCCAACTACTGCTTTGCGAACCTCAAAGTGACGTTATCCGCGAAAGAGCTTTTCATTAGTTCTCGACATGAAAATTACGTGGGCACAATCACCTTAATTACGGCGAGCTAGTTTCCGCTGTTCACTTCATCCTATCCTTCACCTCCATAAATAACTCATAGACCGAGGTAATTACTGCAGTGCCTTGTTTAACCCGCTGCTTTATCTTACAGCCAACAGCTGTGATTAGTCGTACTTCTATTTATTGCGGCAAGCAAAGACACTCTTGTTCTTCTGATTGCTTAAGCTACAGCTGTGTACAGCTCATACCAACGTTTTAAATTTTCATGTGAAGATCAGTTTATAGTCTCCTTGGAAACCATAAGAGTTTTTGTTAAAAATTGCCAGCGATGACTTATCAGTGTTTTACATGGGTGCTATTTGTATACTTCTGAGCTTACACCTATATCTCCAAAGAGCACAACATAAAAATCGTGTTACTCTACGCAACATAATTTACTTTCATATAGCTTCTACAAACTTTTCTATTCTTGCTTGTTTCCGATGTTAATCGAGACAAATCTATGCAGAAATAGTTCCATTAGACCTTACCCTATAACTGCAATGGGACTCAAGGCAACTGTATTAATATATTTAAACTCCAGCTGCAAAGCGGTTTACCCATACTGTTGCGAGATACATTTGCAATAAAACATTTACAAAAAAGGTAAAACTAATATATGTATATATATATATATTTATTTAAAATTATTTTGAATGAGTCGAGCCAGACTAAAAAATTCAAGCATATCAACATCATCTTTGTTTGCTCCTTGTTTGCTAATGCTCACAAAGAGACGTATTATTTACTAAAAGACTTACTTTTATTCAGGGCCTCAAAACGTGTACTTAAGGAGAGATATTGACACCAAATTCTTGGTTTGATGAAAAATATAAATTAAACGTCTCTTGAATAGGAAATTTCATACTTAAGTATGCACGTTTTCTAACCTCCAGTGCAAAATAGTTGGGAATATAATCATAATTTTTATAATATCAATCGAACTTTCATTTTAGGTGGCAGTATAAAGTTTAGTAGTAATTACTTAAGTAATTTATGCATGCTTTTACTTTGTTCCTTATATTTTGTTTCATTAGGTAGACAGTGTCTAATAGTAGTTTTTAACTAAAGGCTTTTAAGAATATTGTTAGATACAGGGTTATGACGGACTAAGGAGTTTTGCGTACATCCCTATATAGCAACTGGGTGCGTAGCTACGGAGCTAGGAACTACAGGATGGTAGATCTATATGAAAGGGGGTAGAAGAGACATCTGAAGTCAAATCCAAATTAGTAAATGTATTCTGAGAGTTGTAGCAGCAGTACAGGGCACTCTCTGGATCTTGAAGAGATCAGGGGTGCTTCAGAAATATTAAATACATGGTTACATGTTGTGACTATACCTTGAGTAATGTGTTGGTTACACAGCTGAGTTCTGTCCGGCTGGCAGGCGATGTTTGGACCGATCGCACCCCGCAGACAATCTAACCTCAAGAACTACTTAAACTCGTGTGCAAGTTTGCTGAGCGATCTCCCACCATCAAGTTCCCCCCAGCATGAAGTCTCGTGTGCACTAACTCAGCCAAGCTTAAATAGAGGTCCTGCCCAAAATGGCTGCTTACAGCTAAATCAGTATTTCCCACGCTAGCTAGACATTATTATCTTTCTTCCAAAATATTGAATCGTCTTGTGCAATCACTGTTTACGAAATTGACAGCGTGTTGGTTCCGTTACTGGCCATCTTTTTATTGTTTACCTTGGTCAGCAGGATGTATGGTTCACCAGTCCCAAGTGCTTATCCTGTCAGCTAGGAGAATTTACGCTGAATCATCAATCACAAAACTTTGTTCAAACTTAAGGCACAGAAAATGAATGTTAAATGGCAATGATTAAATTAATTTCAAGTCTCGCTCAGCCTATATACCCAACAATATGAGAGGAAATTTTGTATATGCAGACATTTCCGTATTTAACTCAAATTCTGAGTAACAACAGCAGACATTGGGCTACACACGTGACAAAGTAAGTATTTCGAGGTTTCCAATAAAACCAATGAGACATTATAAGTATTTATGTGCCCCTAAAGGGGAATGTGTAAAATACTTTCTATATTTTATGTAGAGATCTTATTGAAACAGTGAATTTATGACATCCATATTTATTGTCCTATGCAAAACTATTCACAACTTCACATTTAAATTTTTCCATATGAGGTTCAACGAATTTTTATACACAAAGTATTAATTTCTTTGTTTCGCACTGCTCACGTTTGGAATGTTGACCTTTGCACATATTGTATTATATTCTCATTGGTATTATAGTATTGACACAAAACTATTAATGGATATTTTGTTATTTACATGAGTAACTAGAGGTGAAACAATTCATTTAACGTTAAAATATAATTATTGTATTAATAACTCTTTGGGCTAGTTCATTTTCAGCTACTGCAGCTCCACAGCCTTCTATCGAAAGTTTTATATCAGTATTATAAAAGTTTAGTTTATGCTAATTTCAACAGATGTCGATTTTCCTCTATTTTAATATAATACACAGCATGTTTCCAGTATCGTTCAGTATTAAACATTAAGTGCAAATAACTAATAAATGATCATGGGCTTATCACGTACCCGAAATTTTCATTGGCTGTTTCTTCAGTAAATGTGCTCAGTGTCTAAGATGCTCATTACCTTTCTGTGATTATCATAACTACAAACTCTTAAAATGTTTTCGTTAAACACCAGTCCATAAGCGTACAACAAAATATATATAATTATTGAGAAACATGTACGTTTCGTGTAGCATAAAATGGTCCATACAACTAATAAATTCTTATCCGACAACCAATGAATGCACAATTACTGCAAGCTGTCTTCCCTCGCAAAGTGCTTAAAGAGTAGCTTTATACACATTCACAACACCGTAGTCCGTATTTGAAAGGTCAGTTTTACGAAATGTAATTGGTATGGGATTATTTAATTAAAAGTTTGTGATTAGTTATCCGAAGATTAATATCAACAGATAAGGTTCACAAAAGATAAAAAACTAAAGTAAATTTGGAAAGATACGTTTGTTTAAGTATAGTAGTATAAAACAATAAGCCAATGATCTGTGTACTATTTTTCGTGATAGAAGGCATTTGTTTTCTTCTTTATTACTTAATAAATCCACCTCAAAATCTCCTATTTTAAAGCAATGTTTGAGTAAAGCTAAAAAGTGCTTTAACTTTACCTTTGAGATTGTAATGTAACTTTTAGAAGAGACATGAAACTGACTGATAGAGAAAATGGTCGGGGTTGCCTTAGGCTTCTCTGTGGCACAAGTGGCTAAGTTATCAAATTATTTGCTCAGAAAGGCGATTACAACGAGTTAGATTTAAGTTCACTTTTAGTTAATGAAGCTTATTTTCAATGGTTCGTCCCAAAATGCAGCACTTAGAAAAGGAAATTAAAAATGTTACAGGGTTTTATTAGAAATCAAGACAATTTCTTTTTGCAAGCAGATAATTCTCATGGCACACTCTCTGACTCAGCTGAACTTTGCGACTTCGATCGTTTCTTTCATTGTTCAACTCCGTAACTTCCTCTGGGAACATAAACTTTACAAGCTCTTATCCAAGTAAAATCTTTCTTCTCTTTTTGTATGTTTTTTCTCTCTTTTCATCACTTTTCTAAGTAGTATTCCAAGGCTCTTTCCAACAAAAATCATTAGCTTAAACATGTCTGAATGTTCTTGAAAATGCAACAAAAGGTTAAGAGTGCCATCTGAATGAGCAATAACTTCTGGAAATATGTCACTAATATCTTAATTTATGCAATCGCTGATGAAAAGAATTTACTTTTTCTTTATGGCGCTATCTAGGAAAGTCACATTTCACATAAACAAGTCATTGTGCTGCACTAGTAACCATTAGGTGTTGGTGTACAGAAACAGTCGTGAAAAACACGAACACTATATCCATGTGACTGCTAAAGTGCTGTGTGAATGAATGGTTACTGTGCATGACATACCAACTGATGTATAATTGGTAACTAGTGTATGCGGAGTTGTCCTGGAGTTTACCTATAGTCTGTATCTTACCATTTCATAACTCTAATAAAGGAAGGAAGTAAGAAAGGAGCAGTCGACTAATAAAATATTATTACTAGCAATCAGAACTCCATACTATAAAATTTAAAAATGTATGGAGAGATAGTCAGACTGAAAAATTCAATGTCATAGCCGGGATTTGAACCATGGAGCTTCTGGTCTCCGGCCAGCCACTCTAACCATTGAGCTACTATGACCAACGTGCCGAAGTGACATTAAATTTTCCAACTGACTCCTGTTCCTCCGGGTAAACCACTTAGTAGTTCTCGTAAAAACAAGAGACAACTACCTTAATGGCTTAACCAGTTAACCACTATTAGGTCAATTAATGGAAATTAATTGTTCCTTCACACTGGCCGTGTGTAGGCTAAACTATGAAAGGATATCTCAATGGATATAGCGGCTGGACTGCAAACAGAAGATTCGTAGTTCGAATCCCGACTATGGCATTGCATTTTTGAGTCTGACTACCTTTTCATACTTAAGCCCACACACGGCCAGTGTGAAAGAACAGTTAATTTTCCATTAAAAGTGTATGTTCGAATTATTGACAAAGTAAATGTAAATGATTTAAAATATGCTGATTTTTTTTTTTAAAAAAATAGACTCTAAGAAACTTGCATGTAGTCCATGAGTGATATCACTAGTTCTTTCCTCATTAACAATTTGCATTACACAGCTAAGTTGTAACAGATGATTTCTGTTCTCATTCTTTCTCAGCATTGTTTTGGAGTGCGAGACATTTCGTTCAACATGGAAAAATCTAGCAGCAGTTTTTCAACGGATGTTGTATTAACTTTTTAGAGCAGCCCCAAGTAAAGTATGTGTCGGAATTGATCTGGTGGCAGGAACATGATGATAATTTTGTTCTAAATATATAAATTGAGAAGACTTCATATTTAGTTGCTTAACCAAATTGTAACGCTTTGGAATGATTTCTGCTAACAAAGTTCTCTGGGCTGAATAAAAAAATGAAGTTGTTTCAACGTTGTATCGGACTATAATTGTGTAAATTAGTGATATAACTGTGAGCACGCAGCAACAATTTCATTGAGCTAATAAATAATTAATTATTGTGTTGTTAGTAATTTTGCAACAGGACTAAAATATTTAGTTGTCCGCTGTGTTAGAATATTTAGTCTTCTCAGTCGTTTTATGACTAACCAAACTCAACTTACAGAATTATGTTTTACATATATAAGAACATAGTACCTTAACATTGGAAACGTTATTCTACATTTCAGTTTTCCACTGGGAATCAGTAACCTTCCACTTTTAGCTATTATGTGGTGGACGTCTTAAGTTACATGGTTACTGCATGTGTATATATTCTATATGCATGTCCGAATGTACTTATGATTTAACTTTTTGATGTATTCTTGTTGGATAACCAGCACTGCATTAATGATTATTCCCTTACCTCCATATAATATATCCAACATGTCAGTATTTGAGAAAAAATATAAACATATATACAAATCACTCTTACGCTCATATATGTACTCATCATGTTTTCATCCTCTCCGCCTCTTTTTTCTCGATGTGTTATCTTTTAATTTTTTTAATGGTTTTTATTTTTAACGGTTATTCGTGCAGTATTCTGTTGCAGTAGAAATCTATTTCAGTAAACTAATGCTGGGCAATTCCATCTCAAAATTTCATATACTCGTTTCAGTTGCTGAGAATAATTCCACCAGACACAACATCATTTTGCGATCAAACTGATTTTTTCAACGATGAGTTTGCCAGTTGGGCGGCAATCATGCACGGTTTTCGTGGCGTCGGAGTTTCGGTCATACACCCATTTTCATCACAAGTTACAATTCTGCTGACAAATGTGTCATCCATTGCATAAAGAATAACCTGACGATAGATATCCACTCCACGTACATGTTTAGGTGTCACTTCATGAGGCAGAGCTCTAAAGCTTCTGTACGATTAACCAAATTTCTTAATGTGGCGATGTATGGTGTCTATTGGGGCGCAAATACTTCTGAAACCCTACGGGTACTTTTTGTGAATTTTCTCGCAAAACTTCGCGTGTATCCTCAATATTCCATACCTTAGGTCTTCCAGAATGTGGTAAATATTTAGTATTTTCTTCGTCATTGTGGAAAAATTGGAATTATCCTTGTGCCACACGCTCACTAGGTACATCTTTTCCTCCCACTTCACATGATTTTCGAACTGCGGCAGTGACTTAATCTAATCTCGGTCAGGGTGAGTTACCTGGATAAGGATTTTTCCTGGGTTTTCCCTTACCTTGAAAGACGAATGTAGGGTAACTCTAAGCTCCGTGGACCCTGGACTCATGTGAGCATCATTTCTCCCATTTCATTGAACGCCAGATATGACTTTACGTTGGAGGACCTAAATTAAAAAAAACTTTAAAGTTTTAGGGATTCTAATTTGAAATATAGTTACCTCTACTTTTTGATTGTTTATGAACAACTGAAGACTGATACCTGTTGCATGTACGCAACACTAACACTGGCATCCTGTAAATGGCATTTACAGAAAGAAAAACAATAAATTTTACAAAACACAGAAAAAACGGCATTACTTATGAAACAACCTAATAGGTATTATGCTCTGAAATGGGAGCTTTTATACTATTTCTCTAAATGATACTTCAAAATTGATGATATCAACATCTGGAAGATTTGCTAAATAGTTAATCCGAAAGTATATACCTAGCATGGTTAATATTTTTTAATTAGGATAATCCAACAAATCCTTAATGAATTAATTTGTGAAAGTGTCAATACATAATTCGGGAAATAGATCCTGAGCTTTTTCTCATACTGGGAAGGAGAGGAGTTGCAAATGAGGTGCAAATATTTAATTGTTAAATGCACTCTATTTGGGATAATTTCCTTATATGCAGCGAAACTTCATAGAACCAGGATTCATGTGACTTTAAATACCTTTGTGATATTCAACATTCCTTTGGATTAGTAGCATTGTATTTAAATTTTTCCAGATCTTAATTAGTTCCATTAGTTCCATAAATAGCGTTATCCAAAACCATTATTATTATAACGTTCGTTTCTGCTTCTGTTGGTCTCCAACTTATGACAAATATTCAGCTCATAGGTCAAACTAATTCCTAACTTCCATATTTCTAAAACTGTCCCCAATTTTATACTAGTTTCTACGTCATACTTCTCCATAAAATTATTCCACTTTATTTATGGAAGAAAAAGGAATACATGTAATTTAAAAGAAATAGCTACAGGATTACTATGAAATTAATATTAGAAAATAATTTATTTTTTCCTGGAACTGAAAGAACTACTTAATGTTAAAAATCACAGAACTATTGCGCATAGCTTTTGTCCACAGAATAAATGCATTTTCAGTTAATTTAAAAACTGCGAATTCAAATAGAATACAGTCATAATATACACATCTATTTCGGTATATCCGCTCGTTATTCCTAGAAATATTCAAATCGATGTTATATATTAAAATTGCTGGTTTCAGACCACGGTTTTTCCGTGGAGAGTTATTTTTTTTCTGCCCAACATTCCGAGAATTATATTGTGTCCTGTCAGAGGCAGAAATACACGGCAGTAATTGAATTCGTCCACGTGTATGATGTAATTTCTTGGTATAACCTGAGTCGAAATCATGGTTAGGTTTTACAAGATTTTTCACGATTTTTCCTGATCTGGAAAGGAAAAACATCCTATAAATCAAATGATCAAGAAACAGTGCATCAAATTCAAGTATTCCATTCATTTTCCAGGCCTCCCTAGGCTTCCGTTTAAAGAAGCTTACAAAATACCTGACTTGACTACATTTACTTCCATGTACGTTTACCAATTAACTTCTTATAATATTCAGATGATGTTGATGCTTTTAAAACACCTCAGGCGTCATCTCTTATGAGGAAAATAAAATTACGAAATAATCTACAAAAATGTAGATTCTTTCGAGCTGACAGAGATTTAACCATATTTGTTACTTCCTGAGTTACCCAAAACAATGAATTACGTTACTGATGCGCAGAACACGTACTGAGTCGCTTAACGTAATATGGTGTTCAGTTGTTAACGCATCTATAGTATTACAAACAAACTTTATGTTTACCTAGCTTCAAAGTTTTCTATCATTAAAAAGCACATGTCCTGCCTCCTCCTCAAACATCTCCTCCTGCAGCATCACCTCCCTCTCCTCTTCCTGCACATCTTATCTACGTCAGTCCCAGGATAACACATACTGTGTCATTCAGAAGTTAATATGACACGGCCATATTGTGAATCAAGCTTACACTCAATAACTTAAAAATGTAGAAAATAAATAATTCAGTACTAATGCTCAGTTATACTTAAATTTCGATCTATCAATAGACGCGGCACCTCAGTAACCTCATACACTGCTGTTTGCGAAAATTCCAACATCAAGAATGAAACGCAAGAGTTCAAGGAATGTAATACCACATGTAGAAATTGATTAACTTTTCTAATCTTTACACGACCTTTTGAGTCCTAATATTCAATATTTCGTATGTCCTTGAAGCAACATTACAGGTTTCCGAGAAAAGAATGTAAGAATGGGCCGATATAAACTTATAAATTATTAATAAGCTATTGGGAATATATGATATACGAAATAAAGCCAAAATGAATTTTTAAATAGGAATAACGTGTACATGGAAATTAATTGTTCTTTCACACTAGCCGTGTGTAGGACGCACTATGAAAGGGTAGAGCCAGAGTGAAAAATTCAATGTCACAGCCGGGATTTGAACCACGGATCTTCTGGTTTCCGTCCAGCCGCTCTAACCATTTGAGCTACTATGGCCAACGTGCCAACATGACATTAAATTCTCCAACTGACTCGTGTTCCTCCCGGTAAACCAGAAGCTCCGTGGTTCAAATCCCGGCTATGGCATTGAATTTTTCATTCTGGCTCTACCCTTTCATAACGTGTAAATGATATAAATATAGGGGAAAAAGTTGCCTTGAATTAGAACGGACAGACGAGGCCAGATACGTAAGCAATAGGGCAATAGAGACCCAAAATTCCTTCACCAGCACTGAGCCAGAGACAACAACGAGGTTTAATAAAAATATGTAGAGGCAGGATGCAGTACCGTTACGACGCCAAGGGTTCATACAAGTTTAGGGGATGGACTCGTGACTGCTGCACTGTTGAGGGTGAATGGAAATGTCAATAAGGTAAAATCGTAGAAATAAACTCTCCCAATAAAACGTACCGTAAACCACGTGATAGGCGTGAAATAGAAAACAAATAGAAAAAGGAGTGGAGATAGTAGGGTGAAGTGAGAGGCGTCACTCGGTTGGTTACAACGAAAGGAAGACCCGTTAGTTTAATATCTGATGGCGAGGTCATAGTGGAGTTAGATTACAAAGATGGTGGGATTAAATATTATCAAAGAGACGAGGCGACGCAACCACAATGATAGCAAGCCAGAAAAGCAGAGCAATCTAACAAGTAAGATCTGTGGGAATAAACAATCCATAGGAAATTGAAGCAGGATCTTTAATTGAATGGTGATAACTGCTGGACCCTTAGAGAGTACTTCTGCTCACCGACACGCAACCCTTAACCATCCTGCCATACTACACCAAAAGGCCACACCAAAGAGAAATTACACAAAGCTTTCATGCGCTAAACCTAGAGCTACTGTACGCCGTGGCATTGCATCAAAAAGTTCTGAATACGTTTCCCAGGAATTTCCCTCCACGCAGTTTGAATTTAAGCCCACAACTCCGTGACACTGGTTATTTAATGACCAGGATGCACCAGGTGCCGACCAATCATACCCCGTCATGCTCATAGGTGACACGTGCTGGTCAGGGAAGTAATGGTACCACATTCACTTCGAAGAAGTCTTGTACATTCCTCCCGATATGAGGCCGGGCACCGTTATGATGAAATAGTGCTTGAGGAGATGCCTGAATCAGGGCAAGTACCTCAGGCTCTACAACCACCGTTAGGTACCGGTTGCTGTTCAAAGTGCCCTCAGTTCGGGGGAGGCGAGATAGGTTCTTGTAATCAAAGACGCCCTAAACCATCACACCTTGTGTTTGTCCGCTATGCCGCTCAACAATGAAACCCTCTAGGTTGCACTCACTACGGTACCGTCGGACACCATACGGCCATCAATGAAAGATACTTTAAAGCGGTACTCATCCGAAAATGCTACATTTTGCCACTCAGCACCCCAGTGACGGTGCCCATTGCATTGGAGGAGCTTGTGGTTGGAAGCCAACGTAACGGCATGCATGCAACCAGTCTAAGCTGCAGAAGATGGACACGAACCGATGCCGCAGACAAGTTCACTCCTTTTTCAGCGCTCCAACGTTAAACCAACTGTAGATGAAGCTGTACGGTCCATTATGGCCATACGGGCAAGATGATGGGCATCCCATACTGTGGTCCAGTTCCCGCTCTTCGCTGTGTAAAACGTTCATCTATCCACGCTTCCACACACCCATCACTGTTGTAACAGCATGCCCTATGCCAGTCGAAGTGGCACGTTTTGACAAACCCGCTTCCGGAGACCGAACTTTCTGCCCCGTTCGAGCTCGGTTACATGCCGATATGGTTCCCTTTGATGTCGACGTGGCACACTGGCACTCACTTTATTGTTCACACCTTGTTTGACACCTCTGCACTGACTACATTGGGGGCAACACTAACCTTGTCGGGCTGACAAGTAAGAGCTTGGCTTGGTCTACATGTACCCCATCTCTCTGCAAACCTAATCAATTGTTTTTTGCACACCCTTATACACTTGGTGTTTTTCAGATAATTCCTTCTTGGCGTTGCAGTTTTCATAAATACCAGTGTATTTATAGAAGTTTTGCTGCTTCTGGATTAACGGAAGTGCTTTGTTTTTAATATCGTGCAGAGTTTTATTGTATTATATAGATTAATGTAGCTGTAAATCAGTTGGCTATATATCATATGAATCTGTAATATATTGTAGGAGCTTTTTGTTTTCTTTTAATAGCAATAAAGACCTGTAATGTGTGCCCTGGGATTAATAAGGAGGTTTATTGAACACAGTGTGTACATATGGATCAATACAGTGCTATGTTGATCGTCTTTTGCATAAACCGTCAATGCGTGAGTCCTTGAGAGCCATATATGTGTCACTGTCCACAAAACTATACATAGTTTTTGTGATGGAATCCATGTGTACGGCTCTCATGTGTACGTGTCGTGGCTCAAAGTTAGGCTGGCCTCTTCCATTCTTCGGTGTTCTTGACTGGTGTCAGAAAGAAACTGTGTCCCCTGAGTTTAAAGCTCAGTTATCAGGGTATAGTTTTGCAGATTTGCATTTTGTTTTGTTTGTTTTTGTCACTTAAGGCATTGCTTCGCTGTTTACTTCCAACATACGGTTTGTTTTGATAATTCCCCTTCATTCCATTTCCTTGGCGTCTTCTAGGTCTGCCTTAAGGCTCATTGTGTGACGGAAACATAAATATAAGGATTCAGTCACACAGATGGCATTAATGCTTGGATTATGGAAATCTATTCGTCGCTAGATGGCGTTGTATGGTTGCTGTCATTACTTAGGCCAAGGGAGGGGATGTCAGGTATTAGATGTGTTATAGCTTAGCAGCTGTTATGGCGCCGCCATAAAGATCTCCTAGAGGTTGTTAGGGACTCCGTGCATCTCTATGGGCTGTCCGCCTACGACATCATGGCCTTCTGCGGTTTGTTCACTTCATAGCTCCCTTAGGCAGCAGTGCGTAAGATTAACCGTTCGTTTTCTACCATTTGTCATTTAGCATTTAGATCTCCAGCTTTAAAAATGTTTTCTTTTGGGGAGTTCTGTCTTCATCTAAGTTTTTGAAATATTTATATCTTTTTGTGAAATGGAACACGAATAAGAAGGTTTAGATGAACTTTGGGAAATAAAAGTAAATATAAATATGAAAATTATTTGTTTAATCAAAGTAACCGTGTGTAAGTCTTAGATTAAAGCAAAATGTGCAAGGTTATAGCTGGGATTTAAACCATGTATCTTCCTGTTTCATCCGTTAATTTACAGGATCTCAAATTCAAGCAAGATAACATACCCTATAGGGGACCTGTCATGCTGCTTTAGTTTTGGTGCTTCAGTTTACGCGGAAAAAATGCGAGTCAGTTGGAGTCATGCAGGCTTGTGATCAGTAACTCACTTCATAATACCAACCAAGTGGAGACTGAAATATCTCTGATTAAAATTTCCCTATAGCACTGCATTTTTCAGTCGGGTTCCACTACGTTCAAAGCTTAATATTTTGAGCCATATTTCCGGGATTTCTACTCTAAGGTAGTCCCAAGACTATTTGTCAGCTCGTGTTGCACAAAGCACATAAAAAAGTAATCTGCTTACCTTAAGTGCTCTATAAAGAGGGGCATTGAAGAGCACAGTTTAGAATGGCGCGTCATCAAAAATTTAAATGCCCCTTCCACAGCCTAAGAACTACAAAAACACTTGCCACTGGCTCTACGGACAGCCGCATCTGAAAAGATATAATAATGCTTCAAAACTCTAAACATTTTGTTCTATTGTTTCATCATTGTAATATTTGTTTTGGAAAATTTAACGCCTATCTGAAATTTTTGAAGCAAAAGAAACGATCAGATAGTCTGAACATGCTGAATTACTTTTTCAGATAGGTGAAGTAACCAGATGTATTATAAATTCAGGGAGTAGGAGAAGAATATAAAATCATCTAAGGAAAGAACATAGATTATACTAGATTACAATTTATGAGATTATTTATTGTGCATATTCCAAAATTTTACAACTTTCAACTTTTGGCTACATTTATTTGTCTTTACCTTGTTGCTAGCTTGGCTTACATGACTCCGTGGTCTTCTGCTCTGCCAGGTAGCTCTTAACCTCCATGCCTCCTTGTTACTTAATTAGTCCCATTCTTTCCCCTCATCTTCCTTTCTTATATTCTTTACATTTCCGGCCCATTTTACTTTTAGTTTCTGCAAGAACTCACCAGTACTTCTTGCCTTCTTTTCCTCCAATCCCGTTAACATTTTAATAGCTACTGTCCTGTTCTCTACTTTCTCCCATTTTTCCCCCTAAGCCGTTTTTCTCCACATTGTAACCTCCTCGCATTCTGTTACATGCTTACTTTTCCCCCACACAATTCACAAATGCCCTTTTCCCTACCTCTTATCCCTCTTAGAAATATTGTTCCTGTTCCCATCCAAGCTAACCCTGCTCTCTCTTGCCTATTGCAGTAATCTACATATGCTTCCCGTCCCCAATTTCTCTTTATTTGCTTGTAAAATTTTAATGATTTCATATATTTTCCAGATTCATCCATATTTCCTGCCTTTATATACCTATTCTGCATTTTACAAGTTTAATTACATCGCTTATATTTCTGTCCTCTAATCTCCATATATCTCCCATTCCTATTTTTTCCATAATTGCTCCTATTTCTACCCACCAACTATTTGAGTTTTGCTGTCGCCTGCATAATAATTTCATAATTTTCCTTACCAACATAAAACAACACGATCCACATGTAAAAACCATGTTATTCAAAAGCAGTTGTGGTATCCGGAAATTGGAAGGGGTAAAGAAACAGGTTTTATACTAGTAACTTAAAAGATAGACATCTGGAGTATGAAAATAAAAAATTAAAATTAAAGTTAAAGAAGCACACACTAATCTTATGTAATTCTAAATTCAACACGAAATCTGGAACAATTGAATAACAGACAAACCTGAAAGTACTACAACTATAGTAAGAATAAATTAAGCTCTGTATTCCAAATTTATTGCATAACATTGCAAGCTTACTGTAATTACCGTAATAAAAATGGATCTAATAAAATTAATGGTATTAGCGTAAGCTCTAAAAGCGTTAAACATAACATTCTCCTAAACTTATAGTATAATTTAGACAATGGCGAAGAAAATTCAGAAGATCACAACACCTTCTTGGTATATTTATTTTCAGAAATGGGAGGTATGGAGGATAGGTATAAAGCAGAGCTCCAATGCACGCATTAGTTTTTCAACTCCTAATTAATTCAGAACTGCAAAAGCATTCCATAAAAGTTCCCTTAGAAAGGATGCTCTCTTAACTCTGCTCAGACCTGAAAATCCAGCGAGTGTCAATCGCATTGCATTACTGAATAAAAGCTTACGGATGCAAAACAATGGAATGTGTTTCAAGATTCAGAGTGTTACCTCTTGTGACAACTAAATATGTTTAGGCTGCCTTGTAGCACAATCGGTATAGCACCTGTTTGTCGTGCGAGGGGTCCCGGGTTCGATTCTCGGCTGGCGGTGGGGATTTTTCTCCAAACAAGATGATTCCCCACCTTCCTCAGTCTGCAAGTATGAATGAGAGTGCGAATGTGCGCGTGATCTAATGATTAAAACCCAACGAATATGAGTTAACATCTTGGATATGTCCCAAAGGAGAAAGGCTGCCGATACGACCATTGCAGTTAAAGGCGGGATAAATTGAATATCAAAAAAGAATACGTTTGCAACGATAACCAAAGTGTACAAAATGTTCAAGTATAATAATCACGCCACAAAGCAGGGGAAGAGGTCGTTTATATTTCATATTGGGCCTGAAATATCATTTAAGTTTACACATAGACGCCTTCATTAGACTTGAGGTTGGTTTATGTGCTGTAAATCTATATGACTTGGGAAAACCGGATTCATTTCCCTTATAACGAAGCCATGTTAGGGAATTTTATCACCGAAATCGTCAGTCAACCTCCATCGAATTTGAACCATTGCTCTTCGCCGGATTTGAACTCAGGAGCCTCAGGAGCGAGAGGCTAGCATGTTAACCCTAGACTACGGAGGACGACCTCTAATGATGAGAGAATGTGTAAAGTGTTCTCAAGTTTTTAGAAAATAAGGTATCCACAACATTACATTTAAGTAGAATAAGTGAGTGAATGAGTGAGCGATTAAGAATGACAGTAGGTCAGAGTAAGAGAATGAGTGAGCGAGCGAGTAAGTCAGTGAGAGAGGTGTCTTTTGTGATTTACGTCCTCCAACGTTAAGTCATATCGGACGCTGAGTGTTGCTCAAATGAGCCCGGGGTCCATAGAGAAGAGTGAGTGAGTGAGTAAGTGAGTGAGTGAGTTTGCGGGCATAAGGGTCATTCACAGCTACGTCGTTTGAGCCGGTTCGCTTAAGGTGTTTGTCTTCATAATGTGACATGCAAAGTCTATTTTGAGGAATTGATCAATATTAACTAAAATGTATGATCATTATTCTGTTTATTTATCTTAGACCGATGTTATGGTAATAATCTTTAAATGTGTTACTTAAATTGCAATTTACTTTCATTTATATTGCATTCAAATCGATTGTTGTAACTACTTTGTAAGCTCCTGCAAGTTTTACGAGTAAACACTTCTAAAAATAAATATATAAAAACACACTTAAAATCCCTCAGACCTGAGGATTTAAGGGAAAATTACAAAATTTTGAAGACTGCCATAGAAGCACTTAGATCCTATTACAAACATATATTAAGATATTGTATAATTTCTTAAGGGATTTGTACACATTTTATCGGTGGAGACGGCAATTTTATTTCGAATTACCTGGCATGTGTGCACTAAATCTTTTTAATGAAATATTCTATAATGATACGTTAATATACTAAAATACAGAACAAAGGATACTAATGTACGGACAAGTGTACCTTATCAATATTAAATATAACTAGGGCCCATATTTTTCTGACACCTAAAATAACATAAATAGCTGCTTTCCTTTTGAAAGGAAGAACGCCATTTTCCGATTTTCAAAGTTAATTTGAAAGGTCATATTCGAGAGTAAATTAATAAAACAAGTTACATGCATCCTTAAATGAAATTCATCTCTATAAGCAAAAGATGTATGGGTAAATCAGTCCGACCTGCTACGAATTCTGCACCTCCGAAAAACATCAGACAAGACAGTTTTCTTAAAAGCCCCAGCATGTATACAGATTGTTCAAAGAGAAAGTAATGGCAACTCTTCTTCCCTCTAAGCCGATACTTATGCGCTGGGGAAATCGGCAGTCTGCTGCCCTTTACTACGCCGAGCACAAAGGACATTAAAAATTTCGTCTATGAATTAGATGAAACTTATATTTCCTGCATTGCCAAGGCTAACAGATCACTTGAGTGCCAAACCTTTCAGCTTCCCTTGTCTACATTAACATGCATTTTAGTTTTCTACCAAAAGCTACTCTCCGTTTGGAAAGCACAACTTGCATACTCTTTCATACTCATACAAAAGCACTTTCAAAGTGCTTTTCATATAAGAATGTGTTGCATGACAATTGGAAGTCGTTTACTCCAGAAAATTCGGGTTTAATGCAACTACTGGGGCTGCGCCATGGCTGAGTGGTCAGTCCACTTGGCTCTCACCAAGGCGGCCCGGGTTCGATCTCAGGCGACCGCAAAGTGAGATTTGTGGTGGACAACATGGTACTAGGACGGGTTTTCTCCGGGTCCTCTTGATTACGTAAGTATTCCACCAATTGCTCCATCATCATCTTTTCTATCATCTCGCCCTCATATATATCATCCACTTCCTTCACTCTCACACCAGACATTGGAATAAGGAACTAAAATGTCCTAACCCATGATAGTGGTACAGCTAGATCATTAAAGAAGAAAAAGAGAAGATGTAACTACTACAATGCCAAAAATACTACAAAGGCGGAGAGCAAACTCTATGTTGTGCGTTCTCTAATGAATATCATTAAAAGAATAGAATTTTTTTTAGAAATAAGTTCATGAGTAATTCTTAGCAATAAGTAGCAGAAAAGGAAAATCATGAGTACATGTACTGAAAAGAAACCAAACATCTAGAAAACCTATTTTACTCAACAAAAACCTAAAAATCTATTTTAAACATGTAAAAAGCCTAAAATGAAGGAATATTCTACTTAAAAATCCGGGCACTACTATTATGTGTTTCAAATGGGAGGGTGTTTGTCCTTGAGCGCTAGTAGGTGAGCAACCAATCGGGGTCCTGCGGTATTGTCGTATTGCATTCCCGCTAACTGGTGTGTGAGGAGCGTCAACCTAACCAATCTGTATTAAATACTATTCGTGCTAAGACAAAAATTTAGATTTTGCCAAAACTGATCCATGTGGAAGGTAGAGAGTAATGTATCTAACATAACCATGAAAACCCCATATTTTTTGCTGAAATGGTTTACCTAATACAAATAAGTATGTACCATTATATTATAACAGTGCATTGCGACGTAAGCACTGTAATGAATATATTTATGGGTTGCCATGTATGCGTGAACGTATATTTGAAATTACTCAGAACTGAAATGTAAACATTTGACATGACGTGAACGAAATATGTACTTTGAATAAGCCAAGGTGTTTGTTAAATTCGATGAGAGGAAACAGTACGCTTCTTGCTAGTCTGGCAGAACGTGTCTAGTCACATTATATCTTCGTTAATGAATGGTTCGTAAACTCTATATATTCTAGAGAGTTCAAATCAACATTATTCAGTTACTCTTCCATGAAAAAGTGTATCAGATGGACCAATGAGACGTGATCCACCTTCCCTCCCCCTCACTACTGCTAGAACAATCCAATTGAGTTAATATGGGGTCAAATTATGTTGCAAACAGAAATAATAGTTTTAAACTGACTGACGTTGAGTAACTTATTCACAAAGAAATTGACAAAAACACAAGACTGGAGAAACTGAGTGAGACATCAGATAAACTAGAATAAGATGACTTAAAAATAAATAGCACGTAACGAGATTTTAGAACCTATCATAATTTTGCAGTACTCAGAGATTAAAGACACTGCCAATGATGAATTATCTCTTAACGTAACATTCACAGCTATATGGATGCATCGCTGGTATTTTCGTTGGATTATACAAATAAGTAATTCATAAACTATAATTAATTTTACACTAAATATTTAAAACATTTGCGTAATACACGAATATCAATGTTACAACTGTAATTTTAACAACTGCAATATTATAAAACTCTGGAAAATTCAGTTTGCGTTCCCTTACGTCTAGCGCCACGAACTCCCGCAAGTGTGCGAGAGAGAGGGAAATATAAAAAGAGTGGGGATAACGAGGTGGCAACGGTGAAGGCTCTAACGCATCTGATTAGCAACAGGCGAGAACTCTTTCCATTTGGAAGACATAATAACTGAATAGCGTAAACAAGTTTATCTCAAAAGCGATACATGAAAGGTGTCAGAACGAGAAGTGTATCAGTTGCAGGTTTACAGATAAGTCAGGTGACAGCTTTGTTATTTAGTACAGACCTTAAGAAATGGTAAGTTATACCTTGTAAAAGTTATTTTAAACACACTTGAAGCTTGATCAAAGACAATAGAATGCAATGGATGAGGTTCTTTGCAAACAGGTTTGGTAACAATATTTTTCTCAATAACATTTCAACCACTCAGTGTGATCTAGTGATAAATGTCTGTTAAATAACCTTCCGGAAATTAATTATAAAGAATTCTTAATTTGGAATCCAGCTTTTTAATTTTCAGAGCCATAACATTCCAAGTCAGCTCTCTTGTGGAAGATATTACTACCTCGAGGGGATTTTCCCACGGGAGCAGTTCTAACGTTCTTGATATGATATGATTTACACAAGGGTGCGTGTAAATACGCTGACAGCTGTAGCGAAGGGTGGAAAAGTGCATGAAAACCAGTGGCGCGTGAAGCCCTGATTTAATATACGCGTTTGCTTGTTGAAAAGGGATTTCTGCAACTTCATTGTTTTATTTGATATCTCAGCTTCACAAAAAATTCTTACCTCGTTTTGGGATATAACAAACATTTTAACTTTGCCGAAAATCCTCTTTTAGCATCGAGGCATAACGTTGCTTTAAATACGTGTTATATTATTTTAAAACTTTACTCAGGGAGAGCCGCGTAGTCTTGTGTGGTCACACTTATTGAGATCCAACTAAAAATTAAGTTTTATATAACAATCAATTTAAGAAGGCGGGATGGTTCAGGCGTGACCCGCATTCGGGAGGCCTGGGTTCGATTCCCGTGGCCAACCTCCCTAACCCAAGGACTTTTCGGAGGTTTTCCTGGGTCGACAAGTGAGTGTTGGGTAGGTTAATTACATCCCCCCAACTTCCTGTCTCTCCATTATCATTTCACATCTCTCATCTGGTGGTTTATTTCAGGATAGAAGTATCGGCGGGTGTCTCGGCGGTGCATGGTGGGATGATATTGTTGCAAACCAGGATTGTAAGGGGGTGAAGGACTTACAAACCTAATCCACAACTAGGGATGTAGCTACTAAACGGATAAGGGAGCAGATGGTAGAGCTAAACAGGTCATAGATTAGAGACACGAGTAGGGTTAAATTAAAGTGATGGGTTTTCCATAACATTGACAAGTATATTTTAAAGATTGGGGAAGTCAATTCAAATAAAGCTCTCCTTTATCTTGAATAGATAAAGGGGCAATCAAGACAGACATTGAATCAATTAATACATGATAAATAAATATTACCTTTTACGTAGTGAGGCGCAAGGTTCTGAACAAAGAGTTGTTGGTTCACTTAAATGAGTTGAGTTTTGTAGAAGTATTCATCCATTTTATGAT
Organism: Mantis religiosa; assembly: GCA_030765055.1. Lineage (NCBI taxonomy): Eukaryota > Metazoa > Arthropoda > Insecta > Mantodea > Mantidae > Mantis > Mantis religiosa. Next base: position 164,776,903 of record CM060951.1, read on the forward strand.
GAGACTAAAAGTAGCAGCATCCAATGATGTAACCAACTGACTGCTTAACTGATGACTAACTAACAACGATCCGACTAACCCTTCCTTACTGGCTGTAATCGTTTAAAAAAGAACTGGCTTTCAAAATGTCTGCTATCATACGACTCAGCGGTTCTTCAGAGGGTCTACGTCCTATGGTGCAATCTTGTGCAGCCCAAGAATGACTTTAATTTTTCTGCCGATTTAAGAACACATGAACTAGCAGGTCAATACCACTACTTACTCTGATCGCTGAGTCATGCAACCTGTCTCAACTCGTTACTTCCTGCTAAAGCCTAGAGCTTACCACGAAATGAAACATGAACCTACAATAATTAAAGTATTTCCCAAATCTCATTCAGACTTTATACGCAACAATATGCTCTGAAGAAAACCACTTCCTCCTACGGTAGGTCGGTTGCCAGTCTCCGCTCCTTTGTTGGGGCCATTTCGGGACCGCCAGCCAGGGACATTTGGGGCTCGTATTGTCTGCCTGGGACCTTTGGGGCTCGGCTGCTGGGCTCGTTGCCGTCCCACAGTAGGGGAGCGGGTTCGTTGTCCTGGCCTGTCGGGGGAAGTCTCTTTCCAAGTACACTGTAGTGACCCTGCCCATTGCACTCTCGTGGCTCCATGGGTCGGACGCCATTTGTCTCCTTCGCCTCATCCTTCCTTCCGGGGGTGCCCCACTTGGGGCATAGGAACAATGGGCACAGCCTACGTACCGAATACCCTTCGTAGTGAAATCCTAACACCCAATTAGAAAATGTGTAAACATTGTTTTCCGGTATAAAATTAAAAAAGGTGTCTTCCATTCCTAGTTGTACAACAAATAAAACCTTTTTCCCCCCTGTATAAGCAATGCTTTAGCTAAGACCTCATATGTTAATGGTGAAATATTTCGCCTTCATGCTACGTAATATATTGACGGACTTAAAAGTTTGTTGACAGCATGATTTACAGAAATATTACTAACTACGAACTCCAGATGCACTATTGTTTTCAGTTGATCATATTAAGAGAAATTTGTAGTAAAATTATTTTGGTTTAATGTAACACTTTCAAAATTTACTTACAAAATCTCCGAAACAAACAGATAAAATTCCTATGTCTTTTAAGGCAATAGGATGATAAAAACAAACCCCTTAGCCTCAATTATCTAACATATAAGTAAAATTAAAGCTGAAAGAACATTTCTGTAAGGGTAGAAAAGGAAACTACTTGAAATGCTATTATGCTATGGCAGTGCCTTTCTCATGTATAGGAATAGTGTAATGGAGGCAGCATAGGCAACCTTATTGAAACACTGACAGGAACGAGATAAAACTACCTAGCTATTTGAAAACCACTGAACAAGATGCTTGAAGGTGTCAAAATCTGCCAGTAACGGAATGTACGCGTCACCATTCTTACTATAGTGTTCCAAATGGAGGAAGGATTTGGACGACCCCGAAGGAAGTCTGCCTAAAAGCATGTGTTACAACCGGATTTATATAATGTATATCTATGCGGGTGTGTTTGTGAGTGCGCTCGAGAACACAACTTACTCACCCGTTTATGACACGATGTTGAATGAATAATGATAATTTCATCAAGATCCCTTCGTGCAACAAACCAGTTGAAAAGACGATACATCAGGACCAACCACAAGCCACCCCCGAAGACTAAACATCTGTTGAGACCGGTGAAAGGCAAACTGGACATCCAAGTTCCGGGAGTATACCGCATTCCACCGAGCGGGATAGCTCAGGCAGTTTCGTCTGTGGCCCGCATTCGGAAGGCCCGGGTTCTTTACCCGTGGCCAAACTACCTGACCCATGGGTCTTTCCGGGGATTTTCCCGGGTCGCTAGGCGTATCCTGGGTAGGTTAATTACATCCCCCGAATTTCCTGTCCCTCCATTTCATCTCCATTATTTTATATCTCTCATCTGGTGGTCTCTTTAATGGCAGAAGTGTCGGCGGAGGTCTTGGCGGTCCTCCACAGGAGAGAAAGTCTCCGAGGGGTGAGACAAATGGGGGTTGGAGAAGGTTCCCACGCCCTCCCTGGGCAGGTTGGGTGCCCCATGTCAGTACAGTTACAAACTATTCAAAAACGTTCTGACGGTTTCTACTTTTGTGAATGAATATCCTCGGTTTTAGTGTACAGGGTGAATAGGGCGCATTTTTTAATGATTCTGCTCCTTGTGTAGCATTCGTTCCCTGTCGCAAACATTCGCTGTCTTTGTACCACTGTATAAGAGAGCACATTCCTTAAAGGGACCTTCTTTGCGTTGCTGGACTGTACTTCCTCCTCCGCTAGGTCGATTGCTTGCCTCAGCTCCTCTGCTGGGACCGCCAGCCAGGGTCCTTTGGGGCTCGGTTCGCCGGACAGGGACCTCTGGGGCTAGACTGCTGGTGTCGTTGCCGTCACGCAGCAGGGGAGCGGGTTCGTTGTTCCTGCCTGTCGTGGGAGGTCTCTATCCAAGTAAACTGTACTGCCCTCTGTACTATCGTGGCTCCTTGGGCCGGCCGCCCTCTGTCTCCTTCGCCTCATCCTTCCTCCCGGGAGTGCACCACTTGGGGGCATCGGAACAATGGGCCCAGCGTGGTGGCCTATATATCGAATCCCCTCCGTAATGGAATCTCAATCCCAATACCGCATTCTCTGTGAATGTGGTACTCCGTATATAGGACAAACCGAAAGAACCATCGCTACTAGAATAAGAACATGAATGGAGCATTCGTTTCATGCAGCCTGACAGTTCTGGACTGGCAGAGTATTGATTTGATTACGACCATAGAGCCAACTTTCGGGCGACGACCATCTTGGCAAAATGCAACAATTATTGGGAGCGGAGAGTTAAGGAGGCTTTGGCCATTTCCTCCGAGAGGAGCACGCTTAATCGTGATGCTGGATTTCAGTTCAGCTCCTCTTAGAAACAGGCCTTAGAATTGAAATCCGTCGGCTTAAGAAGCACAGGTCTACACAGCTTGGTCATCCAGTTAAGTAGTCACGTTTCTTTGACCCAATTAAGTTTCTAAATTCACACCACCTCCTGACCTGGCATCTAATTTACTGAAAACAGTCTTTTGTTCAGTGGTGCGAGCATTGATAGTGTTTTGTCTTTGTTGGTATTTGTGTTATATCCAGTTACACATTCTGTGGCTATAACATTTCTTAAAATATCCTGATGGTGGGAGAGATGTACGCTCTCCAAACATCGATTTCAAATCGTCTTTTACCTGGCTAGTTTCCCAAGAATATCTCGAAATAATCGTCGCCAGGAAAGCTTTAGATCTTAATTTCTTTCTACACTATTGAAAGCTCCTCACAAATATTTCCAGCAAAATTGTTAACGGTAATTATCCTATCGATATACCTATCATTAAATCTTAATTACGCACATCTACAACGTAGTTTAACTTATTTTCCTGTTGCAATCGAAGGAGTAAATTATGCAATCCAGTACTAGAAGTTCACTTGTTTCTCCTGTTGCAAAAAGGAGGAAAACTATGCAATGGGGCACCAGAACTTTACTTGTTTTTCAGTTGCAATTGAAGGAGAAAATTATGTAATCGGGCACACAGAATGCTACGCTCAACAGTTGACTGTGTAGTCCATCAAGTAAAGTGGAACGAAAGAGTGTAAAACGAAATAAAAATGTTGGAGGGGAAAGATAGGAACTTTGCAGTTAACACAGTTTTAGAGGCTTCCCTCAGTGGAAGCTATTTTCATGACCTAAAAGCAAAGTTTTAACTCCTCATACCCCCCCCCCCCGCCACCTTCATCATTCACTCTTAAGTAGAAAAAACCGAGGGTGCGATGCGGTGATTGTTGGAGCATTTCATTAACATTGTTGTATATTTCAGGACGAAAAGAACGGTCTAATTCTGAACTCTGCGGCAGTGAAAACTTTAAGTAGTGTGGTTATTTGATTTACACAGTTTCGCAAGTTTAACTCCCTAGTGTTTCCAAAAATAACCGAAACACATTTGCTAATTTAATTTTCAATCTTGTAAAGCCTTACTGCTTTGATTTATGGAGCAAAACTTTCAGTCTTCTAACGACAGCATATTAACTTTGAAGTTAAAGTGGCAGTACTTAATGAACATATTACAAAGCATAAAGCGGTAGCATTTAAAATGGAACGTTAATCATTAACATTTATGATTTTCATAGTTATTAATGAAAATGTGTGTAATTGAACCCTTGATGAGTATCTTTATGTATAAAATGTACAGCATTTTAATACCTCAAATATGATAGAATTGCATATAAAATAATGCACTTATTTTTCCAAAAACTTATTTTGGTCTTATTTGGTACTTTGGTTTGCAACAAAATGACGTACAAGGGCTGTTCAATAAAGAATGATCATAATTTGTTCGCACTAAAATTTAATGTTATATTCTGTTAGCTTAATGTGAAACAAACACGCCGTATTAGTGTTATTGTTGGTACTCCTGGTTCCCACCTGTGAGAACCAGACAAGCTTAGATATGTTCAGTATCGCCTACCGCTGCAATAGAGGTAACACGCGAGGAACAATATGCGACTTTGAAATTCTGCTTTTGTCTCAACAGATCTTCAGTTGACGCCTGCACAATGTTACAGCACAGCTCGAAGGTGGTTTAAAACGTCTAAAGAGTGCAGAGAATTTCAAATGAAGATGCACCAGTGCTAGAATTATTGCTCTTACCGAAGAAAACATCAACACTGCTGCTGCCATTGTGAGAGAGGATCGACGAATTACCTTATCACTTTCTGAAATACTGAACATTTTATTGGGTGCCCACACGTTGGTGACAGAAACATTACACATGAGACGTGTTTGTGCGCGATGGGTTACATGACTGTTGATCCCCGAACAAAAGGACAATCGCATGCAGGTCTGCATCCAGATAAAGTTGATGTTAGAGGAAGATCCGGAGTTTCTTTCAAACGTTATCACTGCTGATGAAACTTGGCTACATCATTTTTACCTTGAGAGCAAACAGCAAATCTCAGTGTGGAAGTCTTCATCACTAACCTCCAAAAAGTCAAAAGTGTTTCCTTCTGCTGGGAAAGTTATGGTCATCTCATGCTTTGATATTCATGGAATGGTTTATCAGCATGTTGTACCTGCACACACATCAGTAACTGTACAATACTACAGGAATATCCTGAAAACATAGCAAATCCATATCAGGCGCAAAAGACCACATTTCCGTGAAGCAGGCTGGATGCGGCACCACGATAATGCGCGGCTGCATATTGCCAAAGTTTTTGCTGAATATCTTGCCAAAATCAACGTGAAGTGCATCTCTCACCCTCCCTATAGTCCAGATATAGCCCCATGCGAGTCCTTTCTGTTCCCTAACTTGAAGAAACACCTTCGAGGAAGGCATTATCCATCAGAAGCAGTGGTGAAGGCTGCGGAGGCGATTTTCAAGGATCTCTGAAAAAAATGTTTTCCAGCATGTCTTTGAAGACTGGCAGAAACTCTGGGACAAGTGAAGCGCATTTAGGGGAGACTATTTTGAGAAGGACCATCTAAATTTTGAGGATGAGTAAAGGTACGTTATCGAAAAAAGGATTGTGATCATTCTTTATTGAAGAGCTTTCGTATAACGCTGCTATACTTTAAAATATTTTCAAATATTAACAAATAATTGAAACAAGTTTTACTGCTAAGTATTCACTGTCAGTTTGTTGTTAATAAAAATACTTATCAATAGTTTTTAAATAATTCTTTCTACATGCTAGAGAGAAATAAAATATATTATATTACATACGAATGATCATAGTGCTGGGAAATATTGCTTCTCCCGTTCTTTCTGAATATATAACTTATCCGAACATAGGTGTATTTACTGTACGTAATTGTGCTGACCAACAGTATACAAAAATATTGTACCATCTAAGCAGTAGTAGCTATAAGTTCATTGTTGTTACACAACATTAAATCAATTTATCTTAAAAAAATCGACATATTTAGCTGAAGCATTAATATTTCAATGATAGCTGAAGCATATGGTTAAACATTTCAAGGTTGGAAATACATATTTTTCTGAAGGCGGTCGTTTTTGTATGCGATGGGATTTCAAATGGATAATACTTAACCTGGAAGCTACAAACATTACGTATGTAGCTCTGGCATCTCCCTTTATCCTGGATTTACAAAACCTCTCGTATGACCTTGGGATGTTTCAGAATTTAAATCCCTACATCATTGTGATGCAATGTTTTCATTGACGTTGCTTCTTTTTCCATTAAAATCCATACTTCTCACTTCCATTTTGTGTAACGTTATTTCAATAATGCACACTTTCCTTCTTCATATACCTATAAAATGTATAATTTTTCATTGCGTGTCAGCATATAAGTATCTACCAATTGAATCCATATGTTAATCATAATTTACAATTAAAGGTAACATCAGAATATATCTGAAGAGCTATTCAATAAAATTGTGAGATGATGAAAACCAAGTAGTATAAATTCAGTTTAATGAAAGGAAAATAAAAGCTTGCGTTGTAGAGTTCGACTTGATGATGTCGTGGTGAAAATATATTATACTATAGCAAACATTAAAATTGTAACTAAGGCATCACATAGCCCAAGAAACAATTGAAAACAAGATACGAAAGTTGAATAACAATAGAAAAGTGAGCAGGTGCAGTGAAATTGACTAATTCTGACATACAATTTAATGAAATATTTTAGCATTGATGCTTTCAAATTATACTCAGTATCACTGGAAAATAATTGTTGATACAATTCCTCAAATGGATGGATATAGGTATACCTTGGTGACAATTTTAAACTTACTTAAGTTTCCGATCTATGATCTGGAACAGAGGTGTCATCGAGTGTAGCTGAAGGTGAGTCCCCTACTTTTTCACCTTCTTAAATTGTTCGCTTATTGGCGCGGAAGTGCAAGGGAACACCTGACTGGCATTGCCTATTGCGGTACGTCTACACCATTATGTTTTAAAACAAATGCAAGTAAGTGGCAGACAGTCAACATGTCCCGTTACAGAGCCCGACATCGACAAATTAATAGATAAGAAGAATAGGAACTCCAATTAAATTATGAATAATATTAAATATAATAACTAGGACCCAGATTTTTCTGTTTTAAACTTATTTCGTCTATAAAACCTAATGAGGGGTTGACACCTAAAATAACATAAATAGCTGCTTTCCTTTTGAAAGGAAGAACGCCATTTTCCGATTTTCAAAGTTAATTTGAAAGGTCATATTCGACAGTAAATTAATAAAACAAGTGACATGCATCCTTAAATGAAATGCATCTCTGTAAGCAAAAGATGTACGGGTAAATCTGTACGGCCTGCTTCGAATTCTGCACCTCCGAATCTCATCGGTCAAGACAGTTCACTTAAAAGCCCCAGCATGTATATAAATTGTTCAAAGAGAAGGTAATGGCAACTCCTCTTCCATCTAAGCCGATACTTATGCGCTGGGGAACTTGGCTGTCTGCTGCCCTTTACTATGCCAAGCACTTAAAGAACATTACAAATTTCGTCTATGTAGTAATAATTATTAACGTGTAGCTATAAAATTATTACTCATAATAGTATTCAATACACATTATGCACATAAAGATATGAATAAATATTTTAACAACCCACCACTGAATTTTTCGCACGCTCTGGCTCACCCCGGTATCTATTATATCACCTGCGAAGGTTAACCAGGAGGGGGAAAAGGTAACCACCCTGTTTCCCCTCAACGACGCCACTGGAATAGAACAAAGATACCAATCGAACAAATTCACTTAGATAATAACAGCAATATATAAACAGCAATGATTACTACAAATATTTCATTCTGATTTAGTTTTTTTTTCAGAGAAGGAATAAGTCCTAATAGGATAAACATAAATTATCACCAAGTGAATAAATTAGTACCTGGTATGTAATTTATATTACAGACATTTCATTTTCAGCAACAAACACTTATGATATTGATATTATCAGCCCACATTTATATGTTTGTGTTAGTTACTGTATATACATCTGTTTTTGCTTCAGCCGTATACTTTAGAACCCACCTGCTATCAAAGTATCATGTGTTAGTTATTACATGTGAGAATACCTTTAAGGAAGTTCGTTATCACTTTGTGCTGTCCATTACTCGCAAGACTGAAAGATTATGCCTATCATGATCTGTATTGTCATTATACAACCAGGATAAATTCTTCCACTTCCACAAGATTTTTTCTAATTGTATTCAAGAAAAGCTCTAATATTCCGAGATGCATTAGCTCAGATTTGTCTCGACAGGATCTAATATTTTCACCAGGACGCCTGCTTTCCGTCCTCTTGCTTACGGAGATTAAGGAATGCTATGTTCCTACTGGAACTGTTGACTTCGTTTTGTTTTAACAGCCCAGCAACCAGCAGATCCTTCATTACCTCGTAGGTCGCGGCTAATGTGTTAAAATCTCAGTGCGAAAAAACAAAAGCAAAGAGAAAACGCAAAACCTCCATTAACGGCTTTGAAAGCATTTGCGGTAACACCTTCAGTTCCTGTAGAGATATTTATATCCTAAAATTGTGCATTCTCAGTACCTATGTAGATAGTCGATGAAAAATGTTCCAGAGAAGCAATGAGAGTGTTGGAGAAGAAAGAGCAGAATTTCAGCTATACATCCTGGTAGTGATCATATATCCTTTTTTAAACATTCTAGGTTCATATGTCAATTGTTCTTTGGTTCTTTTCTATTAACTTCATACATTTTGAATACTAGGTGTCAGCCACATATATAACTGAAAGCATGATGTGACCGATCTTTAAATATCTTGCGCGTACTAAGTGGCAAATCGTGGGGAGCGGATCGAGCAGTGCTGTTTCGACTTTATCGTGCACTCATCCGTCCCAAATTAGATTATGGTAGTATCGTTTATGGCTCAGCACGACCATCTGTGCTGAAGAGATTATACACAGTCCATCATTGTGGCATACGTATAGCAGTTGTTGCGTTTCCAACAAGCCCTGGTATAGACCTGTATGCTGAATCTGCAGAACCTCCTCTGCAGCACAGACGCAACATGTTACTAGTAAATTATGGCTGTGGACTGAAGTGAATGCCCACACATAGAACGTTTACGCCGCCCTTCAACACCTTAATGGCCGCGCGTTATGGAAACACATCTCTTGACCGCGCCGTGGCTCAGTGGTTAGACCGCTTGGCTCTTACCAAGGCGACCCGGGTTCGATCCCAGGCGACCGAAAAGTGAGATTTATGGTGGACAACACGGCGCTGGGCGGGTTTTCTCAGGGATCTCCAGTTTCCCTCGCCATCTCATTCCACCGGTGCTCCATATTCATCTCATGTATCATCAGTGTCATTGCCTGCGGTGCCGTATGTAGTAAAAGCGGGCGTTAAACACTACACAAACACTTCTCTTAAACCAAAGCCACCTGGTTTTCGATTCCGGGAGCTCCTTAGACAGCTTGATACTCAAATGTCCATTATGTATCCTAAGGGGAAGAGGACACACGATCCTTGGTTGTGCAGAGCATCCCACGTAGATATAAATTTGACCAAATACGTTAAATCTACCATGTCTATGTGTAGTATCCGCACATGCCTTTTTAGAATATTTATCGCGTTATGAAGACCATTTTATAATTTATACACTTAGCTCCAAGAGCTCGAATGGTGTTTGTTGGTTGTGCTTACGTGTGTGGAACCGAAGCGTAAACATTCGGATTCCATACTAGCACTTCCATTTTTACTGCAGAGCTCTATGCAGTATACCGGGCCATTTTACATGTACGTCGACGAAAGTTGGGGTGACCGCTTAATCCTGAGTGATTCCCTCAGTGCACTTTAAAGCAGAAGTACAGTGCAGCTGTACAACTACCACCCTATTGTGCAGCGTATCCAGGATGCCCTCCACGTTTTACACGCTTCCGGCGTTAGCGTGGTGTGTGCATGGATCCCTGGGCACTTAGGCTTGCGGGGGAATGAAATGGCAGATTCAGAAGCCAAGACGCCTACCATGAAGCCCAGGGTTCGAGTAACATCTGTGACATCGGAAGATTTTAGGATCTTAATGCGGAGAGCTGTGCACACTTGCTGGCAGGAAGAGTGGTCCGTTCTTCGCAGCAATAAACTTAGATCTGTGAAAGAACTTCCGATTCCCTGAGTAACTTCCCGTTGTTCATCTCGTCGTGAGGAGGTTTGGCTCAGTGACGCATTGGACACTGCTTTTTTACTCAGTTTTTTTTTTTTTTATTTAGGAAGCAGCCTGCTCCACTGTGTCCGTTTTGCAACGAAACGTTATCTGTCCGGCACGTGCTGCTAGAGTGTTTTTTTTTGCCTAGCACACGTTCGGACGTCTTTGTAGCTGCCGGACAGCTTTGCAGAAATGCTAGCGGATGATAACAAAGTAGTGGAGAAGGTTTTAGGTTCTTTTCTAGGTTAGAGTTTAGAATTTAATGAACGGAATTTTTGGTAGGTTGGATTTATACTTTTTATTTATTTATTTTGTTTGTTTGTGGTTATGTACATGTATCTTTCGTAAGTTTATTTACACTAGAATAGAATTTTAAAAAATATTTATATCTGGCTTTTGCCATGACTAGTTTTTTAAATGGCGCTGATGACCGCTGTAGTTGAGTGCCTTTATACACATCATCCACATATAGCCCAGTGCAGGAAATTATATACCGACAAGATAATTTCAGTAGGAGAAGGTACTGGTCATCGCTTTAGAGGTATCATGATGGATGTATTTCATATCCCATCGGTAAAATATCTGCATGGAAGCAGAGTTTAAATTCTAAGAGTAGTGTTATTATTAATAAATGGTTAAACTGACCATATTTAATATAGAAAGTCCATTGTTGATACAAAAGAAACTAGGTTTTTATATGTAGTCATACTTAAACTCTTTTGGTTATCAGGATCTTATCTTATAATGAGAGTTAAAGGCTGATTGATTTTGATCAGACTTGAGGTTCCGTTGTGAGCAATGGATTTCCAACATTGGTTCATCATCTTTAACTTCCTTCCCAAGTAAACCGGGTTTTTACACCGAACACACCTCATTGCTCTCCGCAGAGTTTGACGTCCAAACCTCGGGGGCTAAAGACTACCATGTTAGCCTATAGAAATTGTACAATGGAGGCAATGCACTGATGGTGACGGTGATATGCACTGTACCATTGCGGGCTGCCCTCCTTGCGTTTTTCCCGAAAGAACATATCATCCATCTGATAACTTAATTTGGTTCTAAGAAAGTGAAGAACTAAATGACAATAATAGATGACTGGATAACGCAGATCCATTAACGTGGCGACAGCTGAATTCTGGAAAACTGACAGCCTGCTACCCCCAGGAGCGATCGGGCGAGTTACAGAGAGAACGAGACAGGCGTAAATCATTCAGAAATTTGCAGAGACATTTCATTGGAAAAATTAGAGATAAGAAGCTCCATGTTCCAAGAATGAATATAGCACAATATGGTGCTAAATGCTCTGTAATCAATTTCCGATAAGTTGACGCTCAAGTCAAGTGTATAGAAAAACGCCTTTGTGAAGATATAAATACTGTGACTTTGTGAGTTATAATTAAAAGTTCTATTTGCAGAAATTCAAAATGTTCTTTATTTCCGCAGAAACGCACTTTGGTCAACCCTTGCAGTAGCAGAATTACGTAACATACACAAATACAATCTTCGTCACTTCTGCACAAACAAAAGGGCTCTTTCAAAACACAGCTGCAGGCACAGGAATCGGTTCCGATTACCAATCTCTCTCGATAACCTAGCCACGGCTTTTTTTCTATACCCGCTCACTGTTCCATAAATTACCGGTATTTTCTGTGACAAAGAAGATGGCATTAGAATGCTCCAGATATCCATCTTTATCTGTTTCGGCAAGCTTCTTATCTCCGCGCTTCACTATCTGTCCCTTTGTGCGCGCCAGCCGCACATCGTCGCAACAATGGGTTCGCGACAATATTCTTTCACCGAATAATTATAATCTTAAGGTAAGACCTGAAGCTTTCCTGGCGATGAATATGCTCACTTTCTTCTAGGGCAGCCAGCCAGGTGAAAAGATGATTAGATATCAACGTTTCGGGAGTGTACATCTCTCCCATCATCAGGATATTTATAAAATGTTATAACCACAAATGAATCACTGGATACAACACAATTATAAACAAAGACAAAACACTATCAAAATTACCATTACTGAACAAAATACTGTTTTCAGTAAATTAAATGCCAGGTCACGATATGGTGTGAGTATAGAAAAAGATCAATACAGCTTGATAATCAAGTAGTTACGTTTGTTTGACACAATTTTCTATACTCACGTCATCTCCTGACCTGGCATTTAATTTACTGAAGTCTTTTGTTCGGTAACGGGTATTTTCATACTGTTTTGTCTTTGTTTATAGTTTTGTTATATCCAGTGTTTCATTTGTGGTTATAACATTTTATAAATATCCTGATGACGGGAGAGATGCACACTCCCGAAACGTTGATATCTAATCATCTTTTCACCTGGCTGGCTTCCCGAGAAGAAAGTGAGAATTATAAGCTTTTTAGACATTTAGTACAGTAAAAATATTCCATATCTCAAACAAATTATGTGATCATGCGACTGAATTATGTATTACTTGACAACCTATTTCAGATGCAGCTTAACGCTTGTAAAGAATCCACGGCTGTAGCTTGATCCTTTCTGATGCTATTTAACTTCTCCTTAATATGAGGAACGTCATACTTAAAGATGCCAATATATTTTGTAAATGGCATGCCATTTCTTTGATTAGACCCATCACTGTTTTTTGTAAAATAAGAATAACTTTTCTGAAATTCCATAAATGCCTATCGTTTATCACGATCTGTTTTAATTGTTTCGCATTAGAACTGATTTGCAATCACGGGTTTAGTTACATGCCACGTGGGTAAAATATTCTGGATGTTTTATATCGGCAGTCGATTTTAGCAACGACTTTCTTACAATAAAATAGAAGGATCTCTTTCTTTCGAAAGCCTCATATTATGTGGAATGATATATAGCAATCTGTGAAATCCTAAAATACACACGGAATATTTAAGAAAATACAACTTCTTTGAAAATAAGACATAAAGAAGTTTCTATGTACTCTATATTTAATTTCACTCCTGTGCTTTTCAGCTTCGTACTCTCTTTTTATTTAAAATAAGAGGCATGTATAGCACCTGAAATTACTGGTGAGTTTACTGGTAAGTTTACAAAATATGATTATAAAGATTGATAATACAAGTTATCTAAAAATGAAGTTATTTATTAAACTATTATAAAGGATATAAGTTAACTCAAGATACAAAAGTTTTATAGAAGGTTCCCTGATTCGCCAATGGAAGTAATTTTGAAAAAGAAAATAACTGGGATTTGCATAAATCTCTAATGGAAGTTATATAAAGCTTATAGATGTAAACTCAAACTCATCATTTGCAAACCGTTTGCACATGGTTTTATTTATTTATTTACTACCCAATTTTTATTCCTATTTTACCCAAGGTATATTAGGAATATAGTTTACAAATTTATTAACATAATACAATTTACAAAACCATAATAAATTCAATATCAATCTTATAAAGAGTAAACATTAGGATGTATCATTTAGATTAAGAAATATTTTGTTTAAGAAAGCCATGAAATATTGATAAGTTTTGTAATTCATCAGAGTATGTGTAAGTGGATTTGAGAAAGTCTAATCTAAGGATTGAAGCAATAATACAAGTTCGTATCTTTCAAAAAAGAAAAACGGGAAAACGAATAAAATGTGAGGGACATCTTGAAGATGATTTCCACAAATACAATCACATGTGGATTTGATTTTGAATCGAAATAATTAAGCTGAAAATTTGCCATGTCCAGTTAAGAATTGAGTGAGAACATAGGATTAACGAATTTTCATTTATGTCTGTCAGAAACTGTTGGGAAATATAAATCCTAATTCAAAGCACCACAATTACTTTTTAACGTTGATGATAATCTCCTTTAATGTTTTCCTCACATAAGAAATGGGGCATAGAGTGTAAGTAAGCCTCTGGAAGATTTGAAGTCGAAGCTCTTTGCAAGCTCATCTGCACGTTCATTTCCGGCAATCCCCACGTGTCCTCTGACCCATTTAATACACAGATGAGAACTACATAATAATTGACTTCTTTATTTCAGCTACAATAGGACTTTTGTTTTTGGTATCTTTCAAAGCTGCAATTGCTGCTTGTCAGTCACTGTAAAGGCCATCGTTAGTTGTTGCACCATTTCACTGCTTCACGAATTGCTAATATTTCAGCAAGAAAAAATGAACACCCCTTGGCAAGTTTGAGCATGGAAGAATGCCATTCAAACTTATATACTACTTTAGCATTTTTACTAAGCCTGTCAGCTATCCGAGAGCCATTTGTGTAAATGGAGTACTGGTGCTATTCTGGTGCACAGTCTTCAAGAAAACTAGAGACACAGGTAGCTGGATGAGAAGCTTGTTTAACTGGCTGTTCAAGTTGCAGGTGTGAAATATGTTGAGGGAAAGCTCGGCCATTTCTAACGTTTTTTATATTTGCCTTATATAGACCAGTAAGAAGGATGGGTTCAGTATTAGCAATAATGAGCGCTGCTGGAGTGGAGATGGTGTGGTATCCTCGGATGATTCTTAAGATGTATCCACGCTGTATCTGTAATAATTTAGTCTGTGCCCATCTCGCCTGAAAAATACTTTGCAATGCTCCTGCACAATAGAGAACCATTGTTTCAACCGCCCCTTTATAAATTAACTTCAATGAAGAAGATTTCAGGCCCCATGTTGGATTCGTTAAAGCAGTCAGTGCGGTAAGAAGTTTACTAGCCTTCCTGGCTACATAATCGATATTATTTCGGAACGTCAGACGTCTGTCTAAAATGACTCCTGGATACTTCAAATTATCCTCTAAATTAATCTCTCTATTATTCATGTGGAGAGATAATTCTTCCAAATTTCTTTTCTTAGTGGCTAGCATAGCCAATGTTTTGCTGACATTAAAGTTCAATTTGTTAGTTACACCCCAGGAATGAATTATATGGAGGACTTCATTGGCTGTCGTCTGTAACTTCTGAAACGTAACTTCTGTACCTTCACATAGCTTTATAACGCTTTAAAGGATACCACTATATTGTCAGATTGAGTTACCTCTTGTCGGTGGTTATATACTCTATTTAGGAAACCAGGAAAACATTAACAAAAAAGGTTTCATTTTTAAACATTAACATTTTTCAACAACTCTTTGAATGTTGTGTCTAAGAACATTTTACGGATGAGTTTTGAGCCTTGTTTCTTTTACTGAGCATTTAATTTATCGTCAAAACTGCAGTTCTTATTAAGCAATGCAATAAAAATACAAAAGTGTAAGTAGGACATCGTTCCAGCTTGTTAATATTCTGTGACTGCTCTTAATTAATTACTCTTTTCAGTGCCATGTTTATCACATCAAAAGCAAGGTCTCTTGACTTGCAGATTATAAGAAACTGAAGGAAGAGTTGGAGCTTTAATTTTCTTATGAAATTCATCCATAGAAACTACCATCGTGTTGAGCTTCTGCCTTTCTAAAAATCAAGAGGAAGGAAAAGGAAGGATTTGTGACTCGTTTGAAAATTAAGGTTTCTTTAAAAGCAGGAAAGGAAGGTGGTACACGGCTTTGTCATTCAAAGTGGAAGAACAGAATAAAACGTTTCACGTCGGCAATGCTGTGAAGAAAGGTGCCATTGAAAGAAACCTGGCATAAAATGGTTTTCAGTTCGACCTAGAATGAGCTACGGCACTTGATAGCGACTTCCTTATGTACACATGCGGAGATATCATTTTACTACAAATGCTATTCAGGTGGAATTTGGATAGTGTTTATATGCCACTACATGTGGGAACATGAAAATAAAGTAAAATTATTGTGAGAAATGATATGTGGGGAAGGAGACATTCCAAGTTTACAGTTAGGTAATCCAGAATTTTTCAATTATTGGAAGGAATGAGGAAAACATTAAGATGCTTTAAAAGCGTCTCATTAATTACTTATCTCTGAAGTCTCGCTTCCCCTTTATACTGAAAAACAAAGCGTACCTAAAAATGGCTAACGTCATAACAATTGGATGCTACAAAAGTACCTACATCGCAGACTATTCATTGCCTATTTCTAAAGGAATAACGAAACTTCAGAGGCTATTTACAAAAAAATTAAAAATACAGACTTAAAATGCAATTTAAATATCTTCAATATATTGTATGTTAAAATAAAGCAAGAAATTCAATCATTTTAGCACAGTTTTCCCATTGAATGTATAGATTGGTGATGTAGAATTTCTCCAATATCTTGGTCTTGCATACTTGAAAGAAACTGCAAGTAAACACCAAATCACATCATTTATACGAGGGCTGTTCAATAAAGAATAATCACAATTTTGTTTTAAACATACCTTTACTCATCCCTATAATTTTGATGGTGTTTCTCAAAACAGTCTCCCTGAATGCGATGCACTTGTCCCGGCGTTTCTACCAGTCTTCAAAGTCAGACTGGAAACCATTTTAAGAGATCCTTCAAAATTGCCTCCGCAGCCTTCACCACTGCTTCTGATGATGAATAATACCTCCCACGAAGGTGTTTCTTCAAGTTAGGGAACAGAAAAGTCTCACATGGGGCTAAATCCGGACTATAGGGAGGGTGAGGAATACACTCCACGTTGATTTTTGGAAGATATTCAGCAACAACATTGGCAATATGCAACTGTGCATTGTCATAGTACAGCATCCAGGCTGCTTCATGGAAATGTGGTCTTTAGCGCCTGATATGGACTTGCAATGTTTTCAGGACATCCTTGTAGTATTGTCCAGTTACTGATGTGTGTGCAGGATAAACCATTGCATGAACATTAAAGAATAAGATGACCATAACTTTCCCAGCAGAGGCAACCCCTTTTCCTTTTTGGAGGGGTTGGTGATGAAGGAGATTTCCACATTGAGCTTTGCTGCTTGCTCTCAGGATCAAAATGATGTAGCCAAGTTTCATCGGTAGTGATTAGGTTTAAAAAAAAGGTCCGGATCTTCCTCTAACATCAACTTTAACTGCATGTTACCTCCATTGCAGAGGTAGGCGATACTGAATATGTCTGAACATGTCACAGGCGAGAGCCAGGAGTACCAACAATGAAACTACTACGGCGTGTTTGTTCCACATTAGGCTAACAGAATATAATAAGATTGAAGTTTAGTGCAAAAAATTATGACGGTAAAAATTATGATCATTCTTTATTAAACAGCCCTCCTACATATTTAATTGAGCCACAAATCTTATCTTTACCCTGAAATTCTGATTTCAAATTTTTTAATAGAATGAAACCTTAGGTAATGTAAAATATGAAAGTAGAAGAATTGAAAGTCTGATAATTGTTAAAGGGATGTAGAAAGCAAACATGAATATTCTTTTATTTTGGTACACAATGAACTCCTATAAGCAGTAATCTGCTACCTTGCAGTGCAAAATTGCGCGTTACAACTACCACATTCCTTCGGTTTTATATTTTTGTAAGTGCAAGTACTAATAAAGAAATACAAAAAATAGAATAAGTAAACAGTCGCAATTGTCAGCAGCTGTGTTTAGTATTCAAATTAATGTAAACTAAAAGTAGTAAAGTGAAGAATCTTAACGCCTTATAAATAATAATATAAAATGCATTGTAAGCAATAATTTGTAAAACAATAGTATTAACAGTGTAATAGCTACAAAACATCATGTTTAAAGTGTAGAACCACTTTCCTATCCACTGGTGAAGAAGTAGAAGTAAATTATACTACTCAATATGTTAAAAAAATAATCTGCTTTCTGCTGAAATAGGCATTCATTGTGTGGTTTGTTCCATTTGCAATTTTATAATTAAGACTGTCACATTCTAGATACTATCCTGTTGAAGCTATGAGAATAAAAATATGTAATATTTTTACAAATTATTAATTCTTAAATGCAAATTTCGGATGATAGTTTTCCCACAGTCTATTTTCAGTTAGTAGAAGAAAGAAAGAAACAGCATTTTGAAACTTTACTCTTCAAATATTTCAGAAAGAAATCAGTATTACGTTTTGAGTTAAACTTCTTTCTTACACTGTGTTATTTTACTTGATTCTTTAAATCTTATTTGATGGATAAGTGATGCCCAGAACGAGTTTTGTCTTCCACATTTTTTGGTCCATTATCAGACTTTCTTACATTTGCGATTTCTTTCGTTTATGATTATCGCCAAACATTTTGACAACTTTAAATGTTCAAAAAATTGATAAATTAAATAATCCTTACCTAAAAGATGGGAGGACTTCGTATCACACAGTTTTTTTTAATTATCACATAGTGTGCAATATTTCTTTTCACTGGTACTCTCATTATTCTAAGAACAGGTGTTGGTGAAAATATTTGGCTTTATAATAACCGTTATATTAATTGGCATAATGTACTGTAAAAATGGGGGTTACCTCAGTTTATCCTGATAGATGGACTAATTATCTTGTACATTGTTCAAATTTAATAAACATTTCATCAGATATCCAGTGTCATATAAATATCACACTATAATAATTCTCATTCAAATAAAATATATAGGAAGAAAGCCAAGAGAAGAATCCGTTGCACGAAAACTCTATTTCAGGAAACTTCTGCTCATTTATTGAGCTTATCAGAGCGGTCTAACATCTACCACCCAAAGATTGAAGGATCTGATAAAAACGGATGCCGAAAACCACATAAAAATAAAAATCTTAATCTCTTTTTATTTGTTTTGCTTTCTTTTCTTACTGTATTTGTTTATTTACTTATATATTTATTTACTTGTTTGTTTACTTATTTATTTATTCATATATTTATTTTATTTATTATTAAGTCAGTACAGTTGAGTATGGCAGGTGTTCTGCCCTGGCTCTGTACCAGTCATACTCATTTTTATAGTAGATCTGTTCAATGAAAATAACCCCCTTTTTAACTTTGTCCAAGAATTGTTGGTTCTTCTTACTATCTTTAACAAACATTTCAGCTATTGCTATATTCCGCACCGGAACTTTAATTGACAACTTCTCTATAAAAAGCCCCTCAAAATCCAACCTCTGCGGTCCTCGTCCCGAGGGGTGGGCAACAGGAGGTAGGGGACTGACTGATGGGGTGATGCACGGTGGGGACTTGGTGTACCCCACGACCGCTACGGCTGCCGAGAAGGCCCATCAGTAACCCCGAAAACTGGCAGAAGAGGCTCTGGGATTTTTCCCCAGGGACCTACTACAGTAGGTACGGGATTGGCGATCCCGGGGTCCCTAGCCACTCACCCCCAATTCATCCCCTTCATCTCCATCAACTGTGCCACGTTGAGCTACTGCTTATCAGTAAGCATCACATTCTTCCTCTTCTAGTTTTTTATTATTATTATTATTATTATTATTATTATTATTATTATTATTATTATTATTATTATTATTATTATTATTATTATTATTATTATTATTATTATTATTATTATTATTATTATTATTATTATTATTATTATTATTATTATTATTATTATTATTATTATTATTATTATTATTATTATTATTATTATTATTATTATTATTATTATTATTATTATTATTATTATTATTATTATTATTATTATTATTATTATTATTATTATTATTATTATTATTAGCACGTAAGGTCTTAGGTTTATAACTCCTGTCTCACCAGCAGGGATCTCTCCTATCTCCGTGGTTCTGTCCCACGGTTTTCAGCGCGGCTTCCGACATGTGTGCTCTCCGGAGGTCTCAAAAGTGAAGGTTGAGCGGACCCTTCGCACTGCCCCTATGTGTAACCTTAGGTGCGGAACCCGTCCACACCGTCAAGTACACCCACGTAGCTCATTGAGGGCCCGGTCTGTGTTAATCTCCCGACGGCCGTGCTGCCGTTGGGTTAGTATCACGGACCGGACGTGTTACCGCTGACGGAACCCCGGTGTAATCAACCACAAGTCCCCTGAATCCGCGTGTGCCCTTTATGCGCAGCGCGGCCTAAAGTGGGGAGCCACAGGCGGTTATTCCTGTGGTAGGGGAATAAAGCCGGGGTGTGCGTGGTGAACGATTTACCCATACGGACAAGCAGTGGATTTTGAAGGGTAGCTTTTCTGAGGTACAAATGAGATCGGTCATGGGTGGGGTCCCCATGACGGCACAGACCGTGAAGATTCGGTGTCTTTCTTTCTTTAACCCCCGGATGGCAGGCTGACGCCGACGGTTCCGGATGGGGGTCTATATCATCATGTCTCCGCGCAAACAGTCTTTCATTGACCCTTTATTGATAATGACCTTGGCTTGTGATGGGAAAACGTTTAAAGAGATTAGTCCATTTTACATAAAGCGCGAACTTGATAAAATCAGCGGCCCGGTCAAAAACGCTACGCGTCTACGAGACGGTAGCTTACTATTAGAGAGCACCAAAGCAGACCAGTTTCGCAAACTGCAAAAGGTGACTTTGTTGGGCTCCTACCCTATCCGGGTAGCCCCACACAAAACACTCAACACCTGTAGAGGAGTAGTCACCACCTCCAGTTTAGATGGTCTAGCAAATGAGGAAATAGTAAGTTGCCTCTCTGACCAGCTTGTTTGTCAGGCGTACCGACTAACACGGAAACAGGATGGCAAGGAGTACCCATTGCGTACGGTATTTCTAACTTTTGCTGGGACGAAGTTACCTGAATATATATATATATATATATATATATATATATATATATATATATATATATATATATATATATATATATATATTGCGGCTATGAACGTGCTAGCGTCCGCCAGTATGTCCCGAACCCCATGCGCTGTTTCCAATGTCAGCGGTTCGGACATACTAAGGTCACATGTACCAATCCTGCTCTTTGTGAGCAATGTGGCCTACCGAAACATGACGACCCTAACTGCAGTCGAACACCTTGTTGCGTGAACTGTGGTGGTAGTCATCCCTCCAGTTCGCGACAGTGCCCTAGATTCATAGACGAAAAAAGTATTCAGGAGCTACGTGTAAAGGAACGCCTGACTTTTCCAGAGGCACGGCGGCGCTTCGAACAACTGAAGCCTCCTAACACTACTACTGGATATGCATTAGCAGCTCGCCCTACTCCTGATACCACTGTTGCTGTTCAACACGTCCCTGTCGCCCACGCATCCACGCAGACTGACTTTCTAACCGTTAAACCCACGTCTCAGACTGCTTGTATATCCACCAGCACTACCTCCGTTTCAGCCGTACAGACTCCAGACACCAAGCCATCAGCGAATAACAACAATCCCGTAGTAAATGTGAAAAACCGATCCCGGCCAACACATAGATCGCGAAGTCGCTCGCCTTCTATTAGATCCCGGTCTCGTTCTACGAGCCGTAGGAGTTCTGACTCCCGAACATCAGCGGAGTCACAGGAGGCTAACGATTTTCGAATCGTAGGGCCCAAATCAGCCAAGGTCAAGAAAAAGGTTAAACGGCCCGCTAAAAACTCTTTATGGAAATAATCCAGTGGAATGTCAATGGTTTTCGAGCTCGCGCTCAAGACCTACAACATTTAGTTTCTCAACGGTCACCATCAATTATTTGTCTCCAGGAAACCCACTTACATCCCAATCACTCGTTACACCTTCACTCTTTCTCTGCATTTAGAAGCGACTCTCTTGCAGGTATGCGTGCAAGCGGTGGCGTTGCTACCTTAGTGGCGCCTAACATCTCAGCCGCCAACGTTCCTCTCACCACACCATTGCAAGCTGTGGCCGTTCGGATACAGCTGGAGAACATCAGTTTTACCATCTGCAACATGTCCCTGCCGCCGCTCAGTATAGTTCCAGAGCGTGATCTTCAAGCTCTATTGGCTCAGCTCCCCTCACCACTACCCTTGTGGGAGATTTGAATGCCAAGCACACGCTCTGGGGATCAGACACTGATGACGTCCGTGGATGCCTCCTCGTAGACGTCTTCGATAAGTCTGACCTGCTTCTGCTAAATACTGGTGACCCAACATTCCTATCATCCGCTTATGGTACACATTCCGTACTAGACCTTTCTTTCTGCAGTCCGTCATTAGTACCACTACTTGAGTGGTCAGTACTTTCCGACCTCTTTGGCAGTGAGAATTACCCCATTAACATTCATTTTTCTGGCCGCCAATGTGTACCTTCTCGACATCCTCGCTGGATTATTTCCAAAGCTAACTGGGGAAAATTCCAATCCCTCATACACCTCATCGACGATAGTTTCGACACCATCGATGAAATGGTCGAATAATTTACTTGCTCGATCCTGCTCGCAGCAGAATCCAGCATTCCTCGAGGTTCACCTACACCACGTCATATCCCTGTACCGTGGTGGTCCGAGGAATGCAGTTTGGCTGTCAAAGCACGCAAACGTGCTTTGCGCATTTTTCAGCGGCACCCGACGGAAGGGAACTTCGTCGCCTTCAAACGTTCTCGCACTAGGGCACGCTTTATACTGCGCAACGCAAAGCGTAAATCTTGGGAAGCCTATGTGTCTTCGCTTTCCCGGCGCAGCTCTACCCAACAAGTATGGTCAGCTGTTCGGCGGATGTATGGCAAGTATCGCCGGACGGTAATTCCCGGCCTTGCCATCAACGGTTCCATGTGCACCACAGAGCAGGACATAGCTGAAGCCCTAGCTACCACATTTGCTGCCACGAGCCAAACTGCCCGCTATGACGCTCTCTTCCTGCCTATCAAGGAAAAGGCGGAGCGGGTACCACTTAATTTTAATAGTGACCGCACCGAGCCGTACAACCAACCTTTTACCGCAGCCGAGCTCGCCCATTCTCTGGCGTTAGCAAAGGATTCTTCTCCAGGTCCCGATGACGTACACCGACAGATGCTGCTACATCTTCCATCTGAGGCGCTATGATTCCTTTTAAACATCTATAACCGCATTTGGCATGAGCGGGTTTTCCCTTCCTCCTGGCGAGAGGGTATTTTAATCCCCATCCCTCGACCCGGAAAGGACCGCACGCTACCATCTAGCTACCGCCCCATTTGCCTGACGAGTGTCATCTGTAAGACCTTCGAGCGAATGATAAACGCTCGGTTAAATTGGTGGCTAGAAAAACATAACCATCTGTCCAACTTGCAATGCGGTTTTCGTCGCCATCGCTCAAGTGTCCATAATCTAACACGCCTTGAGGGGTATATTTCCGATGCGTTTCTACTGAAACAGCACGCCGTGGGCGTGTTCCTCGTCCTGGAGAAGGCTTATGACACCACCTGGCGGTACGGCATACTCCGTAACCTACATGGTTACGGTATGCGTGGTCATCTACCCGAATTCCTATGCAACTTTTTAAAACTTCGCCGTTTTCGGGTTCGCATAGGAAACACGGTATCACGGGAGCGGATACAGGAGAACGGCGTACCTCAAGGGTCAATTTTGAGCGTCACCCTTTTTGCCGTAGCGATTAACGGCATCACTAGTGCCGTTCGAAGTGGAATTCCATCATCCCTCTATTTTGACGACTTCGCAGTTTATTATAGGTCTGCCAACATAGATCACATTGAGCGCCAACTGCAGCTGACCATTACCCAGCTAGCAGCTTGGGCGCTTCAAACCGGCTTCCGTTTTTCAGCTGCGAAGACGCAGTGTATCCACTTTCACCGCCTACGAGGTATTCACCCGCCTCCTGATCTTCATTTCAACGGCACACCCCTGCCATTTGTCTCGCACCTGAAGTTCTTGGGCCTCTACTTGGACCGACAACTCAATTGGGAGCACCACATTCGTCACCTTCGAGCCTCTTGCGATCGTTCTCTTCGGGTGCTGAAGGTATTATCTGGAGCATCTTGGGGGGGCGATCGCACGGTAATGTTGAGGCTGTACCGCTCTCTGGTTCGGTCCAAGCTGGACTATGGCAGTTTTATTTATGGCGCAGCGACTGCCTCTAAACTTCGCCTTTTAGACACCGTGCATCATACCGGCATCCGCCTTGCCACAGGAGCTTTCCGCACCAGTCGAGTCGACTGCCTGTATGCAGACTCAGGCGAACCTCCACTCCATATTCGTCGCTCGCTGTTACTCTGCTCATACGTTTCGAAGTTGGCAAGTTATCCCAATCATCCTTGTTTTAAACAAGTTCTGTATCCAGATTTAGTCCACCGTTATATGCGCCCTGGTTCTCGGACACGCCCCGTGGGAATAAGATTTCGGGATCTACTACATTCGCATGGCCTCCGAATGCCTCGCGTGTAGAGGTCAACCATCTGCCCTTATCCTGCATGGCAGCTTAATCGTGCGCGGTCTGATCTCGCTCTTTCAAGCAACTCTACACTCGCTACTCCACATTCGGTGTTCCAACAACTTTTTACCGAACTACTGGGCCGTTACCCTAACTATGTTCCGGTCTTTACAGACGGTTCTCAGTTAGGTAGCGCTACGGGTTGCGCGTTCTTCGTTAACGGTGAGGCTTACAAATTTCGACTTCTGGACTCAACTTCGGTCTTCTCAGCAGAGCTGTATGCAATCTACTATTTGCTCCTTTTTATTTGCAAGTTAGCTCCTGGCTCCTTTATCGTCTGCACTGACTGTCTAAGTGCGCTTCAGGCCTTGCAACAGCACACTGCCGCTCACACACTGTTTTTAAAAATACAGACCCAGATCGCGCAAATGCTCAATCGCGGATACAATTTTGTTTTTACTTGGAACCCAGGCCATGTTGGGATTCCCGGGAACGAGGTGGCGGACGCGGCTGCTAAGTCTGCTTGCCATTTGCCCCGGAGTTTAACAACTACGGTGCTATTCCAGGACGTGCAACGTTTTTTCCGTCACCAACTACTATCTGCTTGGCAGCACTCCTGGACAGCTTTGGAAGGCACAAAACTCCGGGCAATAAAGGAGAGCGTACAACCCTGGCTAACTTCCTGCAGGGATAACCGGCGAGCCGAGGTGATACTCACCCGGCTCAAAATTGGGCACACACGAGCTACTCATGGTCATTTGTTGAGAGGGGAACCGGCCCCAGTGTGTGCTCCGTGTGCCGTACGCCTCACTGTGCGGCATATTTTCCTCGATTGCCCGCAGTACGCCCGCGTTCGCCAGTATTTGGGCTTGGGAGCTAACTTGCTCAGTATTTTAGGTGACGACCCAGTGGCCGTGGATAAGGCACTGCGGTTTGTTTTTAAAATCAGTTTTAATACACAAGTATGACTTGTATTTTATATTTGTTAATTTTAGAGCTTTTTATTAGGACAGGATGAGTTTTTATGTACTTTTAATAGTTGAGTGTTTTTATTTTATTTTAGCTTTTTAGCTTAATAGTGTAGCTTTTAGGTTTTTAATTTTGACTTCGGGCCCAAATGACCTTGTTGTCGACGGGCCCTTAAACACCACACACTCACTCACTTCTCTATAAAAATCCATTTCAGATTTTTAAATGGTTCCACAATTGTCACAACGAATGTTTAACAGTATTAAAAATGAAGCATTTGACTTCATAAATATACACTAACAGAACAGTTTTAAAATAAGTGTTCTCTAGACTTGGCAGTGCTTGGCGAGAAAAGACGTAAACCCAACTAACTCCTCCGGGAAAAGACCCAGCTAAGACCTCCCATAGAGACGGTGGCGCAACGAAACACTAGATTAAAGACGAGCACGTCGCTATCACCGCCTATATAGGGAAGTCAAATAATTACATGAAACACTAGATTATGTGCTGATCGGCACAATTCCTATCTAAATTAAACCATTTCTTATTAATAAAATCTTTCCCCCAATTTTGTGTCCCTTTGCACTGAATATATGTATATTTCTAGGTCGCATTCCCCCCACATATGGGACAGCAATTTTGTGGAATACCCTTCCTTATACCCTTCAGTCACCATACTCCTGCTCTCACCCATGCAATACCTTCTCTCTCCTCTCTATTCGTCACATCTATGTACCTTTCCGTTTCCCAAAACCCCTAAATTGTTATATAAAAGATCTTTTCAGCTTACTTTTATATTAACGACATTTAATTCAAGCCTCGAACTCATACATATAATTGTAGTTTTCCCTTATTTATCACACTAGCAATATGCTTGCTTAGTCGTATAATAAAAAAAAGAACGAAAACACTCTCCATTAAAGGAATATTTCAAAAACGAAACAGAGCTGAGCGCAGGATTCAAATAATATCTTTGCTTCTAAAGAATTCTCTTAAACAGGTCTTTGTTGACCTAGTAGTTTAATAAAAAAGTATATATAATCATTATTCTGGTAGTGTTCATTCTACCATGATTGTAACCATAAGTAATCGATACCTTTGTATTTAATGTAATTAATGTGCAAGTTAAACAGTTTGCTATAGAATTACACATCTACATAATTTTGATGAGAAATTTTGTTCAATATAACCCCCAGTTTTTCATTTACGTTGTAAACTGTGTACTCTTTCTTATTTGTAAGTATATGAAGGCATCAATTTAAAAAAGAAAAAGAAAGAAATGACATTTTGGTGTGACATTTCTGGTTTTTCACGAGTCTAAATCAATACTGCACAATCACGTTCTCACTAATTAGCGTCGTATAATTTTAAGAACTATTTTTGTTGCATAACGATTAACTAATCCATAAAACAGAATAAACAAAACAACCCTATAACACAAATATAGCATAGAAGAAAGGATATATTGTGCATGGAACAAAAACTGCAACAAGCTACAAACTGGCGATGCAGTGATATCTCTTTCGAACAATTTGAATAAAAATGTATAAAACCAGCAGTTGACTAGATGAAATTTCAGCATGAATGGTAAAGGCAAAAAAGGAAAAATTACACACGTCTTTTTGTAATGAATGATAGATTATTATCACATTATAAGCAGTGTACGTGTTATGTTTGAACGCTTGTGCCGCCAGCAACATATGCATTATTACATATCGGCGCCGTCAGCGATAATGTAAAACATACGGGTGAGCACGATTTTTCTTTTGATTCATATGCGCATACTCGCTTTAGGACTCCAATGGTTATGGCCCGCAGATCATAATTCATTGAAGTTAATTTCTCCGGATTTAGAATTTCATAGCCTAACGCGACACACAGTAATGAACACCTTTTGTAACTTACAGGAGTGGGAAAAACAGCTAAAATCCAAACAAGTTGTATAAATGCTTATTCTTATATTGTAACTCATTCAGTTAATTTACGAGGGCTGCTTAGCAAAGAATTGCCACACTTTTTGGCAGCGCACCTTTACTCGTCCTCACAATTTTGATGGTCCATCTCAAAATAGTCTCCCCTGAATGCGATGCACTTGTTCAGCGTTTCTGCCAGTCTTCAAAGGAATGTGGGAAACCATTTTTGAGAGATCCTTCAAAATAGCCTCCGCAGCCTTCACCACTGCTTCTGATGATAGATAATTCCTCCCCGAAGGCGTTTCTTCAAGTTAGGGAATAGAAGAAAGTCACATGGGGCTAAATCCGGACTATAGGGAGGGTGAAAGATGTACTTAACGCTGATTTTTGCAAGAGATTCAGCAACATCATTGCGGCCGCGCATTATCGTGGTGCAGCATCCAGCCTGCTTTACCGAAATGTGGTCCTTTGCGCCTGATATGAACTTGCAATATTTTCAGGACATTCCTGTACTATTGTCCAGTTACTGATGTGTGTGCAGGTACAACATGCTGATAAACCAGTCCATAAATATCAAAGAATGAGATAACCATATCTTTACCAGCAGAAGATACCACTTTTGCTTTTTGGGGGGTTATTTATGAAGGATATTTTCACACTGAGCTTTGCTGTTTGCTCTCAAGATCAAATTGATGTAACCAAGTTTCATCAGCAGTGATTACGTTTGAAAGAGTCTCCACACCTTCCTCGAACATAAACTTTCACTGCGTGTTACCTCCACTGCAGCGGTAGGCGATACTGAATATGTCGGAACATGCCAGGTTCTCACAGGCGGGAACCAGGAGTACCAACAATGAAACTACTACGGCGTGTTTGTTTCACATTAAGCTAACAGAATATAATAAGATTGAATTTTAGTGCGAAAATCATGACCGTAAAAAATTATGATCATTTTTAATTGAACATCCACCGTAGGTTGCCATTTTCAATGGTTGTTACTGTTATTTATAAAACGTAGTCGAACATGAACTAGTTTCGTCACAGTGAAAGACGTCACAGTTGTCAAAACCTCGCCCGGAGAGAAGCACTTTCCGCACTCACTGGCCCATCTTGCGAGAGCTGTCACTTATATAGTGAGTTGGTAACAGAAACATTTAGGAGATTTTCATTAATGGACGATAATGCATATAGTGTTTGTGCTGGGCAAGCGGGCTGTATCTGTTTGGTTAATGGAATTATAATTTTATAAGTAATAATGGAGTGAGGGGTAATTAATTTCTATAAATGATTTCTGTGCTTTAAAATCAAAGAAGCCTGATTTGCGGTTACTTTTAAGACATCTAAAACGTTAGAGGTACTTAGAGAGGTTCATTTCAGAAAACAAATAGAAGACATGGCTTTCATAAGTGCACAAGTTCATTTAGTTTGCTCGGCTTGCGAAGTTATAAAACTCTTATGGGTGTGCAAATGCATTGAAAGGACTGTATTATCAAATGCATGGAGAAATTTCCTTTAAAGGTGCAAGGAATGGTGAAAATATTTTATAGTACTCACATGTGTTTAACTACGTTTTATTTGTAGTATAGCATAATAGACATTACATTCATTCAGTTATCTTAATCAGAATTCCACACCTAGTTTGCTGATTCTTCACCATTAGATATGGTTTTTCCTTTCTTTTTTTTTCTTTTGCTATATTTATCACACAGATTCTGAAAATATGATTGTATTTCAGGAAGAACTGAAGCAAGATACTTGAAATATCCTTGGCTTTCACAGCTTTCAGAGGAATTTATTTACCGTGAGCTTTCTTCAATATGGTTTCAGCAAACTTTGTGTTTCCTTTGATTAGTAATGTCTGTCATTAAACCACTAGAGTACTTGCTACCAGTAAACAATGTTTATCTATATTTGGTAATCTTATATGTAGTCACTTTCTAATTTTCTTGCTATTTGACCACTGATAAAGGTTCCTTCACCTTGCTGAAAGCCAACTTGTAGTTTTTGAGCATAGACTGTTGAACATCACATACTTTAATGTTCTTGGATGAGTCCTTTATGATGCTTGTAAGCATGCCCGTCTGAGTTGCAGAGCAGCACAAGTACCTAGATTTATTAAACTCACTACCTCAGTAGCAAGTGGAAATGCCTGAAGCTTTGTTTTTAATGTCATATGATAGAGCTCACTGAGACGATTACGATATACGAGTATATATAACTCATGAAATATCAAAAAGTGGTCTTGTACACTTATGAATGGCATGCTTTCAATGTATAGGGTCATAAAGGTAAGTGGAATTCATAATACTAAAGAGACGGTACAGAAAGTTCCCATTTTCAACCTATGTTATAAGCTAAATGTAGTAAGAAAGAGAATAACGCTATTTTCTACAATATATCTACTTCAAACTATCGCAAATGTTATAATTATTTCATTACATTTTGTCGGAATTGCAATACAGCAAGGTTTTCATAAGAAAGAAGTAAGATTTCACACATCCTTTAGATGATCTACCTAGAAAGGCGTAGGTAAGCGCATCCTGGAGTATTTAGGAAGCAATTAACGCCACAAAAGAAATAAATATGTGTTAAAATCCGCAGTGTGTAGGTCAGAAGAAAAGTTAAACATGGATTTGTGCACGTATCCCGGAAGTTAAAATGAACGTGTAAGGAAGAGAGGGAGAGATGGGGTTGGTATATGTCTGAGTATATCTGGGGCAGGTTTTGGTAATACCCTCTCAGTGTAAAGTATATTATTGCGGAATAAGATTGGTGTATATGTGTGGAACAGAATATGATATAAATAAACATGAAGTTCAAAGAGTGTCGATTGAAATATTTAAAAAATAAACAGAAAAATAGAATGCTATTGGTTGACAATACAACTTAGAGATATTCAAAATTTGCGCTTCATGAGGAATTATATAGAAGTGGGTGGAAGATGGCTAGGGTAGGTCGGCGAGTTACAAGAGCGTAACGGTGTATACTGGCGTATTCCCACCCATGTTCAAATATCCACCCTTCCAAGCAAGATAAGCGAGAGGAGCGTTGATCTGTGTACACTTTTGAACTAACATGCTGAAAAGTAAACTTATCAGAAGCGCATCGAGAGAGACAACCCCCTTTAGGTTAGTCCCAAGAGTACGATCAAATGAAGCAGCGTTTTATCTATAAGCATGACGAAACAGGCATTGCCTACACGTACAGCAGCATCTGAAAGAAGACTTCTTCAGTTGTAGCGAAACAGATAAGCCAAATTTGTTCTTTGTTGCTTATTTGATTCTTTAATTACTAAAGGTTCTTCGAACAATAGTATCCTACATCTGAACTTAAATCGGACACGTTCTCTAAATGATGGAAGTTTAGTTCCCTTTTTTATTTTAGAATATAATTAATGTCATTACGTGTGGAAAAGAACATCACCTAAGTGACCGCCGGGACTTCTTTGGGTTGCACGTACATCTTTGACTCAATTTTCAATGACAGAAGAAAGCAAATTAGGCAAACTTCACAAACAGCACGCGTGATATTATTTATAAGATCAATTAGTCTTTCTGGCTTGTTGGCATAAATTCGATGTTTAACATAACCACACAGGAAGTAATCCAACGGCGTTAAATCACATGATCTTGGGGGCCAGATAGCAACACCACCACGGAAAATTATGGAAGCTCTAATATTCTCCTTCAAAAGATCGATTGTTTCGAAAGCATTGACACGTGTCACCATCTTGCTGGAACCAGATATTTCTGAGATCCATACAATCTAAATGAGGACCGAGCTCGGTATCTCTCCATTAACAGAGCTAACAGATGGTCCATTTTGATCATGATTTTTCACAATTTCTGCACTTTCCTGAATGCTGTAACTTTCCATGGCTATTTGTCAATAACAACTCTAACCATATTAAAAAAAATGTGTGTAGTAACTGAAAAACAGTGGCAGCTATCACATGTTAGAGATAGGATACTGTTGTTGAAAGACCCTTTATTTACCTCTTTCCCGAAGAGGTATACGTAGCATAAGCAACGGACTTTTAACTAAAAATACTTAATTCATAATTACATTTTAATTTTAATCAAGTATATATGGATGCAAGCATTGCATGCAACTCATTTGTCTTCGTAAAAGCTACTTCATAAATTCCCTTTACACATCTATAACTAGGTTTTACTGGACAAAAGCAAAGTTTTACTCATTTAAACTATTTCTTTAGCCTCTTTCCTAAAAAAAACGCCTATCACTTGTTCTTGATTTGATTCTTTGTTCCACCATGCTGTGTGACGATCTAGCCATTTGCTTATCTATTGTAATAAGAGCTGTTTATTCGTGACCTGGACGCTCTCTCTCTCTCTCTCTCTCTCTCTCTCTCTCTCTCTCTCTCTCTCTCTCTCTCTCTCTCTCTCTCTCTCTCTCTCTCTCTCTCTCTCTCTCTCTCTCTCTCTCTCTCTCTCTCTCTCTCTCTCTCTCTCTCTCTCTCTCTCTCTCTCTCTCTCTCTCTCTCTCTCTCTCTCTCTCTCTCTCTCTCTCTCATCTCTCTCTCTCTCTCTCTCTCTCTCTCTCTCTCTCTCTCTCTCTCTCTCGCCAAATAACAAGCGCCTCGCGACAATATTCTGCTATTTTCTGTAGTGTGTTATACACTGTCTATTTTTAATGTTCTGCCGATTCCTTTAACTTGATAAGTTTCAATTATTAACACGAGCAATTTAAATGATATTTAGAGGCAAAAAACTAAATGCATTTATGTTCCACATTATTGGCTCCAATCTGTTATAAATGCATCAAAACCTGTACAGGTATTTCTCATAAAATAAAAATATGGAAGCATTTACCATTCAAAACGTTTGCAGAAATTCTTTCGTTAAAAGAATGAAGGTTTGCAAGAACATTTTAAATAGTAGTGAGTAATTAAATGACATTTCATTTTCTTATGCAATGCACAATCTAATGAAGTATTTTATCTCATCCTGGTGCTGTAGCTAACGAACTTAAAATAACCTCGGAAGAGGACATTTTCTGCGACACCTCAAGGCTCAAAGACTCGGAGCTGAACAAGCCATGTAATTTAGGTGCATATACGAGTACGAGAAAAGGGAAAACCTGAGTTTATCTCTGCGGCTTTCTTGGAATAAGTCGGTTTTCTTTCCAGAAAAATATAGTTCATTAGCAGCCAAAAGACTGGAATAAGTACCTGGAAATTTTCAGTTAATGCACCATTTAGAAATGCTAGCAAATATAAGATATGTAAATTGTCTTAGATGTGAAGGCTTTGTGAATGTATCTTCTGTCTCAGAAATGAAGGAGACACTCATAAATGCAGTATTTTACGTTCTAAAGTCATATTGGTATAGTATTCAGCCCTTTCGCCTAAACTATGGGCTTCAATGTCTGTGTGAAAAGGTATGAAGCCATTAAGCGTATTAATAAAGAGGGAACATCCCATAATTTCAAACAAAGACAAAATAAGATAGTCTTAAGGCAAACACTTAATAAACTACAATGATAGGCTAAGCACTATACAACATGCTGGTCATATATTTTCTGCATATGGTTAAATATGCAGAATGTTTAGAAAAGTAATATTTCACTCTAGAATTGACGATTCTATGTAAGCTAAACATAGAAGCTTCATATCCGCCGCATTATATAAGATTATAATGTCCTCGAGAATTTAATGGGAAGTAAAAAACGCCAGGGAAATAGGGAGAGATTGGAAAAGTTTAGTGATGTTGATGGTGGAGAATTTGGATTCATAGACGCGCTTTAACTGTTCTAATGTTCAGCGTCCCATGATCGAAGAAGTGACTATGTTATGTATGGATAGCGATTCTGGGATACCCTTGACTTCCGTAGCGTAGATGGTAGCATGTCTGCCTCAAGTTCAAGAGGTCTCGAGTTCGAATCTCGGTCAGGGTGAGTTACCTGGATAAGGTTTTCCGGGGATTTCCCTTATCCTACAAGACGAATGTCGGGTAACTCTAAGCTCCATGGACTCTGGACTCATTTGAGCATCCTCTCACCCAATTCATTTACCGTCCGATATGACAACGTTGGAGGACTAAATTACAACAAAATACTCTTGACTAACTCCTTTTGGATAAATGACACTTTCATTAATTTAGCACAGAAATATATTTAATGGATACCAAAGCCATTGATGAGCAAATAAATTTAAATTTTCACAGGATTAATTAATAACAGTGATATAAACCCTTTTATTGCCCTTTCAAGTTGTTGAGTTGCTTAGTTCAGGCATATTTATATTATGAACACACCGCTTTTGTAACCTGTTCAAGTATTTTCGTATATAAGTGAAGGACACTCTAAAACAAAACCTTGGTCGTCCAGGTTGCGAGTTTTGCGATGGACTAGTCATCCTTTCAGGTAAAGGACTCTATACACAAAAGTCTCACATAAAATGTTAAAGTAATTAAAGGTTTGTATAACAATGATAAAATAATAGCTGAATTAGAACGACAATTAACAAATGAAATAGAAATTAACCAAGGGTTAAACAAGGCTCCAGTCTGTCCCCAGTCTTATTTAATATATATTTAGACGACATTCTTAGGAAATGGATTCTAAAATTACATAGAGGTATAAACATAGGACAAAGCTCAATAAACATGTTACAGAGGATACAGAGGATACAATTAATACAGAGCATAGACTGCAGAAAGCAATATATAAACCAAATAAAGTTATCAAGCTTTATAAACTGAAAATTTCTGAAACAAAGACCAAGGTTATGACTTTCCATAGCAAATACTCAATTAGAACAATAATATGCATAGAGAACAGACCAATTGAACAAGTGTCACATTTTAATCATTTGGATTGTGGTGTCACATATGAAATAGACCAATACATAAATAATAACTGCACAAAGTATCAAGGAATATGTGTAACAATTTCTTTTTAAAAAAGGAAAAATGACTAACTATAGTTTTGTTCCGTCATGGCATCCCCCTTTTAAATGTGTGGTAGCGAGGATTGAACTATAAAAAATATATATGTATTTATTTGTTTATTTGTTTGTTTATTTATTTAGTCATTCATTTATTCTAATGCTCTATACATTTGGAAACATTTCCATTCGTCTTCTAGCGTCCCAATACAATTGTCCATTCGGTTTATTCCTGTTATTTTTAGTGCTGTCCAGATCCTAAGGTGCTCCCAGTCCATGACCACATTCTCACTACACAGCATGCAGTTAGGTGTAGGAAAAGTCTCCATTCTATGGAGATGCTCTGCCAGACAATGATGTCGCCTTATGCTCCGGAATGCGGCCAGTTTCACCCTTTGGCAGCTCTGGTATTGCTCTTCTGTTTGAGAGTAGATCCATCCACTGTTTTTCGTGTACAATTGTATTTACTGTATCTGATCTTTCCGCTTTGAAGGACTACAGTAAAACACAAACAACTGAAGTACGCTTCCTGAAATCAGTGAAAGTATGCATAGTACAGGACCATTTGAGAAATGTGGATGCTAGAAGAGAGTTAAGAATCGAACCGGTAGTAGACAGAATATTACACTATAAGGAAAAATGGATACATAATTTACAACGAATGCAACATGATAGAATACCCAAACAAATAATTAATTATAAGCCCAGAGGATATCGATCTACAGGAAGACCTAGAAAGAGATGGAGGGACGTGAGACCGGAAGAGGTTTTAACGTCAAGCTCCTCTCCCCTTCTTCCTCTTATTGTGGGCAGACAGTAATGTTCATGTCTTCCTTGTTCAGAAACATTCTTTTCACGGCTCCTAAAGGCCTTCTGATCCAAATATCTGTACTATCAAGTTAAACTTATTATTTTATGATAGTAGTTCAGGGACTTGTAAAGCTGTTATCCATGGTATACGTCTCAATATTGAAACATTATTGTTATATGCGTAATATCGAGTGTGCCTGATATACATTTTATTTCTTCTTCATCCTATATACAATGGATCCCTATCTGACGTATTATATGCTCCAGGCATTATTATTGTCCACGTTAATTTCAAATTTTAGACACGTATGCTTGTATCTCTCAGCTTTCAAGTTAAACAATACAAAAAAATGTATTAAACCGTACTCTTTTTCGACAATTAGCTTAGAAGAATGTTGATAAGAAGTGAAATACTCCTTTTAAGTTGATCCCTTAATTCAGCGGCTTGCAATCGCGGCTGTTGTGTCGATAAAACAAGCCCAGATGTTTGTTCGACAGTTGGGGGTGTATTTTTCTCCACGAAACTGGGGGGGGGGGGTGTGGAGGGGGAGAAATGAAGCTGGATCTTTATCAGGGTAGGCGAAGCAATCCAACAGGAAGGTTGGGGTAGTAGCTTTGCCTCTCTATTTCTCATTCCTTTTGCAAATAAACTTTCTCCACTCAGTCCTTGCTTCTCGACTTCCTTTAATCTTTCTATCACAGCCTAAGCCTTGCTTCATCTTACTCTGCACAGCTAATAGCTACGACTGCCTGTTGTAGTCCTCGACCTGCAGAACAGCTTTGGTACTTGCTTTACTAACAGCGAAACAAGTGTAAAGATACAGAAGTTATATTAAAATAATAGTGAAAGGAAAGTATGCCTACGCCGAAATATTGCATAAAACGTTTTCCGTAATGGCCCTGATGAACATAACGTAAGTAATTAATTGAAGCAGACTGGAAGTAACACTGAACCAATTTAAAACGTAAAAATACACTATTTTTTCTTTCTTTTTCAACACTTCCTATTCAGATAAAGAAACGCAATACTTAATATTTACAGTTACTCTTATATATTTTTCCAATGAAAGCAACGTTTGATAAATAATTTCCTACACCAGCGCCAATACATGGGTCGAAACGTGCTCTCATCTCAAATTTTCTTGGTTTACTATGTCGTCTAATCCACCGTCGTCCTGTACAGGAATCGTCTAGGCATCTATTTTTCTTTCATAAGCTGTGTCTTGTCAGTTTCTGTATATGCTTGTTGGTTCATCTGGAGGCCGATATAACTAATTATTTTCCAGTTCCTTAATACTTACACATATATCTCCTGAACAAATTTTAGTATAACAATTAGCTTATTGTAAAATGTATATTTATTCTTCCTGCTTAGGACTTTTTCCATAAATTAATTAATTTTAATGTCTAATTCGATGGCTCAGGTGGTTTCGTCTGTGGCCCGTATTCGGCAGTCCCGGGTTAGATTCCCGTGTCCTACCTACTTGACCTGTGGGTTTCTTCAGGGGTTTTCCCGGGTCGCTGGACTATTGCTGGGTAGGTTAGTTACATCCTCCGAATTTCCTCCCTCCATTTCATCTCCATTGTCATGTCATGTCATCTATCTTCTGGTGGCCTGTTTCAGGGTAGAAATGTTGGCAGGAGTCTTGGCGGTGCATTGCAGCATGAACTATTTCCTGCTCATATAGGTCAGTTTCCGGTCTCCGATACTACTGCTGGAAACGTCCTCGAAACACAGTACGGGAGAATGTTCGATGTCTTGCCCTATCATTAGAGGTCTCCATCTAAGAAAAATGTAGGGTCTGTGCCCTCTGCACTGTAGTGCCTCCTCTCGGCTCATCCTTCCTCCCGGGGATGCCACACCTGGGGCATAAGGTCAATAGAGCAGGACTGGTTGCAGTGCCGAATCCTCTCCGAAAACCTTTTATTTATATAATTAGTTCATTTTGAGTTAATATCCTGTATACTGTAAATGAGGCAAATTTTCTGTTACATCTTAACATCCAACAATGTAAGTCATATCTGAAGATGAATGAATGATGTTTTAATGCAGACAATGAATGAAATGAAATGATGCTAAAATGAGCAAAGGGTCAAGATTTATCTGGGATAAAGAAAAACCGTGAGAAACCCTTGTTAAGGTAATTCGTCCTGTTCGAGATTCGAACTCGGCACCTCTTAGAATGTGATGCAGAGAAGCTAGTCCCATTCCACAAACACGGGCTTTTTGTTATAGTCCCTTCTGTGATGAAATGTCATCTTTCATATTAAATACTATGCAATGGAATTCATTCTTACTTTCTCTATAGGTACACTCATTTTAAATCCGTTTTATATGAAGTATGTCATTATATTTTATCTGCCCTGACTACTGAACATTAAAATTGACATTGATGAATCTACGTGTTTTACCATCTATTTACTACTTGATTAGTCACAATAGTCTATTCGTGCAGAATTTCGTCAATATATAGATAATGTAGAAAACGATTTGAACGAAGTGAAACCTCCTATTAGACCATAAATTCGTTTTCGGTTGTCTTCGATTAGCTTCAACTACCTTCATTTGTATAAGAGTTATTGTAGATTAAGGTAATTCTATGTAATTGAAATCCAAAACATAATAAAGAGATACTTTAATGTCTTTTTCTAAGAATGCCCGTAAGTATAAGCACCACCAATTATC
Source organism: Mantis religiosa (assembly GCA_030765055.1). Taxonomy (NCBI): domain Eukaryota; kingdom Metazoa; phylum Arthropoda; class Insecta; order Mantodea; family Mantidae; genus Mantis; species Mantis religiosa. The sequence continues at coordinate 164,814,448 of CM060951.1, forward strand.
TTTATCTAGGAAAATAGGTGTTTAATGAGATGAAGCAGCTAATTTGCAGTATCGCCTCAAATTCACTATCAAAGCGACATTAACTGTTGGTCAATATGTCAGTTCTGGGTGCCATGTTCATCACATTCCAGAGGGCGGAGTATTAGCCTGCATTCCATACTGTCAATGTGGTCAAAGTAAACCGTGAGCCCGAATAACCTAATTAAACGTGATGATAACCGATCTCTAAGGCTTATGGGGTCTGATATAACCAATGGCATGAGATGCAAGGGGGTGGTGAGAAGCAACGTCCGGACATTCACCAACCGGAGAAATGAAATCGGTGGCCCATGACCAAACTGTGTTAAGGGACCTAATAATTGAAAACCTTTTGATTTAAAAATTAATCCCAATGACTTAAAAATTTGTTTAGGTTCAAAATATTTTGACAAGTAAAATGCCTGATTTAAAAGGGTTATCGTGATAGGATAAATAGTGTTTTATTACTTTTACTATCTTCTTACTAAGCTCATCGAAACAACTATGGTAGTAGGAATGAAGGAGTGAATATGCCAGTAATTTTAGGAGAAATTCTCTCTAACAGCCTAATTAGGTAATGCTGATTATATTCAATAAGGATAAATGAAACTGGGTATTACCAAATCCATTTTCTATTCCACATAGTGAAATTGAACATTAACAATAATAACAGTAATAATGATGATAATGATGATGATAATGATGATGATAAATTTCAAAGTGTATTGATAAGCTTACACGTTAGGATTGAGTTACACTTAAGTTACACTTAGGACAGTTAGCAATTATTATTAGGGTTAAAAGGATAAAATGTATTCTATATGAAAATGTGTTAATGAATTCATTTTCACAATGGCCACCAGTTGAATTTCATGTCGAATGTCATTCAGTACCATGCAGGATACTTGATATTTTGGCCATCTGTATGTTTATTCTACAAAATAGCACCAATGTGAACTAATTCCCCTCTAGTGTAGGAGTCGAGAACTCTTAATGTCACAACTGCACTCTACTTTTAGTGCTCGTGGTTAATGTACGGCCATTACACTTAATAATTTGCGACAATGGCTTAGGGGTAGAAACGTTAATGTATTATAGCGTCATTGTATTAAAGGAAATATAAGTAACAAAATTTAGGGAGATCAACTGCCCTCCGAGTAAGGGTTCCTGTATTAACTCAGAATTCAATGGTATTTTAATTTCTTGGTAATGAAGGTGTAAGTCTTGAGTTAAAGAGACAAGTTACCAATTATGTGTTAAGTTTAAGCTCACTTAAAATTTCGTCGATCTAGTTCGGAATTCATCACGCCACTGGAGCATCGAGATCCACTATTATTGATAAAAAGTTATATTACACCAAACTCCCAACTCTAAAGTAACACACAACACTTTGGGTAACACAGAGAAAACCAGTTTGACTAAGCCATGGTAACAGAAGAGGTAACTGAGGGTAAATTTTTTGTGCACACAGAGTACCAGTTCCAGACCCACAGTCACATTTTCTGAACGCCATAAACCTAATTTACGTCACCGGTTTGTTCTAGGGTTATCCGAATTCATTGTCTCTTAATAGACGTTGACATCATTTGCTCTAGCAATGTTTTGGTCAGAGCTCGCCTGTGATCCCATCTACGGAAGTTTTGAAAACCTTGCCTTCAGCTACCATATAGACCTGTTAAGTATTTCCTGTACTTTGCATGCTCACAGTTTAGGAGAATTAATTCGTGTGAACAGTTGAATGCGTTTATTTTACTTTTGGAAGACGTCATTTATTTCGTCACTGTAGTATCCAATTTATAATGAAATGGTCAAAGATGTTGACCAAAGAGTGAAACTTATTTCCATTTGCGTGTTATATAACTTTAATGGTTTTGATACTCTTTAATTTGAACGCTGGTTTTTATATTCATACAGTAAGTTAGAATTTAGATTTTAGTAATGACAAATGCAGGGAAATATCCTAATCAAAAGGCCTACACAGTTACTGTTGTGAAAAGAATCACTAAAACTATAAAAGCATATAAAGCTGCCGCAATAATTCCATGTATTGCTATATTATACAATTATTATACTACCATATTCATACCAGGCTATTTGTTTAAATAAATACCCGTGTTGGAACTCTTTCCTTTTCATTCCTTAAGATTCTGATAACCTTACCTGAATATGATTTAAAATAATCCATAAATAAATATCTTCTTATAGAAAGATTTACTGTACATTTCTTGCCTGGCGTGATCACAAAAAATCCGTAATTCTTTCGTGACAGACCATAGCCAGCTTTCATAAACTTATTTATAGGATTAGAAAATATCAGCATATAACAGTACAATAAATAAAATATCTCTTTGGTGCAGAATTTCACGACAAGCAGGGCAATTCCAAGATGCTGTTGGAAATAATCAGTTTGATTCTACTAGGATTACTTTGTTACATTTAGAGAATTTTGGCATACTTATTACTACCGTTGTTTGGTAATGCATGCATCTGAAATAGACTTACGTAAACATTTCAGTTTTCTCAGATTTCGATTATGCCTACCCTTCCACTAATATACTCCTTACATAAATATGGACTTGTCTTTTAGTGGTGTTCACTTACGGGTATCAAAGTGTCACAAAAGCAGGATATACAATTGTAGTGCAGCTTTTCACACACTGCTACCGCTATCTATGGCGTTATTTCCTTACTAACTGAACACTCATCACGCCTCAGCCAGCTGTGATTACAGAAAAATGGAAAAAAATTGTCGCACTATAGCTACAAATAGTGTATGTACTATGTACACAGGATGGAAGAGGGAGTATCAGAGAAAAATTATACGTGTTATAACAGTATACACGGTTAATTAGAAATTTAAATGCAAATTTTACGTGCAACAACTCTAAAGCACGACTCTAAAGCAACAACTCGGCAGGCACTCGTGTGCTGACAGTATATTACATGGGGTGAAAACGAAACGGAATTAGCCCTACAAAAATTTTTGCTTTTGTATACTTGAAAATAGTATTCTCCCCCTCATGGTACGATATTTAACTATATGTTTGCTCTAAAATGGCACTAATAGGAATTTTAGTATTTACAAGTTGGATTTCTTTGTCAGAATAATGCAGCAGATAAACAAATATTTGCAAATAGTTCAGAAATTATGCCGCAAACACCAAAATATTCGTCACATGTGAAAAATGTTTAAGATATGTTTAGTACAAGTAAAGATAAACTTATGTATTTATATAATTTTCTGAGGATAGTCTCATTATTTCTCGCATTCCGGGTGACTTTGAATAAACATAATCCATAAGAAATAGACAAAATGTTAATACAGAAAAATGAAGATCGCTGTAAAGTGAGTGAGTGAGTGTGTGGTGTTTTAGGGCCCGTCGACAAGGTCATTTGGGCCCGAAGTCAATACTAAAACCTAAAACCAACACAAATTAAGCTAAAAAGGTAAAATAAAATAAAAACACTCAACTATTAAAAGTACATAAAAAAACCAACCCAAGACTAACAATCTAAAACCTCTAAAATTGACAAATATAAAATGCAAGTCAGACTTGTTTATAAAGACCAATTTCGGCAACAAACCGCAGTGCCTTAACCACGGCCACTGGGTCGTCCCCTAAAACACCCAGAAAGTTAGTCCCCAAGCCTACTGATTGGAGAACGCGGGCGTACAGCGGGCAATCGAGCAATACATGCCGCACAGTGTGGCATACTGCACATGGAGCACACACAGGGGCCGGTTCCCCTCTTAACTGTGTTCCAGTGATTTTCTTTCTTGGTTTCTTTCTTTCTCTTTCCTTCTTTATTCTCTCTTTCTTTCTCTTTCCTTCTTTATTCTCTCTTTCTTTCTCTTTCCTTCTTTATTCTCTCTTTATTTCTCTTTCCTTCTTTCTCTCTTTGCTTCTTTCCCTCTTTGCTTCTTTCCCTCTTTGCTTCTTTCCCTCTTTGCTTCTTTCCCTCTTTGCTTCTTGCTCTCTTTGCTTCTTTCTCTCTTTGCTTCTTTTTCTCTTTGCTTCTTTCTCTCTTTGCTTCTTTCTCTCTTTGCTTCTTTCTCTCTTTGCTTCTTTCTCTCTTTGCTTCTTTCTCTCTTTGCTTCTTTCTCTCTTTCCTTCTTGCTTTTTTCTCTACTTCTTGCTTTGCTTTTGTTTCTTTTATCCTTACTTCGTTTTTTCTTAATTACTCTTTCTTTCATAGTTTCGTTCTTCCCTTTTCTTCTTTCCCTTTTTCCTGCTTTCCTTCGCTCCTTATTTCGTTCTTTATATCTTTGTCTCTTTCTTTCCCTTTTTCTTTCTTTCTTTCTTTCTTTCTTTCTTTCTTTCTTTCTTTCTTTCTTTCTTTCTTTCTTTCTTTCTTTCTTTCTTTCTTTCTTTCTTTCTTTCTCTGTCCCTTTCCCTCGTTTCTTCTTTCCTTTTTTCCTTCTTGCGTTTTCTCTCCCTTCTTTGCTTTTGTTTCTTTCCTTCCTTCTTTCTTTCCTTACTTCGTTTTTTCGTTATTTCTCTTCTTCCTTCTTTTTTATTCCTGTCTTTCTTTCTTTGTTTTTTATTCGGATAACAATTTTTAGTTATTACTCGTTACGCTGTAAGTGTTCTAACTCACAGTTTTCCCAAATGGAACATTATTGCTCCTCTCTTATAATAATTTGTTCTGAGTGTTTCAAGGAAGCAACATTGCCAAGTCTACAGCATTTCCCTATTCTCATTTTATCTACAGGGAAATATGTAATAAAAGCATTTCCAGATATTCCTATGTCGTTGAAAACGGGATATATACTGGTATAAATTCATTTCCTGTTGAAGAAGGAAATTAATGTGATTGGATTTAAATTTTCTAACGTGTGAGTTTTAACTTTATTTTATTTTTTGGTTCAAGCTTTTGTACCGGGTATCTCGGCTATCTGACGTGAGAAATGGGTGAAATTGTGCTTACACGAGCCACAGAACGTAGGATTACTCAATCATGCCTTCAGAATTAAGAAAACCCGATTAAGTTATCTCAACTTAACTCAACCGTAACGCAACCTAATCGAAATTCAAAATAAGTTCTAAATTCTGAGACTGACACGCTACCCTAGCACCATGGAGGTGAGTAGTAACTTTTATCTCTTTCTTGCGATGTGCTTATTCTATAAATTAAATTAAAATGAAGAGGAAAAACTTATTACGAAATATAATTCTATTGTAGATAAGTAGTCTGTTCGTTATGACAGGCTTCAATATAAATTGCTGAAATAAATGTTTAAGTAAATATCTTCCGCGTATCAGTTTACTCAAGGAGGAGGGTAACTTAGCGCTTTGTTGCCGGAATCCTTAAAATCTTGGCCCCATCCAAATTCGAAAACGAAGAAAGGAGAACGGAAGAAGCAGATAGAATAATATATATATTTTCCTTTGTCATAAATACTTCTACTTTAGAGTAACAAAAAGGGTTATTTTAAAAATTTTACCGCCATATTGACAGTATATCAAGCCTCAAAACAATGATAGAGTAGGCGAACTTATTAGCCCATCTATTTTATTATGTTCGGTGGCCAAAGATTAGAACTAATATTCGCTTTCATCAGTCCATAGCTTTGAAAAGGATGAGTATAGGTAGTTTGTGTTGAGGTTCGAATATGAACAGATGGTGACATTTTTCCCTCAAAATGTTATATTTGTTCCTCTATCTAACACAACGTTTGCTTTGTTTACTAGAGGGTAAAGCTGACTGGCTATCTAAATAGATTATATAGCGAAGCTGTTATGTTTCGTACTAATAGTACCTCAATATTAACTTAGTTAATATTTATTCTGTGAGTCTCACTATCACAGTGCTGAACTGCAGTCATAAGCACAAATACATATATCAGTTTTATATTCATGACAGTAATTTCCCTACCAAATACGATTCGCGATATTAACTTATTGGTGGATACATAATTCTTTAACTTTCTTTAATCGCTTAAATAAGCTGCTTTAATCGTTTTAAGTTCAAATCTGGCCCAGACCAGACATTAAGTATGTCTAAAAGCGCCAAGTGTCATTGGATTTAATCGTAGGCAAAATAACTTTATGGAAGAAACTTCCGCTGCCCGACGGCGAAAATATAATCCTGATATTTCGGAGTTCAATAAAGAACAAAATATATTTTAAATGGCTTAAGTGTAATCTTAAATATATCTCTATTTCTAACCCCTTTAATTCTCCAAGAGGATTTCCATACCACAAGTCATTCTACATGCTTATTCCCCCATGGTATTCTTTGTCTTAAAATTTGTGTTTCTTTCTAATATTTTAAGGGGCTTTGAAAATTAACATTGGAACAACAAAGTTATTATGTCACTCCTTAAGAGCTTAATATAAGTTTAATATTTAATAATACTGCTTTGATAGGGTCGGCTAGATAAAATTAAATCCAAATTATAAACAATAGTTTAGTAAGAAAAGTATTGGTTAGACTTTGTAACATTAAACAATGTTTGTTATTTAATCTTATACTCCTGTCATATATCTCAAAATTTTATTTATGGTATTAAGTAATGCTTAATTGAAATCGCAATTACGAAATACTATGCTAAAACAAATGATATCTAACACTTTGGTACATAATAATTATCCAGGCTTATAGGTCGTTTTCTAGTGGAAAATCTTCTTCCAGACGTTTCGTTCGAAACTGTGTCGAACATCCTCAGTGGTGTAGCCGTAACACTCTCGTCGTACTCCCGGCTACGACTCTCGGCTGCATCAGTCGCAGCAGAGAGTACGAGAGTGTTACGGCCACGCCACTGAGGATGTTCGACGTAGTTTCGAACAAAACGTCTGGAAGAAGATTTTCCACTAGACCACGGCCTACAAGCTCGGATAATTACCTACCAAATGACTCCGGTCGTGAAAGCCTACGCACTACAATATCTAAAACTGCTTTACATATGCCTCATTAATAATGTTGGTTTTCTGATGTTGGTGTTTTGGAACATCTATTGCATTTCTTTGGTTTGGAAGTGGTATTTACAGGATGCCATGGCTAGGGTTGCGTACATAGAAAGCATATATCAGTCTAAAATTGTTAATAAACAATCACAAAATGGATATAACAAGTTTGAACTTAGCGTATTTCTTAAGTTCTACTGGAAACGAGATTATAAAGCCGCTGCTGCAGCTCGAGGAATATCTGAAGCGGAAGGAGAAGTTGTCATTAGTGAGCGTGTGGCACAACGATAGTTCCAACGTTTCAACAATGGAAACGAAAATACTAAAGGTTTACCACGTTCTGGAAGACCTAAGGTATGAAACATTTACGGTAAACGCCAAGTTTTGCGAGAAAATCCGGAAAAGATTTCCCGTAGGCTTTCAAAGGAACTGGTGCATCAAAAGGTACCATACATCGCCACAATAAGACACTTGGAATATCATACAGAACCTGTAGTTCAGTACCTCATGAACCGTAAAGGAATGAACGTAGCGTGGATATCGTCATCAGCTTATCCGTAATCCTATGTCAGGAGAATTGTCACCTGTGATGAAAAATGGGGTATATTACCGAAAACCTGATGCCTCGAAACAGTGGTTTGAACCCCGCCAAACTGCCAAAGTCATCGTTAAAACTCAGTTCGATCCCGAAGTAGTGTTTTCTGTCTAGTAGAATTCTGAAGTTGTGATTCACTGGAAGCTTATTCCAAACGGACGGTAATTGTTGGGGTTATTTATTCTCAACAACTGGAACGAGTTCGTGACATTTCGAGACAGAGATACCCAGCATTAGTTATCCGAAGTAGAGTTCCATTATAATAGGACAATGCAACACCCCATACTGTACGTACAAAAATGGAAAAAATCGCGGAATTGGGAGGAATTGAATTATCACACCCAACATACTGCACTGATCTCGCAGCATCATATCTTTTTCGATGCATGACACTTTTTCTATGTGGAAAATATTTTGACAACACTGAAGCAGTGGAAGTGAATTCATCGCATCAAAATCTAGAGATCGTGGGATAATAAACTGAACGATGGTTCAAGAACATAGAACGTATGGTCTATGCTTTGAAAATTACTTAATTGCTTGTCAGAGTATACATCAAATAATTGTTTTTCTTAAAAATGACATTAAGTATGAGACAGTATCTGCATTTACTTATGTTTAACGTTTTTGTAGGTATTTTATAGAATATTTATTGCCATGGAGAATTTGTAATACGCATCTACTTCTGTCATGAGAAAACCTATGCTCCCTTAATTGCAAACTGTATGAAAATAAAACGAAAGCTATGAATTAAGTATGCTTATTAAACCGTAGAACGCTATAACATATGATTACCATAGGAAGGCATTCAGTGTCTAATTTCCATTCACAAGTTTCTCTTATAAAAATGCATTATAAATACGTTTTTATTCCTTTTTTAATATTAAGAGGCGTAAACTTCAACAGTACACATCAATAAAAAAAACACACACACACACACACACACACACACACACACACACACACACACACACACATATTCTGTAACTGAGCGTCCCTTAACCCTCTCGCCGTGGATTCTGCGGGCCAACTAGATGTCCTTGGGAGTGATGGTTACCCGCTTGGTATGAATGGCGCACAGGTTGGTGTCTTCGAAGAGACCTACTAGGTACGCCTCGCTGGCTTCTTGCGGTACCATCACCGCAGACCTCTGAAAGCGCAGATCCGTTTCGAAATCCTGCGCGACCTCTCTCATCAAGCACTAGAAGGGCAGTTCCCTGCTCTTCTGGTAAAACCGGATTTCTCGAAGGGCCACGGTTCCCGGACGGTAACGGTGAGGTTTCTTCACTCCACCGGTAGCAGCGGCACTCTTCCTGGCGGCTTTGTAGCCAATTGTTTACTGGGAGCCTTGCCGCCGGTGGATTTACGCGCCGTCTGCTTGGTACGTGTCATCTCGTCTCGTGAGGGTTTCACTGGAAGCAAATTTATATAAAATATATATGTAAAAATACATAAAATTAGTGGTTGTTGTCGACGCCTGATTGTGTAGTTTACGATATTCACAGCTTCAAAATGAATTTGTATCAAAGTTCCACAACCCAGTTCCATCTGGAGCAAATATGCGTCACAGGTCAGGCAGTTTTAGAGAACAATGAAGTATCCGATCAGCTACATTCCAATTGACCTACCATGCAAAAGGAGACATTAACACGAATTCGAAAGCCATCGAAGAAAATCCTCAAACATCGACTCGTTGCCCATGTAATGGGCTGGATGTGCCCATAGCAACTTCATTAAAGATTTGAGATGTACACTGGAAAGTTAACACAAACTAGACAACGATTATACAGTTTACATCCAGGGTATTAAGACTGGGGCTAAGATATTTAGTTGGAATAAAACTATTTTATTGTTCCTTTGAATGCAATGGTCCTATCGGCGGCCGTCCTCCTTTGGAACATATCACGATGGTGTTATCTCATAGGCGTTGGGTGGTAGTACTTTGGATTATTCTTAATCATTATATCACGTACACATTCACGCTCTCATTTATACTTCCAGACTGTGGAAGATGAATCGTTTTGTTGGAGAAGAATCTCTATCCCCAGCCGAGAATCGAACCCGGGATCCCTCGCACGGCAGGTAGGTGCTCTACCGAATTACACATCTTGCGTGTTAAAGTAGATTTAAATTTAGCTTTTTTTTCAGCACACCCACCTGTGTTTTTGCCCTGGGATATTGATTTATGAAACTTTTACACAAACGTTGACATTATGAATGTTATCCATAAAAAACACATATAGAACAGACATTATTGTTTTTCAGTGGGTCATCTTTTGGCACTGCAGAGTGGCACACATTTTCAGTCCTGAACGATTCCCTATGATCACGTAGGTCATTCTTATTAGACAAAGTAGTTCTTTCAACGTAAAATGATGTCACTGGAACTTAGGCATAGATGCTAATAGAGCAGATTTTGGAGTAATTTTGTTGTGGCTTTTCTCTCTATACTATTGAATGTATATGTTTCACAATTTCAAAAACATAATTCGTTCCGAAGTCATCTGCTTATTTTCCAAGTATTTATTTCGAAATTAGATTATCTGTAATTTTACTGAAATCATCAATGAGTAGCAGATTTCCATTTTCCAAACGGAGAAGTTCCTGTTTTGTCTTAATTTATACAGAAGCTGATTTAATATGAATTATAATCATGTTGATGTTAATTGAATAGTGCGATAAAATGGTAGGTTTCAGCTAAACATTCTTACCCTAATTAGGATTTAACGGAGGTTGTGAACAATGAACAACCTATTCGAACGTAACCTGCATAGCGACTACGTCACATCTCACACTTGCTGTAAGGTGAATAAACACAAATGTGGTGTTATGGGGTAACGAGCCACCAAACATCACTTGTGATTGCCAAAGTGAGAACCCCAAAAGTCTATGTGCCAATGGGACACACTGAAGTCAATCTCGGTTTACTGAAATCAATTTGGGCTTCCCAAATCCACGGTTGACAATCCTCCCGTGTTCGTAAAAGTTAGCAATATAAACAGCACACATTTACATGGCGATAGTGTTACTGGAACCACAGCTTGAGTAGGATAGTATTGTTGACAATGTTATTTTTCAGCAAGATGGTGCACGTCCACATTCTGTTGGAGGTACCTTCTGGTAGAAGCTCACTACGAGATGACCAGACCTTAGGCCATTATAATTCATTCATCTTGTGGTTTATCAAGACGGGAATGTAAAAAAGTACTAGATCTGGAATGGTATTGGAGAAGCATATGAAATAGTTACTAATGGAATGCTGACGAACATATTTAAACCTACAGTATATGTTGGAGACAGTGCAGTTAAATGGGTGGCAGTTATAGTTAATTATGATGAATTTCGTGCCTACCATTACGATAACCCCAAATAAATTATGTGAATAAAAGCTTGATTGCCAATATATATATAACTAATATTAATTTCAATGCAATTTTGAATAAATATATTAAGTTTTACTCTTCGACGTAAACATTTAATTGATCATGGCAACTGATGAAGTTAGTAGCTCCTTGTAGATGCTGTACGAATTTTCTGAGTGCTCCTAAAATTGAACTAAAATAAACATTACTCTTGTACATAAACAAAATAAAATTTATAAGTAATTTTCATGCATTGTAAATCCTTTGTCTATCACCACCATCGCTATTGCCACTACATCTTATGCCTTAACTGATTGGCAATAGCTTGCCCCTTTTCCTACTTACAGGTCAGAGGTTAATTCCAGTTTGAATAACTTACCTAGAATTTTCCGCACGAGTTTCCGCTTTTACTGAGGAAAGTTGCAGTCATGATGATAATACTATTGTTAGCAATAATAACAATAATGATAAACCATCGTACTTATGAGCACATTTTAGGATTGCTGCCGGTCAAATATCAATACATAGGGGTCCATTCGTTTGCATACAATATGACCATTAATCTAGATCATCACAATCTATGGCAGAATAGATCTTACAAAGGAGGAAAAGCAATACGTGGAACTGCTTACCTGTGAATAATTTGTCTCCAAATATAAACGAGAAAAACTGGGCAACATATCGTATAGACAAAATGAAGGGCCATAGACAAACTGCAACATTCCATTTAATTGTCAAAGAATAAGTGAAAATGGGCTTTAACTTCATCAATGGTGAGCTGCTTCTGCAAATATAAGTGAAAGAACGTAGCCAATGGTAATTGTTCAGCGGATTGTTAACGTACAGAAAAGTAGCTGCCTACTTCAGAAGCCTAGCGTTAGGAAACATTTCCGGTGTTTTAAACAAAATCACCACACTGTCTTTTCGATTCAGTTCTTCTTTCTCCATTTGAATTTTGACCGAGATTATCACCATAATTCCACAAAACTATACAAGGTATTTGAACAGAGAGTTTTGTATTTATGGTGGCCTACAAAAGAAATGCACAATTTTTAGTAGTATTTAACGCCCGCTTTTTCTACATGAAGCTGCGCCGGCGGTGACGCTGATGATATATAATTGTTTACTCTTATTTTTGTTCAATTTATATGCCGTCTTTAACTGCTGTGGTCATATCGGCGGCCGTTCCCCTTTGTAACATGCCGATGGTGTTCACTCGTAATCGTTGGGTTGTATCATTAGATCACGCACATCTGGGTTGGAGAAAAATTCCCGCCCACAACCGGAAATCGAACCCGGGACCCCTAGCACGGCATGTAGGAGCTCTACTGATTGAGCTAATAAAACTGGAAGCTAATAAAACTGGTTTCTCCAACTCTGCGGTTATCTCAAAACACTTCGTCTTCCTAAAGGTTCATAAAATTAGACTTGCCGTCGATATCTTGAAGAGGGCATTCGCAGAACATGTTCCTTCCATCTTTTTTGATACCTCTGAGTATCTTAAGTAATTTTTCTTCCATTAACTGTCCTGTCATTGCAATGTTTCTAATAATATCTCTTCTAGTAATTCCCAACAATCGTCTAAAAATCTCATTTGAACAGCTTGCAGTCCCGACTTTCACTGATTCTTGAAGTCCACATTTTACAAGAGTACATAAGCGCTGGCGTATATATATTTGTAATTTGTGTCCTTTAAATTTTTAAGTCATATCGGACGATGAATGGAATGGGTGAAATGATGGGTGAAAACCCCAAAATAAACCGTATCCAGGTTACTCACCCTCACTGAGCTTCGAACTCGGGACCTCTTGAACGTGAGGCAGACATGCTACTATCTACGCTACCGAGGCGGGCACTTAGTTCATTGTGGACTCTGAATCAGTTATTTTCTGTTTATCTTTACTTAAAATTGATTTGAATGTTGAATATTTGTAAAGGTATTTAAGGGAATAAGTATAGAAAAAATATATTTAATATAATAACGAATATGATTGTCATTAGTTGTTCTTTGGATCAACAACGGAATGTTGATTTCCATAGTAACGCAAAATATATAAAATCCAAGACTGTAAAAAGTGATTTCCTGAACCCGAGGTTTTCTCGAAACAAATTCTACGTCAAAACTCATAACCCGTCCGAAAATATCCTGAAAAAATACCCTACCTGCCGTAAAACTCTTAAACATTGGGCACACAGCAAAAACCTTCTGGATTTATAAAGCCAGCCAGTACTTCGGTCGGTCGGTCGGTCGGTCGGTCGGTCGGTCGGTCGGTCGGTCGGTCGGTCGGTCGGTCGGTCGGTCGGTGAGTTCCTTCTGCATTTGGAATCAGATCAGTACCGACGTGTGTGCTAGTATCAGAGAGTTTATAGAAACGTTGTGGTGCACGAGGTTTTGGAAAAGCAACTTACAAAGTTTTAAAAATTACTAATAAGAGTGATAATAAGAGCTCATTTTGTTCAGTGTTTTAAAGAGTATGTTCAAATGTTTTAAACAAAACCAAATAAATTACAACTTTAAGAAGAAAAGGAGAATTATTGTAATTTTATTTGCACACCTCTTGTTTTCTCTCTCATCTGCAACCACGCCCTGAAGAGAATAATATTAGTCCCTGAGCAGATGAGGAATTTCGAGTAAATCTACGAGAACTTCGGTTCCTCCATTTCCAGTATCTTCCCATTACAAAATCCTGCTTCAACTCTTAGCTTTATTTCTGTTCTCGTGTTTTATACAAAAAGGTCATTTTATACATCCATTTAATCTAGTGCATGTTTCAATATTTTCCTCGACATTTACCTTGGTGTTTAGAATTGATATTTTTTTTCCTTAAGTACTTGAATGTAGAAACTTGTTGTATAGTTTCCACATCAATAACTATTGTGACTTCTTTTTTCTTTCCCTATCAAGCCATGGATTTATTTTCTTTCTATCAGAGATTCTCATACTCTACTTCTTCCTATTTCATTCAATTTAGCTAACAGTCTTTGCATTACTACTAGTCCATATCTCTCTCTCAATACTTCTGTACTTTCACCCTTAATGAGTTTAGTTAATGTACTAAACAGGTAAATTAAAAGGTCAAATAAAGCACAATCGAGTAGGCAATGTTTTTTAAATTCCGTTTTAGATATCCGGGATGAGACTTGAGACTGTTTATTAAGCCTCCTCTTCTAGATATACCCCAAATTGTGGCAAATAAGGCGTGTGCCGAAACAAACGTTTAGCCACGTAGAGAAACGTTGTTAACCAATATCTTATCTTACCTTAAAAAGGAATTCAATAGGTGCTGTTTGGACTCGAGAGGGCAGTGGTTCCCAATACCCGTGGGACATCGGGTACGTCTCCGGACGGGGTTGAGGAAAGCCATTAATATTCCCGCGTACTAGCCAGCATGTAGAAGGTGTGCTAGATCACCAGGCGGCCCCACCGAGGTCATATCGGTAGCCTTCCCATTTTGGAGTTAGCGCGCCTAAGTGGCGTATCCACTTCCATCCCGTCTTGAGTCTCCAGGACCAGATACGGGGGGGGGGGGCTTGTAGTCTCTAGGTCTTGCCCAATGGAAAGCCCCACGGATGCGCCGGGCGCCCTTTTGGGACAGCTCGGTAACTCCCTGGTTGAAGGAGGCCCGGGTCCTTGGTCCTACGTGTCCAGGACTAATGGGAGTAGAACCTCTGGCATTAACTGTTATTACGTAATCTCACCTGCGTAATCTCGTAGGTGAGGGGATCCATCCCCTTCAGCTGCTTTAGTGCGAGAGCTGCGGTCCCCTAGCACTCGTGGTACCTTGACGTTATTAGAGGAATCGCGGTCAGAACATTCAAGCCCCTCCCTGAATGGGAGTTGTTCGGATTGGGTTGGACTCGAGGCGGCAGTGTGTTCCCGTAACCCGCGGGAACTCGGGTACCGCCTGCCAGGTTTCGGCCGCCCGGAGGGGGCAGAGGGTTGCCAAAAAAGTCCCGATTATTAGCCTGTTAGATCACCAGGCAGCGCCACCAAGGTTTTTAGGTAGTCTTCCTTGCAGGGTTGACGCGCGTAAGTGGGGTATCCACTTCCACCCGTCTTGGCGTTGGTTTTGATGGGGGTGGGGCTTTTTAGACTCCAGGTATTGCCCCACGGAAGGACCCCCGGGAGTTTTTCATCACTCCCGGGTAACAGAGGCCGGGGTCTTCGGACTTTGGGGTAGACCTCACTGAACTTTGTCCTTGTTATTGCGTAAATAACTTTAGGTATTGAAGCACGTTTTGCAATAAAGATAGTAATGATCCTTCCCAATTTAAAATTAATATGAAGGCTTAAACAGTCAGCCAACGGAAAATCTATAGTACTTCTTAAAATAAGAAAGATAAAAAGGAGACAACTTTCGTTTAAAAAAATAGAACGATTAAAAATGAATTAACGGAATAAATATTCGGAATCATACCACTGTTTTAATTACTTGAAGCCGATGTCCATTTTAGGCATCCAATATTCGATAATCACTTCATAAAAAACTAACGGAAAGTATCGTGTTCATTAAACTGTATTGTTATTGGTATTTTTCCCTGCATGAATGCATGTAACCAATTTTGTTGTTGATTCATCATACTCAGATGTCACAGCATCACGTTCTAACAGCACCGGAAACTACACATTACTTTTTCTATAGAGGTTATGTCTGCTTTACTCAGAGTTTGTCTGTAACAAGTTTCCTTAATTAGTTGTACTGTATGACTACTGTTGTGCGAAATTTTTTCAGCTTATTTTACACACAGCTCTGTTATTATTAGTACTGTGTCCTTTCGAATAGCTCCACATTGTATTCATGTTTTATTCAGTATCACTGTTATACATTGTTAAAACAAAATATGTAGTATAGAAGTTAGTCGTAGAGTATACCTGTAAGGTACGAGTTTGTGAAATACAAACAAATGGAGGAAAAGAATAAATATATATTTGCATGCGTCCTGAGTTGTTTTTGCATAATTCGCAGATGCCGGTCATCACCGGAGTAGAAAAACATAAAGGCCAAGAGACAATTTAACCGGTCAATTGTGGAATGTGATTTGATGTCACCTAAATGAACTTCATTCAAAACTTGTTATCGCTGCATGTTATATGTATACCTCTACTTCTCTGTCCATTGTTTTGCGTAGTTTAAACACAAGAGCTGATGGAATTTTACCTTGATTCACTCCCGAAATCGTAGTCAACGCCTAAAACACCAGCAACACGTTTGGACACACATGGGTACATGTGAAGTCACGACTGCTGCTATTCATTGCCAGCACACTGAAATAGTAACGATTTTGTCTCTCGATGCTGTGTCATCTTGAAGGTGTAATGTCGTGACTCGATATTAATACCGGCATCTGCTCAAGCTATGAGTACCATATCTCAGACCGAGTTGATGGCTTAGGCGGTATCGTCGGTAGCCTGAATTCGAGAGGCACGGATTCGATTCTCGTGGCCGACCTACCTGACCCATGGGTTTTTCAGGGGGTTTTCCCGGGTCACTAGGCGAATACTGCCGAATTTCCTGACCCTCAATTTCATCTCAATTATTTCACATCTCTCAAGAGGTGGTCCCTTTCAGGGAGAAGTGTCAACGGGTTTCTCGGCGGTGCATGGCAGGATGATACGCTCTGAGGAAAACTGCTTCCTCCTCCGGTAAGTCGGTTGCCGGTCTCCGCTTCTCTGCTGAGACCATTTCGGGACCGCCAGCCAGTGTCCTTTGTGGCTCGACTGCTGGGCTCGTTGCCGTCCTGCAGAAGGGGAGCGTGTCCGTTGCCATGGCCTGTCGGGGAGATCTCTATTAAAGTAAACTGTAGGGACCCTGCCCTCTGTACTGTCGTGGCTTCTTGGGTCGGCCGCCCTCTGTCTCCTTCGCCTGATCCTTCCTCCCGGGTGTGACCCCCACTTGTGGGCGTAGACACAATGGGCCCAGTATGGATGAAATCCTGATCCTAATCCTGTCCCACATTTCAAGAATTCCAAACTAGCCTCCCAGTCTGACAACTTTGGATAGCAACATTTCCCTTTCACTAATGTAACCGTCTACGAATTTTCCTTTAAACCAACTGTCGGTAATTATTTAATGTCAATGTATTGCCAAAGCTACAACCTCATAACATTTAAAATAATTTCACAAAATATTCATATAGATAGGTAGATAGGTAGAGTAAGATTTAAAAACTCAATGCCATGGCTGGGATTTGAACCACAGATCTCCCGGTTTCCGTCAGCTTGCTCCCAACCATTGAGCTACTTTGGCCAACATACCGGCATAAAACTAAATTTTCCAAACTTACTGGTATGTTTCCCGGTAAACCACTAGAGGTTCTCATATACAATGAGATGCACACCTTTTCTGGCGACTTAATATCTTGTAGGTAGTTAAGTCCCAGGCTTAATAGTGAAACAACTATTATTAGGTAATTGATGGAATCAATCACGTGGAAGACATGCGCAATGGTGTAGTGGGCTAAGGTAGCATACCTTGGCTCCTGGCCACGGAAAGCGGCCGGGATTCGAACCTAACCATGCGGATTTTAAGTACCTGTTATAGGGCCGTCACCCACTGAGCACCGGAAGGTAAGTGAGGAGCTTACGCTAGGTAAGTGGCACTGGTAACATAAACCAATATTCCGGCTAGGAGATGCCCAGATGCTGACCACATCTCCTCCCCGTATCGGTTGGATGTTCTCCCGCCTCTACCTTGCGTAAGTGGGCGTGAGGCCGGCAGTCTTGTTGGTAAGCCTTGGCCCTCTTAGGGTTGTCGTGTGGAAAACGACTAATTGTGCTATTCATATTTAATTTTATTATATGTTATAATTTATTCAATTGACCAATAATTCCTGTATCAATTAATTTAACTACAATAACCTTGGCCGCGCCGTGACTCAGTGGTTAGACCACTTGGCTCTCACCAAGGTGGCCCGGGTTGGATCCCAGGCGACCGCAAAGTGAGATTTGTGGTGGACAACATGGCGCTGGGCCGGGTTTTCTCCGGGACCTCCGGTTTCCCCCGCCATCTCATTCCACCGGTGCTCCATCTTCATCTCATGTATCAACAGTGTCACCGCCTGCGGTGCCGTATGTAGTAAAAGCGGGCGTTAAACACTACACATTTATTTACAATAACTTTTAATACTTAAAAATATAAAAGTTTGGGTTTGTAACAAAGTAACGGCTATATTGAGATCCCGTCCGTAAATCATTTATTTTTATAAATATAAAAGTAAATTTAAAACTTAATAACTCAAATTAGTCATACGCTCTTATATAAGTTAGCCTTCAAATTTAGCAAATTTGCCCTTTTAAGTTACATCTTAAATCACAAGGTACTTGGTAAAACATACCCAGGAACTGCTGCTTTTACTTATCCTCTTGTGTGGCGAGGCATTAAAAATACATCTCGAAAAACATTGAAGAAAGTATTATAAAGTTAAACATCAGTAGAAATATAAGCTTCGTGCTGTTTTAAAGAGGGAAAAATAATAAGTCCTTTCTCCATTCCAGCCCCCGTTACATTTTGCGTCAAAAGCCTGTAAAATAAAAGGTAATTAAAAACTCGACTAATAGCACGTTTCTGGGATTGTTTGCTTTCTCAAGCCACCACTCCTCTGTGCACCCCACCCCATCCCTTTTTTCATTTTCCTTTCCGTTCACTTTCAGTCCTGTTTGCCTCGAGATTTCGACCTACACTAAAACAACTATGACCTCGTTTGCTCCCTCTCTGCAAGTTGATCGATTTGACAAGAGGTGGCAGTAGCTGTCAGTGTCCAGGCGGCGACCTCGTGAACCACTGAGAAGCAGCTTCTCCCCTCACTTCAAACTTTATTAGAATTAGGAAGGAAGACGCACATGCAAAATGATAAATTAAGGATACACAGTGCCACATGAAAAGTTAAATGAATCCCAATTTAGGCTTTTAAATAAATTATGTGTCAATTAACTCTGCAAATTAGAGTTTATGAACGGAAACTGCGCGTTTGGTAATAAAAAGTTCCATCGACATTTGCGTCAATTAAATGCCGTATTTTGCAAACTTCCGCACAGTTTCATTCCTTCTGTCAGGAACAACACGCATTAACGCAATTGCATTAGGTACTCAGCGTAAATTAAAATTTAATGTTCGGCATTTAATATGTTTTAGTTAACACACCGTAATATACTAACAAAAGAACACAATATAGTTATTGTATTATCATTGTTATTTGCTACAACAAACCAGAGGTAATGTAGTAGGTTTTGTCGCCAACGAAATCATTTTTATGTCGAAAATACCTTATTGAAATTGAAATTTTCCTCCAGAACAGTTTACGCTGTCACTTGATCATTTTTGAAATAGTTTATTCAGAAAACTCAATTGCCATTCTTTACTAATGTAGCGCGATCGTATAAAAAATGAGCGTGATAGAGCAATATGTGCATGCCCATTCTCTCTCTCTCTCTCTCTCTCTCTCATCTCTCTCTCTCTCTCTCTCTCTCTCTCTCTCTCTCTCTCTCTCTCTCTCTCTCTCTCTCTCTCTCTCTCTCTCTCTCTCTCTCTCTCTCTCTCTCTCTCTCTTCTCTCTCTCTCTCTCTCTCATCTCTCTCTCTCTCTCTCCTCATCTCTCTCTCTCTCTCTCTCTCTCTCTCTCTCTCTCTCTCTCTCTCTCTCTCTCTCTCTCTCTCTCTGCATGTGACTTTGGGAGAATATAATACACAATTGAGAGATTACATTACACTATTTACATCTCAGAGAAAATGTTGGAAGTGTCCTTCACCAGCATCTACACATGTGAGCACTGCTCTCACCATATTCGCTGAAGTTTTACGGCGAGTATCCTCGCCAATGTTACTTATTTCGTTTCGAATGGATTCCTTGAGAACATCAATTATCCGTGACCTATTCTAGTACACTCTATTATTTAGATACCCGCACAAGAAAAAATTCGCTGAGTTTAGGTCAGGGGATCTGATGGCCGCAGACCTTTGAGATTATTTGATTATCAAAGAAACTGGTTAGACGTTCCATGGTGTCATTAGATGTATGGCACGTTGCTCCATCTTGCTGGAACTAACCTTCTCTCGATTTGGTATCATCTCCGTAAAACTTCAGAGAATATGGCGAGATGAATGCAAACATGTATAGATGCTGGTAGAAGACACTTCCAACATTTTCTCTGAGATGTAAATAGTGTAATGAAATCCTCAAATTATGTATTATATTCTCCCAAAGTTGCACGTGTTTCCTATTATTGCTTCAAAATTTATGGCCTATTTAAGTGGTTCAGGTTCATATGTATCGCACTATATCATAACAGCATAACAGGATAGAAAGCATTTTCATCCCCAAATTATATTTATGGGATTAGACCTTATTAAAACCTTCCTTAAGTTTTCGAAAGTCTGACTCTAACAATCCATTGCAATAAATTACTATGCATATGAAGTCTGTAAAGATCTTCATTCTCGGTGGTTATATAGCGTACCATTGAGAAACCATAAAAGCAAAGGCGTAGAGAAAATGTAGAATTCATTAAGTTGTTTATTTATAAGAAATTATTTATTTTTATGTCATTCATTTTTTAGTAGAATTTTAGTCTTTGACTTGAGGGCCAGCCTTGCGTTTTACCACTTACCAAAGTAGAAGAAGTAATGTATAACTCGTTTTTTTATCACTGATCAGTTTTGTCGAAAGCTAAGTGTATGATAAATATCCTGAAGTTAAAATTTGTGAGATATTTAAAACTGATTGTTTTAACTGTTCGAAAAATATTTCTTTCTCTGAAGTAGGCATTAGCTTGTTTGTCTCTTTTTTTACAGAATACACTTGAATTGACTCACATTTTCCCTTTCATTCATACTAGAAACTGTTAAATAGAATTTCAAATATTTTGCTTAAAAGTCCTCATACTGCAGAGGGAATCAACCCCAGGACTTGTTATTTGGAAGATAGCATGTTAAACTGTTGGTCGGAGGGCAGTCAATGATTGAACTTAAAGCCGGAAGATAGCAACTAAAAATTTTTCACATCGACTTTGTACCTAGGCCAATAGGTGTAATCAGAGCAGTTTCATAATAAGTAAAGGAAATAAAAAAATATAATTTGACAGAATATGTTGTAGAACGCTTATATAGATAATAATCAACGGTGAATATAGCCCATTAGAGCTCCCCTTTGCCCTATTTTAAACTGCAAATTTTGGGTTTCGGTTATTTTGCTTTCTGATTAACGTAAAATTATGCCAGTGGAATTATCATAACGACATATTTTAACAATGTTTTGCGCCCTCTGTTATGTTCTACATTGGAATTGCAGGTATGCCAGCCAACACAAGTAAATCGAATGGATGAATGTATGCGTTCAGAAATGCTTGCCCTATCTGCTCTAAAACCAACAATTTATAAGGCACGAAAATGGGAGATTTTATAATAATTTATTCTACAGTACACCACACTAGTACAACGGCAAAGGAGTAACATAGATGCCGAAGAAGTGAAGAAACAAAATAATGAAATAACAAACGTTTTAAAATCGAAATAGGGACTTTCATGGGTTAGGTGCATGTGCACCAGAGAATAGCAAACCAAAGAAGACACTCTACAGATTATAGTGAATAACAGTTAATATATAGTGTAATAATTGCAGGAAATATAAATGCAAATTTAGCCAAAGAAAACATTACTAAATTGTTCTAATATATTTGCATAGGAAACATAGAATGCAATGACCATGGTATATAAAATAAACTACATATTTTCCTAAAAAGAGGTTAGGTAAGAGCAAATGGGGTCTAGCAGAATGCATTCATATACCCATTTCGTTAAAGGAAAATAGAGGAAACAATACTTCTAGTTGTAACATGGTGACCTTGAATTTCCATAGTGTTTAAATAGTGTGCATAGCGACAGCACACTCAAAATCAATAAAATCGTGTTTAAACTTGAGCGGCTGTTTGATGGCCTAGAAATGGTATGTTCTTTACATGATTTCATGAGGAAATTGGAATATTGACAACCTTTCGAAGAAAAAAGGTATTGAAGACTTCGGACAGAAGACATTTCTATGAAATGGATAAACCAAAGCAATGAATAAAGAAATAACCACAGATTTAAATAACCTTGTCTCTCAAAGAGATCCAGATCTTTGATTCAGCACGTTTTTGTTTGTTCTTCATGCTCTGAAATTAATTTTGTGTAAAGTTCGATGCTACTGAAAAAAAAAGAAAAACAATTATCAGGTTTCTGAGTTCATGCCTAATCTGGTATCTTAAGCATTTCGTGCTTTGACAAAACTTGTCAGATAGTTTTGAAACATCCTATTTGTAAGGTTTAGTTTAAGGTAGAAAAATCCTTGAAAATATCTTTGCTGAACCTAATATATAAATATGAGTAGCTGGCATGCTTAATTTGTAACATTGCTCATTCATACTGGTCGGTGTTCACCATTTCTTCCAAAGCGCTTTTCGGTCTTTACTTCAGACCATTTTTAGTGGGTTCTGCTCCAACTACTGTCGGCTGGCGTCCACTTGACACTCCAAGAAAGTTGAGGCTCCTTTCCTTGAAGATCTCCTGATTTTTAATACCAACTTTTGGAACTGGCACATTGGGGCTGGACACAGATGATTGATTGTCACCGGTGGTATTAACAGGAGTTACTTCATCTCTGGATGTGAAGAAGTTAAACTGTTGGATGTTTGTTGTGCCAAATATACTTCCTCTTCTATCTCAGTTTCTGGAACAATATTCTGATTACCAGTTGCTTGTTGAAGTAGATGTACTTCCTCTTCCGTCTGCTTCCTGGGTAACCAAGATTGGTTGAAAAGTGGGTTAAATTTAACTTGATCTATAGTATTTATAGTAGTGGGTTGAGCTACATCGGTGTTGGCTTGATTAAATTGTTTAATAAGTTGTAGAACACTATTCAATGTTGGTATATCAAAATTCAATGTTTTCTTTTTCACTATCTAGAATATAAATTTGTTCCCAAATATCCAGTTCATTAACAGCTTGTACATGTTTTAATAGTTGTATACTTTGACCAATTTCATGGTGGTATTTCCAGAAGTGATTGGCAACTGCTGATTTTTTCTAAATTCCAAGTGTGGTATTTATCGACCTTTAGTTTCTGTATCACGATATTCACAACCACACGCAGAAACGTTTTCCCATAAACGTTTTCTTATTTTTTTTCAAAACATTTTAAGCGAGAGAGATCTCGTTAGAGAAACTTTTGGTCGAATGCAGTACCTTGCCCACCTAGGACTTACATTGGGCATACAATATTGGGCCCAGCTTTTGAAAATTAGGTCCTACAAAGCCTATCTCTTAATATACTTTCAATATGATCAATTGATGAGAAAGAGATAATCTTCATTTAAAAGACCTAGTGCAGTTCACAATGAAAGCATTCAAGGTAAATCATATGAAACGTTTGCAAATACCAAACGATGTAAGTTGACCAAGCTATAAATTAGAGAAGCACGGTAAGACAAACAAGAGTTTGTCTTATTTATTTGTCTTTTGCTTCAATAAAGTACAGCTTTTACAGAGGGGAAAGTATAACCAGGGAAATAATGAATACTTCATAAAAGTAGAGCAAAACAAGGGAAATATATATTGTTTATATCCGCCGAAAAGTGAATAGTTCAGTATACCAAGCTATAAGATAACATAGCAGAGAATCTACAGGGCTAATAACATGTAAAACAGTGAGGGAACTATCTTTGTTTAGTAGGCTTTCTCAAACATGAACTGCTCTATAATACCCGTATGTTTTCATTTCACACTCTTATATATACAAGTAAAAAGCGCAGGTTCAAACAGGTTATTTCAATACTCCCCGTGTAATCAATGACTTTAGGGGAAATATTGTTTCACTAAATGAAGCAAGGAGGAACTATTAATAAAATATTTATTATTTACAGATGACGTACTTTTAACATGTGACAAAATGAAATAGGCTATCTAAAATGTATAGTTTTACAGAAAACGTGTAAAGAATTGAACCAAGCTATAAGATTAAAATAACATCCTGGACTGAAGATGCAAAATTATCATCGACAGTAATAAGGCAAACAATAAATTCCCAAGAATCACCATTCAAAGCTTAAGTTTTAATGTAACAGAATATTTCCAGTAAATCGGAAACCTTCAATCCCTGGATAAAACCGAAATCCGTAAGATAATTAGTTCAGAAGGATGGAATTGTTTGAACTAGAAAGCGTTTAAGAGATGCTTGAGTAAAATACAGGAGTGTATTCAATGCTTATGCCGTCAAAGAAATGGATAAAACCGGGATAGCATCAGAGTTATTGTTATTCAAAATAAAATTTATATTCAGATTATATTTTTGGGAACGAATATTATAAAGAAAACCTACGAACTGAATCATAGTTACCACAAAATAGTTCAGATCTATTAGGAAGATGTAAAACAAAAATTACAAATCGAGAAGTACATGATAAATAGTAGGTGAAAAATAACTGCACAGAAAAATGCCAAACCGGAAGGTACTAAATTCCAAACCGAAAAGGAAGGAGTGCTAATGATGAATGACACTATATGCAGAAACTGGTGCAACCATATCAATACAAGTCTTCATTATCTACTAAATCGTCTAGCTTTTTCTCCACGTATTCATTCTCCACGTATTCATTCTCCACATGAACATATCTTATTGGTATATACGTAGTTTTGTAATTCTTATAATCGTGGAGATATGGATTTCTTGGTCTCACGGGTTAGAAAATACAATTTTATGATTATTTCTTTCGCTACACTTTCATATTATAGCATATTTCATAGCTGCTGCATATACACACCTGGATCACATTCTTCCAAAGAATCGTGATATTATTGTTTGTAGAATCAAGAATAGTCGATATTTGTGGACTATAATACCACAGGTGTTTCACTTTCTAATTCCCTCTAATTAAAACTGAAAGCTATACGAATGATACCATCGCAGGCAACATGAAAGTGATACAAGGAGTGAGCCACAAGCACGCACAAACACGCACACACAGACACAAACAAATTTTATAGAACGTCGTTCCAGCCCACGTCCCTTGAACCGACGTGTGCCACAACTTATTGCAACTTCACGTTTCAGAGTATTTCTGAATGGTTAGGTTTTAATTGAACTCTGCTGCTTCGGCATTTTAACTGCAAAGGAGCACTTAAACTTTATTGCTTTACAGCTTTTCACTCAAACGTGAGTGCCTGGGAAAAACGTTCCCCACTTACAAAGTTCTGTGCTGCAACTGCGCATCCTTTATTTTATTTTCCTCCATTCTTTTTAGGGTGAACAACTGGCTATAAAAGTACAAACACAGGGGTAAACATGCCCTCACAATTCGGCACCGACACACTTTATTGCTTTTCTCTGATTGTATCCGAAAATATTTCTTCACTTCCCCCCCCCCCCAAATTTAACTGAGTACAGGTTTCCTTAGCATTTAAATTATTTTTACTCATGTATTATTGTTCATACTGCAAGCGTTACTTGGCTGATGATTATCTTACTGAACTTACTGCTTTATTAATAACATTTAGTAACATGTGCAATAATTTCCTATGCGTTTCTATGCAACTAATGTAATTAGTTTGCGTACAGAATCCAAATTTGTGATACAAGAGCACTGATAAAGTGAGGTTATGGTAATTTTAGATTAGCAATTGGTGGTGGGGGTGGGGGTGGTGGGGGTGGTGGGGGTGGTGGTGATTTTAGAGTGTCATTATTAATGTTAATCTTCAGACAAGAGATTTGCTTAGTTAAAAGTAACAAGTAGAAAACGAAGTATAAATGAAAATTAAATGAGAAGTTTCTAAAATATCAAAGCCACTTACGAGGACTGATCAACAAATACTGAGACTAATTTATTTTCACAGATGTTTATTACTGTAATCCAATGTTTACATTAGCTTTTACAAAGTAGTCCCCTCCTACTTCAACGCACTTTTTATAGCGCCTTTGCCAGTCCTCGAACACGTGCTGCAGACCATTCTTTGTCAGGTCCTTGAGAATCGCCTCACATTTCTTGAGCACTGCTTCCGAGTTCTCAAGCTTCGATTATCACCGGTGATGTGTCATGGTTGTATCATTACGATCCTGAAGGAAAACAAGCCAGCACATTGTGGAAATCGCCAGGTTCTCCAACACCAAAAAAGACAAAAGTTGTTCCATTTGCAGGGAAAGTGTTTGTAATCACATTTTTTTTACTGTAGCGGAATGATTTATCTGCATGCAGTTCGCCCTCACATTACTGCTACAATAGCATACTACGTGTCAGTATTGGCTACACGAAGGAGCACATTGAAAAAAAATGAACAGAGCTTCCTCAGACTGGGTGGCGACTTCATGACAATACACGGCCTCACGTTGCAAATCAAGTCATGTAGTTTCTGGCTCGATTCAACATGACCTGTATACAACAACCACCTTATAGCCTCTATCTTGCACCCTGTGGTATTTTTTATTAGCATCACTAAAGGCAAAGCTTAGGGATATTCGATTTTAGAACTCTGAAGCAATGCTCAAGAAAAGTGAGGCGATTCTCAAGGACGCGACAAACAATGGTCTGTAGCACATGTTGAAGGACTGACAGAGACGCTATAAAAAGTGCATTGAAGTAGGAGGGGACTACTTTGAAAAATATCATGTAAACATTGAATTGCAGTGATAAACATCTGTGAAAAACTTCAGTTTAAGTCTGTTGATCAGCCCTCCTAGAATTTGGAGGATCTAATCACTTACACCACAGCCCGGAAACACACTGACGTGAGGATATAAATTGAAAAAAAAAAAAATATATATAAGGAACTGAAGACATCATAAAGATCATCAATATTATTGTCGTTGTTAAATAGTTTCTTTCTTATATCTCTATTAGGATTTTAATGACAGTATTTGGCAATAGTAACAGTACATGAAGCAATTACTTCCCTTCTTTGTAATTTACGTCTTCCAACGTTGTCATATCGGACGATGAATGGAATGGGTAAAATTACGCGCAAGTGAGCCCAGGATCCATAGAGCTTAGTTTCCCGAAATTCGTCTTTCAGAATAAGGAAAAAAAACGGAAAAAGCTTATCCGGGTAACTCACCCTGACCAAGATTCGAACTCGGGACCTCTTGAATGAGGCAGTCACGATCATCTACGCTACCGAGGCAGGCGAAATATTACTTCTTCAGGGGTAGTTCGGCTATTGAATGTCTCTGCACAAGTATGTTGTTTTATAGTATTTAATTATTTAAACTTTTGTGTTCCCTGTGACACATTGTACTCTGATTTTTATATTTTTCAATGGTCTTGGTTTTACAAATGCGAATGTGTAAGCAGTATAGTGGCAAACAGCAGCAGAAAGAACATGTACAGCAAAATGGACATGATCAGTTTAGACCAAGGCTTTCTCAAATTAAAGTCACGGAACAGGTTGACCCCACTTGCCAAAGAAGCCTGCTCCAAATTGAATTCTCCTCTTTTCGCACCCTCACAACAGCTGTAATTCGGGTAAGTATTGACAATCGCCCGATGCGATGAGAATGAAAACTCTTCCTCCCTTACACGAGAAGAGCCTCCCTCTCATCCTCTGGGCTGAAATTAAGACGGTAGACTTGGTTGCTACGGTGCTTCACACTACATCCTTGCCGTTTTCTAAAGTACACTCTTGTGCGCCATCCTCGTACTTTTCCGGATTACAGCGCCCTTCCCCTTCGCTGTAGAGGCCTTTCCTTCTGAATTACGCCTCATAAGTATTACACCTAGAGGACATTGAAACTTACACATCGTGCTCTCCCTTGGTTTATAATAAGTAAAGTGGTAAGAGGAAGGGAAAAAGATCTTTGCACATAAACCTTTTAATCCCAAGCTTCCTTAAAATCGAGAAAGGTGTCACCAACATTCAATCGTGTATTCAAACAAGTGGCGCTGTTCCTAATTTCTAATCTGTGTCTCATTCTTGTTTACTAAATTGAAAATCTTAAACAAGCAAATGCCGCTACTGTGATATTACGCGTACATAAGAGTTCGAGAAAGTAAGCGTAGGTACAGTACACACCTGTGTTGGAATAACGTAGCTTTACTTCCTCCTAAAGTTTACCCCCAACCTATTCTCATTATTTATGAGTATAACATATTTGTTTATGCTGGAAGACATTAACAATATTATTCCTACTTAATTAGTGCACATGGTCGTCTCTGTAACTGATATTACCCACCAGGAGAGCCGGGTTCGATTCCCAGTACCGGTTTCATGATTTTCTGGAGCTGAGACACCTAATCTGAAGTGTACTCCGCTTCGATTGGTACCTGAGGGACGAATTGAGGAACTACTTGATTGAGAAGCGGCTACCTGTGATTGGAAGACCGTTTACCTGGCTAGGAGCGATCGGTGTGTTGACCTCCTCATCCCACCCCATTATGCACCCCACTTGTAACGCCTTTACTGGGCGGAGGTGAAGGACGCAGTAGTCGAGTTGTAGGTTCTGGCCCAGGAACGGCTGTTGTGCCACTAATTAGTCAATACTTATACATTTGATCTTTTTGATGTTAAATGTGTCTCTTGGCATTGATGTAATTTAATGATTTAATGAATTTTGGAACAACAAACGCTGAGTATGAAAGAAAGAGAACTCTCATCAACGCGTTTCATCTGTTTATGAGTTCGCGTTCAAGTTATTTTGCAAATAATAAATGGAGTGATGTTATAATGTCAGAATATTTTCTTCTATGTTCTAGTAAATCTTTATGAGAAGAGGTGTTATTTATGGCAAATGCAGAACAGAAATGCTATATAGTAAATAACAATTGATATTTGGAAATTTCACCTCAACTATTACATATTTGCTATAAGTTTTCTGAAGTATTCAAATGCTCCGGTGAACCTGGAAGACAATGACAGATTTTGCCATTGCCTTGGAGGTTCACCGGAGCATTTGAATGACTTCAGATAACTCAGTGCACATGTCGATATCTCGTTCATAGTGAATAATAAAGCATATAAACCTAAAGACCTGTGTTTCAAGTCAAGCCTTCTACTGAATTGTCCAAGTATGATTTTAAGATACACCTTAATACCTTCCAGAATCATGCACCAAATGGCAAAGAAATGTCATATGTACGCATACCCATGCGCTATAGAAAAAATTCGCTTCATACGGATTGCATACTTGGCAGGTTATAAATGTTCCCAAATGTTTACATCAGGTAGACTTTGAAAACACCCAAATAAATGTAGGAGAAGTTGTTTAGTTCTTTAATATAAAGTGTAGGCGACAGTGAAACTTTGAGTCCCCCTAAATGGAAGTTTCGAATTAGATATAAGGATAAGCCGCTTGAGAAGGCAGGTTTGGCAATGTGTATCTTGCAAAGAAAAGAAAAGAAAAATGTGCCAGCTAAGTAAATGTAAATATAAATATAAATAGATTCATTTTATTTTTGTACGTATTTATACAAACCCTACCGGTTATGTATATTGTGAAATTTGTTACTGCATTGACATCTGATATGCCTCACTCACACATTTTCGTAAAAATTAATGTAAGAAAAGGAATTTAAAACAGCGTGTTCATTTTTGTATACGAATGATCTATGTCCCCTTAATATTACTTGTGGCAAATTAATAATATTGATACAAGAATACATTAAGACTGGTGAATGACTTAGGAAAACAAATATTAATGAAATTCTGCTCCAGTCCAACAAATGCACTTAAGCGACTAGGCTGATAGAAACCTGGTCATCACTACAGCTTAAAGGGTGCTTGTTTGGAATCTGACTTCTAACCGATTATTTTAAATTATTAGAAACATATTTAACTTAGACCACACACAACATAAATTTCGGTTGGTAACTACATACGAGTAATACTGCTGGTTTCCAAGTGTGCAGCAAACTATTTCACCAAACAAAATTACTTCCTCTTCTGCTATCCAGGGATTTGGCTCATTGCCTGTTCCTCCTGACTCCATCATTTCCATTTCCAGCATAACCTCTCACTAAGACGGCTCGGGTTCGATCCCGGGGACCGCAATATGAGATTAGTGGTGTGTAACACGGCGCTGGGACGGATTTTCTGCGGGATCTCCGATTTCCTCCATCTTATTCCACGGTGCTCCATCTTATCACATGGATCATCAGCGTCACCGCCTTTCGTATCGTATGTGGTAAAAGCGGTCGTTAAACCCTGCACATTCCATGTTCATTTCCGGCATAACATCGTGAGGATTATGAATAACATTTTTATGTGGAGGAACTACCAACACCTAACACAACTCCCCAGCTTGAATCAGGGGCTTTCATTTAGGGTCACCTTATCTTAGGAGAATTACCTTTACTATGGCTAGATGCCTCTACTACATAACCACTTCCTCCTTAGCCAGTTTTCAGGGTTCTTGATAGGCCTTAACGACTACGGCAACGGTCCCTGGACGTTCCAAGTCCCCACCGTGCATCGCACTGCCAAGCTATTTTCTACCTCTCATTGCTCACCCCTCGGGACGAGGACCGCAGACGTCGGATTTTAAGGAGCCAAACAAAATTAACGTAAATATTTATGAAGTTAGTATATCTTACGATACTTTAAATAATATACATTTATTTGTGGTCAAGAAGATATTGTTCAAAGGGCTTTAGTAAATCTCACACACTACCCTTAGGCTCATTGTCTAAACAATACTTTGACTCACATATTTAACGAGAAATGTGTTCTTAAAGCTTCAGG
Organism: Mantis religiosa; assembly: GCA_030765055.1. Classification (NCBI taxonomy): domain Eukaryota; kingdom Metazoa; phylum Arthropoda; class Insecta; order Mantodea; family Mantidae; genus Mantis; species Mantis religiosa. The sequence continues at coordinate 164,845,021 of CM060951.1, forward strand.
TAATATAAAATTCACAGAAGTTGGAGAAAGCGCGGGTATAATGGGAAGTTGTGACCTATTAGTCTGAAAATAGGAGGCGCATGAAAGGTGGTATAATCTTCTGGCCATATTCAATACTGCAGTGTCCGGTAGTTTGTTTTGGCTTATAACGTGGTACTGAGTGTTATGTTCAGTGCAACGAAATCCATCGAGATATGGCTGTACACTACCTCACGTTAAATATCAGGAAATTATATAAAAGAGAACTCTTAAGTGTAACTGGCATGTATTGATTAGAATAATACATGCATTTATCTAACGGAACAATTACGACAGCACTGTCTGAAACTCACGCTCAGAACGTCCCTGGTTTAATTCCAAACTTGAATCTTTGAGTCGTTCAGCAATATTTGGAGAGACTGTGTATGCACTACAAAAATTCTCTTGTTCAATTCATTTCTTTCCAATGCCAGGCAAGGTGGACGATTGTGGTGGGGCGTATGCGGTAGCATGGAAACCGATAAGGGAGACATGGAAACTTAAAATGTTAGGATCTGCTATGCTCTAAGCTATCACATTCTCTTTGCTACCGGAGGTTAGGTGTAGCACGCTAAGCGTTTTACAGCCCGCGCCGTGACAGAGTGGTTAAATAACTTTACTCTCATCAAGATCCCAGGCACGTGGGATTTGTGGTGGATAACACGACGGTGGGATGGGTTTTCTCCGGGATATCCTGTTTCCCCAACCATCTCATTTCACCGGTGCTCCATCTTCATTGCATGTATCAGTTTCACCGCGATGAATGTCATGAAACTCATTCTGCAAAATTATCTTGATCACAATAAGGTGGACAGAAATGCAAGCTTTGACAAGAATTTGTGGAGTCAATCAAGTGAACAATAGATATTATAATTAGTTGTTTCTTAACTAATGCCCATCAGAGGTACGGTAATACAGTGTACATATTGACAAATTTCATACGCTATAAAAAATTTGTAACTTATCCGGCGATTCATATATATACTTAGTGCGTATATGTAACACAAAAGAGACGTGATTCCCTTTTAAGCTAAAATCATTCATTTCTATCTGTAAATAAAATGGAAAACCATTATATTCGAATAGAGGTAGGAGATATAGATATTTCCACATGAAATATTTTTATGTAGGCACAATTCTGTATATTTTTGAATGAAGTATAGTAATCCGCACACAACCGATACTAACATTTATAAAGTCCATTAATTTTCAGTCGAGTGTATGTAAACCTAGCGCTTCTTTTGGTTTTCTATAGCACTTTTATTATTTCTGTAATAGATGCATTCATAACTTAGATATTATTTTGATCATTCCCCTCATGCTACCTCAGCCCAAAAAATGAGTTAATGCATCTACCTTAAAACCAAAAACATAAGTAGCTCTAGTAACTAGAAATTATACTAATTACGTTAAAATATTACATAAACTGTTTTAGTTAACCGTCAGTGAATACTTGTGGGTTATTATCAAAGGAAGTTTATATTTTATATAGATTAAACCGTATGCTTTCAGTTCGTAGTATATTTGTTTTCCCATAGTTGTGCCATCAAATTTGTTGCAAATCATATGACTGTTAATGATTATGTAGTTAGAAGCCCAGATTCGGAGTTAAATGGACTTCTAAAGGAATATTAGATTGGTGATTAAAATTTATGCCTAGTTTTTGTGTTAATGGAGATTTTTAAGTGATATTCCCACATTTATTTTGTATTTCTTTGTGAAATAATATACATTTTATTTGTTTATTTTTAACTAATTACAGTGGAAACTTTTTAGGGATAGGTCACGAGTTATATATTCAACTTCCTTCTTAAGGCTTAGAAAGCTTTTTAATGTATGCAATAAAGTGTACAATTTTGTAATTTTGAACCAGCAGATTTTATGTTCTTATTCGTGTCCCATTTATCAACATGATTTCATGTAACACAAAACTATAATAAATTTCTTATACCATGGAAAATAAATAATGCTTCTATAGCAATTGCTATTCCATAGTTGTCCTCATATAAATCTTAGTAAACCTAATAGTGAAACGTTTGGGATTACTAACTTCTTTCAAAGTAAAGTAAACGATACTGAAGAGCACTTTGTATATTACGCAATAGTTAAATCTCTTTCGTTTTAAGTAGTAAGTAGTATTTTTTACCAAGATTTCTAATAGCAGTTTCCATAAAGTGAACTAAAATAATTCTCTGTGACATATAGTACTGTTTGAGAACTATAATTATCTACAAATTCTATATACATTATCATTAACCAAAAGTATTGTGACTTTGTGGGTTCGTAGGATTAAAAGTCCAATTTGCCGAAATTCTAAATATTCTTTATTTCCGTAGCAATACACTGTTAAATTCTCACGAAACATTACACCACATATACAACACAATCTTCCAAGTAAAATGACAATAACAAAAAGCGTTCAGTTTACATCAGCTTTCGTTACAACAACACTCTCAGTTGTTCTCTGCTTACCTCTTGCGACTCTCGTTTACAACTGTCCGCTGGCGTGTCACAATCTCCTATATATCTCATTCATAAATTCGAGATATTTCTGAGACAATAAAGCAACCGAAAGTTCTATCACCTTCCAGAAGCGTAACTTAATCTATGCTGGCAAGTTCTTTACCTCCGTGATATACCATCCATCTGTTATTTATCGGCGCTATCGTTATTTGACGGCTCTTTGTGTACGTTAGCCGCGCTATCGTAGATAACGGCTTCGCGACAATATATTTGTTTCTAATATCAATAATTTACTCCTCCACTAAATATTGCAAGTTGCTTACTGCTCTTGATATTCCAAATTGAAACTTAAAAATGTGAGTTAGCAGCTGTGTTCTATATACTACTCACATTAGTATTCAGTTTTCTTAGTGTTAATATGGATTTATAAACATTCTTTGTAACACGCAATTACACGTTAAGTGCAGACGTAAGCAACATTCTATTTCATGTTGTGGAACAAAGTCCTTCACGCTGAACTATTCATTCATTACTAAATGCAGATTAATAAGGATAAGCTTAAAGAGACAGACCCAGCCTCCAGTTGCAGGTAAAACGGGGCACGAAGAAGGGCTGGAAAATTGGAATTTAGGAATGTCATTAAAAATAGAGGGGTAGGGGTGGATCTTGCACGTATTGGGTGAAGGAGTCGAGAACGTCATAATGGAGTTGTCCCTCCTCCCTCTGCAATAGAATTAAAATTCGATATGAATTCTCCCCTAGCGTCTTCACTTCCTCGTCTGCAAAACGGAATTTAGTAAAGTTCTCAAGTTGTGGAAGGTTTTACGTAATTTAGATCACACATTTTCTTTGATGTAGTTCAAAAGAGCGTCATTTAGTATGCATTTAACATTTGCAGAGTTCATGAGAGCAGTGCATGTAATGTTTATGCAAGCTTATGAATAAACCGTGAGCGTATCCGGGCTCTTTAACACGTAAGATGCGCCTGAAGTTCAAGACCTTGTTTCTTGGTTGTAATAAGCTGCAGGTATAGCCTTTCCTCACATACCTTGAAGTGCAAATTTGACTTCCACACAATTCTCTAAACTTCTATAGGCCATCCATGTAAACCTGAACCATTTCAACAAGCCATAACTTTTGAATTAAAAATAAGACACACGTACAACTTTGGGAGAGTATAAAACATAATTAAGAGATTACATTACACTATGTACATCTCATAGAAAATGTTGGAAGTGTCCTCCACCAGCATCTATACATGTTTGCACTCGTCCCACCATATTCTATGAAGTTTTACGGAGAGTATCCTCGCCAATGTTACTTATTTCGGTTCGAATGGATTCCTTGAGAACATGTGGCATGTTCTTGTACACCTTATTTCTTAGATACCCCCACAAGGAAATATCCGGTGAGGTTAGGACAGGGGATCTGGCGGGCCACAGACCTCTTGAGATTATTCGATTATCAAAGAAACTGGTTACAAGTTCCATGGTGTCATTAGATGTACGGCACGTTGTTTCATCTTGCTGGAAATAACTTTCTCTCAATTCGATAACATACAGCTGCTCCAAAAATGTAATGAAAATGCCCACATTAACTTCAGTGACTACAGTCGTATCAAATAAAGTGTGACCAACTATCTATAGGTACTGGTGGAGGACAGTTCCAACATTTTGTCTGAGATGTAAATAGTGTAATGTAATCCCCTCATTATGTGTTATATTCTCCCAAATTTGCACGTGTATTCTATTATTGGTTCAAAGCTTACGGCATTTTGAAACGGTCAGGTTTATATTGATCGCACTCTACCACGACAATCTGATACAGTGGTAGATAATACTTCAAGAGAAGACTGCACGTTTTTCACCGCGTTCTTTCTGATGATATTCACCTTGTATACCCATAATGCCATGCAACCAGTTATAAACTGTAGCACATGATTATTTAAGTGGTTCGCTGTAAGGGGGCACAGTGGTTACTATCACCTATGTAACGGTAGCTTTTGTTTGAACTTGAAAATGAGTTTTCCTTTCTAATCTGACTATTAGTGGCCCATGCAATGATATAAATTGAACGGTTGCTAGGGGAAGAAAATCAATAATCTTGCTTGATTGTGGAAAGACGAAAAGTTTTGGATAGTGACGGAAATCAATAACCTTGTTTCATGATAATGGGAAAAATGTCGCGGTGAATATAAAATTTAGGATAGTAACAGAAAATCAGTAATCTGGTAAAAGATATATTCGGTACTCTTGATGGCGGAAAGACGACGTGGGCAAATAAAAACTTTAAATAGTGATGAGTGGGCGTGCAGGATTGAGCAATTTTATGTAATTGACAGAAACTATTTTTTAAGGAAGTAAGGATTTTCCGATATGCTGGAGGTAACCTGCAATGATTGACTAGGAAAGAAAGTTCGAGTAAAATTTAATCCATATTATACAATTAAATTATATATTACGAAATTGGACTAATCCAAAAAGTTTTGTTTATTTCACTAGAAACCACACCTGAAAACGAGACATCTCATGACTCTTATTTAATCAAACACAATCATCAAGAAACAATTCAAACTACAACGAAGTAACCCTGATACATCTGGCTTCCCGACTTGGGTCTTCAATATAGTCAACGTTCATCCTATCTTCAACGTAGAAATGTGGTTACACCTATTTTGGTAATTTATTCGAGTTTTTAATTTGCAGCGATTTTCAGAATATAAATTGCTCCACACGATGCAGTTTTCGAACTAGAAGCTTAAATTTGTTGTGCTTGGATGAAAACAGTACCAAATGTAATTGATATCATTTCTATAGTGTCACCAGAGCTTTTACAATTAAATGGCTAAGTACATATTTCACAAGTAAATTTTAAAATTTAATAAAACGATAATTGAATAGATTTGTTTTATCCTAAACAATGGGTCATATTAAAATCTCATCTCATAAATTTATTAATAACGTATTTTTGAGTATAACTGCAAATGTTATTTTCCTCAAACTAAAACAGCATAGTGTAGAACAGTTTAATTAAATGGAAATAAAACATTATAAATATATTAATGTCACAAACTATTTTGCATAAAGGTCTAAAAGTTAGTCCTGAACTACTGTCCGTACTACCATAATTGTGTAAAAGTTTCAAGTAAATCAAAGCAAAATTGTAGATTTTAGGTTTTCCACACATGGGTATCCTTAGGATGCAATAAAACGGTAGTTAAGTCACAGCATGACTAATAGTTCACGACAAAAACACCGAAAATTAATAATTTATCAATTATGTCAAATCTAAAATCTAGACACTAGACACTGCTGTTTCTCTTAATCCCGAAGGAATAATACGGCCCTATCTCTAGAAAATGCCTTCTGATAACTCTAAATAAAGCTAATGAATCATGAGGCAGATTTGCATACCTTTATATATATATTCCAAATTTAATTGCTAAGTTATATCGATTGATTTTGCGAAGATTTATTGATAAGCATTTCAAAGAATTCAAGTACTTTAAGTTGAGTTATTGAGTTACTTCCTTAATTAATCTCTTAAAACTTTTCTTCACTTACATTCGACCACTTTAATCTGTTTGATAAATATTGAGTGATACTGTAAACGTGCCATCTATATATGAGACATTAGGTTCATCCATCTAGGTATATTTTCAGTAGCAAGGAACAATAATGTTTTCTTTTCGTTGTCTTCTCGTAATTTGTATAACAAAAATCGTCTCCTCTATGGATTTTGTAAATGTTTATACAAATTCAGTCAAAATCGGCCATGTCTTTGGAATGATTGAAGAGGAGGCATACAGTATTACTAAATTCAATAACGTAACTTAAGAAATGAACGAAGCAAAAATTAGTGCGCCGTAACTTATCTTACTTTCCTTTTAATCATCAAACTTTGTGAGACAAGCTGTCTGCTTAATGTACTCGCACAAGACGTGACCTGAGATGTCTACTTGACTACAAGTAGTTTACAAGTTGGGAGCAGATTCACTCTATAGTAGTTTGCCAACTTGCCTGACTTGTCTGACAGGGGAGAAATGATTATAAGCTTTCTGTCACCGAAGTTACGCTTAATGACTGTCTGCCACGCCGCTTAATATGACATACTTACCGCCATTGCAGTTTACATTGTCAACAACATATGCAAAAAGATGAATATTGAGGGTGCTCTAACGTGCTTTAGATAATTTATTAAACTTCTGTTGTTCGATAGGACAATCTGTTTTATTGTATAACGCCTATACATTATCTTTGATGCAATGCTTGCAATATCCACGGAGTACTAAACCAATTATTAAAAATAAGTTTGTTACAATGAAGGGAATTGTCCTATACACATATTTCAAAACATAATTCTTTTTAAATGCTTTATTTTAAGTCGTTTGATTGCAGAGGTCTTATTGCGACCGACATATATTTAAATACATGATACATATAACAATGGATAAAAACATGTATTACATTGCTTTAATTACAATTTGTTGACAGATTGATGGATTTGATGAAACGTATAAGGTTCCTTATGTTGCTGGCTTCTGACAAAACTGCGTGGAATTCTGGTGGAAGGTTGTGCAGCTCCCTGTTTCCGTAATAAAGCGAGCATTCTGTTATTATGTGTCTGATGGACTGGATTATCTTGTATTACATTCTGTGCACTGTGGCGGTTCAGTCTTGGTGAGCAGATATGAGTGTGTGACTTTAGTGTCCTATCCTCAGACGGGAAATTACAATTATCTCCGTTCTCTTGATGAGTGCAATGGGATATCAAGCTCTTGATTTTTCCACTATTTCAAATATTTTTGATATGGTATTTCTAATAACAATTTATGACGCCAGTGTTCATATAATTTAATTCTCATGTTCCTGATGAGGTCTTGGTGAGGAGTAGCAATAGTTTTATCTGATACAAGATGCCTCGTAGCTTTGAAACATAATTTTGTTCATTCAAAAGTCTGCCTTTTTAAGAAGAACACAAATTTCTCCATTTTAAATAAATACGTACAGTATCCATCAGCTTGGTTCAACTTGATGATGACATCACAAACGTGTACAACAATAATCTCATTAACTGATGGCTTACTGTAATTACTCCCCTAAGTCTTTAAATAAATTTAAAAGGTTCCAAAACTTAAAGAAATGGTTTTACTCGTTGAATCCTTGAATTTCTTAAGGACTGTGACATGTCAATCCCTACCATGCGCTGCAGTTGAATATTGAATTTTTTTTTAAATAAATAGTTTACATCTGTATTCAGTACTATATATATGCGCATGATGTATGTTTTGAGAACTCAAAAAGAGAAATAAACCTTGGTGACACTCAGAGCTATATTTCAGTCACGTACAAAAATCTGACTGTACGAATTATAGAACCCCCAATTCTTTAGGGGCTTATTATTAGAAACGTGATTAGACCTCATTTCAAATTATATATTGCTATCGCTTTATTTTCATGTTGCAGAAACAAGATTCACCTGTTTTATTCCTGCATTACCTAAAGACACAAATGTGCATCAAGACTACCAATGTAATGTCTTTATAGATGCCTGTCGATTTGGTAATAATGAATAATGCTGCTTGTTAGGCAGAGCCTCAGATGCCTAAAAATAATCAGCAGTGCAACTACAGTGTCCGGAAGTAAAAACGCAATGCTAAAATTAAACAAAGTGGAAGTTTAAGATTTCGAAGAGACCGTGTTGCCTATAGTAAAACCAAACGAGGAGAGTAGCCATTCCAGTTACAATAACCTCTAAGGAACTAAAGAGTGAAGGAATCATTCAAGTTATTATCAAATTGCAAAAGTTAAGTATATACTTCTTACTGTAGTTTTTAACAAGTTTCAGACCTGAAAATATAAGATCAATTATGTAATTGTCATTCCGGCTAGCGCAGAGGAATTCTACTGATGATAATCTTGTAGGGAAAAACAAGAAAAAACAATAAAAATGTGAATTTTAAATTATGCTGCATGGAAAACCGAAGCAAACCAAACGGGGATGAAACTTAAACTATAGCAAATACTTCATAACATATACTTAAACTGCATTATGATCCCATGTTAATATTTCATCTAAAAAAAATCTTTGAACTGTATATCGATTATGATTTTACAGTAACATACAATTTATTGAATTAGGACAATATTACAAAAATTGTGTGCAGAAATTTAGGAATACAAATAAAAAATTTAAAAATACGTTCTGTCATCCCACTTCACTACTGAGGTATTAGAAACTTTGCATTATTTCAAATCCATTACTTCTCTTTAACAATGATGTATTTATTCAATATTTACATGGCGGTGGCGGTGGCGGTGGCGGTGGCGGTGGCCGTGGCGGCGGGCGGCGGGCGGCGGGCGGCGGGCGGCGGGCGGTGGGCGGCGGGCGGCAGGCGGCAGGCGGCAGGCGGCGGGCGGCGGCGGCGGCAATAATAACATAATAAGGGTGTTGAGGCAATATCAAGAGAAGCCAAAAGAACACTTCTATGTCTATATTATTTAATGTAACATCATCTAATTGATTAAATTTCTTCTCCGTTAGTGTGAAACTGCCACATAGCGCTACTGAAACACTATCTCGTGTTTTCCAAAATTTCCTCAACATCAGTAAAGGAGATTTATATTGTATTGACTCTCAAATGCTGCAGCATGTGTTCAGAAGAAGCAAATTCGTGTATTTGTGCATGTAAGAGAGAAAGACAGTGATTCATGATTCAGAGAGAGAAAGATAACGTCAGGTCAAATCAATATTGTATTTAAAGTTCACACATTTCAGTTTATATGATGAATATATTTGGTAATGAGAACAATCTCTACATTATCCTTTACATGGATAAAATTAAGCACTAATTTTGATAAAAAGTTAATCCCGAAATTTTGAAACACAGCTGCATTAAATCTTAGTTATCCACGAAGTTTTCTTCGTACTCATTAACTAGTTGTCAGCACGTATTTACAAAGACGTAGTGCAGAGAGAAAGGTAACTCCGAGTAGTAATTAAAGTACACAACTTATGCTCTTTTAAGGCAACTGCCAGTTATGAAAGATTCACCGTTATATCTTTACTTTATATTGAATTTTAAGGCCAGTATATTGAAAGTTAAAGTGCATATCTGCTTCACATGAATTATTACTAGAATATATCGAATAATGACCCTTACCTTTGATTGCATTATTTTAAAATCTTTAGTCATGAAGATTGCTTCAGTGTATGTGTGGTTTATTACAAATTACGTAAAATAATGTTCATGCTAGGCCTTGTTATACTCGTATTTAATATGAAGTATACTTATTTTCTATAATTTTCAGTGTTATGTGTACTTAACATTGCTTTAAGGGCCATATTCAACTCTTTGATCTTTATTCACAAAAACATAGTCTAATCAAAGGTTCTTCATTAAAATAGGGATCCCATTGTCTTTTCTTCCTTTATTCGAACATTACGCATGGCCTTTGGCATTTCTTATTGTTCCCTATGCTTTTACAAATATGAGCTGCCGCTCACATTCACTCACTCACTCGCACACACATACGCACTCTTCTTTTTCCTTTATGTCAAGGGTCTTAAATAGAACTTTTATAAATACTCCATGAATTCTAAATACCATTATGGAAATCAGAAGTCCATTGTCAAGTCTGGTCAGTTTTTCAAAAGATTGGCAAAATGAAATCCTTAGCCAATCTAGGTAAGCCTGTGTTTGACGTGACTGTATTTCGATAGTCGTGTTATTTTGGTCATTGTTTCTTGCTACAGCAGCTTTCTGATTTTACTAATGGACACAAGTTTTCGAGTTTTTCAATGACCAAAGATTAAAGCCACTAGTGTATCAGAAGTATAGCAGTTATTAAAATGTGTGTATCTTTTTTTTTCAAATTGAGTTATTCAGAATCATGTTTCCTATTAAGGAAAAGCATAGTGTAATATAAATAATAGATTGGATATATTTGAAAGTAAATTTAAAACTGATATATACATGAATCCGGTAACGGATGGGGACTCTCGTTTGAGACAGCCCGTTTCAGGGAGTAGGGACCCTGCCGACGTGAGCTCCAGGTTCCTCTGGCCCGGAGGATAGTCCCTGGTTCAGGGTCCCAGCCCGGGGTTACGGGTGAAGTCCACAACGGTGGAGAAGGCGAATGTTTGGGCTAAACCGGCGGAAGTGGCAACCCTCCATTTCGGGTTAATACAACTGGGGGGCAGGAGGAGCTCCAGAGCCAAGGTGAAGGCAGTCCTCCTAAGGGAAGGAACCCCTACAGAAAATCTACTGTGCAAGGCGCTGGTAACCCCTTCACAGGAAATTCAAGTTACTCATCTTCTCACAATAATGTTGGTATACCTAAAAAGAGATGGAAGGAGCAATTATTGTGAGACGGAACGGGCACTCTGCCCATGCCGTGAAGTGAAGAAGATATACATCAACAGACATACCTCTAAAAATTACACAAATATAAATATTTGTTACAAATGCCTCACTTATCTTAATAAATTGGTGTTAATTCTTCTTTCTAATGAGATCAATTTCACGAAAATTTGCTCGTATCGTCAGTCAACACGCTGTTGCTCTGAAGTGTGTTGACTGACGATGCGAGCAAATTTTTGTGAAATCTATCTCCGTTACAAAGAAGAATTAAAACCAATTTCTTAAGATAAGTGAGGCCTTTGTAACATATATTTATATTTGTGTTATATTTATTGCTTGACTGTAGCTAGCTTCATGTTCTACGTAATACCCTTAAAAGTTAGAAATAAAGGGGCAAAATATATCAGTCTTTCGTATAAACCAAGACAAACATTAGAGAAACACAGTGAATGGAGAAAAGTGAAATATAAACGACGATAATGTTGTGAGATGGGGAAGAAACCAAGGAGTCCGATAGAATAATATTTATTTCTAGAAAAGAAGTGGTAAAAGAAAAGCCCCAAAATTACAAAGGAATTGGAACATAACTTCAGCAATGTCTTGGTTTTGCTATGTTAATTCAGAAAACGTTGCAAAGATTTTTAGGGAAACCTGTAGGAGACTCTGTAGCTTCGAAAGCTCGATGTTGTAGTCTAGTGGAGAAACCTTTGTGGCGAGTTTAAACGCTAGGGAATATAAGGAAATCCTCATGAATTAGGAGCAGCATTAAAGGTATTTGGGGAGAGCAAAATGGCGAAAAAGGGGATAAAAAGGAAGAGAAATAAAAATGAAAAATTGTTCGGAGAGGGAGTAAAGGAAGAAATTGCTTGCTAAAGGTTGAACGGAGGCATGGGGGGTAACAAAATGCTACATTATAACGGAAAAGCGGTGAGCAGAAAGTGAAAATGGCTAAGGAGAACGTAAACGTGGGATTTGGCTACTTTAGAGAAATTTGAGTGCATATTTTTTATAGCGCAAAAATAAAATAGGACTTATTTTTCATTCCCGTGATTGCTTAGCTTTAAAAAAACAAGCCTGGAAAGATGTTATGCATGTATTCTGCATCTCTTTCGGATTTTACTCTTATTGTTACTGTACGAGCCACCATTTATATCCCGTCATTATAGCTCACTTCTAGGATGTTCTCTTAAGAGTCCTCTATTTTCTATTATATGTCAATTATCTCCACGATTCTCTTCAACAACTTCCCTCTTGACTTTACTGAATATAGGAAAGTATTTTTTTCTCGTTGTTCTTATACTACACTTAGAATTATTTACAAGGACTTCTTTTTTCTCCTCTTTATTACATTAAATTCCCCCATTCTATGCTCATTACATGTGGTTAGACGTATGACAGTTTAAGTATAAATTCTTATTATAAAGCTTTTATGAAGTTCCAGATTGCGGTGATATTTGAAGCAGTTTTATAAATTGCGTCTTAAAATTTACTAAGCGTCCACAATTTGTAAGATATTGAAATTTTAACTTACCCATCTAGGTTAATTAATTGTTTTAAATTGATCTGTACTATGATTTCCCAGCCGGAGCATAAGGATATTTTAAGACCTCGTCTCGGATCGGGGTCTTTCACTTCCTCAATTAATGATTTACCAAAATAAATTACATGTTTACTTTTTCAAAAGACTAATTTTAATTCTCTATCAGTTAACACAAGATAATATAGCACAAATGAGATTAAAAAGGTATTCACTTTCTAAACGTTATACGAAGTAATCCCTAAACGTCCAGCCTCCTTGACGAACAAACTTATTCTGCTTCAAATAGTACAGTTTAAGTAAATATAATCCTCCTAATACAGCCATTTTCTTAAATTACTTTCGTCTTCACACACGTGTCTGTTCTCTCTGACGATCAAGCCTAATGTAAACATTGTATTTCAAAAGAGTAGCGCCAGACTGAAAAATTCAATGCTCTAGCCGGGATATGAACCACGGATCTCCTGCTCTCCATGCGGTTGCTCTAACCAATTGAGCTACTATGGTCAACATGCCGATATGGTATTAAATTTTCCAACTGACTCGTATGTTTCCCGGTAAACCACTGGGGGTTCTCATATGCTATGAGACACCCACCTTTTGTGGCGACTTACTATGCTGTAAGTACTAAGTACCAGTCTTCATAGTTAAACCACTATGTTATTCAGGTAAATTGGTGGAAATCATCATTTCTTCCACACTAGCCGTGTGTAGGCTAAGGTTTGAATGAGCAGAGACAGACTGAAAAATCAAAGCCGTAGCCAAGATTTAAACCACGGATCTCCCGGTCTATGTAAGGTTGCTCTAACCAACTGAGCTACTATGACCAACGTGCCGACATGACATTAAATTCTCAACTGACTCGCATGTTTTGAATATTAAATAATATGAATTTTTCAGCTGGCTCTACTCATTCAAACCTTAGCCTACACACGGCTAGTGCGGAAGACATGATTTTTTCCATTATATTTTAAAATACTCATTAAATATTTTTGAACTTTGAATAACATTATAAAACAAATAAACAACATTGTTTTTTTTTTCTTTGGAGGCTAAATATAAAAAAAAAATTCTACACAGTCTACATGTCCTTCCATTCTTCCTTCAGACTGTTGCCTGCGTAGGTATTGGACTGCTATTTTTGTTCCCTGAAACGAATTGATAAGGACTTCCGAGGATTTTTGTGACGCGATTACCTGCAGCCTCTAGTAATTTCTTCACCTCATCCCTTCCTTCTGAAAGGTCATGGCTACAACAAATCTGAGGTTTTACTGCACTATTTATTTTTGATACATGGGAAATACGAAACGCTACCTCCGAGTTGGAAGCATTACTAAATACGTTATTTAGGAGTTGCTACGACGTTTTAATTACAGTGCCATTTAAGGGCACTGGGAGGTTAGTTTTACCCAGAGAGGGCTAGTTTTTAACAATATTGAAATATAAATATACAAAAAACTAAACATTGCAAGAAATTGAAACTTGGTGTGATTATACTTATAAGGATGTGTGCATTTAACGACTATATAATATTTACATTAAGTTCATACAGTTCGTTGCAAAATGGGCATAAGGCACTCTGTATCCTGTAAAAAGTATTACACCCTATACTTCTGGTCTAGGTTACTTATAGAAATTTAAAGCTATAGACACCAATCTTTTTCCAAAATAACATAAGGCACAGTTTTATCATCTAAACTAAATAAAAAAGCATACATAATTTATAATATGCACATGAAAAATTATTTAGCTGTTTTAAAAAAACATAATATTTTTAAGGGCTGAATTTTATTTTCCATCCATTTTATAAATCATAATAATATAAAAGTTAGATTAATGTGTTCAAGGAACATTAGCAAATAAGCACTAAAATTTTTTATTAATATCTTTTATAGTTTTTGAGAAACATGCACCTAAAGTATGAAAAATCAAGGTTTGGGGAAATCACGATCAAAGATTAAGCACCAGTCTTTTAAAATTATACAAACTCTCAGAACATGCCTGCTCCATATTCCTGCTCAATTAGGTTTTCCCCATCTTTTCTTTTCCTTTTCTTACTTTTAGCTCTACTTTCATGCAACTGGGCTGTTCTTTTAGCCTCTGAGAGTCGACGCACATCTAATTTTAGATATCTGCCCTCATATTTTCACCAACCCTTATACCCACTTTTGTCAATACTTTATGCCTACCACTGCACCCATAATTATAACAAATAACACTATCAAATATACCAATTGTTAAAGTTTTTGGCACAATATGCACAGTTTGTTTAATTCTTCCCCATATTATATGATGAAAATTTTCATTTGGGTTTTGGGTGCAAAAACACGGCTAAAGGAGCCGTAAGTTGACCGTAAAGAAATAAACGAGTAAAGCAGAAGGAAGCAGAATGGCCAATAAGTAAATCAAAATTTACCACATGTTTCTAAGTGGGTTAGTTCAGAAATGTCAAGCTTTGTAAATATGCTGAGTGAAATATGTATGCAGATCAGAAAGTGGGCGTGTTATTGCGCCGCTATCTTTAAATTGATGGATTAAAGGGCTTTAATACCGAATGGTGCCCTATGTTATATATAGCTGAAGAATTACAAAGATAAATTTTTATAAATTTTTAACACTAAAAACAAAAAATTGACTTTTTGGAGCCTATCGACTTCCTAGAAATCAAATATTCCGTTATATGTTTAATATGCCTTTACTGTATCTATGAGTATAATGCCACCGAAAGTACCAAAACTTAGTTTTTTGCTGAAGTGTGAGTTCCCCTCCCCCCCCCCCCTTCATTTATGTGAGGCCTATACAATGCTACAGGAGGCATATGGAGAGTCTTGTCTTCCCTACAGCACAGCTCAGTACTTCAGAAAGTGATCTTAAGGTAAATACTGAACATTTAATTGGGTGCCACCCACACATTGGCGACAGAAACATTACACATGACACGTGTTTGTGTGCGATGGGTTCCAAGACCTCTTTAAAGGAGTATCAATTTTTATAAAGTGTGCATAATCAAGTTGGAGATAAGGTAAAATACTCAAGCCGTATTGGTGTGAAATATCAAAACAGTAAGTGTAAAACTTCTCATCCTAGAATAAATTAGCTGAGAAACGTCTTGAATAAAAATAAAAATACTGCAATCAGTATGTTTTAAATGGAAAGATAGCACCAAACTAAAATGTCAGTGCCGAAGTCTGTATTTGAATTATGTTCTCCCGGTCTCCGTTCGGTTGCTCTGACCACTGATCTACCATGGCAAAGTGTCAGTAAGACAATAAATTCTCCAACTAATTCGCATTTTCTCGGTAAATCACCAGCAGCTCTCATATACACTTACAATGGCGACTTACAGCATGTAAGTGTTTTAAGTCCCAGGCTTTATAGTTAAGATCACTATTTGGTGAATTAACCTTGTGTGAAGGGTAAGGCTTTGGAAGGTAGGCACAAACTGAAAACTTCAATGCCATAGCCGGTATTTGAACTAAAGCAAAAAAAAAAAAAAAAAAAAAAAAATTATCACCAAAACGCCGCACATCACACTTTCCTCCTTTAGCGTACGTAGATGTTATTTTTCACATGTATTACGTTTAGTCTTTAATTACCTCTAAATGAAATAAGACTAACAGGTTGGGTTAACAATTACTTAAAATTGCACTAAAATAAACATTAAAATACAACTTTTCCCAGCTATAAAACGACATACGTCATTAGGCCATCTCAGTATTTACTTGACCGCATTCCTTAAAAATGTTGGGCTTTTACAGACGCTAAGATTAATTTTAAACTTAAGACTGGTGAGGTTTAGCCACGAGTTTTTATTAAAAGCTAGAAGGGATGTTATTACGAGTACCGATTACGGCAGACTTTCAGGAAGGGGTGCTTTGAAGCGAAGTGCTTGTTTTATTTTTAATTTGGCTCAGTAGAACACGAGATTTCCCTTTACTCCTTCTGTGTGGTAAATGAAACCAAATATCGCGTGTATGGGGATGGTATTTTGTTACAAAAACGGCAATAAAAAGCCTCTAAGGGCTGATTATGTGAAACTATTTCAGTGCATATGGATTTTCTCTGTTGCTTTGTTCGTTTCCAAACCGTTCTGCCCTCTGTGCACTGACAGTGCAACTACGTGCAACACGCGATGTGATATTATTATCGTTGCTACATCCGTGCATCTGTTGGCAGTTTTCTGCATTTCTATGGAATGGAAGCGGGAAAACTAAATTTACATTTTTAATGCTGGCATTACTTAGACCGTTTTGGGTTAATAAGACATTGAGATTTTTAAATACCTCATTTTGTGAAAGCAGTGCTTTTAAATTAGTAGTAATTTAAGGTAAAATGAGGACAAACATTTTAAGTGCCTCTGTATTATAAGTGGATATTTTATTACGTTCCACTCATTCTGGAAATTAAATATCACAACACTTCACTGTAACACACTTGTATTTATGACATGTGTGTTTACATTAAGAATAGGTCCTGCATTCGTTAATGGAGTGGCTATAATTATAACATTATATTATTTGAAAGACTCAGAAATGGATTCACAGGAATTAATGTATTTACTAACATTTTACGAACATTTCCGAAAATCTCCGTGAAACAAAAGACGTCATATGCAATACATTTATTTAATGACTACAAAGTGAAAAGCGAATACCTTTACACTTTATATCCATTAAATTTAGGAAAAGCGAGGATTGCAATTTATTGATTAATTTTCGTAAAATAATCTACTCTACATAATTAAATAAGTAACCATGGTTAGGGCCACATTGTCAAAATTGGAGCTATGAAAGTCAGACAACAAATGCGTATTTTTGCGCATGTTCAAACTAATATTTCTGGTACTTTCACATACATTTTAGTTTACAGTCTGATTGTGAGTGGTTCAGTTGGTTATGCCCTGGCCTGCCGATCACAAGGTGCTGAGTTCAAACCCGGCCCACATCGAGTGGTTTAAGTTTGCTTAAAAGCTCCAGTACTATGTCAGTAGATCTCCTGGCCAGAAAAAAAAAAAAAAAAATCTGCGGGATGAAATTCTGACACACTGGCGGCGCTGGTCCTGACTATTGATTCCAGCATTAACATGGGAAATATTCATAAATATTTCAGTTGTCTAATTCCAAAATATATTATATGAGGGTGGTCTAATCAACATAAAAGACATTTATTCAGATTTTTTTTCCCAACATAGCCCGCCTTGGTAGTGTATATGGTAGCGTGTTTTCCTCGAGTTCAAGAGGTCCCGAGTTCGAATCTTGGTCAGGGTGAGTTACCTGGTTAAAGTTTTTCCGGTGTTTTCCCTTATCTTGAAAGACGAATTTTGGGTAACTCTAATGTCTCTGGACCCTGGGCTCATTTGAGCATTATTTCATCCATTCCATTCATCGTCCGATATGATTTAACGTTGGAAGACGCAAATTTAAAAATAAGTCTCTCTAACCCGTCCAAATAGTACTCGGCATGTCTCTGTGCAAAATAATTGTTCACTGAGGTGATTGCACCATCATTTGACTAAAATCTCTGCCCTCCGAGCGCAATTTTCGGATGAGGGAACAAAATCTTATAACACTTTTTGTATTATTAAATGATACTAAGTGAGGTCGAACTAAAGGTTGTGCCATACGAAGTTCCATCTTATTTATAACCTTAAGAAACTGACTAAAAATGAAATATAAAAAGTTGAAATACCTGAATTATTTTCAAAACTTTGAATACTTTTTCACAGTGTTGGATTGCATGTACGTAAGATTTCCTACGCTTCTGCTACATTTTACTGTATTCATGCCTTATTTCCGAGATGGATTATTCATCCATATAAGAGAATATTCACTATGTCAAGGTACTGATATATGTTAAATGGACTATTACCTATTTCTTTATATCATTCCATTTACATTTTCTTGCACCGTTTTTTCTCGCCTTGTGCGGCTTGGAACTCCACATAGACTTCAAAAACATTTTTATAAATGCTTTTGGCGCATAATATATTATGATAGGAGCATAATTAATTGTTTACTAATAATATAGGCAGAAACTTGCACTCTTGGAGTGGGATATACTCTCTGAATTGATGACTGTAACCAATTATTTTATGAGCACAACTGTCAGAGGTATTAGGAGAAGTGTGTACTAAATCCTCGCCTGGGTATTCGATTATGCATTTTGGTTATTCTGTGAGTGATAAATTAATCATTTGGTATTTTATATGTATCTTGAATAAACAACTTAAACTGTATCAGTTGTGGTTTGCTCTAATTTATATCATAGAAACAGAATCATTTCATTCAGATGTTTTATTCTGATATGCAGAATAGTGCATTTACTGTTAGAAAGCTAAACATATCTAGCTCGCAGAAATTGGATGCTATTTCATCTATCGAAGTACTTAATGTTGACTAAGTAGCTTAAGAGAGAAATTCTGGTTTTAAAATTTCATTTTCCAGTCTCTAATCCCTTTAGCTGTCTTATAGTTTAAATGCAGAATCAACCAAATTTATTTTGGATTGCCTAGTAACAATCATTTTTCATTTTCATTTGTGCGACTATGTGAATCCGGAAGGGTTATCTATATATCCGCTTCTTTTCTAAGGTGATTGTTTTTTGTGTTTTACTTTGTTGTTCATACCCTTCCACATTAATGTACCCGATATCCTGAGGATTCTAAAGAACATTAAAAGTTGTTTATTATTTGTAAATGTAATTTAATATGATTATTATATCAGTGCTCATTTAGATTAGATTAGGAGCCTTGTGCAACCCTTCATAAACTTAAAGCAATGATGATCTTTTTCTGCCGTTCATAGTAACATATATATTTCTACACTAGTATCAAATTCTGCCATTTGTTTTCATCTTCATGTGCAATATTCTTTATGTATACTCATTCATTTTAACCATAAGCTGATCATCAATATCTCATTTAATACATTCGCTTCTGGACCTTATTCCTGCGAATTACACAAAAGTGTCATATCTCACTTGATAAGGAAGTAAAGAACGATAATTTTGTATGTATTTCCTATCTGTGGGAATTCCACATACGTTATCTTTAAATGGTCAATTTTTAACTGACAATGATCATATTCAATGGAAGAAATTTTAGTTCAGTGGGTATATCTTTGGCGCACATAAAAGGGAGTTTTATTACAGAATTTCAGAATAATATCAACTGGTACAGGCATTTGTTAAATTATAAGAAGCCTGCATACCTGTATTTTGGGATAACATTGACTGGAGATATATTTTATCATACATAAACTAATAAAAACATTTTATTCCAGATTTCAAATTAAATTCAAGGACTGTTCATTGTATCTTCAAGGGCAATAAATTCAAGTGTTAAACATAACAGTTCATGAGTGATTATTACAGTATACGTTTAGTCACTAACTACAAACAATTTAATTAAAATTTTGAAATACTTCAGAGCCATTCGCATTTAGTTATATCTGCATTCTTATTCTCAATAAAATGTACACTTTATGAATATTTTCAAGGTAAAAAAACTTTGCCTAAAGTTGGTAGGGGATTTGTACAAGATGCATTTTAAGTCGACTGTCCACAAATATGATAATTTATCTCTATTTTATCTCCCGAATTTGACAATTGTTCATAAAAACATGCTCAAAATTGTATCTTCTAAAACTTTGTCAATATTTTTACCTTGCATTTTGGGAAAATAAATGCTCAATTTTTTTACTTTTTTTTAAAGTGTCCTGAGATAGTAGCGATACATTCACTGAGTTATTCTCTCTAAGGCCAGAATGATATTAAGAAAATAAACAACGCTGGAACTATGTGAGGTTACTCTATATTGCTTAGTTTAGCAAACATTTACATATAATTGATTATCTCAAAATAAATTACAGAAGCGTTTCACAAATTGGGTTTAGAATGAAACTCTACAGATCTACTCGGTACTTGTGCCCCTCCCCGATTGCAATACGTGTCATTACCTAGGTCACGAGTTATAAATAAGTGTTAGAATAAGTTAACCAGAAGTTATCTAACTGTGGTACTCTGCTTTTAAAGTTTCTGAAATTTGAGTTATATTGATGGAAACTGGGCATTTTTATTTATGTAAATGCAAACTTGTTACATTATGATGTTTTTAATCACGTAAGGTTCTATCGCTATGAACGGTATACCAGCCGAATGTGGGAGTAGACTATGAGCTTGTTTCTTACGCACTTAGCGATTCATATCGTGAACTTTCTATAAAGTTGCTAAAGTAAAAGGAGCTGTTATGTTTTAAAATTGAAAAGGAAATTGATTGTATTGCAGACGTTATTGTACTAATTTTTGAGAGAAAGGACCGGCTACAAAAGGAGTTTTTCAATTAAATAATATGTATTATAGTTCGTGATAATTTCAAGATCAAAGACTAAATGGATTTCACACTTCTAGTACTTGGACTGTGCTATAATCTATGAAGAGGAACAAGACATCCAGCGTCGATCAAGTCAAATCGGGACATTTATTGTTTTTTCTGGTTTAAATAGACACTTAGGCTGGAATTTTGTATGCAGCAGACAGTAGCACCTGTGTCCTCTTACTGGTATATGGTGCTTAATTCCCAAGATTTTGGATAGAGAGCTGGTCAAGATGCCGGACAACATTTTGAATGTCCACATGGAACAGCGTGTTGTGATGAAGTTTTTAGTGAATGAGGGCATAACAAATGCTGAATTTTACAGAAGAGTTCAGGCTCAGTACGGTGATGAGACCCTCAGTTGCAGACATTTGAATGGTGTAAGGGTTTCAAGGAGGGCCGTATTTCTATCACTGATGATCCTGGTCGTGATGGATCACAGCCCACGATAGTCATTTCTGAGATCATTCACCACGTGGAACAGCTGATCCTTGACAATCGTCGCATTACCTGTCGTGAAATTGCAAGGGTGTATAATGTATCGTTAGGAACAGTGAACACAATAATTCACGATTATTTGTTGTTCTCTTTTAAGCAAGACAATGCACGACCACATACGGCTCAACGCATACTCCAATCAATCATGGAATTCGGTTGGGAGATCCTGCCACACTATTACATTTTAGTCCTGACTTAGCGCAGAGTGATTTCAACCTCTTTGGACCCCTGAAGGAATTCCTAGCAGGAAAACATTACAACACTGATAATGAAGTGAAGCATGATGTCCTACAATGCTTCCATTGGAATTCTAAATCTTTCTATGCCGAAACACTTCAGGCGCCAGTCAAACGCTGGGATACCTAAGTGTATAAATGTAGCTGGAGATCATCTGCAAAAATAAATCCACTTTCCACACTTTGAAATTTGTTCTCCTCTTTGTTTTTAAACAAACTCCCGGTAGTAAATGCAGAATTTCAATATGTTTGTTGAATAATCGCACGAACATTCAGAAACAAAGCAAAAAAAAAAAAAAAAAAAAAAAAAAAAAAATACGCAGCTAAGATTTTATTTAACAATGGCGCTACTAGTGGCAATTTATAGAAGTGAGGCCTGGGTCATAAATGAAAGAGAAAGAGCAAAATTCAAGCAGCGGAAATGTACTTCATACGGGATTTGAAACGCTGTAGAAGAAAATATTAGGGAAGAAATAAAAATACTAAGTACAACTTCTTTAACAAATAGAAGAACATAGGATCAATTGGATTTTTTTTTAATTTACGTCCTCCAACATTAATCATATCGGACGACGAACGAAATGGATGAAATAATGCTCAATGCGTCCGGGGTGCATGGAGCTCAGAGTTATCCTCAGGATAAGGGAAAACACTGGAAAAATCTTATCCAGGTAATTCACCCTGACCGATATTCGAAATCGGGACCTCTTAAACGTGAGGTAGACATGCTACCATATACGCTACCGAGGTGGGCAATCAATTGGATGGAGCATCTGCAAAGAATGCCAGAGTATAGGATACCAAAAAAGTTCATTGCTATATAAACCTTCAGAACATCGTAGGAAAACCAAGAAAGCGCTGGCCTGAAGAGAAGTGAGAGTGGAACAGGCAAAGACGTAATCTGTGAAAGAAGATGATGATACTGATGGTCATAATGGTGGTTGTGATGATGATGATGATGATGAAATGATTGGGATTGGGATTTCTTGGCAGAGGGGATTCAGTATGTAAGCCACCATGCTGGGCCCATCGTTCTTATGCCCCCAGAGGAGGCACCACCGGAAAGGATGAGCCGAAGGAGACAGATGGCCGCCAACCCAAGGAGCCACGATAGTACAGACGGCAGTGTCCCTGCAGTTTACTTCGCTAGAGACCTCCCCCGACAAGCCAGGATAACGGACGCGCTCCCCTACTGCGGGACGGCAACGAGCCCAGCAGTTGAGCCCTAATGGTCCCAGGCAGACAATCCGAGCCCCAAAGGTCCCTGGCCGGCGGTCCCGAAAATGGTCCCAGCAGAGGAGCAGAGATCGACAACCGACCTACCGGAGGAGGAAGTAGTTTTCCTCAGAGCATATCATCCTGTCATGCACCGCCGAGACACCCGCAGACACTTCTACCCTGAAAGAGACCACCAGATGAGAGATGATGTGAAATGATAATGGAGATGAAATCGAGGGACAGAAAATTCAGGGAATGTAATTAATTTAACCAGCATTCGCCTAGCGACCCGGGGAAACCCGCGAAAAGACACATGGGTCAGGTAGGTCGGCCACGGGAATCGAATCCGGGCCTCCGGAATGCGGGCCACAGACGAAACCGCCTGAGCCATCCCGCACGGTATGAAATGTACACCTAGGACACGAAAAACGATGCGTTTATATGAAAATGCTGTTTTAACTGAGATTCTGACGACATAATTAGCAAACGCATTAGAGCAGAGGAGGGTATTACAGAACAGTTGCAAAACATGGAACACCAAAATTTCGGCTCTGTTTGCTGCTGCTAGTATGCAGCAGTGCCATGAAATATCAAAGTCTCGTATAATACACTGCAGTGAGAGTTGACAGATGTCATTTCGCTCGCTGCAGAATAAGGTGTGATCTGTGATATTCAAAAGCTTTTGCAGCCAAGTTTTCAACCTTAAACCTTTAGTACGCCTATGACTAGAAATGCTGTTTGTAACATTGTAGTTGCTCTTTAGCTGGCAATGTTTTGTCCCAAGCTTCACTGTCCAAGATGCCATGTTGGATATTATGGAATACCAGCGCTTTCGTAATACCCGAAGTAAAAGTAAACTGTTGCATATAACCGTGCCATATTTATTTATATACTGAATAGAAATTAAGTTGAACATTAGTTTTAAGTATAATATTAGCAGCTAAACAAGTAGTATTAGTTGTATAAATAGAAATAGGCCTATAAACATGTCTTTATAGATGTTTTGTCTATTTTAAGCCAATCACGTTTCATGTTTCAAGAAATCAGATTAGTTTTTCAATGTTTTTAAACACCTATTGCACGATTGTTTCATATTAAACTCCATTTGAAACATTTCTCTAAATACATTGTTTTTGTAGCTATAAAACAAGTTCAGTTTATTCACACGCGAGAGTTCATAACAATTGGTTATAGTATGCAGTCGTGATGATTTGGTGACTTCCATGTAAAATCAGTTTAATCTACTTTTGAATTTTAAATGGTATTCCATAATACCTACCTGTTAGTTACGAAGAGGTCTGTTCAATAAAGAATGATAATTTTTTACGGTCATAATTTTTCGCAATAAAATTCAACCTTATTACATTCTGTTAGCTTAAAGTGAAACAAACGCGTCGTAGTAGTTTCATTGTTGGTACTCCTGGTTCCCGCCTGTGAGAACCAGGCAAGTTCAGACACGTTCAGTATCGCCCACCGCTCAACGGAGGTAACACGCGAGGAACAATGTGTGGCTTTGAAAATCTGCTTTTTTCTCAACAAATCTTCAGTTGAGCTTATACAATGTTACAGACGGCCTACGGATTGACTGTTCTTCCTACAGTACAGCTAAGGTGGTTTAAAATGTTTATAGAGGGGAGACAATCAATTCCAAAGGAAGGCAGAGCCGGTGCTCCAGTTACTGTTCATTGAATAAAACATCAACACTGCTGCTGCCATTGTGAGAGGATCACAAATTACCTTAAGATCACTTTCTGAAAAATTGAACATTTCATCGGGTGTCACCCACACGTTGATGACAGAAAATTACACATGAGACGTGTTTGTGCGCGATGGGTTCCAAGACTGTTGATTCCCGGACAATAGGACATTCGCATGCAGGTCTGCTTGCAGTTAAAGTTGATGTTAGAAGAAGATCTGGAGTTTCTTTCAAACGTAATCACTGCTGATGATACTTGGCTACATCATTTTGATCCTGAGAGCAAACAGCTAAGCTCAGTGTGGAAATCTCCATCACCAACACCCAAAGAGCAAAAGTGGTTGCTTCTGCTGGGAAAGTTGTGGTCATCTAATTCTTTGATATTCATGGAATGGTTTATCAGCATATTGTACCTACACACACCTCAGTAACTGGACAATACTATAGGGATGTCCTGAAACCATTACAAGTGTATATCAGGTGCAAAATAACACATTTCCATGAATCAGGCTGGATGCTACACCACGATAATGCGCGGCCGCATACTGCAAAAGTTGTTACTGAATATCTTGCAAAAATTAACGTGAAGTACATCCCTCACGCTCCCTATAGTCCGTATTTAGCCCCATGTGACTTTTTTCTATTCCCTAACTTGAAGAAACGTTTTCTTGGAAGGTATTATCCATCATCAGAAGCAGGGGTGAAGGCTGCGGAGGTGATTTTGAAGGATCTTTCCAAAATGGTTTCCAGCATATCTTTGAAGACTGCTGGGACAAGTGCATCGCATTCAGGGGAGACTATTTTGAGAAGGGCCATCAATAGTAAGAGGATGAGTAAAGGTACGTTGTCAAATAAAATGAAAATGCTTTATTGAACAGCCCTCGTACTATAGATAGGTAAAATGTGCTGCATATATAGGATTATAACTTGCGCCTTTCATAGTTTCTCCTCACTTAAGCGAATGCTGGAGCATTTTTTTTTTCATACCATTATATCCTTTCCATTATTTCTCTTTACGCATTTTCGTATTCTTGTACGTGTGTTTTCGTGCTGATGGTGTATGCTGGAGATGCAGGTGGTTCGTATGCTTGCGCAATTCAATGCTGTTCCCAAGGCTAAACAGCATTCTCCTGTGTCATAGTTCACGATCAGTCTTCCTTAGTTGTGCACCCTTTTCCTCTATACTATCATGCTACAAAATAAGAATGAGCTTGGGTTGAGCCTATACGGTTATCCTTATTTCTTGGTGTGGCCAGTGGCACGGCAAGTGAGTGACAGATGGAGCATATATATATCAACCTAGCAAGTATCACACAGATTTACAGTGATACAATGCTAACAGAAGTTCGCGTAATATTTCAGCATGTGTATGAGAGTACACACAATGATTATCGCATAATCTGAACCTTAAAACCTTGAACTGGAAAACAGTTCGCTTACATAGCTATCGTTCATATGCACATAAAACAAAATGTTTTAAATTATATACCTTCAAGGAAATAAGGTGTTTCTACAGAGAAACAAAACAGTGACATTTCAACGATTTGTGAATATAGTTTCTATTTTAATGATGTCATATTTTTATACCATCTGTAACGGACAGTAAACCAATTCTTGTTTCATTAAAATAAATACGGAAGATCTGAATGTGACACATTTGACACCATGAATCTCATGTACTAATGTTATGCATTGTGTGCAGAAATTTTAGTTTTGCAACAGCAATATCGCTTCTTTCAAGCAGAAATATGCGACCATCATTGGTTCTACTATATTTGAACCCAAGAGGTTTCATAATATTATGCTTAGAAGATACAGAATCCGTATAGTCTACTTCCCCCCTCATTAAATTGGCCAGTCTTTTGGCAGTTGGACATTCACCCTTGTCATATAAATCATAAATTACTCTACGTGAAACACGTTTCTGATTATTTTCCAATTGGTAACATGTTTTTAGCTGTCCGATGTTTCCCTGGAGATATAAGTATGAAAACGTTTTCTCATTTGGTGAACTACCTTCTTTAACAATGTTCGTCACAGAATGAGTACTCTTGTGAAAATCTTGTAACATTAATTCTCGACTCTGAGCGAAATTTTAATTGACATTTGTTTGAAAAATGAATACACATTAACAGGAATATTTGTAGCCTATTTATGTAAAATCTTGTGAGTTCGCAGTTGCTACTAGGCGCACCAGTACTAGGCTTGCTAAGCGGTATATTTTCTAACTCTGAGAAGCAAGGTTTTTTTTTTTTTTTTTTTTTTTAACGTGCTCCAACGTAGGTAACGAACCCTGACCGAGATTCAAACTCAGGATCTCTTGAACGTGAGGCACACTCGCTACCACCATGCTACCGGAAAGCAAGTTTGCGCTCTTAAAGGATCACCAATTTGTTGAATGCAGGGCACAAAATGCAGCTGCAGCATAGCATATGTGTGCTTTCCTCCACTGACAGTTAATTTTTTTCAGCTTTGTCTTTCCATATCTGCGAAACAGAAGTGCTACAAACATGAGGTTTGGGCAGTAATCTTCAGAAAAAACAGCTGTGTAAAATGGGGAACACAAAATCATTCTTTAATTGGTATCTTTAGAGCACTCTAACAAATTAGCCGCATGCTTCGGCAAAGCTAGGCCGTATGTGTGTTTAACTGTACAACGTTGCACGCACCATTGGCTAGTAGCCATAGAACAGCACGCCTAGTCCCGCCTTATGTTCATTCCTATTTTGTAGCTACCTTAGCAGTTTCAATATGCATATATTGGCGCTTAGTGCATTCTTTCATGTTAACGTTAAAGTGTCGACAGATAGAAAACAAAATAGTAATACGGTTATATTTTTTATATCGATGTCGTCTCCGGTTTATAATCTGAACATAACCGTTCTGTGAGACTTGTTCTTCCGCTATAACTTTGTGCACTACAGCTTGTCTTCTGTCTCGGAGAAAAAGCTTCCTCTCATAAGCTGTTTATTAAAAGTTGAGGAGTTGATGTCTTCTCGTGTAAAACACCACGAGTACCTGCTATACGTTTTTTATCACCCATCCTTTTTTTGTTTTGCTGAGTTTTTATCACGTCACTCAAGTGCCAGATCCGATTTTGTAGATGGAGTGAGGCTTACTATTAGCTTTTCTTGCAGCTACACGACTCTTCACCCTCTTCCATGAGAATAGCTACCGAGTTTTGTATTTTTAAGACTTATATAGTAGCTTCTGTAACTTTTTTCTATTTCTATTACATTCCGTAGTGCTATTTAAACAATGGAAGTTGATATTCTCTAGCTCCAGTATCCATGTTGGTTGTTATAGGTAAAGGTTTTATTGCTTAAATCTTTGTCTGGGCCATAAATCTATCTCGATGAATAATAGCTTGGAAATTGCAAGTTGTTTCTATGAAACCTTTCTTAACTTTTACAGTAATAATTCCAACAAATTCAGAGAAATACTTTCAAAAATATACTTAAAAATTATATAAGCCTAAATTAATACGCTTGCAATGGTGTTCAAGTACCTATTGAACTTGCTGTTTTAAGTTAGGTATATTGCGCATAATTGATATTACTATTATAAATTGTTATTGATTATATTGCAATTTTGCTACAGAAAATTTAAAATGGAGTGATTGAAGATGATTAATTTCTCACTTTTGGTGTCTATCTTGTGCAACCCGGGATCTGCTACCACCTCAGTAACTCTGAAGCTATTAAACCTTCTATTGGGCGTAGTATCGGAGTGTAGGAATTATTGTTTCTACTGATGAATAATTATTGATTCATACTTTCATTCCAATGTAGAATATTTCATTCTGCATAAACATGTCTTTACATGCTTGTACACAATTTTAAACATTATAAATATAGTATTTTTTCTAACGGCGAATGATGCAACGATTTACTATTTCTTAATAGCGCACACGCTACTGATGCATCTTTGATGGATAACACAAATGCATTTACACAGGACTTTTCTGCAAACTTGCAGAGCGCACAAAAGCACGTCTTGCCTGGACAGTGTTCTTATGCAGAAGAACGCCACTTTTCAAAGACTGTTACTTCCTACCTTCTTATGTTGCCGTAGTTATCAGCTCCTGTATCCTCTTTATTGGTCAACCTCACTATATTACGTAAAAACAATCCTCATAAAATTACATAAAATCTAGCCTGTGTTGCATCATTCCATAGTCTAATTTCATGTTTCCATTTTTACATAAATTACCATTTCCATAACTATCTAAATTACATTTACATTTAAAATAATTTAAACCAAAACATGAAATAATCGCCACAATTTTTATCATAAATATTTCTATTAATATAAATTATCATTAGAATGCTTTAGTCTATATAACTTTACATTTCTTCTCAGTCTGGTCCACGATTTTTGATACTAGAGAACGGAAGTTCTGCCATGTATACAGCAGATACCATAGATTTAACCTTCAGTGACACCATCATCATTCTAAGAGCTCTTCAGAAATTCAAGAGTATATATTCCAAATATAAGTTCCTCACGGTAGAAGCACATTTGCATTCATGAGGTTTAATATTTAAGTCAACGTTATTTATGCCTATAATGATATATTATGAAATATGGTAGTTTCATTTAAGACATCACAATTAATTTTTAGACTAATGTTTCAGCAGAGAATGCGTGTTTTACACATCAAAAGGAAGATTACCGGTTATTATTGATCGTTACGTACCTTTACTATGGAATGGCTCACCTTGGAGAGAAGCTCAACATTAAAAGTATTTACATGTTTAATCCAGAGTCTTTATATCTATAATTAACCAAAACAATGATAATAAAAACAATATATGTCGGTAAATATAATACAATTATGAACGGGTTTTTTTTCGTTCTGTAATGTTACGTCCTCCAACGTTGTCATATCGGACGATGAATTAAATGGGTGAAATGATGCTCAAATGTGTCCAGGGCACATGGAGCTTAGAGCTACCCGACATTAGACTTTAAGGGTAAGGGAGACCCTGGAAAAAACCTTTCTCCAGGTAACTCACTATGACCGAGATTCGAACTCGGGACCTCTTCAACGTGAGGCAGACACGCTCCCATCTACGCCACCGAGGCCGGTAACTAAGAAATTAAACACTAAAGAAAGTTAAACATACAATGGAATGGATAGTCAACATGAAAAATTCAATGCCATGGTCGGAAATTGACGGAACTGGGACTGGACGGAAATCAGGAGATCTGTGGTTCAAATCCCGGCCATGGCATGAATTTTTCATGTTAACTCTATCCATAAAAAATCTTAGCCTATATACGGCTAGTGTGAAGAAATGATTAATTTCCATCATTTAACTCAAATAATAAGAGTTAAATGATGAAGCGTGGGACTTAAGTACTTACGATAGCAAGTCGTTACAAACGGTGTATCTCGGATGCGCGAGTCCCTAGTGCTCTACCGGGGAAATATACGAGTCGAATGGAGAATTTAATGTCAGGATGGCACGTTGGCCATGGTAGCTCAAATGTTAAGAGTGACTGGACGGAAACCAGGAGATCCGTGGTTCAAATCCCGGCCATGGCATTGAACTTTTCATGTTGGCTCTATCCATAAAAATTTTAGCCTATATACGGCTACTGTGGAGAAATGATTAATTTCCATCAATTAACTAATAACGTGGAATATTTTACACTGTGCTTATGACCATCATGTCCTCTCCCGCCTCTCAGTATCTCTAAGAGGGTGTAATGATTGTCAAAGAGCAACAGTTGAGGTGGTTAGAGTCCATAGTACCATGGTTACAGAGCACACAGCTTGGGCTTTATAGTATTCCAATGTGTTGCGGATGTTTGGCCAAGAAACTATTTTAAAACAAAAATGGTATATGTCGGTTCATATTTCTTTATATTTTAAGGAACTATTGGAAGTTATACAGTTTATCACCCTTAATTGTGATACTTCTAATATCTGAGAACAAAGGAACTCTGAGAATTTACAACATTTTACAATGCAACATTGTTATTTGCGCATAGTAGTAGTGGTAGTGGTGGTAGTGGATGATGTGGAAGGGATTCTGAACCAGACGAGATCTATTGTCCTTATGCCACAAGTGGGGTGTCCCTGTGGGAGGAGGAGGTAAGATGACACAGAGGGCAGCCGACCCCAGGGAGTCACTACAGTACAGAGGAAAATGTCATTACACTTTAGAAGCTCCTCGGTGGTGGCCTTAGGACAAATGGCATCCCACCTAGCGTGGCCACGATACAGTCACCAGGCCGGTTTGGAGACCGGAAGCCGCATTCCCAGAGCAGAATACTCCAAGCAGTCTTACACAACCGGCATCCCACCTGCCGCGTTTCTGAATTGGCCTACTAGGCCTACTACTGAACTCCATTCCGTCGGAAGTTAAAGCACTTTCCTCAGAGCATATCATCACGGCATTCACCGCCGAGGCTCCAGCCGACAGTTGTCAATCTGAAAGAAACCACCAGATGAGAGTTGACATGAATGATAATGGAGGTGGAATGGAGGACAGGAAATTTGAGGAATGTAATGAACCTGTCTAGCAATCGCCTAGCGACCTGGGAAAGCCAACAAAAATTCCCAGGGGTTAGTGGGTCGGCTACGGGAATCGAACTCGGGCCTTCCGAATGCCGGCCACAGACGAAACCACCGGAGCCATTCCGCTCGGTTATTTGGGCATATGGCAGAAGCTTACTTCGTTATGAGCAATAATTCCTAAGGAACGTTCTGATCTGACAACTGTTTTTAAGGGGACGTACAGATGTTATTTTACCCAATGCAATAAACTATACCTTAATTTTTTTCTATAATCATTTATATGGTAGGTGTATAATTTATACTTTGTGAGTTCGTGCGTTCTACTGTTTTTGTGTTTCTTCTAAATTTAGGCAGTGCCCTGTTTGGGTTCTGGACAACATTTCAGGTAGTTACTTGTGTTTTACTTCAAAGTTTCTATAGGTATATATTTTAACGTTACAGGCAGATGTACAAATATTTATATATTTAAACTCATCCACATCTGTTTGCACAAACAAGCCTACATACTTACACACATATCCACCCAACCACACCTACCCATCCACTCACCCACTTCCCCCTCACACACACACACACACACACACACACACACACACACACACACACACACACACACACACACACACACACACACACACACACACAGCACTATTTGTGTTATACAGTTCTAACAGGGCTATCAGCCAGTGTTACTGAGCGTAAGGAATGACTAACGTTTGTGCTTTCGATGCTTGGATACGCCGCTGCCAATGTTCGAAATAAGGTTATTTCATGCTTTCTGGTGCGCAGCCATGTCGTGCTGGCTCTTTAGATTGCCTCCATGACGTAGGATGTGAAATGTTCTTTGCTGGTCTTGGTGTTGGTTAGTATTGAGAGCGGAATGTAAGAGCATTCGTATTATTAAGGTAGAAGTTTTGGACGACTTGGGATCTGTACGGTATTTTTTTTTAAATTTAAGTCCTTTAACTTTTTAAGCCATATCGGACGATGATTGGATTAGGTGAAATGGTGCTCAAATTGACCCAGGGTCCATGGAGCCTAGTTTCCCGACGTGCGTCTTTTAGGATAAGGGAAAATCCCGGAAGAAACCTTACCAGGTAACTCGCCCTGACCAAGAGTCAAACTCTGGACCTCTTGAACGTGAGGCAGACATGCTACCATCTACCGAGGCGAGCTTTACGGTGTTTTTGACGCTTTCGTGCAGGCCTCCCAAGAGTAAATCATGTAAATAAAATAAAACATTTATTAAGAATTACAGTGTAGCTGGTTCTAGCTTCTTACTTCTTAAAACGAAGGCCTGTTATCTTTAACTGCTGCCACTCTAGGTTGCAATATTTACAGGATGAGTAATCTCTCATAGGTAGTTAACATACTGATGGCAGTGCAGTCCTTGACCGCCGACAGTAAATTCCACTATCAGAAGTTGCAGCTTTTTGTACAAAACAAATGAAGTAGTATTTGTGGTCACTAATTTTTTCATTCGCGTAGCTATCAAGGGAAGCGCTCACTGCTCCACTGCATCTCGAAAAGGTTAAAATGAGGATTTCTGTGTGTATATAAATCGAAGCGTCGTCAGCGTTGCAAATAACCTTGCAACTGCCGTCCGCGATTGATTCTTGTGGTGCCCCAAACTCTACGCTTCTCACATGTGAGAAGAAAGTGTTCACTTGAGCCCCTTAGTCCTTTTAAAATTAATTTAGAAAGCCAAGAAAATTGCAGCCTATTTGAAAATTAAGCCGTTGTAGCAATAGCGGTGAAATGCAGTTCCCACGTCCAAGAAAAAAGTCAATATGGAATTGACGCAATATTATATCTTGATAGCTCTGATTTAGTGCAGTGATGTATTTTGAAGCCAATCTGTAGTGAACTACCCTTCCAGCTAAGGTATTCATTTCTGTAATGCAGAAATTACAAGTATTTAGAACCATTTTCCAATGGTAGATACGATTCTAAGGTTTGTTAGCATTTTACCTTGGCTCATTTGCGTGCATAGGGACATGCAGTAAATAGTTGTCAATCGCACTAGATTTATCTTGGAATGTGTTTGGGTTCTTCATTAGTGATACCATATGGTTGGTGGCTTTTCCGTTGTAAAACTTTCTGATTAGTAGAGCACTACCAATATCACATTTTATTCCATGCTGTGATCTCTAGAACTGCCAGTGTCAGAAGGTAACATAAGCCTACGCTACTATGTTTTGATAGTAAGGCTCTGTCTCCACTCGCCTGTCGGCCAAATCGGTCTTTCTGAAAAAATTCCTATTCTTGTGGATTAAAAACTGTAATTTTGTTTTGTACAAATGGTACATCAATTCTTAGTGGTTTCAACGATCCTTCAAGTTACTGTTCTTCGTATAACGATATCGTCAGCAGGGGAGCCTTCCCTTAACCTTTAAGATGGTCTAGCATGTGGGTTAAAAATATCACGGCAGACGTTGGCTTTTCATAGGAACGACCTCACACCCGGGCTTCCACGATGAGGCTACTTTGTTTCCCAGTGCATGTACCCTTAGTAAACTAAATGTGCAAGGCAAAGAAAAAGCGAATGTTTGCTGGTACA
The DNA here is from genome assembly GCA_030765055.1 of Mantis religiosa. Taxonomy (NCBI): domain Eukaryota; kingdom Metazoa; phylum Arthropoda; class Insecta; order Mantodea; family Mantidae; genus Mantis; species Mantis religiosa. The sequence continues at coordinate 164,878,509 of CM060951.1, forward strand.
TGCAGTTAAAGGTCAGCACTGCGTTAGCTCATAGGTTAGTAATAGTAAATGACGGTGACAAAAATGTATTTATTATGGCCATTTTTTGTTATATGGATCCGTTTAACGGCCATAAGTTAGAAGTCCTTGCCTGACATGCCTGGTTTCCCGAGACTTGGCCTTGGCCACTTAAGTAGTGGATCTCGGACGAAGAGACTTGAGAGCATTCAACTATTGCACGTGATATTACACATCCAAGTAAGGATGCGAAAGATCCCGCTCCAGTAGTGTAAGTGCCAAACCATTAGGCTCTCTGTTGCTGCATAAGCAGTAAGGACGGTTAGATTTAGTCTACTGGGCTTATGCGACGACTGCTTACCGCATTCCGACCATTGATAAAAACTGGGCTGTATCTGGGAATACGCCTCGGCACCATAAACTGGGCTTGTTGAAATGACAGCATGCTGTGGGAATTTTCTGTGTAGCGTTACTTGGAAGACTGCGCTGATTGCGCAAACAACCAGTTTCACCTCCGAGACACAGAGCTACCCCACCGTGCACAAACCATATACTGAAGCTGTCGGTGTAGCCATGACGCTTGGAGCCAATCCATAACTTAGAAAAAGAAAAAAAAATAATTCTAACCACCTGAGACTGCAATGGAGGGCGCTGTACTTGAATATCCATTACTCGAAGTGACAACCTGAGGCCTTGTCCTGCGCCTTTCCGCTAGGTCGCTGATGACCGTGCCGTTGATCGCCCATAAACATCATTCATTCCTTCACTGCGCCTTTCCGCTGAGTGACAATCGAATGCATCTTCCATCTTCATCAAGTACGTGGACTTCTTGTTGACATGACAACACTGATGATTTTGCTCCTCCAAAACAAAAGACCATACGGCATTAGGTAAGCACGTCTTCCTACATAAATTTGAGACCATTTTTTTCTCTAACTGCACTTAAAATAACTAGAGTATACTTTTTTCTTTTATTTTATATCGTTAAATTCGTTGTATTGCCAGGAAATACCTTCAGGATCTATGTAAGTTTTCCCATGTATATTTATATCATTATGTTCCAATGCATATTTAGATCATATTATAAGATCGAAGAACTATATATTATGAGAATATTTTGCAATAAAGGAAGTTCTAGAACTATTCTGACAACGAGTATATTCTACATAGGTGCTATCGGACTTCAAGCCAGGTGTATTGATAATTAGCCATCAACTTGAAGCCCAAGGGCACCTAGAATAAATGAGAATGTTGTTCGTAAATGGCTTTGAACCTTCAATTATCATTTCGCATTCTCATTAAACATTTACATAATTAAAATTAAAATATTTTCGACACTCTCATGGTCACTTCAAATTAATTGATTAATTATATCATTAAAGCTTTCCAAAGAAATGCCCTATTTTATTGGTTAACAACCTACAGATGCATAGAAATAAATACGTTTAAGTTTGAATATTTTTTTCATGAGACAAATAAAGCATATTTATAATATAAACTTATAACCAAGGATTGGAACTTCTTATCTGTTATCAGCACAACACCAACTTTCTATATTTCTCTATTGTGAATCTCCATACTCCTCATACAGCAGGACTTATGGCAGGATGCCCCGTCATTTTGGTAACCTCTATTATAACTTTTTGATTATTTATTACATTCCGATATGTATTGTTTCACATTGTTGTTGTAACTGTTATTATTGCACTAAGTTGTTTTAACATTCCAACATCATTTTGTTGTTAAACCATTTCTGGAACTGTTTATTCTATTGAGTTGTTCGAGTCACCATTGATAAATAACAACTCATATAACATAGCTCAGGGTGCAACAGCCCATGTAGGGGCTGCCAAGACGACTGCTACTCGCCCACGCACACAAAGTAGAGGTGAGCGATCATCCAACAGATACGGGGAGATGTGGTCAGCATCTCGGCATCTCCCAGCCGTACCAGGGCAATGACCAGGGCCGCTTACTTGTCGTAAGCTCCTCAATTTCCTCACGATGCTGAGTGGGCACATGTGCTATACTCGGCGCTTAAAATCCGCATACCGGGGATCGATCCCGGGCCGGTTTCCGTGGCGGTGAGCCAGGACATGCTGCCTTAGTTCGCTACGCTACTTCCCAGTAGCTAAATCGCAACTGGCATCTGTTAATTTCTGATACTTTTGGCTTAAATAATCTCAACAGCAGCCTTCTAACTCAGTTATTGGTAAGTTTTTCCTTCACACAGACCAGTCGCTTTCATCACGAAATATGGAGCTTTGTCTAGCGTACTACCTTTGGTTCTCTCTGAGTATTTTAATTCCCAAGCATCTTAAATATTAAGGAAAATATTTCCTAGGTCATTTTCTGAGAAGGCACCCGATAGATTACCCACAAGGGGAGCAGAAATGTTAGCAAGACACTCAGTGATTATTAAACCTACATTGCGTCTTCTGGGATGTTAATGAAACTGCGGGTCTCACGTCCTCTCAATCTGAGACTTTTGCTCAGATGCGGCGCTCAGATGTAGCGATAGCTCTAGGTGCTGCTCCCCTCGTTGCATGAGACTCTTAGCTTATTCTCAGGAAGGTCTCGGACGGGAATCTGTTGCAAATAAATTCCTGTTTGCAGAAGAAATAAATGTACTACTTTTAAGACACCAAAATTCTTCAGACCTTTATTTCGTTGGGATGAATCAACACTATACGCCGAAGCGTTTATGTAAAATTATTAGATTAATGCGATTGAATACTCAAAATCAATCTATAAGAATATTATTAGCTATCCCGCTTCAGTATTTCTCAAAAGCTAACTTTACCTGAACGTTACGACTTAGAATTTAATTTACGTCTTACGGATACGACGTTCCGACACAGAGAATGACGCTAACTTCGTGTTAGTTTAAGTTTATTTATTTCTTCGTTGCTATAAGATTAAATAATTCTTTATTGGTTCACGTAATCTTTAGTGACCGACGTACACACGCCATATTAGGTAATTTATATAATCTTCTCTTTGAAACCTAGATTCAGCAACACTTAACATTACTAATTATTCTAAGTTTCTATTAACGTCGTTCAACATTGTTTATTTGTTTTTTTTTTTTCTTTCATGGCCCACTCAATCACAAGTTTTCATTTCAGTTGTCACTTAATCTCGATGTTTTTCGTTTTTACTAAAGTTTATATCAATTTATGATTAATTATTTTCCATAAACTGTAAAATATCAAAATTGAAATAGTGTTTAGAGGTATGGAATTAAAATTACTGTATCACCATTGAGCACTATGTTAAAGAAAATAAACTCAATTTAATGGCAGTTATTTGAAGTGGTTCACTCTACTCATTAGGAACGAAATGTTAACAGAATACTTCCTGTTTTGATCATTACGCGTGCTGGTATATCAGTAAGGCTGCGCCGTGGCTCAGTGATTTGACCGCTTGGCTCTCACCAAGGCGGCCCGGGTTCGATCCCAGGCGACCACAAAGTGAGATTTGTGATGGACAACACGGTGCTGGGGCGGGTTTTCTCTGGGATCTCCGGTTTCCCCAGCCATCTCATTCCACCGATGCTCCATCTTCGTCTCATGTATCATCAGTGTCATCGCCTGCGGTGCCGTATATAGTAAAAGCGGGCGTTAAACACTGCACATTTCATTTCATTTGGCATATCAGTGTTTTTTTTTTTCTGAGAAAGATGTGATTAAGTTAAATTAAACAAACAATGGAAATAATAATTTCTTCCACACTAGACGTGTGTAGTCTAAGGTTTGGATGAGTAGTCATCTCCACTCATGACTCACCTAGTGACTCTACTCATGTAAACAGACAATACTAAAGATCCCTTCAAATCCATTCAAAGATGATCCTATTTATATTGTTCTATGTATAGTGTAAACCAAAGCACTTACATCGTAAGGAGATTCGTGGACCTTAAACTTTCCGATTAAACTTGCATTCAATCACTTTGATTGTATTTACGAGACACAACACAGATATTGCCATATTGAATTCCCTCCATGATACTGAGAATTCACGGAACTACTCGTAAGAGCTAAGTTTACAGAATTTGATTACTGTATCCTTCGGATGTATAAAGATCTAGTACCAGTTTAGGAAGCATATTACTTACAGATATGCCCCAAACTTACAATCTTAAATCTCTCTCATTTTGAGTTACTACGAAGGTAATAATGGTAATGCATACTTTTTGCAGATCAAAGTATACTGTGATGCAAATTGTCACGCTATAAAGAGTGCTAGAGTTTCTTGCTACTCGATGGCAGTGTTCAATCTATTCTTTTTAGTGCTAACTTTCAAGTTTTGGTTTGAGAGTGCACTTGCAGTTATTGATTGAGGATTACAGAGAATGGTGACCTCTCCTTTGATCCCCTCTCCAGTTAATGTCATATAATTATCATAATAGGCGGTGTTGCATGTCTTTTACTGAGCATTACCTGTAATACTCAAAGGATTGACATCATTACACCAGGGTTCAACAATATTCACGGTAGCAGTGGCAACTTTATTATATCAGACGCCCTACTTTCCCGGAATGACATTACTACCCAGCTATAAAAAGGTCGAGCAGTTTATCTACATCATGTACACATCGAAGCTAAAGCTAAAAGCTAAAGCTGCATAACTATAGGTTACTCTATAGCTACATGTAAACAAAAAAAGAGCATATGCATGCTCTCGGAGCATATTTAAAAGCGGCATTCGCATTGAAGGCAGACGTTGGCAAAGCAAAACGGGGCGGCACTTTCACCACGTTTCAGTTTAGAATGATTGGCATCATTGCAGTAACGTCACGTCGTGAAAACTTTCTTCTGCTGATCGTGCGAATGTGTGGGAAGGAATAACGACATCTGCTGACGGAAATACATATATGAATATGTACTATTCTGGTCCATTTGAGATGCCCTATAATAGGAGCCCACCATGTCATTTTAAAGAGATAGCCCTAATGAAATGTAACACTTAAGCTTATATCTTGATCATGCAGCTAAATTTATAGATAAATTATGTATAATTAATGCTGATTAACTTCTGAGATTCTTAACTCAGAAAACACACACACACACACACACACACACACACACACACACACACACACACACACACACACACACACACACACACGCATGCACATAGACACACACATGTACATAAATGCTCTTTCACCATGTGTGTCCCATCTATAACATGTGATAGCTGCTTTTTATTGCGTTACAGCAGTCAATTTTTTCATGTGGTTAGGGTTGTTGCTAACAAATAGCCATGTAACTTTACGAAATACAGCAATCCATAGACCATGTGAAACTTTATTATCAAAGTGGATCATCTGCTCGCCAAATCTTCGTGTATTGCGTGAAGTTTACGGTGTGCATTATCCTTCCTTCAAGAGAACGATTCGGTGTTCGATCCGTTAATTTGAAACAAGTAGTTCTGTCAGCCATCAAAGAAGGCCTGTACATAATCTACTTAAGAGCTGCAAAGAAAATATAAGCGCCGTACATGAGAGTGTACGCGAGAACGGAAACAAATCAATTGCTCGTCAAGCGCAAGAACTGGGGTTTTCGCCGATCACAACTTGGCCAATTCTGCATCTAGACTTGAAGTTCCACGCTTACAACATGGTGTAAACTCAAGAACTAAAGCCCAATGCCCATAGTGTGTGCCGTGTATTTTCTGATTTGGCTTTAGAGGAATTGGAAGCTGACCCGGATTTATGTCAAAAAATCATCTTCAGCGACGAAGTTCAATTTTCGATGGATAGTTTTGTTTACGAAGCAAAATTGCTACTATTTGAGCAAACAAAATCCAGTGCAGATTCAAGAACGACTACATCATCCCCAAAACGTTACTGTGTGGTATGGATTTTGGCATGATGGTATTATTGGGGTCATGTGTTTTCTGAGACGACAATGGAGAAGCACTACCTGCCAATGGAGAATGATACCGGGCTCTTATAACGGACTATTTTTGGCCTCAATTGTAGGACATGGATCTCAGAAACATCTGAATCGAGCAAAATGGGGCCACATGTCATGCTGCTTTCGAAACGATCTTTTGAAAGAGAAGTTGAGAGGTTTCATTATTTCTTGTGGTGATTATCTTAATTGGCCCCCGAGATACCATGGTTTAATGCCGTTGGTTTACGTCTGGGGATATGTTAAATCTCGAAAACATGCCAACAAGCCAGACACGCATTTCATTCCTGAAACTGTATCTAATTCAGGTTCTTCAGTCATTGAAAATTGCGTCAGCCGTATACGCATAACCCAACGAAGTCGCGACGTCACTTAACTGATTTTTTCCTTCATACGTAATGGCATTAGCTATGTTATAACACAAAAAGGATATAAACATCTTTAATTGATAGAACGTGTTTTATTTGAGTTTAAAGATAGCACATATAAACCGAACACTGAAAAGCAAAAGAAGAAGAGATACCATATTAAAGTTTTATAAAACTATGGCAGCACCTGTAACATCTTATGGAGCCGAGATCAGGACCTTGAGAGGAACTGACAAAAGAATAATTGAAACGGCTGAAATGAAATTTTTGTGGTACGTAGCTGGTTGTAGCCTTGAAGATCACATTAAAAGTGGAACAATAAGAGAACAACTAAAATATTTCCTTTAAATGACAAACTCAGGGAGTACAAACTGAAATGGCAAGATCATCTCGCTAGAATGCCACAAGAAAGACTCACCAAAAAGGCCTTGAGGCATAAAGCAATTGGTTTTAGAACTGTTGGAAGACCAGGAGAAGCTGGGAAGTTCCCTTCTGAGATGAAACAGGCCTATCTGGCATATCTTGAAAGTTGTCGATGATGATGACGATGATGATAATGATGATGAGATAGAACACTACTGTTGAAAGATCCTTTATATTTTGTGTATGAGCCTGATTGGATATATACTGTCGCAAGGCATTGTTATGCGGCGAGCCACGGCCGGCTCTTGCGTAAGGACAGATAGTGCCATAGAGGTGCGTAGACGAGTGTTTGGCGCTTGCCGAAAGAGAGAAAGAAAGAAAGATAGATGTCTGTAAGTTTCATCTTTCCTTATGCCGTCTTGATTGCTAGCCAGCGTTCCACTAGTTTCTGGAACTATGAGTGGACGTATAAAAGCGCCGCGGTGAGTCGAGAACAGGTAATCGCGTGTGTGTGCAGCTGTGTAGTGATTGAAAGTGATTTCTTTTGTTTGTGGATGTCTGGCAGACGACTTTAAAGGTTGCGGTTGTGTATGTTACGTAATTCTGCTACTGGAAGGGCTGTAAAAAGTGTATTTTTACTTTAAATAAAGCGCAGTTTGAATTACTGAAAACTAGAATTTTAATTCTACATACCCAGAAAGTCAAAATACCTTATTTGTTTGAATATTCCAATAATTTCACAGTTCTAAATTGGGAATATATTATTTCTACTTTCTCAACCACGTACTTACAATAAGTAGGGAAAGCAGTACATTCCAAGCAAAAGTTGAATACCGACATTTCAGTGAAACTATAGGCTTAAAGGTCCCCTGACACCTGAGAAAGCTTTTAGGATAAGTTGGTATCGTTGTCAAGTTGAGTAATTGGTTTAAAATACCAAACTTGGTTTTTAAGTTCAGCATTTTCCAAGAATGTGATGCGAAAATTCTTCTCAGTATTCCCTCACCTCAGAGTAACCCTTGCATTGAAAATGTTTAGAACATTTAGGTTCCTTCAAAAATATCTCTACCAATTTTGATTAAAATATGTTTAAGATGTTTTATTGACTCAGGCTTTTCTGGGTATACTAAAATAAATATAAAACGCACGTTAAAATACACAGCTCTACATATAATGCGTGTATTGGCCATAATTTGGGAGCTTTAATTAGCTCCACATTTCTGTATAGTAAAATTTCATCAATGTATTTGTTATGGTTTACCAGATATGCATAAGTAATTCAGAGTGAAGGGTATTTCTTAAGAAATTAAAGAAACACATTTCAGTTCTGTGAAAATATCTTAAATATAATGTATTTTATCCCAAACTTTATATCCATGCTTTAAAGAATAAGAAATGTTCGGAAACCTTCCATTTAAACCGTAGTCTGGGGTGGGAGATATTCTTGAAAAACTTCTTGCCCCATTCTGGAAAGATCCTGATCTTAAACATCAAATTCTGCATTGAGCCGCTTTTTCGACTTTGTGTTATACCACTCACATCTGCAGTCACACATATGTGCGCGCGCGAACTTTTTCTGAAAGTATTCTTTCAGATTCAACGGTCCCCTAAACTTGCATTTCAGGTTGGATGTTCAAGTCAACTTTTTAAGGGTAATGCGGCTTCCTCCACAATACTTAGAGAAGTAAGTAAACTAGCTAACATCTAGAGTGTAGCTCCACCTGATATTCCCATGGAGTGCCTCATAAGTCGGTTAAGAGTCTCTTTCAAAACTTTTATAGGATCACTAATAAGAGTTGTAGCTATAGTCGAATTCTCTGATTCTTTTTCTCTTGCCTCAGTATTTTATTTTCTCGTTTCCCTGACAAGTACATTCTCCAAGTTTTACTATAAATGTATATTTCATGTATATTTCATTTAACACTCATTCCACATTCATTGATCTCTGGCAAAGTATATAATCCAAATTTTAATTCTCCATCACCGTAAAATAATCACTACTTTGCAAGTTCATATACTGAAAAAGCACGTGGTGCAGCAAGTTCTATAAAGATTCAACATTCTACACTCTAGTTAGCAGTTGTGAACAATTCGCAGTAAAGAAGTAAAAATACAATGTAACATGTCTGCCTCAGGTTCAAGAGGTCCCGAGTTCGAATCTCGGTCAGGGTGAGTTACCTGGATAAGATTTTTCCGGGGTTTTCCTTGATCCTGAAAGACGAACTTCGGGTAACTCTAAGCTCTACGGACGCTGGGGTCATTTGAGCATCATTTCAGCCCTTCCAGTCATCTTCGATATGACTTAACTTTGGAGAACGTAAATTTAAAACAAATCAACATTTTTACATATTAAAAGTAAGCACATATGAATGTTTACTCCATTTCCCACTGCTGCAACAACATATATAGTAATCTTAGCTGGAATTGTTTTGAAACGGTTTGAAGCCCCACCAATTTCTGCTGTGATAGTTTCTTCAAAAAAAAAAAAAAAAAAAAAAAAATGTTGAAGGTATCGTGATAATTATCTCAATGGTGAGCAGTAAGTAGAACGTAACGTATATTTTGTGAAAATAATTTGTTTATTATTATAAAATATAGGGGAAAAGGTGTAATTGTTACACATCATACTAAATAAGTATATAAAACTGCGTTTAGTGCTGAGTGTTCTGCATCATGTTCGTCACGGGTTTACTGCCCTCTAGATATTAAAATAGCCTCTACAATCATTTTAATATGCATTCTCTCTATACCGATAAAATATTGCTTAGTTACAGTTGGAAATGAAATATTAAGAAGCACTCATTCAAAGACAAAGGAGCGGCTTGAAGGTATGGAAATAATCCCCTTTCTTTCTGTGCTAGTCTTGCAAATTTGTGTATTCCCAATGATCCAATGATTATTAGATTTACAGGCTTAGCTCCTCGAATTCGTTTACCCAGTCATGTCATACTATGTCACTTGGACATACCTGTAAATTATCTTTGAGGAGGAGGAGGAGGAGGAGGAGGAGGAGGAGGAGGAGGAGGAGGAGGAGGAGGAGGAGGAGGAGGAATTCTGCAATCTACATTACTCTGTATTCTTTTAGAAATAATTGTAAAAGCACAGTGTGTAATTATAAGGAACTATATAAACTGTGCATGATGAATTTCAGAGCAATCGCTCCAATCATTTCCTAGTTTACTTTCTATGGTTGTTATTAAATTAAATTAACACACAATATCAACATTTCGTAAATTATACTTTTATTCCTGATATTTAGAAGTGTGAATTATGTATCAAAATCGTATACCGTTAGAACACGGTCAGATTTATTTTGTGTAAAATATTATTTTTGTTCTTTTAAACATTAAATTAATTAACGCAGTTGAAACAGGAACTTTATTCCTCAGATCAATTATTTATTTATTTGTGTAATATGTTTAATAATTATTCATAGCTTTAAGAACTGTAACTAGTTATGTTAGCTAAAGCAAAATTGTAGACTTTGATGTAAAATATTGTAACGAACCTGGCAGATATACGTGAGAAGCACTGCACTCCCAGGAGACAGTCTATGAAGGGCGGAGGTCAGACAATAGAATGGAAGGCCAGCTAATTTACTGTACAGTTACACAGGTCAATAACATCTTAGTATTTCCTCGTGACGCTGTGCTGTGTGTATATAAGAGGGTAGCAAGCAACCCCCACTGAGTCCTCATTCAGCTCTCATTTGTTGCTCGCTGCTCATTGCAGTCGAGTGTATTGTATACATCCGTCTGGTGTGTCCGACGACGTGTCTTGTCCAGTAAAATGTATTATAAAATATCCGCCGAAAATGCAGTTATTTAAGGGTGCCCGGATTCCATAAGTGTAAGGACAAATTAAAGCCGTTCAGAGGTTATCGTTGGTTTATGTTGTCTCAACCTTAACACCTGAGAACCCAAAAAAGAATCCATGCAGGAGAAGCAGCTAGAGCCAGGGGTAAAGCAAGCAGCCGACGACGACGTGGAGACCGAGGAAGGAGTCCCGACGTCGACCCAGGTACGTGCAGCCGTGAGGCGGAGAGATAGTACCGCCGTACAGTAGAAGGAACATAAAAGCCAGCGATCCAGAAGGCAAGAGAAAGGAGGAGACTGATTTATTATTTAAACTGTATCTAACTGAAATCTACATTCACAAAAAGTGATTATGAAGGCGACGGCCTTTGTGGAAACATTTTGCGCAACTGTCACTCCGCGCAAGCATGCGCTCTTGTCTGAATAGGGAGGTCATATTAGTTGGCCACAATATGAGTGCACTTGAAGTAGGGCGCCATAGTCTTGTTTACTACATGGAGCTTAGGGGACTCCGCGAAGCAAGGGGGAGGGCGATACTGGGAATGTACAGTCCCACAATTAAAACAGTACTCATCTGCTGATGTCTTCATGATAGTTCTTGGAAGCAGCACGTCAGGGAATGTTTGTTTCAGGTCCTTCATCTTCTGTATCCATGTCACTGTTCCCTTCATCAGCTGTATCAATGTCACTGCGTCCTTTAACTTCAATATTCATATTCTTGAAATAACATTCAAAAGTGATTGCAATCTTCATCGTATTCATCGCTGATCTCTAGACCCACATTTATATCTTCAATTGTATCCTTCATTAACCCATCTCGGCGCTTAAAATCATCCTCAGTTCTTCTCACGTGTTTGCATGCTTCTATCCAATCAGTTTGTGTAATCTGAGCTATGCAGCTTGTCATAGCTTTCAGATTATTCAAAGTAATCGATAATAAGTTCTTTGATGCAATCTTTTGTTTAATTAAATTCCAGATAAGCTCTATAGGGTTAAGGTCAAAGTGGTATGAAGAAGACGTAATCCAGCAAAACCCCTTTGTTCCATTACTCTATCAAGCCAATAAACGGGCTTTTCTTTATTGATTTTCACCATCTCTAGACGTTCACTTTTTGTCAGTTGCGGATCATGTTCAATTTTCGTTTGTGTAAGTCAATGAATAACTTCTGCCTTTCGAAATGAAGTGTTAGGAGCTTTATACTCCTGTACGGTACGGCACAACAATGCTTTCAGGTGGAATATTTGATACTAATTTCTCTCCTAACCGCTAATTTGGACTTTGAATCGTAAACCAATTCGGTTCCGTCAATAAATCCTATGGATCTCCCTGCATGTACAATTACTCTTTGCCCATGGTGCTTCCTCATATTGGGAATTAATTGTTCTTTCACACTAGCCGTGTGTAGGACGCACTATGAAGGAGCAGAGCCAAGCTGAAAAATTAAATGCCATAGCCAGGATTTGAACCTCGGATCTTCTGGTCTCCGTCCAGCCGCTCTAAACCTTTGAGCTACTATGGCCAACAGGCCAATATGACATTAAATTCTTCAACTTCTTCTTCCTTAAACTAGGAATTTCCTTTTTATGCCCATAGTACTCCAAAAATGTTCTACGCACAACGCACTTATCAAACTTATCAAGAAATATGATTGTGCTTGATTCTCGTATTTTTTCTCGAATTTTTAGTCTTAACCCCAGTTATTGAAGTATTTTCTGTTCATGATGGTTCTCCAAGACTTTTTGCTGCCCTAACTATTGCTATTTCAAGGGGCACTAGAAACCTTTTGTGTTTTTCTTGTCTACACAACTCTATAACCTGATATATGATATGCTTTTCATCCGAATGGGATACTTTTCTTGTTTTTTAACTTTGTAGGTGCCTCCGTAATTAAACTCTTCACAGCACGCAGGAATTTTATCACAACAAGCACCGCAACCGCCACTATACTACTGGACTTTTAATTGCAGAAGAAAACGTTCGAAGAAGCACCGTGTTGAACTGCACTGTGAACGTCGTATTGGAAGCACCTCGGTATTGGTGATGTTTGCGTTATCGGTACTGTACCTGCGGTACTCCGCTCACTTGTGACGTATCTGTTTAGTAACGCTTCTCGCCGAGTGCATTCCTATCGTGGCAGTAGGATCTCCTTCCCTTCTCGCAGAATTTGACTTTAGCTTATATTAGTCATAAAGAAGCACATTACATGTCTATGACAGAAAAACCTACTTTTCTGTATTATTGAATGTCTAATATTAGTTTTAAATGTTACATGAACTAACTTATATGTAGTATTTCAAGCTAAATCAGATAAATAAATTGCCGCAGATATTTTTCACACATTCACTTACAAAATAGACGATTTCTAGTAATGCTAGCCACGATGGAACATTGTGTTTAAATGCAAAAAGAGACTCATATTTACATACTTTTCATACATCCTCTCCCTAAATGCAAATATTAAAAAGATTGATATTCTGGGTATATGAGTTGTATGTGGCTCTTGTTAAGCTAATTGGCATGTGCACTAGTTTGTAAAATACGAGGGCTGTTCAATAAAAAATGATCATAGTTGTTTGCGGTCATAAATTTTCACACTAAAATTCAAACTTATTACATTCTGTTAGCGTAATGTGAAATAAACACGACGTAGTAGTTTCACTGTTGGTACTCCTGGTTCCCGCCTGTGAGAACCAGGCAAGTTCAGACATGTTCAGTATCGTCTCCGCTGCAATGGAGGTAACATGCAGTTCGTTTTTGTTAGAGAAAGATCCGAAGTTTCTTTCAAACGTAATCACTGCTAATGAAACTTGGCTACATCATTTTGATGCTCAGAGCAAACAGCAAAGCTCAGTGTGATGCATGTGCTCATCACCAAACCCCAAAGTAGCAAAAGGGGTTGATTCTGCTGGGAACGTTATGGTCATCTCATTCTTTGATATTCATGGAATGGTTTATCAGCATGTTGTACCTGCACACACATCAGTATTTGGACAACACTATCGGGATGTCCTGAAAACATTGCAAGTCCACATCAGGCGCAAACGACATATCCGTGAAGCAGGCTGGATGCTGCTGCACGATAATGCGCGGCTGCATATTGCCAATGTTGTTGCTGAATATCTTGCAAAAGTCAACGTGAAGTGCATTCCTCACCCTCCCTATAGTCCTGATTTAGCCACATGTTACTTTTTTGTATTCCCTAACTTGAAGAAACGCCTTCGTGAGAGGCATTACCCACCATTAGAAGCAGTGGTGAAGGCTGCGGAGGCAATTTTGAAGAATATTTCAAAAATGTATTCCAGCATGCCTTTGAAGACTGGTAGAAATGCTAGGACATGTGCATCGCAATCAGGGGAGACTATTTTGAGAAGGACCATTAAATTTATGAGGATGAGTAAAGCTACGTTGTCAAAAAAAATTGTGACCATTCTTTATTAAACAACCCTTGTACATGTGATTTGCTAATTATCATCTCAAACGGAACATGAACTACTTATTCAGATTAAAGACTAGAATGTAACATTTAACGACATTTCTAGAGACGATTCACTGCGTGCATTTTGCCAGGAGGTTGCCAACAATAAACTGTTTACTTTACATAACTTTTAATTGCATTTCATTCAAAATTCCTGGTACGAAAGGAGAAATAGCTGGTTTGTAGATTCACATTATAAACCACTGACCAATGCGGTACCCCTCGACCTACTGACCGTCGGCTCCAACATATGGTTTCCCTGTTCATGCAGATTTGCCCAGGGAGAAATCAAGCGAGAGAAACCAAAACTCAACGACATTAAACCCAAATTGTTAATGTCAATATAATTATTCTAATGCAATTGTATAATTAAATATTTTTATGTTACGGCACCATTTTTAATTCCACAAGGAATTGATTTCTACGTTTTCTATTTTTAACATATGAAAAGCGTGATGCTTCTTAGCGAACGTTCAGAATATTAGAGGTAAGTTTAGACTATTCTAATACTAACTTTAAGCTAACTGAAGACAATGAAGTTATGCTTTGATGTATAAAACTTAGTTTAGCTTATTATCCTAATACTTCGATACATCTGATATGTTTGTGCTAACCAGGGGCGGTTTCTAAAGGGGGTAGCATGTTTGCGCTACAACTCTCCCTTTAATGTAATGGCATGTTCCATTTGGAGTTCATTTCGACCTTGTCTAGTGCAGGGTATCTGAGCGCGCTGTATTGTTTGCAGGTGCCAAGTAGTTCACTCCCAGATGCAAACCCCTGGCATACAATAGGGAGGTATAGGGCAGGACGAACCTAGGATTTGCCGAGGCAAGCAGGGTGGCGATGTGGGGCGTATGGCTGCATATGGTTGGTTAACCTAGCTGCCAGAGAATAGTGGATGCCTAACCTGCTCGTTCTTTCATCACAGCAGCGGCATCTATTGCGCCTATGTTAAATCTAACCTACGAGTACATAGCCACATGGTTTGTGCCGTGTTTTGTTAGCTCTGCCGTGTTTTGAGTAGTCCATCAGAAATAGTTATATAAATACAGGTAACTTGTGTTATAAGAAGAAACAATGAATTCCATAAATTATCTTTTAGCACATCCTTTTTCAAACATGACCTTAGAAGAAAAAGTTGAGCTTAAGTGACTTTGAAGACCCACGCTGAAACTAAACATCACACAGATAGTCTAAACAAAAACAAGATGTTTTAACAGGAACGTTAACAACGATGTATACGATAAATATTCTAGAGTGTTTATGAAATGTGAATGTTGTGTTATATGCTGTGAATTACCGTTAACTTGTGTGTAGAACAGTCTGCATTATAACAAAATGTCATTTATTTTAATATTTATATTATAACGCTATGTTTGAAGTAATGATCATACCATGAGTTTTGGATGAGTCAGTCAGCACCTCAGTATATACGTCAGCATAGTAGACAGTCAGTTCATGAATTGGATGCAATGTGGCTTATCCTATTCTATGCCAAAGACAATTTGCAAATAATAACAACTGTTATACATAGCGGCTAATAGTTTAATGATAAAGAAGCTTTTACAGCTGGAAAGTTTCACCTTATCTCTGTCATATATTCTGGTTTGTGTTGCTTACTTGTTTTGCTCTTAGTAAGACGTTCAAGGCAAGCACATAGTCTGGGAAGTGTTCTTTAGCACTGGGTTCGCAGCTAAAATAAACCCGACACCGTTACTCTAGCGATTTAATGCGAAGAGGAAAGTTGGAGGACGGTGCTGGAGTTTGGTAAAGCAGTGATATTGTCTCTTGGGGACTCCCCCACAGAACATGGCCACGTGACCCACTGGGGCTTACCAGATTTCCCGAGCCCGGCACAGAGCCCCCTCGGAGCCACACTAGCGCGATTTATAGCCATTCCACATCCCCCCTCTACAGCAAAAACATCAACACAGACGTACACTCAGGCTACACCGCCAGCTACCACCACCCAAGATTTAGAGGAAACGTGACTTGCATTCCGGTGGTGTTATAGGTCAGAAATATTCTTTAACCTGCATTCCGTTTAGACACCATTGCCACAAGAGATACTGACTGTTTTGTTCGGAAGTTTTATTCAAGTAGAAATACTTATGAATGAACTTATAAATTTAATCATGGCTTTGAGGATTTTCGCCTTAATTCGCCTCTACTTAGTTACGTACAATTTTATTTCATTGTTTATAAGGTAGACGTCAGTGACTCACACCTTTCTTGAACATAGCTTCCCCTTATCAGAGTTAAATAATGGCTTAAAAGGAATTATGATAGGCAATTTAAAATTATTATACAGACAAGGGATACCAGTAATGGACCAGTAGTACAGAAATCCAAAAATATAAACCTCACCTTTGTAAATCAAACTTAAATTTCTACCACACATGGAACAGTTGACCATTAACTAGTGAAATTAAAAGTCAGCTTAACAGATATACAGAGACCTGTATACTCTTGTACTTCAACATGCCTTCTCAAAAACACTGAACCTGGAGGTTTAATAACCAACGCAGAGAATACTTAAAGCTGTTTGATAGGAAGTTCATTGCCGTCTTAATGTTTCTCGAGTAACATGTCTTGCGTATATTGTTTGCCTACTTTATGGATCAAAAATCCAAAAAAAGAACTGATGTATTCTTGAGGAGTAATAACTGTAATTAGTTAGCTGTACTAATTAGACTTAGATTTATTAAGAAGTTATATCAGGTCAAACGACTAGCACCACCTGACATTTCGAAGGGTGACTTAGTGTCAGGCTACAATCCAGTACAATTATTTTTTTCTTCTATGTCGTATTTATCATCTATGTTGCCTATGGTAAGTATGAGTTTTAAATACCACTGAAAAGCGCTGACTTGTGATAAATCAACCTTGTAATTGCTATTAACGTTACTCGTTAATCTATGAAGCATTTGTAAATCGTGTAATACTCATTCATCAGCCAGTTTGGGACAGCTATGTAATATACGAGGCAGGAGAATTCCAGAAATCTCTGTAATTGGATTTGTGACTACCCTATGGCGCTGGTATAGCAGACTTACGTTTTAGTCACTTAGTTTGGTGCTGTTTCTCCGTAGGATATCATACCTCCTGCTGAAAGAGCAAGAAAATTCACTATAAGCGGAATGTACCAGAAAAGGAAGTACATAGTTCTCGAGTAGTTAAGAAGCGGATTTACTCCTAACTTTGTGTTTCCAAGTATGAAATGCTTATATATAATATACTATATGCTGCGAAACATTTCACCTCTTCTATTCTTAATACTAAATCTACAGTTATCTTAGTATTCTAATTCTGCATTTATCTTAAACAATTACCGATTAATATTTAATCTGGATTAGCGGTCCTACAGAACATACATCAAACAACTACAATAGACTTTATTTCTTTACTCTACACTTGCTGATTACATTATTTTCTGTTCAGCAGTTATGCTGTTCTTTCTCTTTAACTGCATTCATGAAATTTCTTTATGCAGTTTAATAAAGTAATTATTTAAATAATTATAATTCATAAGATCAATGCCAGATACATTCTTGGTTTACTTATGCATACTTCGTAAGTTGTATCTCCTAATAAAAATAGTTTAAAATATCAGATAATATTGAACTTCTGCAATTACACAAAATACCTCTGATAAAAATGCAAATTTTGAATGATAAATGTTTTTGTCTATGAGACGAGAAACAATAATGGATAATTTTGAAAGGTTATTTTCATCAACACAGAACAAATATACATGGAAAATTTTTAATTTTCAGAAGGCATATTTGCAAATTCAGAGGGATCAACGTGTTACCTTAAATGTGTAAATAGTAAACTTCCGTATGAGGAAGGATCCCACCTCATTGAATTAATGACTTCAGGGATTACCTCAATGGACGTGTCCAAGTTGGTGTCAAAGAACACATTGTAAAGACGACCACTACCGTCCCCGGATCTCACTATTTGTGGTTACTTTCTATGGAGTTCTGTCTAGGGAAATTCAGATGTAACTGGAATTGAGAAGGCGCATTAGTACTTCAAACACACACCACAAGCGTATGAGGATTCGGTCACAATAGGAGTACCAGGTTTAAACTCTGGGTCTTGGAACTTAAAAATAAAAAAAAATACAAACGTTTACTCTTCTCCTTCATGTCAATCGATATAAACGAATGCAGAAATTTATCTGAATATTCTTTAATATTTAACTATTGTTTTCAAACCGGAAATGGTGGTTAAATAAATATGCGAAAAACTTTAACCTATCAGAAAGGATGTAAAACATTTAGCTACACAACGTTTCAAGACTAAAAGATTATGACATAAAGCCCTATTTGAACTTAAATAGTTGTACGTAAACCAAGGCGTTCAAAGAAGTAATTTCAAGGCGAACGCAGATAACTTCAATGAATTTTGAGTGGATATATGAAACGTTAAAACTTAGGATTCAATTGTCACTTAAGCCTATTTTTCACAGAACTTTTTCTGGTGTTTTAAGACACAAATACTGTTCACAAGAGCAGAATACTGCCAAAATGTGGGATTCTTTCATAAATTCATAGTAAACAAAGAGGCTATTTTATCCACACTTTATCTAAGAGCATATACATTCGCCAATAGCTTAAAATGTATGCTTTAGGCAAGTCGGAAAGAAAAAAAAGAACAAGATGTTTAGGGATGCAAACGACGTTTAAAGTCAATGCTTACAAATTCTGTTGAATTTATCTAATTTCGAACCCAGTTCTATCATGCGCGAAAACTTAGCACCAGTTCATTATCCACACCAGCGTGGCCCACTAACAGGATTAAAAACTACGGAGAAGGGGGAGGTTCCGTATTGTTTTGCTTTGGTGGTTTTGTTTCGTTAACGAACCGCCAGCGAGACAATTAAAACTGCGCATTTGAGAGAAAACCTATGTGGCTTCGAATGAGAAAAACGTTGAAAATGATGGTAACTGAATTCTCTAACGTGTGAAGTTTACGTGTTTACCGTGTTGTAGAAGTGACGGTTTGTCCCTAGGGAGCCGTGTGACGCGAACGGCAATTTGAGGCAAAGGCTGTCATCACCTCCTTTATTCTTGTCACATTGTTGCCGTCGCCACTCCTATTTCTCGCTTTCTTGCCAGCCTGTCGTGATAATGAGCTGATTTACGTCATAACTACGAGAACACGGAAATGATCATGATCATAATCACTAACTAGAGGCCTCATGGTGTCCATACGTTCATTTCTTTGTTTTTGTCCTATCATCTTTCTTTGAAAAAATACCACATTCATTTGACTAGTGGGAAGAAAGGGACACGTCGATTCGCTATCGGAGTGCAAAAATAATTTAGAGATGTTCATTATTTATTCCGACACAAGCAGTTTACTCAAGTACGAGGGCTGTTCAATAAAAATGATCATAACTTTCTTACGGTCATAATTTTACGCACTAAAATTCAATCTTATTAGATTCTGTTAGCCTGATGTGAAACAGTCACGCCGTAGTAGTTTCATTGTTGGTACTCCTGGTTCCGGTCTGTGAGAACCAGGCAAGTTCAGAAATGTTCAACATCACCTACCGCTGCAATGAAGGTAACACGCGGGGAACAACTTGTGGCTTTGAAATTCTGCTTTTGTCTCAACAAATCTTCAGTTCAGACCTATACAATGTTACAGGAGGCCTATGGAGAGTCTGTTCTTCCCTACAGCAGAGCTTGAAGGTGGTTTAAAATGTTTAAAATGTTTAAAGACGGGAGACAATTTCAAAGGAAGGTGGAGCCGGTGCGTCAGTTACTGCTCTTTGGGAAGAAAACATCGGCACTGCTGCTGCCATTGTGAGAGAGGATCACAAATTACATTAAGATCACTTTCTGAATTACTGAACATTTCATTGGCTGCCACCCACACGTTGGTGACAGAAACATTACACATGAGACGGGTTTGTGCGCGAGGGGTTCCAAGACTGCTGAATCCCGAAGAAAAGGACATTCGCATGCAGGTCTGCATGCAGTTAAAGTTGATGTTAGAGGTAGAGCCGGAGTTCCTTTCAAACGGTATCACTGCAGATTAAACTTCGCTACATCATTTTGACCCTGAGAGCATACAGCGAAGCTCAGTGTGGAAATCTACTTCATCACCAACCCCCCAAAAGAAGCAGAAGTGGTTGCTTCTGCTGGAAAAGTTATGGTCATCTCATTCTTTGATATTCATGGAATGGTTGATCAGCATGTTTTACCTGCACACACATCAGTAATTGGACAATACTACAGGGATGTCCTGAGAACATTGAAAATCCATATCAGGAGCAAAAACCACATTTCCGTGAAGCAGGCTGGATGCTGCACCACGATAGTGCGTGGCCGCATATTGCCAATATTTTTGCTGAATATCTTGCAAAAATCAAAGGGAAGTGCATCCCTCACCTTCCCTATAGTCCGGATTTAGCCCCCATGTGACTATTTTCTATTCCCTAACTTGAACAAACGTCCTCGTGGGAGGCATTATCCATCATCAGAAGCAGTGGTGAAGGCTGCGGAGGCGATTTTGAAGGATCTGTCAAAAATGGTTTCCGGCATGTCTTTGAAGACTGGCACAAACGCTGGGACAAGTGCATCGCATTCACGGGAGACTCTTTTGAGAAGTACCATCCAATTTATGAGGATGAGTAAAGGTACGTTGTCAAAAAAGGAAAGGTTGTGATCATTCTTTATTGAACAGCCCTCGTAAATCAAGAGGAGCAGATATTCCGAAAATTCAACAATGCATAAACAAACATATGTTCTAAAGAAATCCGTTCTTAAATATTTTCCTTAATTGCTTACCTAAGCTAGTGGATGTAACTGCTACATCAACATATGGGAAACGTGACTTCCCTGCAAAGACATTCTTAGATGCTACAACCCTATATGGCTCCTACCATTCGTTCTATCCCCTTTGTGATAATGGCAGTAGTAAACGGCTAAATGCATTGCTCTAAATCTACTTAATAGTGAAATAAGTGCAGGATTACTTAAGTGAAGGTGCACTTTGTTTTCGATGCTCCATGAAGTAAAATAAGCGTAGATATATTCTATTTCTATAGTTGTAACTTTTCCTAAGTATTGTATTCTCAGATTAGTAAAACAATTGAGCATAAAGTTTATGAAAAGAAAATAGGATTTGCTTAATCTGTTATTTTTATGTCAACCTAAATCACTCGGAATAAACTTAAAGCAGTTTTTGTGACTGTCCAATACCATTTCTTTTCATACCTCTCATACAAACACTATAGTTTTTGTGTAGTTCTAACGCACATATACACAGCACGCATACGATCATCTAACCTATATACTAACACAATCCGACAAAATTATATTTCTTTCAGGAAAAATAATTTCGGACCTCCACCTATCGTAGCTTCTTGGATGTATCTGGATGCTATATATATATACAAGCAAAAACCACAAAACATATATTATGTAGTTAATTATTTTTATATCACCAGGAAGCAATATCAACGTAATATTCTTTTTATTTTAACTAAACTGGAAAGCGAAACAACGGAAAATGGGTTAGAGAGCAGACCGATACAATAATTAATTACGCCAGATTATACTGCACATATTTCAGTCACTGTCTTGGTGAAGCTGAAGAAATATTTAATATATGCGTTAAGAACCATTTTAAATTACACCATTTAAAAGGTCAGACAATTTAAATAAATATTAAATAATATTTAGGTAATGTTTAAACATATCAGGCTTTAACATTACATAAACTCGAAGTTTTCCGGATTCTTCCATCTACACCATCTAATTTTCTTGCTCTCTCTAAAGCTTGAGTCTTAAGCAAAGTTTCTGAATGGGAATTCCCTTAGCGCGCGCTCACTATCAATCACTGGAACACAGCACGTTTTAGCTGGTCATATTCTGTAAATTTTGTGATGCGTTTCACCTACCCTGTTGTCCCCTCTATCTCTCGTAGGGGAGCGGATCCGTTCCCTTCAGCTGCCGAGTTGCGGGCGCTTCGGACCTTTAGCACCCGTGGTACCTCTGACGTTACTAGAGGAACCTCGGGCCGAACTCCCGAGCCCCTCCCTGAATGAGAATTGTTCGGATTAGGTTGAACTCGAGGGGGCAGTGTGTTCCCGACACCCACGAGGAATTGGGTACCTCCGGCCAGGCTACGGCCGCCCTAAGGGTGTAGAGGGTTGCCTCATAAGTCCCGGGTACTAGCCTGCAGAGCTAGTGGAAGGTGTGCTAGATCACCAGGCGGCCACACCGAGGTTTTCCGTATTCTTCCCTAAGGGGTTGACCGCGTAAGTGGCGTATCCACTTCCATCCCGTCTTGACGTTGTGCTAAGCGGTGGGGGGGCTTTTAAAGAAATCTGGTATTGCCCTATGGAAATAGCCCCGGAGTATCCATCGTTCCAAGATAGGAGGAGGCCCGGATCCTTGGTCCTACGGGTCCAGAACTAATGGGAGTAGAACCTCTGCACATAACTGTCCCCTTTATTCCTCGCCCTTAATTTTGATCGTTTCAAAAATTTCATTAATCTGAGTTTCCTCCCTCAAAAGAGTTAATTTTTAAACTGGACATTTGTTCTTTTCCTGTCCATTAAGCTTAATTTTTCTCCTCCATTGATATCTTATGTTTAGAATTCATTTTCCAGAATTTCTGTACATACAAACTGTGTTTTTAAACATCACCAAAGTTCACAGTTTTCTTCCACTCCTACTTGTTCACTTGAAAGTACGAAACTGAGAGTGAACACACTGCAAAACATTTGTACCATTACCATGTGGGTTGAAAGAGAGTTCCGGTTTGTTTTCCCTCTCCTCGAAGGATTATATTTTATTACATTGTGATTAATGGAACTTCGGTGCAAGAACAGTCACTCTTAAAAATATTGCACTATTAAAAATAAGTTCGTTGTAAACCATTACACATAGAGTAATCCGTTTTAATCAGTCTATTTAGATTAGGCAAATGGTTCACGTAAAATTGTTTCCGTTTCCGCGTTATGCAGTTTCCCGGTTTAGAGTGTAATTTTACATAGAAGAAAGCTCCGTTCAGAAATTTATTTTCCGTTTTTTCAGGTTTCTGACATATACGGGTTCCGTTTTAAGAAGTGTTGCTTTAATAGGTTGTTATTTATGATGCTTCCATTATAGATTAGGCGTGAAAGACCGCTAAACATTATCAGCTTGTGGATTTTTAAGTGCAATAAATCTAAGAAACGGATACCCGACTTCTTTCCGTTTCGAAGAAAAGTATGTTAAGTAATTTTACACAAAAAAGTTCTGTCGTCCTCAGCTCGGCTTAAACCAGCGCCCGGCGGAACCGAGCCTAACACGATACCACTAGACCATCAAGAAGGAAAAACATATTCTTTGCTAAATTTACTTGTGGACTTTACATAGACCTTAGTTACCGCCTACAGAAACAGATACACTTCAGCCACGCATGGTGTAAGATAAGATCACCAACAAGCAACTTCTAAGCATCCTCCTAATCGGTATTGAGAGCGATGAGAAACAGTTTCCGTCAAGCCTTTGAAGGCTATAATCTCCACAAAGGTTAAAGACATATGGAAGCGGGCCGTACTGTAGATTTCAGCCATCATAAGCTTGCTCCGTCTAACAGCGCTGCAGAATGTGGTTCACGCAGCTCGCGCGCCTGAACTGAGAACATTGTATTAATTAATTGCGCTCAGATAAATAAAATATTATGACAATCTTATAATATGAATGAATTTCCTTTTCTGGGCATGGCCGTTGATACCGTCCCTGTTAGGCATAGCATTGTCATAATAACCGCAAAAGTCTTATTAAATGAATAATTAAGAGCGGATAGATACCACATATGAATTAAACAAAGTTATAACAAATATAGAGGATAACGATTAAATATACAAGTGCAGATACTAAACAGGCAATCCCGATATATATTATCGAAAGCATGAACCCAACGTGAAGGGAGAGAGTAAAATGAACACTTTCCCTCACAGGTAGGTTCTTTGTGTTTCTTGCTGACAACGGTGGCATTGTCCAAGGATAGAACCTCGTCGCCAGCCCATGTTTTGTTCCGCACATGATACGTGACGAGAGAATAGACACTGGGATTTTAGATACACATTTTCAAACATGCTTATGCATTAATTAGCTGGACTGTGGGAATATGAAAATTGCATAGAATACACGTTTCAGACACTAGAAGTTGCTATTAGATTTAAGAGTAGGGATGAAACACAACCTACAAGGAACAAGCAACAGGTCACATGTCCCCTAAAGTGTCCAAAATTCGGCGAAAGGAAGGGGAAATTTGTGCAATGGCGACGTTTGATGTTTGCTAGGAAAAACACTCTGTTTCGGCGAGTGAAGGGGGCAACAAATACTGAAAGTTCATCAAAGTCCGTGTTCGCGGGTGGACGGAGTAACACACATTAGGTGGTTATCGAACACCCTGTGTTAGCGAATGAGAGAAACTGCACCCATTACATCATTAAGATTTCAACAAACTCCGCTTTTGTTTAATAATCCTCCGGAAATACTATGTTGTGCGAAGTAATTCACTAACGACGTTCAGGAACAACGCGTACACAGACACATATAAGTCGTGTCATGCGCACAGCAACGGGCAAATCTCAAATCTCGCGCCTAATGTGCGAATAATATCAAGTCAACAGTGGCGAGTGGAGAGGACTACTTGTAACAACAAACTTGACATTCAACGGTCGTGGTGTCTTCTATGTGATAATACCCACACACTGTCAGGACCCCCCACTCCCTGAAACTCAAACGAGAGAATTCATGCAGATCTACCCTGAGAAAACCCCCACCTAATGAAAACCTCCCATCCGTAGTCCTCACCCATCACATATCCTATCCTATGAGGTATTGAGTGCCGGGAGGGCTCAACGAGGTACTTAATGGGCAAGGACCGCCTCACCGTACAAATGTCTTGTCTCTATGATACTTAGAACACGAGCGATGCAGGTTTCATCTTCAACATGGTTATGCTTAAAAATTACAGATAAATGTTTGAATATTACTGATGCCAACTTAATAACAAAGAATGCTATTTTCTGATCATGTCCGTACAAAAATATTGTCTCAACGATACTTAAAACACGAGTGATTCACGTTTTATCTTCATATGCTTATAGTTACACCAAACATCCATCCATTCAGCACAGACAAGCCTAAAAACACCATTATTTCCTCATAATATTTATCTCAAGCATAAATAAATAATGCACCTACTATTGAAACAGAAGTTAAGCAACTTGAAACAGAGTTAATTTTCAGTTCGTTTTTAGAGTAGAGGTGTCGTTTAGTTTAAGTGAATGGCATCGTTATATCGTGTGTTGAACTTGATCTGAAATATTGTTAATATTACATTAAATTATTATTATGCACATTCCTTTTCCAGTGTTTGTGATCCGAGCCCGTGAACATGTCCCTCGAAGCTCGGACAAGTGATTTTTCGATAAACAAACGTGAAGTGATTCATTATCGGTGCACAAAAATTATATTTAATATGAACAAGATTTTACAAAATCTCTCTATTCCAGGATGTAGGGCAACTGTAGATTTTTCAAAAGCCCAGTGATTAGCTCTGTAACCTTGTGCTGTAGGTAGTGCACACAGTGTCAGAATTTGTAGTGAAGCAGTTTCATCCTTAGAAAAAGGGAGCGTACCTGTGTTTCAATCTCCGGGAAAAATTCATGAAGTCGGAAAGCGAGTTACTGAATTGGATTACTGCTTGCTGTTCCACTTCTGTGACGTGTATCATGGTAAGACCTTAATGTTTTAGGAATATTTAATGTGTGGTTTAATTACGGAAAGAATAGTCAAAGCCTTTGCTGGCGGTTAAAACTGCTCTTATGTACATAACCTCTACCGGTACACATACTACATTTGGCAACAGCGCTCCACTTGAGCATTGGCCAGCGTTCATATGCCTTTAATTTTTGCCAGCGGTATAGTGTCACCTATTGGAATGTTCCATTGTGTTATTAAAGAGGAAAAAAAAACAATAGCTGTAGCCAACGGTAAATGTACATTCATTTGTAACTCTAGATTTGGACGCGGGCAGTGACGGAATCCGGCCGAGGAGTACTAGAGGCAGAAGATCACCATCTACTGGATGTTGTGTACAAATCTTGGATTAGGCATAACAGTTGTGTACAGCAGAACTACCTTTACCTTTGACTAAAATACTGCTTGTTCACAGATATTATAGATGTTGGTTGAACTGTGGTAATTACCTCTAAGCGGGATTTATAGGGCCGTAAGTAAGAGAATTAAACAAATCATATTTTTCAAAGAATTGTCTGGAGTATGTATTAATTGTTGTCTGAACCCTTCCCAAATTTCCCTTCCATTAGCTTCTAAATATAATTAGTAGATCTGATCAGAGTGAAAAAAATCTAGTCAAGCAGAGTAAGGAACCTAATACCAACGAAATCTTCTCAGCCCATCCGCTCAAATACAGAGAAATTTTCAGTGAGGTGATTGAGAACTAAATAATGATGAGATACGATATGTTTTTGAAGATACACTCTCTGGACTACCTCTTCAATTGTTCCCTGTAAACCTGTGCATTGAGCGACGAACACGGGGATGTTTCCACTAAGACGCCGGGAAAACGGAAATGGAAATGCTGTCCAAATATATTGGCATTCTACTATTGGACACTCATGAAGGATGTTCCTCAAGTGAAGCACAGCAAAGACATCCCGTTCACATATAGTTTGTGCGAGTAAGTGTTCTTTACCAATCTGTAGGCGTAAGTCTACCGTATAGGACCGTAGTCTCAATCAGTATCGTGAGGAGCTTGAGCAGCTGCAATACGTAAAAGAATGCCAACTTTCTGCTGGGAGTACCGAAATGTTCATCGGCTGAACACACCTCTCCTAATCGGATAGATGAGCGCCCACCATTGCTTGAGCATGTGGGCGTGAGGTCCACATTAGGATGGCCAGGCCCAGGACCCATTTGGGCTGTTAAGCCATGTAATTGTTTTATTTTCCTCTTCTTTCTGCTTTTAAAGTTAATTGTTTTATATGATTACTGAACCATGGATGATGGAAAGTTCTGTAAAATGCTTTGAAATCATCATACAACTTGAGCTAGAAATACACCTTCGTTTTTTCTTGTAGTATAAAAAGTCAGATTTTCTTGGTCTGTGCAATATTTAAAACTTTTTCAAGGCCTTACGATAGCTCACTCTCACACAGTTCAATGCCAAGTCCTCAAATTAAAATATATGAATTAGACCATCGCCCCAAATGTTACTAAGCAGTATATAGGCGTTTAGGTGTAAACCTACTCGGCACCTGTAGACCACTAGCGATCTCACGGTATGATTGTTTAATAACATTGTTGTACAGAAAAACCACAGAGAGATTTTACATAGTAACGAATTCCCATACTGGTTGCTCTCTGTGAGAGAACCAAAATTCCCTGGAGGAGTGTTGCATCAGAGGCGCCCAAGTTAAGGTAACACATCTTGGAGTAACCCCCAAAAGCTGGACAGGACTCCGCAAGTAGGCCAATGTAGCTCTTTTTGCCTCGTGTGAACCTTTAGTAGTACGTACACTTTAATAATGTTTGATTTATAGTACTCTCTTAATTTATAAATGCACTTATATTTACTGAAAGCAAAAAGTAAAAGTTGAGTCCCACAATTTGTATAAAAACAAGTTGTATTGCGTTAGCTTTAGTTACGAAATAAAAAGGAAAATGAATATATCATATTTCCCTGAGGAGAGATATAAACTTTGTTTTGGACGCAAACAAAAGGAGAGTGGCTGTAATTTGAGATTTGTTGCTACTCCACTGCTTGCTCTAACAATTCCAATTCCGGAGGCAGCTACTTGGGGAAATCTTTCTGGCACAATATTACACCTTCACTTATCCCTAGGGAAGCCAACTGTACTTTAACGATAACGTTTTATACAACAAAGCTACGGCAACATTTATACACCTGTTGTTAAAAAAGAACCTATTTTCTTCAGCTCTGAAAACTTAGTTGACAAATTTCAACATTAAGGTATATTTATTTTCTGCTGGACCTAAACGTAATTCATATACGTTCAGAGCGTATTGCATAAAATAATAGCATTAGATTATTAAACCTGTGTTGCTATGGTGTTTCCATTGAACAGTTACTTAATACAAACCTGATTTGTCATATACAAGAATGGTTGGGGTATTATATTCATGCTTGACTTCTGCACTACTCTATTCCTAACAGAGAGAGAGCTTTTTATGATAGTGTTTTAAGCAGTTTCTGCTGATATTTTCGTTGTTTGATAGTTCACATTCCTGCATTCCGTGTGGTTTAACCTAATAATCCAGATTGTAATACGATGTACATAATCCTCCAACTATATTTCTATTATGTATTTCAGACAAACAAAGTAATTATACTTCAGCGGAAATTCACCATTTAATCTTACCGCCTTTACTTTCCTTTATTTGTGTATATTTACGTAATATTAATGCAGAATTTAAATATGTCTCTCTCAACGCAAGCAACCTTCTCATCTTCAGTCGACTAACAGTCGGACCAATCAATCATCAGGTTGTATAAGCTATAGCGGCAGAATTTGATAATGCTCCAGAAAACTCTCAGTAATTAATTTTACTTTACTATCTTTTATTTGCTATCATAAAAACACTTGAAGATGTCTGCTTTGCAGATGTTTTGAACTTGACTTCGTCTGGTACTTTTATTAGCTTTAACATAAAACATTAAAGGATGTTAAGTCTAATACATACAAATAACAGTCTCATATTCATAAATGTAGTTTAAATTTCTGGCATATTTGTTAATTTCATTACTGTGGCACCTCGGAATTAAGAATGCACGAACCAGATGAGTCAGGTAGTACTAACTAAATATTTCAAGTTGACTTACAAAGGTGGTTAGTACCAATAATTTAAGGAGTAGAAATGGAAACATAGTAGCATAAGTTTTTCTTGAAGGAACATTGGCTGAGAAAGTATTATAAAACTAGTACCTTTCGCTTTGGAATTAACGTGATTTAATTTCAGGTGTAATGGTTTTTGTGATATATGAATGATACGAGAATGGCCTAGAACTACGTGACACAAGTTAATGTTTGTTTTAACTGTTCAATCGCACTCCTTCTAGAACAACTGTAGTAACTAACAGATGGTAATGGTTACGCAGTCATTTTACTGTTGTAAAATGGAAGTACAGTGGCATCCATATAAATCTGAACCACTTCCATGGGCCATAATTCTTTAACCATACGTGCAAATTTGAGAGAATATAATAAACAATTGTGAAATTACATTACACTATTTACATCTCATAGAAAATGTTCGAAGTGACTTCCACCAACATCTGTGGATCGTTGGTCCCATTTTGTTCGATACGACTGTAGACACTGAAGTTTATATGGTATCTTTAAGACATTTTTGGAGCAGCTGGATGATATCCAACTGAGCAAAGTGCCGTACATCTTATAACATCATGGAACTTGTAACCAGTTTCTTTTATATTCGAAAAATTTCGAAAGGTCTGTGGCCTCCCAAATACCTTGACTCAACCTCACTGGATTTTTTTTTTCTTGTGGGGGTATCTAAAAATAGGGCGTACAAGAATAGGCAAAAGCAATTGAAGTTCTCAAGGAAACCATTCAAACCGAAATTAGTAACATTGGTGAGGTTACTCTCCGTAAAACTTCAGAGAATATGGTGAGACGAGTGCAAACATGTATAGATGTTGATGGAGGATACTTCCAACATTTTCTCTGAGATGTAAATAGTGCAATGTAATTTTTCAATTGTGTATTATATTCTCTCAAAGTTGCACGTGTATCCTATTATTGGTTCAAAGGTTATGGCATATTGAAATGGTTCAGGTTTATATGGATCACACCATACTATGTGCAAAGTACTCTTCAGTGACGTACAAATTAATCAAGCCTTCTTCCTAATTCCTTGCTGTTTGTCTTTGGCTCGAAAGGGATGTAATAGGTATGGAAAATTCACGGCAGTACATATATTGCCATCTAATGACTAAAACACCAATTTTAGAAATAGTCCTGTGTGATTGTGTGTCTGAAGGAGCGCAGGGGTAACTGTGTTTGGAGCAGGATAACTCAAAAACGAAATTTGGATCGAAACCTCTTATTTATTTAATTCAGCAGTTTCCAAGGATGCAAGATTTTGACGAAATTCCGAAAACAAATAACCCTTCATATAAACAAAAAGCTTTCTTCTTAAAACCCAAACACTTAAGTTTCATTCGCCCATAAAAAACATATCTCCAGTCATTAATTTCGTGCGAATATTCTTGAAGACACTTCATTACTTTTAGACTGTTAGGTAATTCTATAACAAGCTCTCAGCCTGTGAGAAAATGTCAGAATTTACTACGGAAAATATCAGAACTGGTTAGAAATGTTTAATTTTGATAAATAAACGTTTTATTATTACACACACTTCCAATTATTTTCTTTCCGTTTGTGTATATTTTTAATTGTACTAAACACCCCGGTTCCTTTGTTTCTTGTGAAACCAAAGAAAGATTATACGTTCTCAGTCTCAACATACAAACAGGTTTAACTGTGGTATTAACGTCCTGCATGCTCCTAAGTAACGTTTAAAATGTAGAAAGCAGTAAACAAATCCATTTAAGAACTTGCAAGTGAATTGAGTACATCAGTATAATTACTATAGTGTACACCCCTTTTGAGAGCATAGTTATTTAATGTGGGACTGTACGGAAAAATTGGAGAAAAAACTTTATATTTTGTTTACATAGTCAAATAGTTCACACCTTTCTCCATATTTTTGGTACCGAATATAGCCTTCTACTATAATTAAAAGTGGACTTAAACAAAGTTTAAGAATATGCTGTCAGCTGTCAAATTTATTAGCTTACTGTGCATCTATTTACAAAATCTGGAATAAGTCCCAAACTGTTTCCTCTAGTAGCTTGTGAAAGAGTTTGTTTTCACAGTAGTTTTTGCTGCGTATATTATCGTCTCCTTTATTCTATTATCCTTATGTGTCTCAAACGGGGAGGTTTTGTCCTTGAGCACTACTGCGTGAGCAACCAATCGGAGTCCTGCGGTGTTGTCGTATTACGTTCCCCCTAAGTGGTGTGTGACGAGCGGCAAACTAATCAATCTCTAATAAATACTATTCGCGCTAAGTCAAAAAATCATATTTTGCAAATACTGATCCACGAGGAAGGAGAGAGTAGTATATTTAACATAACCGTAAAAAACCCACATTTTTAGCTCAAATAGTTTTCCTAATGCAAATAAATAAAGTAGATACCATTATATTATGACAATTTATTGCGACGTAAGCACTGTAATGAATATCATTATTTGTTGGCATATTGTTGCGTGTATAGTCTGAGCAAGATTTGGAGATCTCTGTAATCATTATTCTTTATCATTTATTTTCGATTCCTTGAGTCTAGGCACAGCTGTATGTAAAATCTGTATGATTAAGCGTAAATTCTGCTGACTGGCAAAACATGTACTTTGGACTGGTGAATCATACATCCTGCTGGCTTAGGTAAATAATTCACAGGTGGGCTGTAACACGCCTCATCTTGTTCTCCATGTTTTAAACAATGAATCACACATCCTGCTGATCAAGGTAAAAAATGCTTAGTTGGTCAGTAACAGGTTTAAACATGTTCTCAATGATATAAACAATGATTGCACAATATGGTGCAAATTAACAGTTACCATGGGAAACGCTGAGTTGACTTTTTGGTAGGACCCCTATTTAAGCTTGGTTGAGTTAGCCCCCGAGGGAGAGACTTGACAGAGATTTGAGAGGGGACTTGCTGATGGTCTCTGTAAAGATCAACAAGAGTTTATTTCACAAGTGCTACCACGAGTAAGATCGCCAGCAGGGCGTACCAGATCGTGCACCTTTTGGCAGTTGCACAAGGTTCAAGCCATACAAATAACACATCGCTAAAGGTAAAGTTGCATTATGTTATTATGTATTTAAATGTTACCAAAGCGCCGCTGATCTCATTCAGATACAGGGAGTGCCCTGTAAAAATACTAGGCATCTTTGAAATATATTTACTGAGTACATTTTGACTTAGTTTCTTTCGCTCTACCCTTTCAGTAGCTACACTCCCAGTTGCAGATTACGTTTGTAAGTCTTTCACCCCTCTTACAATCCTGATTCCTCTTACCTAACTCCTTCTCATTTCCTTATTGGGGGAACCCCTCACATCTGTTCCCGATAATGACTTCACCCATTCCAGCCTCAACCGGCTATCACGATGGCAACATATTCAAAAAATGACTCAGGACTTCTGGAGTAGATGGCTCAAGGAGTACCTGAATCCACTTCAACAGCGTCATACGTGGACCAAGGAACATCCAAAGCCTTGCCCTGGTGATGTTTTTATAAAGGACGACAATCTATCTCCTATGCAATGGCGAAAAGGAGTGATAGAGATGATTCACCCTGGTAATTATGCACTGACAACAGTTGTTAGTGTTAGGATTGATTCAGGTGTGATCAAGACACCTATTAGGAAGTTGTGTGTTCTTCCTAAGCATGATAATTTGTGAAGTAGTGATTATGCAAAATGTAGGGTATTACGTAATGACGACCATTTAAGAGATATGTGTTATTGTTTAAATTTACAAAACTTATTATATTGTCTCTCATTCATTGTTGCTGACCTGTGCTTATGTACACAGAAGTAAATATTTTTTTAATTATCATTGTTATCTAATCAAGACAATGCCTTTTGGTGGGGCGGCATGTTAGAGAAATGTTGTTTTGGAAGATAAATTTTTACCTTTTGTGTGTTGGCTACATGTAAAAAATAAAGAACTGTCACAAGATGGAAACGATGTTTAATTCATATATTGTGAACAATAATTCCTACACGCTCATAGTAGAACAGTTTCTTCGCTAGGGACCACATAATGTTATAAACTTTTCATATATGTGCTGTTAATAGTTTCAGAAAAATGGAACACCAGTTTGTGTATTTTAACAGAGGCAAGATGGAGCATACCGTTTCACCTTAACTTAATAGAAGCGTCAACATTTTGATTTATGTGTAAACTATCCTGTTATATATACATTTAAAGAAATTAAGACAAAAGAGTCAGGTTTAGAAAGAAAGCTCAAGAATATATTTTATTCGAAATATCTAAATTGTATCTTTCCATGTATGACTATCATGAAGAAGTACACAAATTACTTGTGAAACTAAAAATGCATGGAAACTGCACCTCCGAATATAACCATAAAATTAATTTAAAATCCACTTTTACAAGTAATGGCCCTGTGAGTACATATTTTCACATGCTGTTAACTGTGGCCTTGGGAAGATTTGAAAATGACGTGGTGATAGAATGGAGCTTTTCGAAATCCCCAACAGACAGCTCTTATACTGCAGACTAATAAAAACAGCCACAAAGCACATTTTACTACCTAATACTGGACAGAATTAAAATGAGCGTACAGTGTGTGTACAAGCTTTTAATAATACATGATACCGCCAGGGCGCGAAATCTCACATGTGTATGTGAGTGGGCAAGTATGCTAAAATTTCCATATAAAGTAATTACATGTCACGCGTCCAACAAGGACACTGTTCCATTGTTTCGTAGTCAGAGAGAGAAAATGTCCTGGACCAGAGACTGCCTCCACTTTGCTGACGTCACTGCCGAGACGTGATCTCATTGTGCTTGTTGCGGCAGCATAGGCAAATGGAAATTCACTTATAAAGATAATTTCCTTAAATAATAACGCACGATGTGGGTTACGAAGGGCATTTAGAACTCTGGGCAGACGCCTCTCTTCCAGCCACTCTTAGCGAAGTCCTTCCCTCGTCATTATATATTGCCATTGTTATTTAGCTTCGTGAAACTGTAATCGAAAGGGTAACACTGTATGGCTTATGTAAGCAGCAACTATTTACATTATATTAATAGCACCTTCCTACTAAGATCTGTGTCCTGGAGAGAACTATCCAGTACAGATATGGGCTCACATCTGTATTAGAGTGAAAAAGTGATCAAATGAATGAATGATCCACAGAAAGGATGATAATGGACAGTTTGCTTAATGAATGATGGATAAATCCAGAAAAAAATTGCCTGAAATCTGCCTCCTGTACCAAAATCCCACATATACTCCTTTGGGTTAGTATCCGGAAAGACGACTGGTCCAACCACTTGCCCAAGACCTCACTGAAAATAAACTTAAACTTTTAAAATTATAGAAAAAAGTTATGAAAATTTGACACCGCCATTCTTGTAATCTTTATCTTATGCAAGAAATTGGATTCTACTGGTTAAAAACTATGTTCCTAAGTTATACCGCCTTTAATACAAAGTAAAAATAAAATAAATAGATAAATATGGAACACAAACCTCGCATAAAAAGTGTGATTATGCATTACTTCTCAACATGTTTGAGATGTTTTTTTAAATTTTAGCAGCCAATTTTTGTATTGCTGTGGTGTTCTCTTTTCGATTTTATTAATATCATAAATGCCATATTTTGAATGTTGAATGCCTTTTTAAATCATAATGTTTTCTCAACACCCAGTAAATTCCAGTAGCGCAAATATATTGCGAATCACTTTTACGGTGCTAAACAATGTGATATAATTTTGCAATAATATTCAAACGAATTTTGAGCTGGATTCCCCACAATACGGACTGCTTTACTTTACTTCATCATGTCACTCCCTTGCTATCCTCTATCTCATTCTTGTTTAATTCTGCTGTAAACAAGGCGGAGCTGACTCACCTCGCCACGTGTTAGACGCTACATGTACGCACATAAGTTTTGCAACACTAGCAGTATATATAACAGCGCTAACTTCTATACAATAAATAAATAGACTTTGGATACACATTAGCGTATTAAAGGTATGAGTTCGTTCATTTCAGAATAAATAATCCTGAACTTTATTGCGTATAGCACTTTTCGTAAAATAGTCGTTTTTCTCCAAGCGTTGTTTGCATTTACATGATTTTCCCGGTGTTCTTAGAGTTCCGGATGCTTACTGTTCCATTTTAAAACTATGCACAATACTTGCGAAAACACTAAAGAGATCACCAGTTTATTTCTCAATGTTTTCATAGATGACTCTGGGTTTCTTTCTTTAAGGATTGCGAAACAATGCGCGATCATACGCCTCGCGTCACTTTTTAAAGGTTTGCCTCGATTGTGTTTCATTTCGGTGAAGCACCGCCCTGCTCTATGATGAAAAGCTTAGTGATTTTAAATTGCATGTACATAAGTGTTCTTGGGCT
Organism: Mantis religiosa; assembly: GCA_030765055.1. Lineage (NCBI taxonomy): Eukaryota > Metazoa > Arthropoda > Insecta > Mantodea > Mantidae > Mantis > Mantis religiosa. The sequence goes on from CM060951.1 coordinate 164,913,723, forward strand.
TGTGAGGTATGCGAGGAAATAGTGTTAAGTATGAGAAGCAACGCCACACCATAAACAGTAACATCTTAATCAGCATTCAACTCGATAGAGTTAGTAATTAGCTTAATTTAACATAAGTTAATAGCCAGTATAATTTTACACGTCTTCTGGCTGATCTGTATATATTATACAGAACATATCTATGTGGTGTGTGAAGCAGAAAGATAAAATGTGGGGCTATTACGTTTGTAAGAATCGAAATATTTGTATAACTTTCTCTCTCCGAAATTAAATTGCAAAAGCAGTGATGAGAAATCTAGTTACAGTACTGTACTTAAAGGAAGGGTTTATGCTGCTCATGCAAATTAAAGAAAATTCCCATGAACTTCGCTAACCCAATCAACTTCTTAACCGTTTTCAGTCCCAATATCTCTATCTATGTCTCTCTTCCCACCCAGATGTTTACAGCAGGATGAAACTACGTTGACATAGATTATATCTTACAGTCTTACTGTCAGCGCCGTTGTTCTAGTGGATGTGGATAGATGGCGTAGATGTTTGCACACAGTAGACCTTCTTCGTTGGCCCTCCTAGAAGTTGCTGCCCAGGTCGCTGGTATCGCTCTCTGGTTGATGGTGAGAAGATTAGGAAGTTGAGGCGGTCCTTGCGCGTTAGGTACCTCGTTGAGCTCTCCCGGTACTCAACACCTCATATGAGAAGATATGTGATGGGTGAGGATTATGAATGGGAGGTTTCCAACAGGTCGGGGGTTTTCACAGGGTAGATCTGCATGAATCATCTCTTTTGAGTTTCAGGGAGTGGGTGCGTAGTGTATGGGTATTATCATATAGAAGACACCACGACCGTTGAATGTCAAGTTTATTGATATAAGTAGTCCTCTCCACTCGTCACCGTTATCTTGATGTTATGTATGTATCTGTGTACGCATTGTTTGTGAACGTAGAGGGCATTACTTCGTGTATTCGCGAACACGGGCTTTGATGAATTTTCAGTATTTGTGGACCCCTTTCACTCGCCGAAACAGTGTGTTTTTTCTAGCAAACATCAAACGTCGCCATTGCACAAATTTCCCCTTCCTTTCGCCGAACTTTGGACACTTCAGGGGTCATGTCACCTGTTACTTGTTCCTGATAGGTTGTGTTTCATCCCTACTCTTAAATCTAAAAGAAATTTCTCGTGTCTGAAACGTGTATTCTATGCAACTTTCATTTTCCCACAGTCAAGCTAATTAATGCATAAGCATGTGTAAAAATGTGTATCTTAAATCCCGGTGCCTATTCTATCATCACGTACCATGTGCTGGTCAAGACATGGGCTGGCGACGAGGGTCTAACCTTGGACAATGCCACCTTTGTCGGCAAGAAGCTCAAGGAAAGTACCTGTGAGGAAAGGTGTTCATGCACCTCGCTATTTGGATTTTCGTGCTTTCGATAACATATATATAATATATCGGGATTGCCTGTTTAGTATCTGCACTTGCATATTTAATCATTTTCCTCTATATTTATTATAACTTTGTTTAATTCATATTGTGGTATCTATCCGCCCTTAGTTATGCATGTAATAAGACTTTCGGGGTTATTATGACAATGTTATCCCTAACAGGGACGGTATCAAGGTGCACTGCGACACAGTCTCTCGAACTACTGAAGTTCCGTTGAAACGGGTAATCCATTCTGACAGGTATCACCTGTTGCCAGGTCCTCCCTTAGCTGAGCTTTGGACAGCGAAAAAACTTTACAAAACGTACTTTTCAATGCTACAAAACATTAAGTGGTGCTCTTGTCTAATAGATAAATATATATTAGCATACATTTTCTACTTTTCTCGGGTCACCAGGTGAAAGCACGGTACATTAATTACACCTCCTGCATTTCCTGTCCCTCCACTTCATCTCCATTATAATTCCATATCATCTCTCTTCTGATGGTCTCTTACAGGGTAGAAGACTCGGCGGCACAGGGCAGGATGATATGTTCTAGGTAGATATTGCCTCCTTCGGTTTCCTGTTTCCGGACCGACCTGGTGCGCCGTTTGCGGGCCACGGCGGTAGGGTTGCGGTTCGTGTTGGCCTGCCGGGGAGCTTCCAACTGTTAAATAGTAGTGACCCTGCCTTCTGCACTGTAATGATCCTTGCTTAGGCTGCCCTCTTTTTCCACTAGTCTCATCCTTCCTCGCGGGGATACCCCCTTGGGGCTTGGATACAATCAATTACAGGTTTTGGTGCCGAATCCCCTCCGTAATAATCCTTATCCTAATCCTGGAAATTGAATCATTTCTTCTACTTCTATATAGCTGTACCAAGAGTCAGAGTAGTTGTCAGTATTGGAAAAGTAAGACATTTATTGTTTCGAAAGAAAGAAGTAGAAGCTTGGCAAGTTAAATTCGGAGAACTACTGATCAAAACCCCAGATACACAGTTATAGAAAAATGTTCACAAACTTCAACGCCTTTCAAAGCAGCTGCGGTTCTTTCCTTAAATTTCCAAGTTGTGACTTACTTTAACTGCTCATTCAGAAATATTTTCTCAAAGCTCACACCGTTTCCTGTACATGATTACAGAGAATGATTCAATTTGCTTACTTACATTCTTTTCGGGAAGAAAGAATGATCACAATCTATTTCTGACAGCGTACCTTTACTCATCATAATTTTGATGATTCTTCTCAAAATAGTCTCCCCTGAATGCGATGCACTAGTCCTAGCGTTTCTGCCACTCTTCTAAGACATGCTGGAAACCTTTTTTTTTTTTTTTTTTTTTTTTTTTTTTTTTTTTTTTTTTTTTTTTTTGAGAGAGATCTTTCAAAATAGCCTCCGCTGTCGTCACTACTGCTTCTGATGATGCATAATGCCTTCCACGAAGGCGTTTCTTCAAGTTAGGGAATAGAAAAATGTCACATGGGGGCTATATCCGGACTACAGGGAGGGTGAGGGATGCACTTCATGTTGATTTTTCCAAGATATTCAGCAACAACATTGGCAATATGCAGCCGCGCATTATCATGCTGCTGCATCCAGCCTGTTTCATGGAAATATGATTTTTTGCGCCTGATACGGACTTTCAATGTTTTCATGACATTCCTGTAGTATTGTCCAGGTTCTGATGTGTTTGCAGGTACAACATGCTGATAAACTATTCCATGGATATCAAAGAATGAGATGACCATAAATTTCCCAGCAGAAGCAACCACTTTTCCTTTTGGGGGGTTGGTGACGAGATTTCCACACTGAGCTTTTCTGTTTGCTTCCAGGGTGAAAATGATGTAGCCAAGTTTCATCAGCAGTGATTACGTTTGAAGGAACCTTCGGTTCTTTCTCTAACATCAACTTTAACTGCATGTTACCTCCATTGCAGCGGTAGGCGATACTGAACATGTCTAAACTTGCCTGGTTCTCACAGGCGGGAACCAGGAGTACCAACAATTAACACACTACGGCGTGTTTGTTTCACATTAAGTTAACAGAGTATAATAAGGTTGAATTTTTGTGCGAAAAAATTGTGACCATAAAAAATTATGATCATTCTTTATGGAACAGCCCTCGTATTTTAAACTAGCCTTTTTGTATAGCTTTAGAAAACTCTGAGGAAGCACAAGTACAAAATATATCAGTATGGCAACTTAGAAAGGTTTCAAAGCAGATTTGTGGTGAAGGAAGGTGAGGTGAGTCTACTCCATGAAGTCTCATCTGTTCTGCACGTGCAACGGGCTGCAAAACTCTACGCAAAATTACCACAACATCAAAGCGCCTGGTTAGGTCCCTTGCGGATTCTGACCTCAGAACACGCCGGTTTAGGCAATATCGAGTTCGCCGCATGGCTTAGGGGCATCCGAGGCAAAACACAGGAACAACTGCATACATCGGCAAACTTTGAACTCCACATTTAATCCAGTCAAGAGCTGATTGGCCTCAAAAACTTATTCCCAGCCAGTGACATTTTAAACTGATTTAAGTACATCCATATTGTGGGTTTTGCATTCTGTAGTTACACCTAGAGGAGTGCAATGCTATTTCCTGAAGTTTTTCTACTTAATTTGAACAACCCCACCTAAAAAGTCCCGAATTCAAATATATATTTGCGGACAAACCCTAATGGGACTCGGCACGGAGCAAAAATGCTTCGGCCTGTCAGCACCTCGGTCGGTCGATCGGTCGAGTGCAGCGTAACACATAATTGCTCATTATCGGGAGCTCTCGTTACCGAGATAACTTGTACAAGTGCACTAATTGTCAGATGGACTACCTCTTTTAATTGAACTAGGAAATGATGTGAATCTCTGGACGTCACTCCCTGACAGCTCTGGTTTGCCGTCATCCGTTTCATTAGAGGTGTGGTAGTCTGCAAAAGACTTCTGATTGGTCACAATAGTTGAGATCATATCACACATAAGACTTTTTTCCTTTCTTTGATAAACTCTGATTGAAATAAATGATTTTAAATCGCTATCGATTGCTAAAATGCTTATGAGATTGCAGAGTTTAATGTAATATATTAATTATTTAAAGGTTTTACTTACTAAAACAGGGGTGTGACATCTTGCTGACATTGAGGATATTTGGGAGGTATAAAAAGTTTGAAGGCGTTTTTACTAGAGTGATATTTTTTCGATCTACAAAGCATGTTAGAGAAACAAGGTAACACCACCGCTTAATTATTAAGTGATAGCTTCATCTTCTTTATAAATTGCACAATTAAAAAGGCAGCTCTTTTTTGGGCGACTTTTTTCTCTGAGAGCTATGCGATGCGAGTGGAGTCGTGTCGAGTGCTGTGAAGAGGTTCAGTAATGGCAGTCTATCTGGCAGAACACGCAGGCCTGTTAGCTTGTTGTGCCTCCTAAAGTGTCGGAGTGAAGGGCTCTCAAAGAAGCTCAGAGTATTTGCTTTCATCTGCTGCCTTCATTGATATAGCAGGGACGTCCCGTTAAAATCAACACGAGCCCCTCGCTTAAAAACGTTCATTGCCAATTCTTTTCGCCCACTGATTCTACAAACCAGAGATTACTATGCAAGTCCATGCTGGGAGAAAAGGGGCCTATTGTAAAAGTGAATAAAAAGGATTAAAGGACACCAAGGATTACCACATTTGATTTGCACTATCATGCTAGTGCTATCATGAAATATTATATCTATCCCCTCCGTAACTCAAAATCTGCACAAATGACAATGCTAATATCACATACATTTTTGAACATGTAAATTTTCCTTACTACATTTGTCAATGGTAATTGATATTGCACTATTATGTGTCTCAAATGGGAAGGTGTTTGACCTTGAGGGCTACTAGGTGAGCAGCCAATCGGAGTCCTGCGGTGTTGTCTTATTGCATTCCCACTAAGTGGTGTGTGATGAGTGTGTGTGACGATAACCAATCTGTATGAAATACTATTCACGCTAATACAAAAATTCAGATTTTGCCGAAACTGATCCATGTGGAAGGTAGAGGGTAATGTATCTAACATAACCATGAAACCCCCATATTTTTAGCCCAAATAGGTTTTCTAATACCAGTAAATGAACCAGTAGTACCGGTATTTTAATAACAAATCACGACGTAAGCACTGTATATCATTATTGGTTGGCATGTATGCGTGTACGTATGTTTGCAATTACTCAGAACTGAATCGTTAACGTTTGACATGACGTGATAAAAAAGTACTTTGAATAAGCCAATTCGAGCGAGAGGAAACAATTTCCTGCTGCCCTGGCAGAACGTGTCTGGTCACATTATATCTTTGTTTATGAATTAAATGAAATGTGTAGCGTTTAACGCTCGCTTTTACTACATACGGCACCACAGGCGGTGACACTGATGATACATGAGATGAAGATGGAGCACCGGTGGAATGAGATGGCGGGGGAAACCGGAGGTCCCGGAGAAAACCTACCCCAGCGCCGTGTTTTCCACCACAAATCTCACTTTGCGGTCGCCTGGGATCGCACCCGGGCCGCCTTAGTGAGAGCTAAGTGGTCTAACCACTGAGCCACGGCGCGGCCTTGTTTATGAATGGTTCGTAATCTCTATTTACTCTAGAGAGTTCAAAGTGGTTGGTGTGTGTGTGTGTGTGTGTGTGTGTGTGTGTGTGTGTGTGTGTGTGTGTGTGTGTGTGTGTGTGTGTGTGTGTGTGTGTGTGTGTGTGTACATATACTTTTAATTACTCAGAACTGAAATTTAAACTACTGACATGACGGATAAAAGAATTACTGTGAATAAGTCAAGGTGTTAAATTCAAGAAAGAGCAAACACTTCATTTCCTGTTAGCCTGTGGAATGTTGTATGCTTATGTTTATGAATGAATGCTAGATAAGAAGTGTTTATTTACTCTGGAGAGTTCAGATCAATATCATTCACTTGCTCTTTACAGAACAGTAGAGTAAGAGTTAAATATTGCAATGACTTCTTGCGGTGAACTTAGTGGCGAGTCAAAATTGCAGGTATTGCGAAGTCAGGCTCGAAGAATTATTTCTAAGGTGTACACGTTCTTCAAAAATTTTTTGGAAATGGAAACTAAAAATTAGTTATTGCAAAGAGTACTTCCGTTTAAAAACATGGGAAAAGTGTATCAACTGGACCAACTTGCAATTGAACGGGGCACGAGTTAATACGCATCCCACCTTACCATTGCCAATATAATCCAATTGAGTTCCCGAGTTCGAATCTCGGTCTGGGTGAGTTACCTGGATAAGGTTTTATCTGGGGTTTTCCTTTATCCTTCAAGACGAATATCGGGTAACTGTAAGCTCTATGGACCCTGGACTCATTTGAGCATCATTTCACGCAATTCATTCACCGCCCGATATTACTTAACGTTGGAGCGGACGTAAATCACAAACAAAAAAATCTCCAATTGAGTTGGTGTGGGCTCAAATAAAAAGGGGGATTACAAACAGAAATAATACTTTTAAACGGACGGACGTTAAAGGACTTGTTCACGAAGAAATTGGCAAGGTAACACAACAGAACTGGGAAAACTGCGTGAGGCATGCAGGAAACCTTCAACAAGACGATTTTAAGAAAGAAATAGCACGTGATGAGATTTTGGAACCTGTAATCATAAATCTGCAAGACTCAGACGATGAGACAGTGACAATGACGAATTGTCTCTTAACGGAAGTGACATTGACCGCGATATGGATGAGCCACTGGCAGTTCAATTGGATTAAAGAAACAGGTAATTCATAAACTATAATTATACTTATAGTAGTAAAAAGTGTATATAATTTGCGAAAATGCTTTTTTCCAATTTTGATTTTGGCAACTGCATCATTGTAAAAGTTTGTAAAATATAATTTGCTTACCCTTACGTCTGCGCAAAGGAGACCTGCATGTTGTAAGAGTGAGAGAGAGAGAGAGAGAGAGAGAGAGAGAGAGAGAGAGAGAGAGAGAGAGAGGGAGGGAAATATAAAAGGAGTGGGGTAACAAGCTGGCAACGCTGTGTGTGATACGGAATCTGATTAGCTGGACGCTAGAGCCCTTCCCATTTGAAACGCACAATAGGCCCTATAATCATAGCTACCAACTACGGTGGTCATCAGCGCCCTTTAAAAAACTAGTCATGGCAAAAGCCAGATATATAACTTTCTAAAAACTATTCAAGTGTAACAAAACCTATACACGTACATAAAAAGCATCAATCAAAACCTACTAAAAATTTCGTTCACTAAATCCTAAACTCTAAATTAGACAAGAATCTAAAAACCTTCTTCGCGGGTCTGCACCAACGGCCTATACGTGGGTGGGCCTGCTGACCGTCTCCCTCAAACACGAAGAGGAGCCCACACGAAGGAGACTGTTGGCTCGGGACCCCGGGTGCGCCAAACCCGTACCTACCGAAGTAGGCCCCTGGGGTGGCTACCGACAGAGGTTACCTGTGCGACTCGCATTCTAGAGTTCACGGGTCGAGCATCACTCTATCTGGACATTTCTGGTTTCCCCTAGAGAGCGATTGCTTTCAAGCAGTGATTTCCTTAACATCAATCCACGCTTTTTATTTGCTTATCACTCTTCAGGTGTGCTTTCAGGCTGGTGGTGTAATTCGGTGACAAGCAATGAAATTACAACTTTATTGTCATATCTCCTGTTTAATGTTTAAGTTAACACAGTAGCATTTCGTAATTTAGAAAAATAATGAATACAATTAAATGCACTTCTTTGTTCACTTATTTGCGCTGAAAGTGCAGACAGATTTATTTGCATGAAATAATAATTCGACAGTGCTGTTAATAATGTAAATGTAGGTTTTGGTACCTTTTTATATAGTGAATTCGAAATAAGTTAAAGCTAATTAGCTCAAGAGGTTATTTTGAAGAAATCTGCTAACAAAGGTAAGCCACAAAACCTAAACACGACTTGCACCCTTAAAAGTTGACGATAACTTTAAAATCCCATTGAAAGAACAATTGAGTTTCGTATTGGCAATTATTCATTATTTCACAAGCGTGCCACTTTCAAAGTACATGTAAATAAACTTTCAGGGGTTAGAAGCATAAGAGAAAGTAAATTAATAACAGATTCAATAGACGAAACTTTGCTGTTAGTGGAGAACAAGTGTACTGACGTTCAGAGACTTGTTTTGTTACTCTAAAATGAGTAGCGATTCTCTTTCTTCATACAGTTTGCGTTAACGCTATTCAGTGGTTAAAAAACGTTTAATTAATTCAAATAAGACAATCTAACTTAATCTCCTTATTGTTCTTTTCCGTAGTCTACGTCAGCGCTATCCTATTGTCTTATATTGAAGCTGAACAAAACAGCGCTGTGATTAAAAAGAAAAACAATAGGAATTTACTGCTTCTCGGAAGCGGAAAATATAATCCCCACAAGCCATCAATGGCAATTTGGAACACATGCAAATACAGCCAATGTCCTAATTGCTGTAGGCGCCCCGGAAAATATGCAGCATAAGAATATGTGAGTACCTGGCATGCTTTATTTATAAGAGCACTCAGTCAAACTGTTTGATGTTTACCTTCCTCCAAAAGCACTTTTCTACCCTAAATTCGGGTCATCTTCAGGGAAGTTAGAGCAGACTTTACTGAAGATGACCCGAATTTTGCGTAGAAAAGTGCTTTTGGAGGAAGTATTCACTGAAACAGTTTGACTGAGTACTCTTATAAATTAAGCATGCCAGCTACTCATACTTATATATGAAATATATCTCACTTTTAATTCTTTGACAATTCTCCTTAGCATAAGAATAATTATCACAGCATATACTGTCTCAGATCTTTTAACACTGAATTTATGATAACTTACTACAAGCATAAATATGTAATAAGTAGGGGGCGGATTTTGCCCTGTTTGCCTAATTTATTCCTGTGTTCAGAAACGTAGGCTTTTAAGTTACAAGCATGTTTCATACAATTATTAGCCTAATTTCTTAGTTTTATAAGTGCCTATAAATGCCTATTTCATACGTTTGTGCCTATTCTGCTTATTAGTGCTTAAAGCTGCCTTTTTGCCCAAATTTTTCTGCTTGTAATTTGTGACAACAGCTACCGCATTCGTTGGTTGCACATTGGATATACAAAAAGGGCTTTATCCAGGTAGGTATCTGCCTTACAGACGTATCACAATGCGCTAATGACGTCATGGAAAATTCTTATAATTCGCACAAAGACCAGCTAAATCGTATTTAAAAGGATTGACAACTGACCAATGTTTTATGTCGGGAATAGAAATCCCATTTTGTAAGCAGTGGTTCAAGTGCACACATAGATCAGTTTCCTACGCAAATATGTCCAAAGGGAGAAGCAAGAGAAATGCACTTCTTAAACAGTGGATAAATGGTTATCCATCGTTCAGCACAGGTAGGAAAGTAATTTTTTGTCCGCCTTGTGTGAAACAGGTATGTTTCATCATTCATGTTTGTATTAATACTACATTATCCTAGTTTCAAAAACCTTGTAAAGATCAGCCTCTGTAGCAACATTATGCCGAACACAAATTAATATGTTGAGGGGAGCAGAAAGAAGAGAAACTGGATGTTTTCAGTTTTCCAAAGTAAAGCACAAATTTGCTTAATGTGAAAACTTTCTTCATCACATTATATGACTTGATATTGAGATTTGGCTTAAAACATTTCTGAGTTGTTTAAAAAGCCCGTCTAATGCATTCTTGATTAGAATATTATTTATTTAAAACTTATGGGTACTTATGGCTCTGCAAACTCAATGCACTGGTTTTCACAATTTTGTTACGAGTATTATCTTTGGCAGTTTCAATGTAGTAGCATGATATCCTTGTGCTGGTGTAAAGGCTTATTTTTTGAGCTAATAGTAATACTTGGGGGAGGGACTACTAATTAAATTATTGATGGTGTCATTTGTTAACAATCATATCAGATCAAAATCGGTACCGCTTATAAGCAGGAATTTACTCCCGTAAGATTTCTTTTACATGTGTGTATATCTACAGACACGAAGCTGTTTTACCCAATCTTAAAATCACTACTCCGGGACTCTGTTCAGGCTACAACTTAAACTTTTAAGGCCAGCTTGGCTACACAGACTAAGATTATAAAAAAATTGTGATTTTGTCATGTTACGCTTTTCTACATGCATCTCTAGCAATCATGAAATCGATTGCTTGGAGACTTCCGGTGTTGTTTCCAACATTGGAAGTGAAACTGCAGACCAATAGATCTTAATTGTTTGCGTAAAAGTTTACAGAAATGCCTTTATAAAAGTAGGTACGAGAATTTTTTTCACGATAACGTAATTGCTGTAATTATGTTTGAATGAACAGGAAACGCTTACTAAAAAGCTGTGCTATATTATTTGTGTTTAGTCGATAGTGGGACTTACAGGGTTTTGATTAAAACAAACTTGTATACTGCAGTTTTAGCTTCTAATTCATTTTTGTTCTTTGCTTTGTATGTTTCTGACGTATCGTGACATCATTTTAAGTGATATTAAGATTGCTGCGATGAGCCTTTGAAATACTTATCTTTCCAACAATCCCTTCTAATAAAGAGACACATCAGTGTGAATTGGCCCAAAACTTACAGCAATCCCAAATATAGTTTTACTTTTGTCTTAAAAATAATGTAGACGTACTTCAATAATATAAAGTTTTCTCTTTCCAGCAGCACTACAGAAAACATTTCATAACTATTTAAATAACCCTACATGTGTATCGTCGTTGCTATTACGTAATCTTAACCTCATATTTCTCAGATTTCATATTTTCTACATTTTACTAACTTAAAACATTCCACAGGATACAGTTTTTTATTAATCTGTATTAAATTCTAAACATGGCTATAAGGGCAACTGCATATTATATGTACCCATTTACATTTGTTGTGCTTTCGTTACTTTTATTGAAAAGGATTATAATGTTTTCTTCATTTCATTGTTATCTCAATAACGTATTAATTCTACTGTGCTCACATAACCTTAGTTGCTGTAAAGAGACCTTAAATAAATGAAATAAAATGCTTACTTCTTACTGAAAATGCTTAGGAAAATAAATTTTTTTTAAATATGTATGATTTATTTTTTCCTTTCGTTGATATGGCGAAGACAAGTATTTGACATAGGTACAGGTCATTAATGGGTTAAAATGGGTGTAGCAAATATTACCCCAAGCATTGATTTTTAAAATTACAATATGTGGGACATCTCGAAAATCGCCTGTAATTTAGATATAAACTGTCAATGCCTCAGAAACTATTGTAGCTAGAAAGCTGAAAATTGGTATTACTCTATTCTTGATCGATCATAAAAATAAATTGTATAAATTTAAAAAAAAATATCTAACAAAAGCTTCAGATATTTCAATTTTCACCCTTAAGCCCCCCATCAAACCCATGTTTTTGTTTTTTGGCATAGTTAATTTCATTCTGCACATTATGGTTCCTACTTAATGAAGTGGATTTATATATATTTTAATTAAACGACAATTTCCGTTATTTTAACTTGCTGAGGAGACATTTATGAAATTTCGAATAATGTAGAACTGATTGTAATTTTGTTATAGTGCATTTATAGTGCATTTTAAGAGCCATTTATTAAAATTTTGTATTTCCAAGTGCTTACTTAGAAACTTTTAGTACCTATTTTAACTGCCTATTTTAACCCTTTTTGGTGCCCTTTTGCCTACCTAATTCACACATTTTTAGTGCCTATACATCCACTCCCTAGTAATAAGTGAGGGCCAATACACAGGTTATCTACGCTTAGCCCGCTATTGCGCTGTATAATATTTGAGCATACTAGCGAACTATGGTCTATGCAGTAGGTTATCCAGCTCTTAGGGACATATACAAATCGAAAGCCAAAATGCTATTCCAGTTATTCCAGCATAAAATAAATAATTGTAGCGTATTAATTCAGGAATTATTAACAGTTACGTAAACAATTATATGAATAACAATATCTATGATTTTGTAACTATTCGTATGTACGTATCACATATATAAACTATGTATAAAATGGATAGAGTCAACATGAAAAATTCAATGCCATGGCCGGGATTTGAACCACGGATCTCCTGGTTTCCCTTAACCTTTGAGCTACCATGGTCAACGTGCCTTCTTGACATTAAATTGTTCATTTGACTCATATACTTCCCCGGTAGACCACTAGGGGCTCTCGCATCCGAGATACACCGTTCGTGGCGACTTACTATCGTAAGTACTTGAGTCCCAGGCTTCATCATTTAACTTTTATTATTTTAGTTAATTGATGATAATTAATCATTTCTCCACACTAGCCGTACATAGGCTAAGATTTTTTTTATGGATAGAGTCAACATGAAAAATTCAATGCCATGGCCGGGATTTGAACCACGGATCCCTGGTTTCCGTCCAGTCGCCCTTAACCTTTGAGCTACCATGGTCAACGTGCATTACTGACATCAAAGTTGTCCATTTGACTCATATATTTCCCTATTAGCCTATTAGCCTATGTACGGCTAGTGTAGAGAAATGATTAATTACCATCAATTAACTAAAATATGTATAAAATGTTGTAAACCTCAAAAATTATAACCAGGAAAATACGTAGGCATAGTTCCTCCAGACTGTCTGCTAGGTTTCGGGGCAACTAACGCTGCAGCTTCCGTTGTTGCTACCCCCTTAGCGTTAGTCATAAGGTTTTTGGCCTTCCCTTTTGTATAATTAAAGGAAGGAATTTCCAGTTTCTGGGGAGTTCAGAAAAGGGCTGTGTTGGAGCCGAATCGAAATAGTCTGGCGAAGTCTCAGATATTGAGAAGTGTTAGGCCGTAGCAGCCTCAAGCGACGTGAACTGTGAGATTATTCCGCGATATCCAAAGTATTCTCCAATTAACATAAATATTTTAAAGGTTCGAGCATATATGGTTAAGAGTACATTCCGCGAGTGCCGCCTTTAAGTGATTTATCACTTAAAGCAACTGCAGACATCCGAGTAACTTGACGCCGATACAAAAGAATTACAAGACTCTCTATTCAAGAATCCTGAGAAAAACCCCAATTCCCAATCCAACCACATCACCTTTTCCATAATTTCGTAGTGAAACATATACTTGTCCAGGCGAACACTGAGAAATTAGCACCTCCTTAGTCACAGCATCGACGAGTATCACGAAGGCAACAGATCGTCGCTTGGAAGCTCGACGGAGTGAGGGACTTTGGAGATAACGCGACGAAGTATAGTGCGTGGCTAGAGCGCTAATCTCTGCTTACATGCCACGGACACTCCCACAATTTGAAGTGGCGAAGCTTGTATTAAAACAGTAAGTAATTTAGAGGAGCATTTTCGAATTATAACTTGGGAGTATAATTCTCAGTTTATTATGTGCAATGTGTTATATTGCTAACACAACGAGCTTTTGAGTCCATATAAACAACTGATATTAACGCATAGAAAAAGGAAAAACATTAAATATTAAAGGTATTTTAGTTTATTATCCCCCCTTTTCTTGTAATTTACATCCTCCAACGTAAAGTTACTCGTATATTGGACGATGAACGAAATTGGTGAACTGATGCTCACATGAGTCCGGAGTTCATGGAGCATAGAGTTACCTGACATTCGTCTATCAGGATAATGGAAAACCCCGGAAAAAACCTTATCGATATAACTCGCCCTGGCCGATATTCGAACTCGAACTCTTGAACGTGAGGTAGACAAGCTACCATCTACGCTACCGAGGCGGGCATTATCCCCTTAGGCATTAATTGTCAAACTCGTTGTTATAAAATGAGGTATGTGTCTGCATATTTATAACCACACAACGTTTTTCTACATTTCCCTGAAACCCATAGCATATATGAGAGACTTACTTATGGATGTTAAAATTCATATTCCATGTTATATGTACTAGTTTCATTAATGGTGATATCGACCCATTTTATTGCTTTTGAAGAACATTAGTTCAGAAACGTAATAGCTTCAATGCCTTTCATTACAAAATGAACCCAAAGAAAATACATCATTTGCTGCTAAGCAACCCTTATCTTTCGAAGAGTTGCTAATAGTCAAAATTCTGTTTAAGTATCTTATAAGTATGTCCCCTCTTGTGCAAATATGTGCACATATATTTACTTATAAATGATTTGATGTACATGAAAACGTTGTACAGATTAAATTACAAAAGGAAACAAAGAGGTAGGATATGTACATCACTGAGATTAAACTCCGGTTTATAGAATGCCAGCAATGTTAATCATTCTAATAGTGTACATAATCTTCACGAAAGTTAAAAGCATATGGGGGCTAGCCGTTCTGCGAACTCGAGCAAATCGCAAGCTTGCCTCTCCTATCAGCGCTGCCGCATGTGGTACACGCATATCACGTGCATGGACTAAAAACATTAACTACGCTCGGATGAATTAAATATATGAAAATGGCAGATGCCAATCTTATAATAAAGAGGAATTTCATTTTCTGATCGTGACCGTACAGAAATCATACCTCTATGATACTTAGAACGGAGCCATGAACGTTTTATCTTCACATGGTTATGGCTACCGAACATCCATCTATGCAACACAGATAATACTGAGAAACAACAACCATTCCTTCCTTATAACACTTATCACAAGCAGAAACAGAGCACCTATAGAAGTCACGCAGTTGGAAACAGACTGAGTTAATGTCCAGTTCGTTCTCAGCGTGGTGGAATGTTATTTTGTTAAAGTAAACGGCCTCGTTAAGTCGTGTGTCGAACTCGAGGTGAAATATTTTTAATGTTACACTAAATTATTGTTACACAAATAACTTTTCTCCAGTATTTGTGATCCCAGTGCATGACCATGTCCCTCGAAGCTGAGACAAGTTATTGTTTGATCAAAAAAGGTGAAGTGATTCATTCTCAAGACAAAAATTATATTTGATATGAACAAGTATTTACGAAAGCTCTCGAATCCAGAATATAGGGTAACTGATTTGCAAAAAACACAGCAATTAACTGTGGAAGCTTCTTTATAAGTAGTGTACAACTGTATACACCGTGTCACGAATTTGTAGTGAAGCAGCTTCATCCGTAGATAAAGGGAGCATGCTCTATTACTATGTCCGGGAAAGATGCACAAAGTTTCAAAGTGACCTACTGGATTGGAAACTGTGCTTGTTTTCCACTGCTGTGACGTGTATCAAGATAATATTTTAATGAAAGGGTAGAGCCAGACTGAAAAATTCAATGTCATAGCCGGGATTTGAACCATGGATCTTCTGGTTTCCGTCCAGCCGCTCTAACCATTTGAACTACTATGGCCAACGTGCCAACATGATATTAAATTCTCCCGGTAAACCACTAGGAGTTCTCATAAACACATGAGACAACTACCTTAATGGCGACTTACTATGCTGTAAGTACTTTAAGGCCCGGGCTTTATAGTTCGGCCCACTATTTGGTACAATTAATGGAAATTAATTGTTCTTTCACACTAGCCGTGTGTAGGACGCACTATGAAAGGGTAAAGCCAGACTGAAAAATTCTATGACATTGAAAGGGTAGAGGCATTGAATTTTTCTGTCTGGCTCTACCCTTTCATAGTGCGTCCCACACACAGCTAGTGTGAAAGAACAATTAATTTCCATTAGATTTTAATGTTTATAAGTATTTAATGTGTTTATTTACGGGAAAAATAGTCAGATATTTTGTTGGCGTTTAAAACGTGCCCTTATGTACAGAACATCTGCCGGTACATGCACTATGCTTGGCAACAGCGCTCCGCTTGAGTAACGGCCAGCGTTCGCAAACCTTTAACATTTGCTAGCGTTATAGTACTACATGATTGTATGTATATGAACTTCTTGATGTGGACTATTCACGAATGCCATGTTTTGTTGCTATCGTGGATAACATTCATTGTGTTTGTATAAATACATTTATTCCACAAATCCAGGTGTTACATCTAGATGCTAAATGGAGCTTATAAGGGCAGGTTATCTATGAATTACAAGTTACATAGACCTGATAACAAAAGAAGGATGGATTAACTCTCGAACAGAGAATATAATTTTAGGAGAATATATGTTTGAAAAACCACATACTATCCACAACGTTTTCCCCCGAGTGCGAAACAGTTTTTAAATCCGTTACTACAGAATACCTGAAAATTAAAAGTTAATAAATCATAAACTGTGGCCCAAGGAGCATTTTGGATAGTCAAAAATAAAAATGGAAAAAGAAAAAGAAGAGAAAAAAGAAATTGGGAAAGTGGAACTTAAAATTTAATGATGTAATTTACCAAGGTTCAATTAGAAGTAAATTTATTGTACGAAAATTTTATTAAGAGCAAATTGTACATAAAAATGTCCAGAAGATTTGAAGCAAAATAACATCCCAAAATCAATCGAAAATGTATTTCATATATTTTACCAAGATTCAAAACCCTATTACTTTAAATGATTTTATGTGCATACGATATTTTTAACACTTTGCGTTTAAAGACGCATCACTATAATTTATCTCGACGTAGAATTTAATAAGGTAACGGCTATGCAGAAAGGCAAACAGAAGGGCTTCAACCTGAGCTCCCAGAAGAGTTATCTAAATCTCTCTGGACGTGAGAGGTAAGTCAGGAATCCTCTTACTTATACATGAAACTACAAAAGACATGGGGTAAGAAGGGGTACGCATTAAAAATCGGATTAGTTATGCCGTGTGTAAACAGAGGGCAGCTCTTCAGCTTCTCGAATCATTTATAACGGACGAGAAATCTGGCAACTTTGTGAGGTTAAGTCTTCAGCTAAGAAACAGGCAGCAGTGTACACAAAAGAAGTTGTGTCCCTCACATAATGTGGACAGAACAAACACGAATGTGGGACACGGGATCAAGAAGTATCTACCCAAGTTAGGCAAATTGTTGTGGAAAGTACTGGTCAAGACTAAACGATAGCAAGTTACAAAATGATCAAAACTACTAGCTTGTTAGGTTATGTATATTATTTGGTTTCATCTTAAAACGGAAACTCCATAATCATATAGGTAAATACTTTGAAAGTTCTGGAAATAGATGAAGTTCACTATCGTATTTGCTTGTTAATCAGTAAAGTCTCTTATCTTAGAAGCAAACCTTTCCTTTTAATTGACTACTCGGGGTAGCAGGCTTTCTCATATAACTGGGTTTCAATGTTCCTTTTTTTATCATATACATATGTCATTCAGTAATTAGTGGCAACATTTGAATTAATAACAAATAAAACATTTTTGTAGCATCCACGTTATTGCAGGGCTTGGAAATAATCTCCTCCAAAATGAATCAGGCGCGGCTCCGGCGAATTGATTAGTTGACTCAGAAACTTGGCTAACTCAAATTTGCAAAAGTGAATTTTATACTGGAATAGCGGTTTTGAATTTTGGCGGGGCTTCTCTCTGTATATGAATCCAAACGTTCCTTAAAATTACCTTTATTTTAAGAGTCCTCCCTTTCATTATGTCATATCTCGTCTACTTCCCTAGTGGGATGTTGCACGAAAAGCCTGTTAACACTAGAAGTACCGGCAAGTATGGTCTTCCGAGAAGGACCAAACCACGATTTTGGCGGGTGCAGTTTTATTTGCCCTTTTTAAAATAGTAAACAAATTTGAATGCATACCGGTTGATCTAATTTTATTTATACAGTTTACCAGTATATAATTTTACATTTGTCTGAAGAATTACATGGGAAAATGAACATTTTAAGCCCAAAATTAATCCAAATATATACGATAACCAAATGTGATATGGACAACTTCCCTTAGAAAACACATGTGTTTCAACATAAAGTTTTGAACACCACAGCATATAGTAAAAAAACACTTATAAACCTGATTTGGCTCATTCAAAACCACCTGCGGCATTGTAGCACATAACCCACATGTATTCAGCGTTGCTTAAACATGGTTCACAAACATACTTGCTGCATTTCTTACAGAAATGCTTGCTCTTATTCTTCCCTCTGCATCCGCAAATTTCGCAAGTCTTCCAAATGTTGCTCTTCTGAGGTACTGTGTCAGAAAGTGTACTTTGTACCTTTAGGGATTTATATGCTAATGGCAACTTTTGTGCTAAGTTGTATATGAACTGACGTCTGCTTACTTTTTCACCTGTTACTTTTCTGTAGATTACCCAAACAATAATAGCTGCCATGGCCAACACATTGAAAAACACATGCATAGGCTCTGCATCCATATTTCACTGTGTACAGTCGAACCATTTGATTGTCGACGTGAACGCCGTAATTGATGTTATTGTAATACGCCACTGATTCTGATAGCCTTTTAGGACGTTGTTTATTTATAGTAACTGTGTCATGATTGAACCCAAAAGGAGCGCACTTTTGTTCTTTTTCCCCTGATAGCATGTCGGAGTTATGTCACCTGACATAAAGTACAGTTGTGTGCAAAGGTGCTGTAGCACAGTTTGCTCATTGACAGATTTCCCTTCTACATTTCTTTACTGTGCCCACAATGTTTGTACTTTTACGCTTCAAACTTTCTGCAATGCATTTAGTTGTGGAAGAACTTGGCACATGTAATATTTCTTCCTTCAAAAACACAGGGCTGTATAAGACGCATGCTCTGCACGAGGAACATCTGTAGGGTGCTGCTCGTCTTTGCCCAGGTACCGAAAAACCATTCACCAGATACTTTTAATGTGCATCAACTGCAAGACAAAAATTTATTCCAAATTTGTCCGCTTTATTGCTCATATATTGAATGAAAGTGCATCTAGCTTTGCAAGGAAACGGTTGCTCATTCAGTGATATTTTCACTTGGAGTGTAACACTACAAGGAACTGGCAGTAAAAGGATTCTAGACAGGAGTAGCAGCTGCAAAGCGATCTGTACTTAGTCTTTGAGAGCACGTGTCCTTGTCATGAAATCCCATAAACCACAACATTTCAGCGAATTTGTTTCTGCTCATTGTGCTCCTGAGAAATGGTGGTCCCCAGGCATTCGATCATAACAACTTCACCGGAAAGATATTTGCTCCAACACCTTGAACATACATAAGTGGTAGCATGAACTGCCCCACTTAGGCAACAAAGCTTTCTTACTCATTGACAAAACGTCGGCAGAATGTCATAAACCAATCAGGAAGGAAAACAGATGTGGACAGTTGCGAAGGCTATTGTTCACACTTCCTTACCCGTCAAAATGAAGGATGGTGGTCCTTCTAGTAGGAGTTGTTTGTACCAGTTTTTAGAAAGGTCCAAAATGCTTAATTTTTGTGCAAGTGTTTGTCATAAGTATTTATTAAAAGTCGTAGATCATGGGAATTGCAATAACAAACCATAAGTAAGATATAAGTCTTCTAGAGCAGCACATGCGTCAAAACGACGGGTGCGGTCCTTCTAGTGTTAAGCTTAACGTTCTCAAGGTAATTTATAATATATAGACGTGAGCGTTCCCGAAGAGTGTCTGCATTTTGTTAGCGTTTTTTTCTCAGCTCCTTCAATCCGACACAATTATGTTCCTCATATGTAGCAATGAGTCTTATGCTCCAACCAAAAGTTTTCTAAACATAGCACTGGTGTTGGCCTACCGATATTTACCACGAACCGTTTATCATTTTTCCATAAAGAAAAGGGCGTCTTGTGTTTCATTCATTGTAAATCCCTTAAATATGAAAAATTAAACACTTCGCATAGTAGCAATAATCACTGATCACATAAAAATTGCGTTCTTTCAAAGGATGCAAACTGATATTACTCAGTAGCACATGACACGCGGGGCTCGCTTAAAGCGGGTTACCAGTTCTACCAACAAATCTCTTTTCAAATAAACGAGTTGGTGCGGAATATTCGGCTCCTTTAAATCGATCCGTAGCCATGGTAACCAGCAATACATTCTGCCCCATCAACCTGTCCTTACTCACCGCAAGTGTTAGTCACCTTGGCCTTTTAACAACGAATCACTAGTCGGGAAATAAGCTAAGTACATTATCGACACGCGAGCGCAAAGAGAGCGCTTTCATTACAAAACATAGCTTGGAGGACTAGAACATAAAACATAACAATTTAACTTTCTCAAAAACAAGTAGGTAACTCGGCGATTCAAACGCATCAAGGAAGAACCACCCCTGACATGAAGAACTCACCTCCACATATAACGGAGCCAATGGATGTCATCCACATCGTCTTGTTGTCCTAATATTTGAACAGACTGCTCTACTGCTGCTATAATTGCCTATCTGTTTCTAAAGCGAACTTCCCTAAATTGTAATTTCATTTTCACAGAAAGCTCGAAATCATATGGGCTCATATCTGGGGAGTATGGAGGATGCTCCAGAATTTCTCAGTTCCACCTGCGAAGTAAATTAACAACAGGGTCAGACGTGTGAGAGGGAGCACCATCATGTAACAAAACTTCTTCTTAAGTATGTGGAGAATCGTACAAGGAGCATACAAATTCCCTTATTAGTTCAATACAAGTCCAACACCGATGTTCTTTCAGGAGTGCTCTAACAGCATTCACATGGACATCATCACTTGCTGATTGTGATCTGCCAGCTCCACGATTGTTATGAACGTCTTCCCTTCCTCTACTATATGCATTCGCCCACCTAGCCACGGTACGATACGGTAAAGACTGTCCACCACAAGCTTCCAATAATTCTGTATGGTATTGTCGAGCATTGATACTTCCTGCAACCTGAATTTTAAAGAAGCATCTTTGTTCGGATTTACTAAACGTATTTAGAGTACTAAAGATAACAGCCTGCCATTCAAGTGGCTAAAATGTCTTACTAAATAAAATTATTGTGTTCAAACTCACAGCTAACAAACGTTAGAAGATCTTTTTCATTGTTATCAGCTTACAAGATTTACCTCTGATAGTGCCAAATGCAGGCAGTGTTCCCACTAATTTTTTAATAACTCATCTATGAGTGACTGTAATCAATATTTCACGAGAGTTTGGAAATACAAGAAGTTAAATTTGATTGTTTGATTTTAAAATCTTTACCATCGTTAGGTTATAACATTTGAAATTACTGAATGAAATTTTCAATTTATAACTTTTCGCAAGTCACTGAAAGTGAAACTCAGAAGTGGAAAATAGGTAAATCTGTTAGACTTTTAAATAGTGAATATCGTTTGCGTTAGTCTACTATATGCTTATGAGGAATATTGTATTCCACCCAAAAGTTTTACTCCCACCGTGATTTTACTCGAAATAGTATTCTCGACTCTCTAAATAAAATAAAACTCATTTTAATAAAGGAATTAACTCTATTATGTTCAACCAGTGTCACCGCCATTGCGCACTGTACCAGTTGCACACAATTACCGGATACTACAATATTATCAATTGGTTGTTACGATAATCATCGCTGCTACATTGTTTTCTAGCTAGGCACACTTCACCACTCAATTCATCGAATTTAGCACAGTAGTTAATATTTACTTCTGTTACTTAAGAATTATACTGAATAAGTAACTCGTGTAGCTACACGCTATCTCTCTATGCACTGTAGAACTCCAGGTGATAGATAACTTGACACATGCTACCATATTTTGCTTGGTTCTTTCCGCAAGTTCACAGATAAGTGTTTCCTTTCCAAAGAATGTTTCAATCCACCCCTCTTTCGATCTCTCTATTTAATATTGCTTCCCTAATTGCTGGAACTGCCAGGTTCACAAATCTTCTGTGCTTGTATAACAGGTTTTGCCAAATTTTACGTAATTTAAGGGACAAATCTCTTAACTTTAAAGAAAAGTTTGACTGCCTGCTGGTACAAATGGTTTTAGTTAACGTTTCATACAATTATGAAATATTTGTTACAAAAATTCAAACATTAAATAAAGTTTTTTACATTCGCTTTTCCATATATTTGTCTTCAAACTTTTCCCTTTATTAAATAACGGGTAGTTTCTGTTTACAAATTCAAATATCTGATTTCGAAATTGTTTTGTTTTACTCCACTACCATTGTATTCTTTTCTATCATTCCCAGACTAATCGTTCATTTCCATCATATACTTTTGAGGTCAGAACATGACCTGATTTTGTTGACGTTGTGAGATCTTCACTGTATTTCTTTTAGCTACATTCGCAGCGAAAGGGCAGTAAAACACGAAATACGTGTGACAGAACATAAAAATGTACAGAGATGTGTGGTGTAAGTTAGTTATATTCGTGTATATGAGAGACGGCATAATAAATCACTATGTAATACTGATTTATTTATATACATGAGGCGGTTTTTAGGGAGGGAGGTCTCGCCTTGTCTAGTGAATAAAATATTGCAGTGATCCGAGCTGGCATGTTTTAATGCAAGCATGCCGGTCTTTCTATTTTGGCTTCACTGCCACTCTCATAGCTCATCCTAAACTATCATGCTTACAGCGCTACCTATATCTGTAAGAATAATATGTGATATCAATTAGTTGTCACAGGTACAAAAGTTTGTTGGTCAGATTAACTTACATTTATAAATTTTTATAAGTTCAAAGATTTATTTTAATTCATAAGAACGGGACACCTAAAAGTTTAACATTTATACTTCGATTGTTATAATTTCGAGTGATAGAATTATTTCTAGTACGAGTCGGAAACAGTTGAATTTTTCAATTTCAAATAGTAAGTCACATTAAATAGGTAATCCTTACCCTCCATGAAATTTAAAGTCAACTTAACTGATTTTATTCATCCTCACACGCACACCAACGCAAAACCTGAAAAATGATATTATAGTTTACCACTGAAGCAGCTGGTAGCACATGCTTATAAAAAGAGATTGGAGTTGCAGGTAATACACATGTAGCATTAGCATCAAATTCTAAACGCATATTCCGCAAATATGTGCTGACTTTTAAAGAACGTCAGTGAACTCTAGAGATCAACGGATGTGCTGAAAATAGAAACAGCCCAAAATATACAAGCGTGGTCCGAAAAGTTTCCGACCTAATAAAGATACAAGACATTCTTTCAAATGTTATTTTATTTTTCAACATAGTCTGCTTGTAACTCGGCATTCTTCTCCCAGGGATGCTCCCAACTCTGTAATCCGTCCAAATAGTACTTGGCCTTTTTCTGTGCAAAATAATTATTCACGAATGTGATTGCCTTTTCATTTGAAGAAAATCTGTCCTCCGAGGATCAGATGAGGGAACCAAAAGAAGTCGCTTGGGGCTAGATCTAGTAAGTAAGGCGGATGGTCAACCAGTTCAAACCGTAATTCGTGGATTTTCGCCATTGCAACAGCTGAGGTGTGAGATGGTTCGTTAAGTTGGTGAAACAGGATTTTCTTTTTCTTCAAATGTGGCCGTTTTCCGAAAGTTCTACCTTCAGCTTATCAAGTAATGATGCGTAGTATGTTAATGCAATGGTTTTCCATTTTGATGATAATAGATTAAAATAACTCCATGACTATCAAAAAAAATCTTTAGCCATCGCTTTACCCGCCGAAAAAAAGGCTTTTCTTCTGGAACAGTTCCTCCTTTGCGGTCCACTGTTTGGACTGTATTTTTGTTTCGGGCGTATAATGGTGTATCCAAATTTCATCTGCAGTAAGTAATCGGCGCCAAAAATCGGATTTTTTGCGCGTAAACGACGCCAACAGAGCTTTGGAAATGTTCATTCGAACACCCTTTTTGTCTAACGTGAGCAAACGTGGCACCCAACGCGCGGACAGCTTTCTCATGTATAAATATTGATTTAATGTGTGACAAATACGTTCTCTTGACATGTTCATAGCCTGTGCTCTCCCCACTTTAATTCGTCGGTCGTGCAGCACCATTTGGAGAACTTTGGCGATGTTTTCCGCGGTAGTTGCAGCTTTGGTCGTCCTGAACGTTCATCGTCTCCCAAGCTTTTACGGCCACCTTTAAATTCAGCTTTCCAAAATTTAACTGTAATAAATAATGGTGCAGAGTCCCCTTACACAGAATCCAACTCATCTTTGATTTGCGTAGGCGTATTGCCTTAAAAAACAAATATCTAATGACAGCTCAATACTCGATTTTGTCCAATCTCATGATAACACTCACATCAACTCACTCAAACTACTGTTACATACCAACTGAGCGTCAAAAATTGCTGATACTTCGGTGAGTATCTGTCAACAGATGAACGACGAAATTCACTAGCTTTTATTTACAAGTGCTGGAATCTTCATGTTGAGGTCGGAAACTAATCAGACCACGCACTTATATCATCTTTATTCATGTATCATTTTTATATTCTAGGCGTTGCTTGTTACATTAGATAATCAACTCCATTTGCCTTTCTTCCGACAGTAAAAGCTTCCCATTACACGAGTTCTGTTGAATGAAGACAAGAAAATATTTAGCAAATCTGCAGAAGTGTTTGTTACTGGAAGTCATTTCTATTCACAATTTACTGGATGACAGTAAAATATTGAAAACTAAAGTTTGGGTCAAAAATAATAATAATAAAAACTTAAGAGCACTGTATGTTAGAACTTTCAATGTGAAGAAAATTAACCAAATTGTTGAGGATTACTCTAAAACTTACTAAAAGAACAAGATTTTAAAAAGCATGTATTCTGCTTTGTTTTAAAGTTCCCTTTCTTGCATTAAAAGCTATAAAACAGTGCATGCTGTTATACTTTGCTAACCTAAATGAGGGAAATCATTTTAATAGAGTTCATGGGTGAATCATTTTATTTTTCCTCGCATAGGCTTTGCTATTTTTGGCTTAGTTTTCTTCGACATTCACCGTTGCGGCTTCGGCAAGTATTACGTTGAAAGCAGCGTTCATTTCATGCGTTGTCCTAGAGATTTTATAATTATTTGTATTAAAACGTGAATAAGCTATGTTAAAATGCATCTATTAACACCTTATTAAAAAATCTGAATTACTATTTATTATTTTTAACCCAGAGTGGTAATCCCTAACAATTATTGCAACAATATTCAATAATACTCGTAAATTAAATATCTGTCCATCTGTCCAAGGACTAAATGAGATACAACTTGAAAACAAATTAATTGAACTGTTTTTAAAATGCGAGTAAAAATATAATCACAAATAAATGTCTTCAATTTCTTTACTTTGATATGATCATATTTGCTCCTGCAAGCAACTATGGCATCTTCCATCTTTCTCTATTGCAGTACATTCATAAAGGCCAGCATAATTTCCTTCCTTAATTCGTTATTCAATGAGAAAATAAGCTGGAGCATTTCACACTTTAACCTTGAAAATCACCATGGTTATATCTGAAATTTAATATGTACACCTACACCTCCCACACTTACGAAATTAAATAAATGATGACAAAATTACATTGGAAGGTTATATATATATAAAGGTGTGTGTTTTATATATATGTGTGTGTGTCTGTTGTGTGTTGGAGGGTGGAGAGTGGAGGGTGGTGGAGTGTGGAGTGAGGGGGCTGAGGGCGCTGAGGGCGAACAATCATCAACGAAAAGAGTAAATAGTGGACTGCGTTGAACCCAGAACTATAGCAAAATAAATTGATGTGAGTTTATTTATTCAATTGAGGCAGATTTATTCAATTCGGTCTTATCTAAGGAGATCAGTTACCTTAAAATGTTTTGCCCGTCACCTTGACCCTCCAATCGAGGTCTAGTGCTTGCACATTCCTTACAAAATATGTGTAATGTGTCTCCAGAAAACTATCTAACTAGTAGATAAAAAAAGAACTCTGGGTACTTTGTAGAGAATATTAAAGGCTTCTCAGGATTTTGCCTGGCAGAGAAAGCTCTCGTGAAAAATAAAATTTCAGTTTATTTCTAAAAAATCACGTATTTAGAAGCTCAGATTTAAACGCCAACAAATATAACAAAGTTAAAGCTCAAATGAAATAATAATGTGATCATCAAAATGCAGAGATAAAACCGCATTTGCAATATGTTGAGCTTTCATAGCAATCTCTGAAGACCTGGGTCGAGCAATTGAAGACGAGGCTTTCATAAGTCCAGTCAATTAAGTTTAGAGGAAATCAACAAAAACTTCATAGCTTCTGCAAATGATGTGCCAATATTATGATTTTTGTAACACGTGAACTTTGTCTCTTATTTGTTTTACAGTTCAGTAGTTTGAATTAATTACCTTTGGTACTTTATGATAGTATTTATAAAGAATGTGTTGCATTTATGAAACTCATCATGGTTACTAATGCATTGAATGGACTATTTTATCAAATATATAAAGGAAGCACCTCTAAAGATGCAAGAATAATGAAAATATTTTATAGTGCTCATATGTGTGTTGAACCACGTTTCATTTGTAGTATAATAACAAAAATAGACATTACATTCATTCAGTTATCCTAATCTGTATTCCCCACCTCACTTCCTGACACTTCCCCATTAAATATCTGTCCATTGATATATTTACCACACAGAGTTTGAAAATACGATTGTTTTTCAATAAGATCTAAAGCAAGATACTTTAAAATGTCCTTGGCTTTCGCAGCTTTTAGAGGAATTTCTTTGTCGTAAGCTTTCTTCAGTATGGTTTCAGCAAACTTTGTGTTTCCTTTCATTAGGAATGTCTCTGTCATTAAATCACTAGAGTTATTGTTAGCAGGAACAATTATATATATATATATATATATATATATATATTCAATAATCTTATATGTAGTCAATTTCCGCTTTTCTTGCTCTTTGGCCATTGACATAGGTTCCTTCAGCTTGTTGAAAGCCATCTTGTAGTTCTTGAACGTAAACTGTTGAACATCACATACCTTAAAGTTCTTGTATGAGTCGTTTATTATGCTTATGCACACGATGCCCGTCTGGGCTGCAGAACAACATAACATAACTGGACTTGTGTAGCAATAAAACTCATTAACTCAGTAGCAAGTGCAAATACCTGAAACTTGATGTTTTAATGACGATAGAGCTATAGAAGAGCTACAGGAGAGCTAGAATCTTCAATTATTCCTCAGTGATTCAAGTGATTCATTCATGCATGTTAATTCTCACTATTCAACTGTTAAGGCAACCTAGAAGGCCACACTGTTCATGACTGATCTAATGTTTAGAAATTTGCTATGTATCCCTGGCTTTACGTAGTCCTAAATTGCGTATTATAGGATTGAGAAGGTATTACTGTCTCAGTAAACTCTGCCAATCGTGGAAACAGTTTCAATCAAACACGGAATGTTGGCAGATGAGACGTGGTGTTGTGCCATTATGACAATTTGAAACATAAGAATTATTATTTATTGTTACTTTCGAATTTCAATGTGATGTTGAGAAATATAGGGAGAACTGACTTTT
Source organism: Mantis religiosa (assembly GCA_030765055.1). NCBI lineage: Eukaryota > Metazoa > Arthropoda > Insecta > Mantodea > Mantidae > Mantis > Mantis religiosa. Next base: position 164,941,356 of record CM060951.1, read on the forward strand.
TGGTTCACCGCAGTGAGAAGGCTTGAAGAAACCAGGATAACCAGCAGACCTACTTCAAACTACGTTATTTTTCCCTTTGCTGAATACACCCCCCCTGCACCAAAATGAATTAAATACTTGAGTGTTAATTTAAAAAACAGTTTAAATAAGGCTGGAATGATGTTAGCTATATTACAAAATTACCTGGCATCAAAGCAAGGCTAATGTCCCATAAATTCCCCCTTATTCCTAAAAATTCGCTTAAAGAAATAATGATGGGTGTTCTACTTCACCTGTGGAAATCCTGCTATTTATATCGCTTATTTGAAATTTCAGGTCTTTTTCCTCAGAGATTCTAGCATCTTCACTTTCTTTTGCAGTCCATTAACTAAGATTGCTCGTTTCCTAAGTTGTCAATCGATAAAATCGTCAGTTGAGTGCAGTCGTTCCCATTCTCTATCTTCTTCCGCTCCAGAAATCACTACATCCGGGATTTAATGCAACAGTGGATATCTGAAAATACTTCCGTGCAATACATTTGCAAGTATATTTACAAAACAAAGGTAAAACATCTGGATATACATTGCTTTGCATGGGATGTAATCTGGAATGCTTAGAAAACTCCCGCTTGGATGTAATGTAGTCGATTAGTTCTGATGGATCTGGTTCTTAACAGTTGAGTAATATTTTACGTAAATGCAGCATTACTATTTATGTGAAATGGAAGCAAAGCACTGTTCGACAATAATTGGTCGTCCTCAAAGGCATATTTCGTATGTTAGCTTTCTGTCATGCATCTTAAAAGCACATAAACTATTATCACAACACAAAACGTTAACTTACGTAGGTTCTTGTTTTACAAATTATTAACGAGCCAAATACTGCTGGTACAATTGTAATAACTGTAAATATTCCTGTCTATTTTTCTCCAATCTTCCTCTCTCGATGTCCCCCCCTCAAAACATATACTTGATTTATCATTTATTCTCTCTTGATTATCTAATATACACATTAGCAATTTTCTCCTGTATTTTGTTTTGAGTGAAATTCATAGCCGATGCCAAGAATAAGAAGTACATAGATCATTTTATAACCTTTTATACCCTTTTATTATATATATTTAAATGCAGATTTAAATGGTTATTTAAAAGCTTTCACAAATCTCTTGTTCACACTGACAGCTCACTTGCACAGTTACACTACAATGCCTTAACTTAAACTTCCTCGAAGGTTATACTTTGTACACATTATAATTTCACTCTAACACCTGTTATTACATGATTTTGAACAGCACGCGGAGGCTAAGACAATTACAAATCACCGTGCGCGCACTGAGAAAGGAGAACCCCGACTACTTTGACTCGTCAGCTTGGAGAGCTTTCCGAGAGAGGAACCAAAGCAACCTTAACCCGCTCACACGGGGAAAAAAGGAAACATGAAACAACTGAGGCATACGCCTCTTAACGGAAAGGTGCAATCACCACAATACGGTTATAATTTTCACATTTGTTTTGCTAATTAATAGATTTTAATCAATTAAAAATATGCATAGATTAGTAGAAAACTATTACAAAGAATTATTTCGTGGTTTGCTGGCTTAAGAACATCCATACGTTTCGTTTACAGCTGCGACGGACATATTCAGTGGCGCGTTCCAAGTTTCTTCAGTAAAGATCTCTCTGAGTCGTATTGAGAAACCTCTGTAGAAACTTCGACCGCGACAGTGATGACGTCCGCTGCAGTTGTGTATGAACTTATGGACGTTCTTGCGCCAGCAGATCACGGCAAAACAGTCCAGAAATAATTATTTGTGATGCTGTCTCCGTCCATAGAAGCTTACGTTCCCTCATGATTAAGAACTGCTCACTATCAACATTCTTAGCTCTCTTCTTCCTCTTCTTCATGTTCTCCTCCTCCGCCTCCTTTTTCTTCTTCAACTATCTACTTTCCTCATATGTAGGACTTCCTCGCCCAGAACTCATAAATGAATTCCCAGGAGGACGCCTGTTGAGGACCATAGACTTCGGATCACGTAGTGCCCAGCTTGGGCACTAGCCCGATGCCTGTTATGACTGAGAGATACGTGACGTAATAAGGGCGAAATGAATTAAATGGAAGGTGATCATGAAGTGATTGGGGGAATAATGACGGAAGAAACCAAAGATCCCGCATAAAACCCGCCCCTGCGTCGTGTTGTTCACCCCAAATGCCACATGCGGTCGCCGGAGATTGGACCCGAGTTGCCTTGGTGAGATACAAGCGGACTAACCGCTCACATATGGCGCGGCCCACTTCAGGCTTTAAGGAATAAAATACAATTTCTTGTGACCGATGAATAGAAGACGCTAGTTACGGATATCGGAAGGAAAAGCAGAAGCCACCGAGAGAAAGGAAATCCCAGGAGAGCCAGAGGAAATATATGGAGAGAACCGGAGTGGTCAGGCACATAGGTAGAAGAAAAATGAAAACCCGGATATCTGGAACTGACGAAACGCTCCATCTACCTATGCCAGTCCCTTTAGGAGCTGGATACCAGTAGGAGGAAGCTGTGGATAGCAGTTGCAGAAGAGTAAATTTAAAATTGTAGAAAACAGCCTTTCGCAGTTTGTTGTAGTAACTAAAGTTGTAGTACAAATGTAGATTTGGCTGGCCCTGTAGCTCAGTCAGTAGAGCACCTGTCTGCCGTGCTAGGGGTCCCGGGTTCGATTCCCGGCAGTGAGAGTGGGATATTTCTCCGACCAAGATCATTCCTCATCTTCCGCAGTCTGCAAGTAAGAATGAGTGTGCGAATGTGTGTGTGTGTGTGTGTGTGTGTGTGTGTGTGTGTGTGTGTGTGTGTGTGTGTGTGTGTGTGTGTGTGTGTTATCTAATGATTAAAGCCCAACGAATACGAGTTGACACCTTCGATATGTTCCAAAGGAGAACGACCGCCAATATGACCATTTGCAGTTAAAGGCAGGGTAAACATGGGAAAAAATGTAGATTTGAATTACATTGTTAGAGTAGAAGTAAATACCTTTTAGATTAGACTAGACGCGTAAATTTGTAAGATTAATGGTATCCAGTAACCTGAGGGTTGGCTGGTTCGTTAAAGTAGCAAGTAGGTTATATCTGCAAAATTTGCAAACTGCTTTGTGTAACTTGATTTAAATTGGATAAAGTTAAAATTAAAGTATGCATAATAAGGCCTGTTATAGATTCTAGAATCCTAGATACCGAGATTTTACTTTATTTTAACTTCCATTCATTTTGAATTAGCTTTTCAGAATAGATAAAACATAAAAGGTAGAGAAAATGTAATTACACAAAATCTAGGTCTTGTTTCAAAGTAGAAAAATTCATTTTATGCGTGCACGTGTGTATGAAGTAATTTTTTTGAAATTTTCCTTGTAATGACTTTGAATTTTCAAACTAATTTTCTGAAATGGAAAGTTCTTATATATTAGCCCGCCTTGGTAGCATGGTGGTAGCATGTCTGCCTCACACTCAAGAGATCCCGAGTTCGAATCTCGGTCAGGATGAATTACCTGGATAAGGTTTTATGCGGGGTTTCCCCTTAACCTGTAAGACGAATGTCGGGCAACTCTAAGCTCTATGGACCCCGGACTCATTTGAGCATCATTTCATCCCTTCCATTCATCTTCCGATATGACATGACGTAAATTACAAATAAAAAAATAAATATTAGAAATCTTATATCGCAGCCTTTACCTGCTGTTTCTACAAGGAAATGTCAAAATATGAATATAAGTTGGACGTTTATCTGCGTTGGACGTAGTTGGAAAACCTTTAAGAATTGCTTGTGGCAAAATATGTAGAGAAAGTCATAAATGTAGCAGCAGCGACCTCTTTTTTCTTTTTTTTCTCGCGATTATCCAAAGAGAACGAAATTTGAAAGCATAAAATAGCGATTTATTTTAAGACAGCAATTAAACCACCACGTAGCTAGTGTAAATAAAAGTAAGCATTAGGTCATAATTCTAAGCTATTGCTGGTTTCGTATATATACTTGTACAACTCTCTACATCAAATGTTTACTTACATCGAAGTCTGAGATATTGCTCACAATATGTCAATATCTTCTATCAAAATGGTGTTGAAGCCTTTAAGACTCCTTTCGTAAATAATTTTCTCATTTCAACAATTTTATGGCTTAGCTACAACAAAATGACATCTTCACTGATTACATTTTCTGAGAACTGTACCATTTCTATCATTTCTATGGAAGCATTGCCACGCCGAGGTGTTACCGCTGCGCTTCCTACGGAATCATGTAATTGCAAAGTTCGTGGCAATCGCCTCGCTCAAACGCGTGAAAGCCACAATGCTAGGTGATCACACCTTAAATGAGACAATTAATTTCCAATTTATAAGTATGTATAATTACAGAATTCTGCTAACAGCCTCTAAGGGAAATTGTGTACATATATACCTCTTGCCTATAAATTCAAATCAAACTATTTGGAAACTTCTACTGTGAATGTTCAAAGATTTTTATTTTTTTGAGAATGAAATTGTTTACTTTCTGAGAGTAACATAAAAACTAGTAAAAATGTTTGGGTCATATTTTATGATCAAAAGAAACCCTTTACTCACAATCTCCGATGCGCGAAATAAAGTTTCTAGAGCTCATATTTCATGGATCTCACTGTCAGTAGATCCGTTAATCTAGGTTCTCCTTGAAATCCCTAGAGAACGCCTAAGGCAATGCAAGTACATAGTATAATGCGAAGGGTGGGGGTGCATTCCCTTCGTTCTGTTTCACACATGACGTCACCCTATTCTCGCACCGGGAGTTCGCTTTTTCCGCTCTTCTCTTGTAGCACCAAAGAGTTTTATCATCTCACGTGGAAAAGATTTCAGCAACGCGCTCCAGCGACAATCAGAGGAACTCTGGTCATTACTAGGGCAGAAAAATGCTTTTCTATGAAGAGGATACTTGGTTTAAGCTACAATATATGTAAAAACCTCAGAGCAAACTACATAATTTTGAGTGTTACTGCCAAAAACATTAAAGTATTAACACTAATACCAGGCGTAACTCTTATAACAGCAATATGTGCTGGTTTGCACCTTGTCCCTGTGACTAAATCATTTTAGAAAAACAATTATTAAGCAATGATAAGTAAACCAATAAATAATAATAACAATAGTAATAGCAATAAACTGAAGCTTTCCTGGCGACGAATACGCTCACTTTCTTCTCGGGCAGCCAGCCAGGTGAAAGCATGATTAGATATCAACGTTTCGGAAGTGTACATCTCTCCCGTCATCAGGATATTATAAATTGTTATAAACACAAATGAAACACTGGATATGACACAAATATAAACAAAGACAAAACACTATCAAAATTCGCATTACTGAACAAAAGACTGTTTTCAGTTAATTAAATGCCAGATCTGGAGGTGGCGTGAGTATAGAAAATTGTGTCAAAGAAACGTAACTACTTTACTTGATTATCACGCCGTATTAATCTTTGCTTCTTAATTCGATGGATTTCCATTTTAAGGCCGGTTTCCAAGAGGAGCTGAACAGAAATGCAGCATCACGATTAAGCGTGCTCCTTTCAGAAGAAATCGTCAAAGCCTCATTAATTCTCCGCTCCCAGTAACTGTTGCATTTTGCCAAGATGGTCGTCTCCCGAAAATTGGCTTTATGGTCGTTATCAAAACAATGCTCTGCCAGCCCAGATATCTCAGGTTGCATTAAAAAGTTTGTCCTATATACGGTGTCCCACATTCACAGGTAATGCGCTACACTCCCGGAACTTGGAAGTTCAGTTTGTCTTTCACTGGTCTCAACAGATGTTTAATCTGGCTTGTGGATGGTCCTGATGTATTTGGCGAGAATTCTGCTGATTCTGCCGGATATATTGCCAGTAAATGGAATGTAGACTATAGCGGTAGGCTTATCTGATGCTTGCTGTATTACAGGTTTCCCTATCCTAGCTTTGGTGATCGAGGCTTCAACGTCACAGTCGGCGTACCAGTTTTGACGGAAAGTGAGTCTCAGAGCTTTGTCTATCTCTGATCCCAGCCACTTAAATAAGAATTTCAACACCTAAGACTAAATTTCTGTCAAAAGAGCTACTCCGAATATGACGTTGAAGCCTCGATCACCAAAGCTAGGATAGGGAAACCTGTAATACAGCAAGCGTCACATAAGTCTACCACTACAGCCTGCATCCCGTTTACCGGCAATCTATCCGGCAGAATCAGCAGACTTCTCACCAAAAACAACATCGGGACCATCCACAAGCCACATCCGAAGATTAAACATCTGTTGAGACCAGTGAAAGACAAACTGGACCTCCAAGTTCCGGGAGTGTACCGCATTCCCTGTGAATGTGGGATACCGTATATAGGAGAAACCGGAAGGCCCATCGCTACTAGAATAATCCAACATGAACGGAGCAGTCGTTTAATGCAACCGGAGAAGTGTGCGCTGGCAGAGCATTATTTTGATAACGACCATAGAGCCAATTTTCGGAAGATGACCATCTTGGCAAAATGCAACAGTTACTGGGAGCGGAGAATTAATGAGGCTTTGGCGATTTCTTCTGAAAAGAGCACGCTTAAACATGATGCTGGATTTTAGAAGTGCTTCTCTTGGAAACCGGCCTTAAAATGGACATCCGTCGAATTAAGAAACAAAGATCAATACAGCTTGATAATCAAGTTAAGTAGTTACGTTGTTTGACACAATTTTCTATTTTAACGCCTGACCTGGCATTTAATTTACTGAAAACAGTCTTTTGTTCAGTAATTCGAATTTTGATAGTGTTTTGTCTTTCTTTATATTTGTGTTACATCCAGCATTTCATTTGTAGTTATAACATTTTATAAATATCCTAATGATGGGAGAGATACACACTCCCGAAACGTTGATATCTAATCATCTTTTCACCCGGCTGGCTGCCCGAGAAGAAAGTGAGCGAATGCCTATACTTGTTTACCCTCAGTTACAGATAATTTAAAAAGAAATGCTTTGGCATCTATTCTTTAATGGTATTTGAAGGCTAGCAAATCTTGATTACTCAAAGCAAATAATCTGTTTTATTGCCGTATATATTGAAAGTAACCCAGAACGTTCAATGGCATTAATTTGACAAAAGGGAGCTGTTTTATTCTTTGCCCACATGTCTTATAATATTGAATGTTTTATTGTATTTGGTATAGTCGCAACTGCGGCGACACACACAAAAGGTCCGGCGCAGAGAGATAAGGGACAGATAGTGTCTGGCGGAGATAAACAGCTTGCCTAAGCAGATAAAGATAGCGTGGAGATAAAAGGCATGCCAAGACAGATATAGTGAGGTAAATGGAACATTCTAGTGACATCTTGATTGATAGAGAACAGTCGATTTCTTGATTGCTACAGAATATTCCAGAAATGTCAAGTTATGTCAATGGTGGTATATATAAGAGGCGATACGCCAGCTGAGAGGAGTAAACAGAGCCGTAAACGGAGTTGTAACGAGAGTTGCTGTAAACAGGGTGTAACTGTGAACGCTGTTTGTTTGTGGTCAAGGCCTTGGAAGATTGTATATGTATGTGACGTAATCCTGCTACTTTAAGTGTTCATCTACGAAAAAAAAAACACATTCTGAATTTCTGCAACTTGGATTTTTAATTCTACGAGGTCACAAAGTCACAGTGTTATTTATAAGCTATTTACTTCTTTCGAACAGGAAACCTAAATCACAATTATATATTTAAACATTTTATTAACACATTCTCGAAAGCAGCTGATTTGTGTTCCTTTGTTTTAATTATAAGCCTTCTAGAAGTAACCAAATAATATTCTTGATTTAGTAGTAAATCTGATAGTGCATTAGAGAACCCATCATTGAATTTTAGCCTTTAGTGAAAATTCGTGCCCAAGAAGAAAATAGAAAATAAAATAGGAGGCAAACAGTATATATATATATATATATATATATATATATATATATATATATATATATATATATATTTCATTAGGTAGGCTACTGCTAATGTTGCAAAACTTATATGGGTGCATGTAGCGTCTAACACGGGGCGATTTGAGTCAGCTCCGCCTTGTTTTTTATAGCAGGATTAAACTAGCCTGAGATAGAGTATAGAGGAATGTGTAACGTAATTACGTTTGCTGTACGTACGGTGCTTATGCACGCCTTCCGAGTATGACTTGGAAAATATACAAGTGTTTTCACATAACTCACCCATACATAATACTGCAGTTACAATATAAAACTATATCTTAGGCAGGTTTCTTCACCTGCTGTAGTAGTTTGCTTGGTATATCAGGACTCGGTTGAAGAAAGCAGACATTTAGGTCCCATTAAGCTTTTCGTTTCACTTTTAAATATAAATATGATTTAGAAGGTTTGGCGCGCGACGAATTCGAGTGGCATGTTAATTTCCGCGAGTGTATAAGTCTTTATTCACTAGTAATATCCAATGTTTTATCCAGCACTTACCCTAATCATTACCTCACCCAACAGTTCGCTGCATTATCTGCAGGGCTGTGTAGCCTGGAGTTACCGACGTTGGAAGCACTATGCCCATGAGCCGAGCTTTGCTCAGCAGAGGGTCATCGCTCTTGAGTCAGTCGGTGTAAGTGGCTGCACCGTCCTATAATGTGGTAAGTGGCGGATATGTTATCTTGCTTTTGTTTCTCTCTAAAACGTGACCTTTAGTTTCTGGCCTGGTGACTTGTGTTCCTGAAAAGAAATATGTTTCATCTTATTTTGTTGCTGAAGGCTAACTTTGCTCTAAGGAAAGAATCAAATATAAATAGTTATTATGTGTGATATATAGATTTCTTTTATTGAGCTGTAACCGCAATATTAGGCAGCGATTGGGAGGCGGCGAATTAATCGAAGTCAAATAATTAAAAAAGAAGATAAATTAATAAAAATCCTTTGCTAAACTAATACAACAATCTCGTTATAATAATATGAAATTAGAATGATTAAAATAGCAAATGACTTAGAAAATAATAAGGGAAGAATATAATTTAATATAACATATATACTAGCATCCGGGCAAGAAAGAGAAAATATTCATGTAAAAATCTGTTCACGTCGCAGAGACAGGAAAGAAGGATGGTTACCTTCTTTGTGCTAGTAAAAGTTCAATGTCTGAGAACTATTGTATTCTTTCAGCCAGGAATGTTTTGGGACAAAGGACTTTCAAAATGCAGTTGAGCATGAACGCTAAAGAGATTTACTTCGCTGATTTGATAACGATGTATACCGTTACAAACAACTCAGGCTAGGTGTTCCCCAACTCAGGGTGGGCGGAACGTCAGTGAGTCATGAGTTTTGAAAACCATGCGAAAATTCGGAATAAAATGAGATACCAATAATAATGTAACATTTGAGAAGGGTGAGCTAGTTTGGTCATGTGATAAAGTTAGAGAGGGAGTCAGCATAACCTTCGAACTGAATGGTGAACTAGGAAAAACCTTACTTACAAGTTGATACTACGACAGGAAGAACATGTTCATGTTCATTGAGAAGAGAAGCGAAGATTTCGAAGTCTGAAAGGTGGTCACCGATCCAAATCGATATACAAACATAGATTCAAGAATTAAACCAAATAATTCTACAACAAACCAGGTATTATTAATACGACTAAGTAGACAACAACCACAAAAATCAATTTCCTACAACCATTCACCTTAGGATAACAGAATTCATAGCTCCAATTAAGCTCCAATTAGAACCCAATTAATTTAACAATGGTATGCAGGTTTGCCGCAGAGTATATAGCAAGGGACAGTCGCAATAAATATTAACTTGTATAAAATAATTAAAAGGTGAAATAGTATAAATATCAAGGTCAGGTCTACACATTTCTGGTACGGTTTACGCAGGAAGCGGCACCCCTTCACCTCGTGATAGTTGTTACCGTATACATACCTTTTCCCATTTGATCCATTTGAACTTCGTTGCCATACCGCTATCCCGTTTGAACTGTAAAAATTTTTGGCCCATCCTCTTACGAGGATCGGTGCACTACTTTTATAATTGAGATATAACAAAATGTAAGAGCTACCTTTATTTTATTTTCTGTAATATTTAGACCAAAGCTACTTTTTCGTTTGTTGGTAATACTAGTTGCAATATTTATAATTATAAAGGCAAATGTTGATTTTCATTACGGAAATTAAATTGCAAAATATAATGTTACGTCTAAAGTAGGAATATGTAGAGAAATTTTGCTTTCTTCATCTAATTGGGGGAAAAAATTGCAGCTGGTTGTTAGAGCCAAATCATTGGAAGAAAATGATATACATTTTACTGTTTTTATTGTATTACTAATAGGTCCATTAGAGCTGTTAATGTAAATATTTATAATTATGCAGAAAAAAATATGTTGATTTTCATTTCCGAAAGCTAGGTTGACAAATTTATTTCCAGTAACATGTGAATATATAAGAAAATGTTAATTACTGAATGAATAGAAGTTGGAGCTGTAGTTACAGATTAACATTTCATTAATGATTGTTAAAACTATTACAAACAGTTTACTTTAAATGTAAGTCTAGATATTATGTTTTATTCATACACTAGTCAAGGTAATATTCTATTCATCCTTAGTATTAAAGTGCTACATTAGAATGTTAATTTCTGTTATTAAATTATAGTGTGATCCATATAAACCTGAACCACTTCAGTAGACCATAACTTTTTAACCAAACATAGGACACACGTGCAACTTTGAGAGAATATAAAACACAATTGGGACATCACAAACCACGCCGTGGCTCAGTGGTTAGACCGCGTGGTTCTCACCAAGGCGGCCCGGGATCGATCCCAGGCGACCGCAAAGTGAGATTCGTGGTGGACAACACGGCGCTTGGGCGGGTTTTCTACGGGACCTCCGGTTTCCCACGCCATCTCATTCCACCGGTGCTCCTTCTTCATCTCATGTATCATCAGTGTCACCGCCTGCGGTGCCGTATGTAGTAAAAGCGGGCGATAAACGCTGATACACATTGGGACATTACATTACACTGTCTAAATATTAGAGAAAATGTTGGAAGTGCCCTCCATCACCATCTATACATGTTTGGACTAATCCCATCTTTCAGTTGGGTATTATATCCTCCCGAAGTTGTACGTATGTCCTGTTATTGGTTCAAACGTTATGGCTTATTGAAATGGTTCAGCTTTATATGGATCACATTGTACAACTCTAAAAGTAAGTTTTGAAAACATAGGCATACTATGATTATTAAACTTTGGTTCTATGGTGTTTATTTGTTATTTGAAGTTAAAGTATCGTACTATATTTTTTATAAAATGTTGTATAACGTTTTAATAAAAGATATGGTTTAATGCGAATTCTTGTTGCTTATGCCAACTAATAAGTATTCAGACTGTTCCTGTTTTGAATCCTTAAGCTTTCCGAAACAAAGGCATATGAGTGGAAACCTGTTTTCCGGAGCATTTAAGCTGACAGCAATACTGGAAGGAGGGAAACCTCATTTAGTCTCGGTATTGCTAGACCAACGGAGAGACCCACATCTACAAATGGTCAAAAGGGCTCCGACATATTTATTCTGCTTGAATACACACCCACTTTACAAAGTTGGGGCTCGCTCATGTGCTCAAGTTGGAAGTGCACCGTTTGATGCCTGCGATTTTCCCTCCACTCTCGAACGTTAATTTGCTTCCTGGTTTGGAAGTGATTGACGGAAGATATATAGCTAAAGTAAGCATAACATGAGAGAAAATGTAGTTTTGCTGTTTGTAAACTTTTATAGCCATGTGATGTGTAAACGATGCCACATGAGATATTTAAATATCTCTTTGCATGTTTCCCGACTGCCTTTTTCCCAGGACAAGCTCCACTTTTCCGTTTTCTTCTGCTCCAAAGCGTGTGAGCCTAGATCTTCACTTTTTCTCCCTTGTAGGAAAAGTTGGCGAGTTCACAACCTCTCTGAACCTAAAAGTGAAACTTTGTTATTTTCTAGAGTCTGAGTAAAGCAAAATAAAATTCAACCGTATATATAAAAGGGATCTTTATGTGTGGAAAGCTTAGTGTATGCTTCACTGATGCTGTACCGAGTCATTTCCATAGAACAAATTTTCAACTATGGATTCCGGTTTTATTGAAAGTGTATGTTTACAGTGTATGACAAATATAGACATACTTCTATAAATTAGTTTGGAAAGGGTTGCTAAATTAATACTTGTGAATGTAAATGTAAAGAAGATGACTTATGTACAGTTGTTCGAATATTGGAGCCTTTTATTTTAATTTCTGGGCTTAGTTTTACCCTATAATACATTCAAATATTTTTGCATTTTAAAATCACATATGTTGTCACTGTCCATAACCATCTTATCTAACGTTTCGGTGTAGAAATGAAACCCAAGACAGATGGTAAAGCTATTAAATATTCTTAAAAACTATAGATATTTGGGTATTATAGACCATCCGATTAATTTCGTGATTTGAAATTAATGTAATACAGTCAATTTCGATTCCTCTGTTGTACAAGATATATTACAGAAGTAGACATAGAATCTAAGCTGCAAGTTTACAACGTCCTATTTTAGAACGGTATATATCCTCAGCAATAGAAAATCAAATTCTCCTTTACTATAACTTACCTAAAAAGTAGACAAGGGACATGTACCGTTAATTACTTAAGATCTTGTCTTGGAACACACTTAGCAAGTTTCATTAAGAAAACGGTCCTTAGCCGTCTAAAGTGTATGTAGATCATTAAGAATAATGGTTTAATGCAACAACAATTTGAGTTAAAAACAAAATTACCCTAAAATCTGTATCTTCTCGAAGAGCTAATAGCTTAACTCCGTTTTCAATTTTAATCACAAATACATTTTTTGTTTTTCATTTACATCCCCCTAAGTGATGTCATGTCGGACAATGAATGAAACTATGAAATGATGCTCTAATCGGTCCAGAGTACATGGAGCTTAGAGTTACTCAAAATTTATTGTTCAGGATAGGGGAAAACCCCTGTAAAATCTTAGGCAGATAACCCATCCTGTTCCAGATTGGAACTAGGGATTTCTTGAACATGAGGCACACACGCTACCACCTACGCCACAGAGGCGAACCAAATATATTACCCTTCGATATCAAATGCACCTTGATTGAGTGTGCTTTAAGAAATATTCCACACGCAGCAGTTAAAAGTCAGCAGGCAGCATCCGTGGTAAAAGTATTTGCAAATAACCTCTGAGTTCTATTTATTTTCAATTTTGGTTAACAATGATGTCCAGTGCATCACATGGGGTGTAGTGTAAGTTCCTATCTCTTTAAAATTCACATCAATGACGTATCAGAAATTCCTAACGACCATCTCTACTTCTAAGATGAAGACCTTGGTATTTCGTCCGTAAGGGCATCAATAATGTGACGTAGCGCCTTAGCCGAGATTATTGGGAGATCAATAACGGGAAGTAGGCAAGATAAGTCGCGCGCTCACCTGTATAAGCTCTAAAGCGCTATCACTAAAAAACTGGGACCATTCGTATCTTTTGCCATCTCAAACGTTCTGTAAATTTGGGAAACTATATAGATGGCACTCTCGTAAACGTTTTGCGTGTGATTGGACTGCGATTGGATCGAATAGTCGCGCTATTTTACCCGTCATGTGGCGAGCATTTGCGCTGTCAAGGAACTTCTATGAAAACATTAGATTTGGCGTTTTGGATGTTTGAGTATATCTTATAGGGTAGCCCTTTTACGTTAAGATTAAATGTAAAAGTGTGTCCACTGTGTAACATATCTTCTGTTGTACGTTATAAAATCTGAATGATTACAAAAATTTCACGGAAACTTCCCAAATATTTTATTTCTTCACACTACATCACCTCATTTATAAATTTAAAGTTAACATAGGGGGTATTCCTGCCTGCTTCCGAATTTTCCTTAGATAATTCCTGCATTACTGAAATAGATGTTCACAATCAGCATTTATATATTTTTTTCTGTGTTCACAAATTAATAATTTATGCCACGAAGAATGGTGAGGAAGCTTGGTTTTGTAAAACCTGGCAGATAGGAATCCCTGCCTTCTGCTTGGAACACTTTTGTAATTGTCTGCTCGTTTCTTTGAAAAAAGCTATGCACCTTGGTAGGAATAGTACTTTTAACAAATTCATTACATTCATGTTACATATTTTCTTTTATTTTCAGTGTTTCCTGGAGTGGAAAGTTGGTCCGTTTTCATAACTTTACTTCGAGCGGCATTGATACTTGGCGCTAAAAACCGAGTAATTCCTCTTACTAACTAACGTCTTCAGTTCATAAAATCGGGTATTCTTGCACAATTTGCAAAGCATGAACAATATAATTTGTTTTTCTCCACCTTTTAATGGTTTCCCTCTGTGGTGCTTCACATATTGCACGGAAGCAACCTTGTTTTAAAATTGATTCTCCCACTTCCTTCTGCTTTTAAACTGCGCAAGCGCAACTGCGCTTGTTTAACGCACGCAAATTACAGTCATATTTTCCATATAAAGTACTAATTACTGTTTGACTGTTGTACTTACAGTGTATACAGTATATTTACAGTGTATTGTATAACAGTGATTTTGTTTATATGATATAGTAGATGAAATGCTGTTAAAATGATATTTGAATTACATTTTTCATCCGCAGAAAACAAAAAAGCTAAACAGTTAATGATGCACAGGTGCTTTTGTTTACATCGTCACACACAATAAGGACGACGCCCCTACAGTGTTCAAATTCGGATAAGAAAGGCATAAATATCAGCAAGAGAAGTCAGATTTTTTTTACGTCCTCCAACGTCGTCATATCGGACGGTGAACGGTGATGCTCAAATGAGCCCAGGGTCCATAGAGCTTATTTACCCGACATTAGTCTTGAAGGATAAGGGAAAATCCCGTAAAAAACCTTATCTAGGCAACTCACCCTGACCGAGATTCAAACTCGGGACCTCTGGAACGTGAGGCAGACACGCTACCGTGGACGCTACCGAAGCGCGCAAGAGAAGTCAGAGTGGAATATTCGGAAATCGAGCAAACCACATAATAAATGAAGTCACCCTCACTCTAACGTTCGACAAAAGCTTGTGTTGGACCAACAGAGCCATATATTGGCATTACAGTGGACGAATGGCCAGCGAATCAGCATACTGAAAGGTATCCGACCATGATATGAAGGCAACTCCAAAACTATTCACGATTATTAATACGGATACTTGGTGTCACATCTTACCAATATCTTACTGACCTCATGCTCACATTAGTCTACAATCGCAATCACGTACTTGAAACAATCCAATTGAATATAGATTATTCTAAATACCACAAAATATTTAAAGTGAGGCATCGCTTTCGGTTTTATATGGGTAGGTAATTTTGAAGAGTAGTCACTTAGGTTCTATTGTTCTGACCTTTGGAACGTTTTCGATCACATTTGTGATCATCTTCAGTTTACCATTACAGTTACCATTACCCAACTCACCTAATAGAGTACTCTTCAAAATTACCTACTCATATAAAACCATAAGAATATAGATTCCCTAAGGTAGCACCAGGAAACAAAGTACATCAGTCACTGGGATCCCACAGCCCAGAAGCATTCATTAAGGAACCCGCCACTTCTTGGACATTAGCACATCTCAACGCAACAATTCTTTCATAACGAACTTAGGCAATAATATCCTCGAGAAACGCACTGAATAAACGTTACCTATATTACAATGTCGTTATAAGTTTTTTTAAAGCTATCTAGCAATTCACACTGCTGGGAAAGCCAAAAATAAGACTTAATAACCCATTATTTCCCGCCATTGCTTAATACACCATAGCTACGTGCTTAATTACATTGGTAACTGTGCTCTATATGTTAATTCGAAGATGAAGCTTTAGAAGTCTGCAACCTCTACGCTATTTAACATTCCTCAGCGTTCCATACTCACTCTAGATGCTTTACAGACGTTGATACGTGATTTCTCCTAAGCTCCAATGCACATGCATGCATGCATTGAATGCCAGGTAGCTATCTTTGTGACTATCAACTGGAGTGCTAAGGGAGCTCGCTCACTAACATCTTAATAAGTAACGACACTTCTCCTTCTCCCTTAATTTACCACTTGCGTGGGTATGAGAAGATGAAGCTCCAGTGGATATATACCATAGGAAGAAATCAGGTTGGATCCAACCTGAAAACACAGTCACTATAGCAGTAGCCACACGGAGTTAAAGATGCCGGATGTAGCAACCAGTGGAACTACAAAAGGTTGATCAGCAATTGAATGTCCTGTAAGTCTGTAAAGCTTGCTGTGCTGTTAAAGACCGTTAAATACTTTGCAGATACACAAAGCTTATATAATACTTGATGTCAGACTAAAGAGAAGCATACGAGCTTCTGAGAGACTTATAGTGGCAAAATCAAGTTTTGTATGACTTTACTGTGACAGGCGAGAAGACAACTAAGCATCAAAGAGACTTTGGCTGCATGGGAAGCTTAATGGATTTAACCGGCTCGTAAAAGACGATTTTTGTTGCAATTTACGTCCTCCAACGTTGTCATATCGGATGATGAATGGAATGGATGAAAGGATGCTCAAATGTGCCCAGGATCCATAGAGCTTAGAGTTGCCCGACATTCGTCTTTCAGGATAAGGGAAACCTCTGGATAAAACCTTATCCAGGTAACTCACCTTGACCGAGATTGGAACTTGGGACCTCTTGAACGTGAGGCAGACTACACTACCACCACGCTAACGAGGCGGGCAAAAGTCGAATTTAATCGTCATCTCTCCGCATGACCACACGCTGTGGTATGCCACTCGACGCATTCTGCGAGAGCCAACTATTATACAAGCTGTGCGTACCACTGACACTCTTGTTACGGAGGTCACAGCTAAATGTGAAGTTCTTGCACACCACTTTGAAAGCACGTTTACACCAAACGCACCTCATGATACCACCCTGAGTATAGAATACAAGCTTGACGCTTTTCCACACCAACCAACTGTTCCCTGCAGAATCTCCTCCACTAGTCCTGCTGAACTTAGGCTTTTAATTCGCTCTCTTCCTCTTAAGAAATCACGCGGACATGACTTTATTCCCAATATTGTCTTGAAAAACCTGACAAAGAAGGCCCTAGCACATTTTTCTTCAATCCTGAATGCTTGTCTTCGACTTGGGTTTTTTCCTCACACCTGGAAATTGGCTCAAATCATTGTGTTTCACAACTCTAATAAACCTAAAAATCTCCCTGACAGTTATTGTCCTATAAGTTAGCTGCCTACCTTGTCCAAACTCTTTGAAAATATTCTTCCTCACCGTCTCCTTAAGTATACATCTGAAAACCGTATCATTCCACCCTTTCAATTTGGATTTCATTCCAGATATTCTACCTCACACCAACTACTACGTTTAATACAAACAGTAATTCATGGTTTTCAGCAACTAAAGCACACAATTGCCCTGTTCCTCGACGTAGCACAGGACTCTGATAAGGTTTGGCAAGAGGGGTTAATCTTCAAACTCTATAGGATTGGAATTCCGCAGTATCAGCTCACTAACAGCTCACATGAGTAGTTTTCTATCAGATCGCAAATTTACTGTTTGCATTGGTGGTACGGAGTCGTCTCAGCGCCGTATTACAGCAGGAGTTCCTCAGGGATCCATATTGGCCACAATCTTATTTCGTATCTATACCTATGATCTTCCTGACTAGGCCCCTACCTCCATAGCCTTATACACCGATGATACTGTTTTATATAATTCCGGCACAGATCCCCCTGCACCTATTCACATCCTACAAACTTCTCTTGACTGTTGAATGGTCTGATATTTGGTGCATACGTCTTAACACTCAAAAGACCACAGCTAAAATGTTTAGTCTACGTTGCATCTCCACTTCTCCTGAATTGCATATTAAGCATTAACCAATTCCCTGGCTATCTCCCACAATCTCTGTGAAGTACCTTGGAGTAATGCTGGACATCAAACTAACTTGGACATCCCATATTGATAGACTTATCTGGTTGGCACGGGGACGAGTTTCAAAACTCCGTCCGCTACTTCATAGACACACTCCTCATGGGATTGAATGCTCTCTGCTTCTCTACAAATCTCTTGTCCGGCCACTTATCACATATGCTTCCCAGGTATGGGGTACTACTAGCAACACTCATCTCCGTAGGGCTACAGGTCCTGCAAAATCAATTTCAGCGCATCGGCACGGATGCTCCTTGCTACGTAAGAAATCAACAACTACATAAAGAACTTGGTCTCCTTCCTCTTCACCAGTACATACGTCAGATCGCCTCTCGCTTGTACTCAAACCTGCCAGATGTTCCAGGAGCTGTGAGACATGATATCGGCGAACGAACGCGCCAGCGCACACGTCAGAAGAGATGACTCTCACAGGATTTCCTCCTTAGAGACTCTGACTGGAAAACTATGAATATTGTGTCACAATGCATTTTGTTCTTTTCATCTCTTTGGTTACTTTTGTTTTCTGTCAGTGTTTTCTCTCTTTTGTGTGATCTTCGTTTCACAGTGTTTAGTAGATAATAGGAGTCAACTTGTTTTTCCTTACACGTTCTCATAAAGATTCAATTAGTTAACAAGGATCTGTAAAGCATGTACTGCTGATCTATCATTAAGAAAGCATTACAAATTGGACGAAATCAAATAATGCAGTAGTTTCCGAACATGAAGCCAGTAAGTTGCAGACAACAAAAACACAAACCAGAAAGCGCGTTCTATTCTTCACCAGCTTGTCCGTAACTCTTGTCCTCTGTTTACGTTATTTGTTTTAACATATTGAGAATAGATAATTGATGGCTGCTGCTTCAAAATTCTAATGTCTTTTGTGGATAACATACATAACTGCATTCCAGAAACAGATCACTTTCCCTGTATGGTTTACTTTTATATGTTAAGCGTGCTTTCGATATACTGCTGTAGTGTCTCCATTGGATTACTTTATACAGATTTGTAGATTAGCTTCTGAAGAAAAAAGAAATGATGGTAAGGTAGCGAAGTATCAAAATATCAGACCAGTAAAGAAGCAGAGAAAGGAATGTAATCCAGGAGGAAAGGAGCATTAATAAATTAAAACAGAAAATATAATGAAAAAGTAACACAAATTTAAAGCTTTTTCTATTTATCCACATAAAAAGTTTCGTTATTTAAGTGTTTCCTCAGTTGTTCACGATTGTTTGAAGCTGACACCAGTCCATTAAACCATGATGTTCGGAAACAAGTTCAGCAAGGATGGAACAGGAAATACACTTGTGAAAAAAGATGCAAAATCAGTAAGGGCTGTGTTTATCAACACATGGGCGTAATATGTGGATATTGAGAGGTTACAAAACTGATGATTGTTGTATCATGGTCGGTGGATAATAGATGACACTGCACAGCAATGTCTCTATGCCCTTTGTGTTCCCTGTACAGGCAGTCACTGTGGTACCCTAACAGTTCAATGGTGGTGTCAAGACACTCTAGGGTGTAGTGATGCACCTGATCCTGTCTCACAGCTAGGGAAATTTGAATGGGGTCGAATTGTTGGCCTCCGTGAAACTGAAAATACCTATCGACAAATTGCTGCACATAATGGACGCAAAATATAGGTGGTATATCGATGTTTTCAGCAATGGTCTGTGGAACATTCTCTCTACCGTAGACCAGGTTCTGGGCGACCACGTTCTACAGACGCACTTTGGCTGGACACATTTTACGTATACCAGTGAGTGCCCGAACATAATCTAGGGAGGAGATTCGGGGTCAGGTAGCACCTGGAGTGTCCGCACGGACTACTGGAAACCGTCTTGCGGCAGCAGCGCTAATTTCATATGTGCCACTAGCCAAGGTACTCTTTACACCACAACACCGTCATGCATGTCTCCTCTGTTACCGAGAAAGAGCTCATTGGACAAGGCAATGACACCCTGCTTTCTTCAGTGTGTAGAGTAAGTTGTGCCTGTATGCAAGTGATGATCGTGTACCCGTACATCGTAGAGCTGATGAGTGAACACGTCCAGAGTGCATTCGCCCAAGACACAAAGACCCAACTCCTGGCATCATGGTGCAGCAACGCAACGTGCTCTGTAGGGTACACAACAGCCTCGGCCAGCACCGTCCGCTGATATCTCTGTCATTGAGCATGTATGGGAGATGATAAGAAAGAAAGTGGCTGGTTCTCCACGGCCAGCCGCAACCATTGCCGAACTGCGACAATAGGTGCAAGATGTTTGGGACAGTGTACCACAATATGTCATTCGTCAGCTGTATGATCGTCTATCTGCACAAATACATACTTGTATTGCTGTCCGAGGGGGTTACACCCAATATTGATGCAACTATTGGGACATACTTCCTTGTGTCATGTCTACAAAATTTATGCTGATTTTGTTATCAAATTATACTACCATTACATACTACCACTTACTTAACTCTGTACTAAATTTAAGCAATCCTAGATGGTGTTACAGTTTTTCCGCCAGTGTATCTATTCCTACACGTCTATGAAGCACATGTTATTGCTCACTTGATTCTTTGATCATCTTTGATGTATGATGGATATTCGGATCAAGTTTAATCATCTACATTTGTTCGCCCAATCTTGAACAATACACATTCTTTCTCATATCCATTGTTCATTAGGTATAACCATTTGCTTCGCTTATTATATGGTATATTTATACGGGTTTGGACATTAGAACAAACCTATAAATGAAAGCCGAAGACCATCTGTACAGCAGGATAGCGGAAAAGGATGTTAATTCCTGCACCATCTAATTTCAAGAAAATATCTAATATTACTAGCAGTATTGGTCACCCAGAACTGAATTTTCGAAAGTATTAGCGCAGAAAAATGCATTTTACGGTTACCTTGTGTCTCGCAGTTAACACTTCCATATCTTCAAATCACATTAATCACAGCTCGCCTCGGTAGCGTGGATGGTAGCGTGTCTGCCTCACGTTCAAGAGCTCCTGAGTTTGAATCCCGATCAGAGTGAATTATATGCAGTAAGATATTTTCCAGTGCTTTATCTTATGATAGATAAATGTCGGATAAATCTTAAGGCTTTTGGATCCTAGTCCCATTTAGGTATCATTTCACCAATTCGTTCATCTTTCGATATAATTAAACGTTGGAGTACATAAACTGCTGTAATCAATTACAAGGAAGACGGCAAGTTTTTAAATTACAATCAAACTCCGCATAAATTTCGAATTCTATCAGTAAGTCCGTACGTGGCCCAAAGTCAGTTTTCCATATCACTAAATGCATACATTTGATAAGTTTTAGTGAATTTACCCCAGAAACTGTAGGTATATTATCTACTGGACATTTTATTGAAGCTCTGTAAGGGAAGGTAACAAAGAAAGGGTTTCCTGATACATGCTGAATTATTTTTAAACAGAAGAAACGCTACGTATAAAAAGCTTTAAAAGTACAGTAATTGCAGGTCAGATCAGATAAGAGAGTAAGCTTGATTAGGTACAGTGTTGCTGATGAAACACTTTCTGTTAGAGTGTAATCATAAATCGGTAGGAAATATATACACATCGCCCTTATTCTGCATATACTTAAATTTTTAAAATCTACACTTCATATACCTAAATATCTGCGTATATCTATACTGTATATAACTTTTTAAATTATTTGATTGGTCAATTTTGGTTCGTTTAAAGCAATACATTGCAGTAATTTTTCTTTTTTCTTTGGCAGGAGATGCTGCTAATACTACGGACACGAGTACATATATAAATAGTCAATTATGCCATTTCCTTGTCGTTGCAAAACTGTGAGCTTTGTTCTACATATCAGGATTCCGTGAGAACATATACAGTTAGTGTCTTCCTGCGAGCGATTCTGGGCATTTTGATGGAAGTATAATAAAGAAAGGTATGCGTTTTGTAGAACAGCATCATTCAGTACCCAGAGGCTGTTATGTTTGAAAACAATTTCCGAAACTAAAGGCAAATCTCATCTCTTGAAAACATTTTCTTCGTAATTAAATAATTAAAGTTATTGCTGTTGTAAGCTAAGCTGATTCTTCTGCAGGACCGAAAGGATGTGTTAGAAATCCCTAAATTACCAGCAAATTTGATCCTAATACATTATTTATAAAAGCCACTGTGAGCAATTCCGTAAACCACTGAAGCTGAATTAAATATGAGATCCATAGTGTACTAACATCCGGCTCTTTGTTTCGACTTAGTGAGTGTGGTGTATATTTTTGTGGGAATATGAATACATTTTCGCTAGCTGAGACCTGAGGTGTATGGAGACAGGGAGAAAATAAAGTTAGCCATTCATCTGCCCGGGATGTGAAGAGAGGGGAGATTCTTTATGCCTGCCGGAGCTTCTCAGAAAATTTATGAAGTATTTGTGCAAAAGAAGCTATAAAAAAGAACATGCTGGAAAGAAATCCGATATAGCACCAGCAGTTTCATGATGGATAAAGTCAGAGATTCATGGTGTATTACAATAACACACAAAAATCGTGTTTTTCAAAAAACCATTACCTATTCAGAACACAAATCTGAAAAACCTTGTGACTGATTTGCTCACTTTTCTTACACAATGAATAGGTATGCTGATTTCAGGGATGCTATATTACTAATATTAACATGAGAACATTAATGCCATGTTTTCTCAGGATCTATTGGATATAGAAATCCAAATCATTTACAGTGTATGTATTGTTCCTTCCTAAATATACTGATTCCCATTCATAAATGAATCTCAAGTAGTACATATTTTATAATTTTTTACTGCAGTTCTAATGTTTACTTTAAAAAACTGAACTTATTTTTTAAGGTAATCTTTTGATGAAATTGACTCTCCACATCATCACTTTAAAGTCTAAATTATGTCATAAAATTTGTATGGAGATATTACTAATGATTTATGAAAAAACGGGTCATTTTTGAAAAATGTAGTTTTTAGAAAATTGATTTGAAGTAAAACAAGAATAGATGCCCATGAATTTTTTGACTGAAAGCCTCTTTTTTGCCAATATCTATCAAAAGATATAGCTAAGTCAGTATTATCATTTTCTACTATAGATTCACTTATAGCAACCTTCACTGAGTCTTCAGCTATCTTTGTCACACTTGTTCCCACTATTGATGTGTAGCGAATAATGTCAGTTGGTGGTTTGGGAAGATTTAACATACCACAAAGTACCTTGCTAGCTCAAAATACCTGTCCAATACATCCAAGTCCATAAAATAACCTCAAATTATTCTCAAAAGCTGGGTTTTTAAATTTTTTTCTAATGTGTAAGAATTCTTCATGCTCTCACAGCTTGTGCAATTTACCGTTAGGTAAATTTGTTATGCCATTTCTTTGAGAAACATTTTCATGCTGATTCACTTTTCCCAATAAATATTACAACTGACAAAGACACTAAAAGCTGATCTTAACATATTAATATATTTATATTTGTTTCATCTTCATTAATGTTACTATAATTCTTTTCTGTGTTGTGTAGCTTCTGTTTAGGAGCACTGGGTGGAGTTTCAGCATTCTCAACAGGATTGTTCAACACCAAATGTTCACCTTGTTTTGCAATTACATCTTCTTCTGCCACAGGATATGTTCTATAATGTTGATTACCTTTGTTTTCTCTCTTTTTAAACAAGCCTTTACGTTTTGTCATTGTGAAACAAAACACAAAAAGGCTGTGCACAATATAAGAGTATACAAATATCAAAGATATTATCACTTGTTTATATTGTCACCCGATCGTCGAAGTCACGACAAAACCAGCTGACAGGAAAGAAAGACAGATAGCGTCGAGGCCGCGCCTACTCGTGTGACGGATTGGCACTTGCTAAAGGAGTTGGGAGAGAGAGAGAGCCAGAGAAATGTCGGGACAGCTCCGTCGCCATCGTGAAAGACTGTGATGCTTCATGAGGAGTACAGAAACTTCTAGAACCAGCGATTGGTGTAAGTATGTAAGCGGATACTCTGGACGAGGCAAGTCAGTTTTCGGCAAGGAGCCGACTGAGTGAGTTGCAGTGTGGACGTAATTCTTCGGTTGTACAAAATGCATTTCTACGCAAATAAAGACCGTTCTGAATTTCTGCAACTGGTACTTTTAATTCTACGAACCCACAAAGTCACAATGTGTAATTGAACGAACTATAACAAAAAAACTCTGATACTATATTAAATTCCAGATTAGCCAACACATGAATCACAATTCCCCCTAAAATATAAGACAAATCGCAGTCTGTTAGGCCAAATAATTCTGGAGTTATACTTTCTTCTATAAAACCTTGACGGGATTTTAAAAAAATTAGTATTACAGTTATATTTATGTAAATCAATTTAAAATATTAAATATTGATCAGTTGTAATATACATACGTCAATTTAAACCGGATGGATTATTTTTCATAATACGCAAAAAATTTAAAAAGTCAAAATTTGTCATATTAAGGCCTTTATGAATCCCCTAGAATTAATCATTATTAAAAATTGTGCTAATGGCGAGCGGAAATGCAATGAAATTCTAACCCCTATTCTAAATAGGAAATGACTATGATATCTTATCTAGCAGATAATGTTTTAAGCTAACAGAAACACAATTATTTAATAAGACGGATTACTGGGCGTTACCACATTTATCTACTCATTTATTCGCTTTCTGTACGAATAATCGGTATCTTTATTTAACATATTTGCTTTCAGAATTTCATTTAAATTTATTTACCTTTCATATAATTATTTGACATGCAAAGGCAGTATATCACACACATCTCTTGAAGTGCATTTTCTTAATTGTGTAAAATTAATGATTTGAGCCTACACTTCTAAATAGAAATTCCATTATTTCTTCATTCGGTTTCTCAACAAAGCACGTTAGTACATGTTAACTATAATTGCGCTGTCCATTTGCCAAGACCTCTTCCTTTCTGATTATTTTCCTTCGTTCTTTATTCTTGAACCTCAAATTGTTCTAGATTTTTTTCCTCAAAGTCAAATAATGATTAAACTAATGCCTGATTTAATGATTACAAAAGTATTTGGGACAAAAGGAAAGGGGAAAAATGCAAATTGTGAACCACATGACTATTTTATACGCGTCAACCATATGTTGCACCTTTGCTGTTGAAAATTTTCCTCTAATGAATATTTGGAAGGTTTTAAGTGTATATTTAATTCAAAATAAATGTATAATTCCCTTTAAAAAGACTTGAATATATAATGAACTTAAATATTCCTATCAGAAATGAATCCTGTACGAAATAAAAGCACAGATGAAAGCACAGTTGAAGACTTCTCTATAAAGGCCTCTAAAAGCACATGTATACTTTAACGGTCCGCATAATATTAAGGTCTTATTTTAACATTCAATCCTTGGGGAGAGTGCAAAAATATCGCATATTGGCAAATCAGGCCACTGCAAAAATTCATATTGTCTTTAACGAGATGAAGCGTTCTTCAAAGAGAAACTATGGAGATTGCTAATGTGTTAGCCTGCCAAAACCACATGAAATCATCCTTAGGAAAACTTTCAACTTCATTTTTGAGAAACGTTACATTAATACTACTGCATCATTAGGACTTTATAATTACTTCTCCACCATGAAAGAATTATT
This sequence comes from Mantis religiosa, assembly GCA_030765055.1. Classification (NCBI taxonomy): domain Eukaryota; kingdom Metazoa; phylum Arthropoda; class Insecta; order Mantodea; family Mantidae; genus Mantis; species Mantis religiosa. The sequence goes on from CM060951.1 coordinate 164,966,925, forward strand.
CCGTTTGCTGACAGTGCTTTTCATTGTACAATAGTCGCTGGTGTAGGAATCAGAGATTTCAGGCAGCCAAATCAAGAAGCTTTTGTTTATTCACTAAAGATTTATCTGGAAATGAGCTTCACCAGATATCCACATTTTTTACGAACATTTTCATCTCCTACATTTGTCAAAAAGTGTGAGGCAAAATAATCTACTGCCATCATCTACTTGCAACACTCGGACGATCTGAAGCATGTGCTAATGCAGCTTGAAACTTTTATTAATAAGCCTTTATGGTGATATCTGACCAGCGTGCCATGGCAAGACAAATGGATTGCTGAAGGACAAATTACAGGCTTTTTTAAACTAAGTTATACCAACTAACGGGGATACCTGTGTCGCTCGGACCCACATGAATGAATTGAAGCTAATGTTGCTCAAGAGGAAGGGATGAAGTGTAGGAAGACCTATAGGCCATAGGTAAATGTGCCACAGAGAAGCGCAGAAGTCTCAAAACGTTCCAAGCTTGAAGACACTTCCCACTGCTGGAGTTATATTACAGAGGCGATGAACGATCCGACAATCAAGTGGCCTTCTACTGCTTGCCTCTGAAGAGGCAACGGCATCCTCTATCTGCCAAATCTACACCTCAAGCCCACATATGAGAGACAGTGGCGGACGACAGTCCAACCGATAGAGAGAGGAGACAAGTTCAGCATCTCGGCATCTCCAACCGGAAAGCTGGCATTATTAATCCTTTATTTGTCGGTGTTGCCCTGGGCCAACTTTACGATGTATTCAATTTAAAATATTTTAAAGCGGTTTCTTTTTTGTTATAATATTCTACTGGCTTTTGTTAGTTATACTAGCAAAATTTTGAGTCTTTTCAATTGTAAATATTACATTATTTGTAAATTATTAATTGTAAATATTATATTATCTTTACATTTATATTGAAGTGTTTTCTTAGTATTAAAAGGCAAAATCCGAGCAACTGCAGTCAAATTCGTCTACATCCAAGCATGCCATCATATCGATTATTTTACTTGGGCTTTTTCACGGGCACATTTGACTGCGGTTGCCGAGATTCGAACCCACAACTTTGAATGGGTGGCCAGCCCATTAGATATCGTTTTAACGACCATGGCATATTCAAATCAAATGCGTTGAGATACCGCAGAAAGCCGTATGAGAACTGGTTTAGCAAGGATAGCAAAGCCCGCCTCGGTAGCGTGATGGTAGTATGTCTGCCTCACGCTCAAGATGTCCCGAGTTCGAATATCGGTCATGGTGAGTTACCTGGATAAGGTTTTTTCCGGGGTTTTCCCTTATCCTGAAAGCCGAATGTCGGGTAACTCTAAGCTCTATGGACCCCGGGCTCATTTGAGCATCACTTGACCCATTCCATTCATCGTCCGATATGACTTAACGTTGGAGGACGTAAATTACAAAAAAAGTATAGCAAGTCCGGCATAAGTAGCAAAATCATTTGCCAAATAAAGGGTTAAAATGAATTCACTTCTTTTTATTGCTCGTAAAATTCCACCCACCGGCAAATGTTCACCTGTCCTATGCCAGAGAATTAAAATCCGCAACACCAAGGATGGGAACGAACACAGGCACATTCCATTGCAGGGAACTAGAGGAGAATACATATTTGCATTAAGTTACGGTGCAGGACCGTTTGGATAAACAAAATATCATACTAGAGCATATTTCAAGAATCCTAGAAGCACATCTGCAATATAACATGAAAATGATTGGTGTCATGTTAGCTTTTCTGAGATAATTAATGAGGGATCTGGACTAAATTCTCTCTGTAAAAGTCTAGCCAATTAGTCTCCTGGAGGCTTTTCTTAACTCCTCTACCTCTGAAACATTGTAGATTTCGTGCTTCTATATCTTAAACGATTATCTTAATCTAGGGTAAACTGTCTGAGTAATTTGTGCTTGGTTTGAAAATACAGGGTGAGAAAGGGGAGGGAAACGTTACTTCGGAGAGGTTACACTTTTAGTTTTTACAAAGGGTTTTAAGTTGTGTGGTATGATGTACCTGCATAGTTGAAGGTCCAATTAACTAAAATATTTTCCAATTAAAACTCATTTACGTTGGAGACCCAAAAAACCAGACACACGGAATGGCTAGAGACAGCTTTCAACATAAAAAAATGCGGACTGATATCTGAATAGCAATGTTATGGAAGATGTATGTGAAAGTCCGTCAAAATAAATATAAACGAAAAGGCAGAGGAGAAAGTAACGGAAATTATGCGAGTACTTTATGATACCACGCTTAAAGTTAGACAGAAAAAAGAGGAGTTTTGTGATATTATGAACACGATGTATACAAAGATCACAACTAGGGTTCCTAATTTTGTACAGCTTTTGAGACTATTGCCCATATGTAGCCAATTTACAGGATTTAAAATTCCCTTAGCAGTGGTTTTGCACGCGATGTTAAACATTTCATCTCCTTTAAGCTCCAAATATAGTTCTTTATATCCAATTAAAATATAAAACTGGGGTTCCAATAAGCCCTTCAGCTTATATCATGAGAGTTTATTTATCTAGTAAACACCCTATGAGACCAAAATATGTTTTTCATCGGACAATTTGGGAGGCGTTTGATAGGAGGCAAGAGCACGTTCTATCGAGATATCGTTTTTTCCCCTTCCTTTATTCCAGCTTCTCTTTCACTTTGCCATTCGCTGCGGGCAAAAGATACTGCTGTTATTCTCCCACCAGCCCCTTAGGGCTGTTAAGGGTCATGCACAACAACAGAATTTCCTTGAACTGGCTATTCGACTAACCACAATCTAAGGGCACCCTATCCTTTCAGATGTAACAATAACATCCTTTCTTTGTTCACGGTTTATCGCCGCTTTCAATAACCCAAGCATCTCCAAATGAACTCTTGTGCCCTTACCGGACAGACGTATGGCTGGGTCGTGACACAACCGTGAGGCCATTCAAGTTTGGAAGGTGATGGTTCCCTAGGAATTCTTTTGAAAGAAGATGAAATGGGAAAATAACCAGCATCATCTACTTTGACGGGTTAGATGTAATAGCTGTTTTGCATATTTGCAATTTACACAATATTTCTGAATTAGCCAGATAGGCTGCTTTTAGTGCCAGAAAAGTGTTAATTTCTGCGACTTTGAATGAAGGAGCATAATAGTATTTTAAGGTTTTGTCATGTGTAACAATTATGTGATGATAAATCTATTAATATTGTGATAAAAGTGTGTGTAAGTAAACTATGCATAGGGATGTTATGCATAGGATATCTTATCCATAGGATGTTCCCTATGTTAGGGATGTTAATTGATGTATTGTCTCCGAGGCATTGTTATACAGCTAGCGCAAAGTGCAGCTGGCGCGTAGACGAGAGCTGCACGCTTGCTGAAAGAGAGGGAAACGGATAAATAAAGAGACAGAGATAGTCGGGGATTTCCTGCTCAATCGTGATTGTTATCGAACGACTGACTGAATTCTAGAACAATGTTTGGAGGTATAAAAGCCGCAGTGGAAGAGTGACTATCCTGAAAAGCGACATTCCAGACTGAGCATGCATACGTCAGGGCGGGTCGAAGAATTTTTACATGAGTAATTCATTGTTGAGGGTCATGGATGATTATTTGTTATAAAGAGGGTACAGCATTGCCATTCCTCTGGACACTCTGTTGGCTATCTTATCGACGTGGTGTTTCCATGTTAAACGCCAGTCCAGAGTGACTCCTAAGCAAGTGGCCTCCGTACTCAGGAGTTACACTGGACGATGGTTAGCCTGGAAATAGCACGTCGAAAAGGTAGCCCACAGAGTGTCCAGAAGAATGGCAATGCTCTACCCTCTTTATAACAAAAAATCACCCATGGCGCTCAACAATAAATTACTCATATACAAACAAATTCTTCGATCCGCCATGACGTATGCATGCTCAGACAGGGGAGCTGCAGCACAGAAACACCTTCACAAGCTGTAAGTCCTGCAGAACCGATACTCGGACAGCAACCGCAGCAGTCTGGTACATACCCAACGACAACATGTATTCCGACTTATCCTTCCCCAAAATCACGGACTACATCCTACAAATTTCCCACAATTTCTACAGACAACTACGAAACAGCTTTAACGAACTAATCAGAAGCTTCGGGGAATACGACCTTGACACAGGGGAAACATACAAAACAAACAAGACTCTGAGGAAGAGCTTCAGCCTTCAACGACACCACTGTGACTGTGACTATCCTGCTACATCCACATCCCGTCACTACGTGGTTAAGCTCTTTCCAGAGCAGGTACACGACGTAACCCGCTCCTGGCTGTTACTCATCCTGCCAACTACTGTGTGTGTGTGTTGCAAGTCAGTTGCGAGTCGCAGTTGTTAATTGAGTGTGCAGCTGTGTGGACGTGCGGCAGACGACCTTGAGGACTACGTTTGTGTATGTTATGGCATTTCGCTGCTGTAAGGGATGTACAAAGCGTCTTTTTACTGAAATAAAGAACATTTTAGATTTCTGCAAACAAGACTCTTAATTCTACGAAACCACAAAGTCACAGTATTAATGAACAGAGATAAAGTGGATACGGGATTACAACTGTAAGGCTTTGTCTCTCCCGTTAAATACATGATTACTAAATAGTATAATGGAACTATAATGAATTGCTTTTTCTGGAACAAATGAACTGTTTAATAGATACAATTTTAGAAGAACATATGGTAACATTTTGGAACATTTGTACACAAAATTTATGATTTAGAGTTTATGCATTTGATTCTCTTCAATTAAATGGTATATATTCAAATGTTTGTAGTTCTAATATATATATATATTTTTTTGTAGCCTATAAGTTATTATACCCAGCTAAGAGTAACATAAACAGAACATTCCCACATCCACAGCGTATGGTGCACACTGAGCACTTATTTTTCAACTCACGTGGACTTTCTTTTGAATAAATAACGAACTAAGGGAAAGGACTGCGCTATTGATGCATTACAGTAAAAAATCGTCTTCTTAAGAGATACCTCTAGACATGTGTAACATTGTAATGGGAATGCCCAAAAGACACGTAGCAGATAATAGTTTACATCATCCAAAAGATTTCTGATTAAAAATTACAGTTAGATGTGAACGGAATGTATTGCTATATTATAAAATGTTTCCGTGCAATGAAACTGGTATGAAAATCGGTATATAAACGTTAATGTGCTTAGAGTATAGAAAAAATAAAATTTAGCAACTTTTGTGAATGAAATCTTTTGGATTAAATTTTAGAATATTTTTGCGCTGTTTCCAAACCAATACCCAGTCCTGTGAGTACTTGCCGGTTTCCCATCGGAAATTTTGCAGATATTTAATTTTTTAAAGTCCTCCAGCGTTAAGTCATAAACGCACGATCAATAAAATGGGTGAGCTTATGCTCAAATGAGTCCAGGGCCCATAGAACTTAGTTCAGCGACGTTCTTATTTCAGGATAACAGAAAACCCCGCAAGAAATTTTATTCCAGATAACTCACCCCGAGCGCGATTCGAACTCGAAACTTCTTTAACGTGAGACATACTACCATCTAAGCTATAGAGGTGGGAAGGTGTGGAGACAGCTCAGGACATGTGGATACCCAGAAAATAGAATATTTGAAGGCAGGGAGGGAAAAATACAACGAAGGGGTTGGATGTCCTTATCTTGTAAAGCAGCCTGCTAGGAGAAGGGATTCCAAAGTTATCCTCCGTCCCATAAAACTAGGGACGTGCTTCATACTAGTTCCTGCTAGACAACTTACACCAACGTTGCTCAAGCGGAAGCAAAGGAGGGGAGGTAGTGATCACCTTCTATTACTGAAGTTCCTAAAATGTTAATTGTACTGACCAACTGTACACAAAATTTTTTTTTACCATCTTATAGTTATCCCTATAAGTATATCATTGTTAGGTGACAGGAAATAAATATATCTTAAAGATAGATAAATCGGAAGGTGTTTGAGCTGATTATTCTATGTTACGTTGGCATTATCTGATCTGGCCGCACTTGAACTAGCTTCCCTCATCCCTACCTCACAAATGCCTACGTTGTCCCCGAAACCTTAAACACAAGAAATAATACTTTGCCATTAAGATATCCAGTAACTGTTAAGTTGTTATATTTGGAATTCTGATACAAAAATAACATACTATAGAAAAGACATCTTGAAACACACATATAAAAGGTTAGAAAAGTAAACAGTAAGGATATTTCAGAAATTAGACTATTACTAAACTCAATATTAAATATTTGGAAATTACACGGCGATCCATAATTTATTTATATAAATTAACAATGTATAAATACGATTAAAATCCAAGACACTTTAAGCAACTGGAATATATGTATCTCTAACGTTAATCAGTTTACTGCAATTTTTTAAGCTCTTATGTTTCTTGGAGTACTTATTATAAACAATTTGCAAATCATCTTTTGTGTTCTATATTTTATGTGCAGAGGTCGCTTGCAAATCATCTTCCAAATTCAACCTTTGTGTAACAATTTTGGAAGTAGTTCATTCTTGGACATTATAAACCTATCAAAGAGAAACAGTTGCCATCATATTGAACTTCCAGTATGCTCAAAAATATATTGTTTCTCCCTTTACAATATCCGATTTGTTAAAAGCGAGGTTGTATTAATTAAGAATTCACTTAAATGCTGCATTTAACACATAATCTTATTTAAAACGATAGTTTTAAAAAAGATAGAGCCCTTCATACATACTTGCACGCAACAGTGAAGTGAGAAAGAAACAAAAATATTTTTGAAGAAAACCGCAAAGTTAGGTTATGGAATTCGTGGGAAGCTAAAAGGATTTGCAGCAAAATGGAAGTGGAGAGAACTGCTTCCTGAGGGATATGCTGGCACCACGATGGCCAGTCCAAACGCACCAGTGCTCCCAGAATTACTCTAGTTGCAGGTGAGTCAAATCATACGGGCAAGCTGTATAAAAACCTTTAAAGAAACTGAATCGTGCAAGTATTGAAGCAAAATATAACATGAAATCTTTAAGTTAGTGCAAATAAATATTATCCGAAGAAACTATACTTTTGATTAGCTACAAACTATGGTTTTTATAGTACTTATTGAATGAAATGCTTGTTTCAACTTTGTTTGTCTAGTGTGTCCTCTATTTATCTGAACAGTTATAGGACTGATTGTGTAGGTCATTTATTTAGGCGATTCGCTACTGATTTCATGGACGCAGGTTCTAATTTGATCTAGAGGGATGGACAGATGGATGCATGGGTGGATGGACGGAAGGACCCCTGGGCCTTTTGCCGTTAGGGCAATGCTTAAATATATAAACATGTTTGGTAAGTGCTTAATCCTTTATCCTATATATATTAAATGCGTCTTCTCCAATTATAGATATTATTGTTTCCGATTATGATGGAAAACAAGCAAATAATTTTTTACTGACAAGCTACTATCCCGAAGACATAACCAGAAGAAAACACAATAAAATTAACAGCAAATACGATTTTATCACGAAATGGTTATACACATATGTGTGTAGTCTGTAAATATTCATATATCTACGTTTTGACAAATGCAACTTACGGTCTTAAAGCAACATCAAGTCCAGAAAGCTAACGTTTAAGCTAAGATACCAGCTATGCAGTTTACCGCTATTACACTGGTGAGTAATTAAATAGTGGTCACATATAATGGCAAAAACCATAAAGATGGAATAAAGATAGTGCTTCTGGCTGTGGTGGAATTGATAATGGTGGTATGAGAGTTAGTGGTAGTACTTGTAAAACCTTTACGGCTCTTACTAGCTCTTAGATTAAGTAAAACCACCCTAATTAGTACATACTTTTTTCCATAAAGAGTGTCGCTTAGGAGAAGGAATTCTGTGAACTGAACAGAACATATAATTTAAATATATTAAGATGAGTTTTGTTTGTGGCAAAACGCAATATTTGGGGTTGTCACAGAAAATAATGAGTGGGAATTTTAATGAAGAAAAGTGTACTTGAATATACTTGATTGTATTCAGATTGCTGCCATTTTGGAAGGATGCCCAAGGAAGACATTGACAACATTACAAGAGACAAGATTTAGTTCGCTGCCTCTTCATCAAAAGCTGCCCAGTTGGCATCATACACCCGACTACAACATCCAGGAGAAAATACAAGGCCTGCCTGTAAAATAAGGTCTCAAACTTTATTTAATATAGAAAACATGTTTATTGCCAATGAATGTTACATTGATGGAAAGGCGGAGCTTGCAGCTATTTGTCAACGTAATCATTGCGATGGACGCACTTTTGCATGCACTGTGGCACTTTTTGTATACCCTTGTCATAGCACTCTCCCGCCAAGTTGCGCTGGTAGCGCTCAACCTCGATTTTCAAATCATCGTCGGTTATGAAATGTGGTCCACCCAGGTGTGACTTCAACTCAGGAAACAGACGATAAACAGTAGGTGCTAAGTCTGGACTGTAGGAGGGATGGGTCAGGATGTCACATCCGAACTGTGCCACGAGATCAGCCGTTGCATGTGCAGTACGGGGACGAGCGTTGTCGTGATGAAAAATTACTCACCTCATCAGCATTCCCCTCCTTCGCTTTTGAATGGCACGACGCAATTTAAAGTCTCACAGTAGCTAGCGGCATTTATTGTTGTGCCGGTAGGTATAAACTCGCACAACAGTACACCTTTTCTGTCCCAGAACACACTTCCCGTAGGGGAAGGGATCCATCCCTTTCAGCTGCCAAAGTGCGGGCGCTGCGGACCCTTAGCACTCGTGGTACCTCTGACGTTACTAGAGGAACCTCGGGCCGAACAGCCGAGCCCCTACTTCGGGAGTTGTTCGGATTGGGATGGACTCGAGGGGGCAGTGTGTTCCCGATACCCGTGGGAGATTGGGTACGTCTTCGGAGGGGGTTGAGGGAAGCCATTAAGTTTCCGGGTACTAGCCTGCTTAGGTAGTAGAAGGTGTGCTAGATCACCAGGCGGCCCCACCGAGGTCATATCGGTAGTCTTCACCTTGAGTGTTGACGCGCGTAAGTGGCGTATCCACTTCCGTCCCGTCTTGTGTCCCTAGGACCAGATGGGGGGGCTTGTTAGGAAACTAGGTCTTGCCCTAATGGATAGCCCCACGGAGGATGCCGGGCGCCCTTTAAGGGACAGCTCGGATAACTCCCTGGTTGAAAGAGGCCCGGGTCTTGTTCCTACGGGTTCAAGGCTAATGGGAGTAGACCCTCTGGACTCAACTGTCCCAGAACACACTGGCCATCACTTTGCCGGCAGAAAATGTCTGTTTGAACCTTCGCGGCTTCGGCGAATTCTAATGCTGCCACGAGAGAGGATGTTCTTTGGTTTCTGGTGTTGTATAGTGCACCCAGGTTTCATCGCCAGTGACAATTGAATCCAACAATTCCTCGCCCTCTTCTGCATAGCGCTCCTGGAATCGGTGGGCCGCTTCAACACGTTGCTCAACAGTTGTTCAACACTTTATGGTCTTCGGTGAGCATTTTGGGGACCCACCTCGCACACACCTTGCGATAATACAAATGTACGTCAGAATTTTGTGAATCGTAATCTTACTGACTTCACGGATAAGTTCGCACAGCTCGCGAACTGTCACACGCCGATCTTTAAGCATTTCTTGCTCCACTTTTAAGAATTGTTTCGGCTGAAACCGAAGGCCGACCAGAACGCTGTTCGTCATGGATGTCTGTACGTCCGTCTTTGAACTCTCTTACCCACTTTCGCACGCTTTTGCCGTCCATACGCTGTGGCCCATAGACTTCGCGTAACTGACGACGAATTTCAGTGGGGATAGTGCCTTTGGCACTCTAAAAACCGATCACTGCACGCAATTCGCACTTGGCGACGGATGTGACAGGAAGCTCGATCGCAAATAGCTGCCCTGCCGAGACTAATGGTTGCAAGGGGTTCCTTGTGGTGGGGATTTGAAGGGGTGAAACCAAGCTACAAGCCAGTGTTGCCGGATCTCGCGTAATAGCGTTCCTCACGGCTCCGGCGCCTTGGAGACTTTATTTTACGGACGCGCCTCGTATTTGTTGGACTGGCAGTGTTCAAAATGAAGATAATCGCAAACGAGATTCATTCCCTTTCACTGCTGTACACGTTTGGTTATAAATTCCTTTTATAAAGAAACTGGAAGCTAAGAGTGTTTCTTTGTATCCAAGTACTGTACGGACTTCCAATTAACCTATTTCTGATTAACTAAGCCTTTGGTTTAACTGTGTGAGTTGATGGAAAATAAACCTACGTACGTCTTGCAACCGTGTGTGTAAAGTGGCATGTGTCAACCAGATTAAATGGTACCTTAGCTAGTAAACCGATGATAATAGCTACATGTCAGAAAGATGAAGACATCCCTCAGTGGTGTAAGACAACAGCAAATGATGGAGGTTGACGCTATTTCCGATACGGCCATCAAACCTTTAGAAAAAAGAAAGACATTGATGAAATCGCTCCAAAAATACAAGTATCCCATTCTGAGGGAATAAGATGATCGAAGCAACTACAGCCTACAACATGGGTTATCAAAACGTTCTTAATGGAATCACAATAACTCTCAGAAAATGAATAAATAATGGACAAAACTTTATAAGTTTAAGATAGGAGCCATAATAGGCACAAGGCACGCAGTTAACGTTATGCTCATGTAACACACAGATACACATATGCACACTATATAGACACATACACACATATCCACCTGCTACATGAGCAATAAGAAGAATGAACATTACTTTTCTATTAAATAATTTCAATCGTTATGTCTATTTGCATTAGAGCAGTATGAGACGACAGTATGAGTGTTGTTTCATGACTAATACTACAGTATTAGTTAGGAATAAGCTCCTTTAAGCTACTGATTGCTAACATTTTGCACAAAGCTCTTT